>CAOKZL010000420.1:0-681387 GCA_948472985.1 Iguana delicatissima
ATGTTGGATGCATATCTTCGCATGATGTGGAATGCTGAAACTCCGTTGGAGCCTTATATATATGTATGTATCGTAACTGGAAAGTAAAAACCTCCTGCTGGAAGATAACATTGCATGGGAGTAATTTCCCTGGCTAATGGTTAATACTCTGCTGGGATGCTTCTAAGCTGTGTGAGTAAAACTCTGCTATATGGTGATTTTTAAACACTTGACTCTGGTGAGCTATTGTTGCCAGAGCTCAGTGCTGGAGGGAAGTGCTAGCAAGGTTTTTGTGTAGCTCCCATCATCCACCATCCCTGTGACAAAGGTGGCCCCAGTCCTAACTATGTGAAAAATATATCATTCTTAACCCTTGCAGATGTCCTATGAGAAGAGGCTCAACCCAAGGGAGCTGGCATCATTATCTGGATCGTACAAAGCAGAAGGTCATCCAGCCCCCAAAGCTGTTCTTGTTGCCTCTGACCACTCCACATACCTATGTACATATTTTTTTTGTAGAAAAAAATGGTAAATTGTTTCTTCTGGAAGCTTCAAGAAGTAGCAGTTTACCTTGTTAACATGTCAGAGAGTTCCTATACACTGTGTAACATTTGAAAAATCTAATGATTTCAGACCACTTTCAGGTTCTTTCCTCTCAATACGTTTATTGGGTCAGAGGTTAGCGGAAAGAGAAAACTGGTCCTCTAACCTCCCCAAGTCATCCACCCCTTGTTGTAAAGAAATGAAGGTTGAGAAGGAAGAAATTGCACACTTGGTGTAGAAGTGTTGCCCACAAACCACTTTGGAATCAGAATCCTTGTCTATGTCTTACAGGTAGTGGAAGCTGTGATGTCCCATAAAAGGGACAGGTAGAGCCACTTAGAGACTGAGAAAGGGGTATAATTTCACTAGAGATCAATTCCGTGATAAGTCATTTGATCAGTTCTTGTTACAAGTTGTGAATTAAATTATTAGAGCACCACAGGAGACTAAGCTAATGATCTGGGAGGAAAAAAATAATATAAAACCAAACAAGATGAATAAAACAGTAAAGCTAAAGATGCTGACAGGCCAAGAATAGAAGTGAAAGAAAAGTAATTTAGGGGGCAGGAAAAAAATTGGAATGATATTTTGTTTTCAAATATTATAGAACAAGTAAAAAAGGAATTAAACTTGCTAAGATGAGAATTTTGAATCCCCTCCTCCTCATCACCATCATTATCACCATCACCATCATCATCATCATCATCATCATTATACTACCACCTCATCTGTTTTCTCAAACCAGCTAACATACACCATACTCCATAGCAGTGATTCTTAATCTTTTTTATTTTAACCAGGAACTCCCTGTAAATATCTTGTGTTGCCTGTGGACCCCCAAGTCCTATCGCAAGATTTAAAACTCTAAAGTGCATCAAATATTTATTTAAAATTACTCATCAAGGGTCTTCAAATTGGGAGAGAAGGGAGAAATAAGTACATGTACACTTCTCTGAGAAACTCTGGAGGAGGAAGGAAGACTTTTCTCCTGTTTTCTCCCACCAGTTTAAGGCTGAAGTGGACTGGACAGCAACATGCAGGCCCAGCTAGCCAGCATTTGCTCTTCTTTCTCTTGCTCCCTCCTTTCTTTTCCAGTCATTCAATCTATCAGAAACATTCGAACACCTCCCTGTTTTGCCTTCTTCATCAGGAGGAGAGGAGACTGAGACAGGAAAAGGAAGAAGGGAGGGGAAAAAGCAAAAAGGGAGGTGAGGTTGAAGGCAAAAAAGGGGGGGGTGAAGCAATCGCTCCATAAAAGACTCTGAGCATGCTTCATCATTTCCATTCATAAGTGTGTGTGCTTTTGTCTGAATTGAGTGGCAGCTTATTTTGCCAACAGTGATTCCTCGCTCCAACTTTCAGTTTCCTTGTTGGGGGGTGCCACCTGCTGCAGCAGCACCCCCTCTTCTTGTTTAGCTCCATTCCAAGTGGTATCCTCAATACAGAGTTGTGAGGAAGAGATGGGCTGAGTGTTTCACACCCCCTGGGAGGACTTCATGAACCCCTGGGGGTTCTCCGATCCCAGGTTAAGAACCATGGCTCCGTAGCGTGGCTATTTCCAAATTAGGGCCAAACAAAGAATTTGGTATTTTGTATTTCAGTGGTAGCACTAATAATATCATATTCAGGCACGGAGGACAGGGAGAGGAAACAAGGAGAGGAAATGCATTAGACTGAGTACATCCTGCACATTGTCTCTAATGATTTCTTGTACCACATCTATGTTTGAGATTACAGCGCTAATGAAGGTGACACACTGTGAAAGAATCAGATCATATTCACTTGTATTCCTCTTCTGCTGAAAGTAACAGAAAAAGAGAACCTCTGGGAAGGCTGCAATCACATATGTTTCCTGTAGGATAGGAGGTTCAGGAAATGTTTTGTCATAGCACATTTCATCTGCTATGCTCTTAGTATCCGAGGAACCACATAGTCAGAGGCATCAATATACATCTGCGCACACAATACACAGAAACACATATACAATCACTTATTCACAGTTAACATAGCAAACCAGCTAATTCTTCTTTAGTGCTTCTCTCTCAGTCATGAGAAGATGAGAATGTGGAAGTGCCCACATTCTGAGAGAAGAACGCATTTTTCTGAGAGGGAAATGTGTACAATGAAAATGTAAGTGTTAATAATGATAGACGTGAAGGAGTTCAGCATCCAACTAAAAGAGAAAGTATGTTTGAGAGACACTGTGTTGCTTACCAGTAGGAAATAACACCATTTAACTGCTGGTGAAAATACTTTCTGAAGCCTTATACCCTTATAGCTCGGAGTGCATCAAAATAAATAATAAAAATAAAATAAAAATAAATAAATAAAAATAAATAAAATTGTACAAATGTGATTATGGGTTTCAGGCATTCGATGGCAAGGGATTGGTTTGATGTGCTCAAGGTTAGGCTGTGTGATGGCCTTTCGAGACCTATGAATGCAATTGTGGTTCATTTGGCAAGGAGACTCAACAAGATCACGATCCAAGACTAAGTCAAGGAAGGGTTGTTGAGGACAGGAAATGCAATTCACATAGAAGCCTTTGGTAGCAGCAAAAGCTGTTGACTAAGGTTTAAAGTAAATCATTGGCTAAAATATTGGTGGTTGATAGTCCACAAGAAAGACTGTGGGAAGGCAATATATCTCTGTACGAACCTTAAGATCCATGGGAGGGACCTTCTTTTGATCCCACCGTTGTAACAGGTATATCCAACAAGGACACATGACCATGCCTTCTCAGAAGAGGAGGCCAGGCTGGCTCCTTTTTTGCTGACTAGTAGGTAAAGACATTCTATTGGGCCTTTCCGCCCTACACCTATAGTGCTATTATTCCACTTTCAACAACCAGTGGAATCCTGGAGTTTGCCGTTTACAAAGAGGCATTTAAAATTCTCAGCCAGAGAGCTCTTTGGTAAGCCCAGAATTCCACAGGATGTTGAAAGTGGAATAATAGCACTATAATACTGTAGTGCAGAAAGACCTATTATAATTTAAACAGGCATTTGAAAATTGATTGATTGTGCAGAATGGCCTTTTATGGAAGGGCTGTTAATTTTTATCCTTATTGGGTTTTTAGAAATGATTTCATATTTTTAAGTTAATGGTGTTTTAATATGATAGCTTGTTTATTTGTGTTTTCCTTTTTATCAACTGATTTTTAGCATTTTGTTTTGCTTTAATCTTGTTATAAGCTGCCTTGGGTCCCATGTCAGGAGAACAGAGAGAAATGAATATAAGTAAACCAGAGGTCAAGAAGCTGAAAAAAATCAGGCCACTAAACCCAGCAATACTGACTATTCAGATTTAGAGTATTTTCTGGGAGCTCACACTGAGTGTGCATGTGTGTGTGTGTGTGCTAATATGAATAATTATCAATGTCAGACAAAGAAAAAGACCCTCACTTCCCTCCAAAAATTGGTTTCTTGGTCACTGTTTGTAAAGGCATATAACTGCTATAACAGCTTCTGTGGCAACACAGTATTCCAGATCCTGCTTGTCCAATTTTTGAAAAACAAATTGCTGGCAAACCTGCAGTTTCTAGTTATTTCTAATCCTGCAGTTAGACATAATAGAGGTATTAAGTTCCTACAGGAAATACCTTACTGGAAAGCTACTAAGTCTTTTGCTGGAAATATATTGTCACCCCTGTACACATTAACAAAGTTGTTTTTTCTGATTGGATTGAATCTGGAAAGGGAAATCAGCCTACAATCAATTAGGAGATGGAGCTACAACCTCCTAATTTATACTTCAACACACTTACGATAGTATAGGTGCTAGTATACAATATTTAAGACATAGCCATTTTTTTATAAAGAGATGGTTAATTATAGATATATAGATGATAGATGGTATATGGTACATAAGAGAGGTATAGGTACTGTGACAGGTATTGTCCACTGAAGGAGAAGGCAAAAGTGTTTTTCCCACTTAAATTATGGGTAGTCTCTGGTGAGAGTGGTGGTCCTTTAACAAAGGAAGTGCCCACAGATGGTAGACAGTTGCGGTGAGGGATAATTCCTTTACATGTGGAGGCACCAAGTGGACTAATCCTTCCCCTTGGACACTTTCTATAGTACACAATTATAGCAATAGATGTATATTCCATTTTAACTACCTTATATACATCTTATGGAATCCTGGGATTTTTGTGAGAGGCACTGTAAATCCAAGGGTTCCCTAGGAAGGAACCATGATAGTTTAGAATGGAATCATAGTGCTATAACTGTGTAGTGTGAATGGTCCCTTAGTGGTAGCAGCATGTAGGATATGTCTATGACGTTGTAGAAGAAGAAATGAAACACTAAAATCACAAATCCATCACAGCTTTGAAAAGAGGAGTTCTTGTTCATATTCATAACTCCCAAAAGAAATCTGTAAGTTTTGGAATGGTCTTATCATTCAAAAAATGAATCAAATGAAATTCACAACCTTCCTTACAAAGAGAGTGCCCAGTACCTGGAACATAGAGATTAGTAGCATTGAAGCCAAATGTCAAAGAAGCCACTTGACTCTTTTACAAGCCAGCCTAATAGGAAAAAGCCCATTGTTACACAGGGGCTGACAACGAAAGTTATATTCTTTTTCATGGAAGATGATGCATGTTTCCTAAAAGTCAACCACTTGCAAAACCCAGAGCCTAACTGCAAAATAGTTATAGTAATATTTCAAACCATGGTAGCTGGCAATGAACAGTGAATGAATTGTACTGATACTTCAAATGAACAATCACAAGATACTATGGTTACTGAGGGCAATGATGCTAGTTTTGCATTTAGTGAAGTGTGACAACCCTGATCTTTTCTGTAGATACGATTTTGGTCCAAGATTCCAAATGAGTCCCACAAGGATTCTTTCTTTGAAGCATTTTCTTTAGTTTCTTTCAGCTGGCTTTACCTGGGTTCTGTGGTCTATATTTGTACAGCAAGAGTTATCCAAAGAGGTAAAACCCACTACAGTCTCTTTTCTAATCAGAAAACCATTATGTGTGTGAAGTACCTATGGACTACATCACTCAACTCAAAATATCCTGTTACAGCTGTGCCACAATCCATCTCCCAAGTGTGAATAATCCTGAATTAAATTAATACTTACCCCAAAGGGACAGTAATTTCAAAAAGAGAGAGCTATATTATTACTTGGAAATTAGATGATGAAAGTAGTGCTTTTCCCCCGAGGCAGACCCAACTACAGAGACTGATAAAGCTGTAGGCAGCAAACTCCATCCCCACTTTGTCTGAATTATCTTGTCAACAAGAAAATATTCTCTCCCCAGATTAAGCTCTGCTACTCAAATTGATCTGAACTTCTTCATTTTATGCTAAATATTTGGAATTTTATTTCCATGCATCTGAGCTCCAATATGCTTCTGAATTCGAATAACAAAGATTTAACAGATACACACATATACCTCTGTGTGTGTGTGTGTGTGTGTGTCTGCATGTGTGCGCACACACGTGCACGTGGAGGAGAGAGAGAGAGAGACTGCTTCTTCCTGGTCAATGCAATTTCTGTATAGAAATTGAGAGGAATGATTTGAATCAGTGACAATTCACTGCTCTTTCTCCACAAGACACATGACAGTTAAATAAAATGGACCAAATGTATTGGCACAAGAATTGTGAGACACATAACACTGTAACATATTAACATCCTGTGGCCCTACTTGACTGGTCTGGCACATACAAAGGCTAGAAATCCTGTTGATTAGTCCCAAGCAGATCAGCCCCATTGAATCAATTCTTGAACAAATGGAACATATTGGTAAATCCAACTGGTCAGAGAAAGGTCTGGAAAAAGTAGAAGGACTTCCACAACAAAAGCAACTAGAACTGTGGTTCATATACCACACATCCAAGGCTGTTTCCATAGATTTTAGTACTTAGCTTCCCAGAGATGCATTTCTGATAGGCAAACCTTGGAAAAGTTATTTTTTAAACTCTGGCAGTTGTAGTCCAACAAAAGTAATTTAAGGTTCCAAATTGGATCTAGACTGATTTTGGGGCCAACAAAACACTGTTTGCTGCCAGAGGCAAAGAATTAAATGATGCTTCTCCCACTGAATGAATCATATTTCGACACCACCCTTCAAGAATTCTGACAACAGCAAACTAGTATGGGGGTCACTTGATGGACCACTTGGTACATGCATCTCTCTCCTCCAATGTTTTGCTGCCAACTTCCAGCATATGTTACTTGACCAACCTATTTTGTCTGATGAGTGGTCATTTAGAAGGTTCCACTACCCTTGTGTATGTGCTACAGTGTGCCACAAATAACAGACATACTACAATTGTTCATCCATACATGTGTGTGCTTGAGCATGTACACAAACAGAGAGGTTGTGCAAGTATATAGTATAAAGAATTAATATAAAAGGCAGCAGGATGTTCAGATTCTAGGGTCTAACCCACAAAAAGTGATCAGCTTCTGCTGAAGCCTAGTGTCCCAATCTAGACACAGGCTATTTCCACACTAGACTGTTATAGTGCTATTATTCCACTTTCAACATCCTATGAAATCCCAGGGTTTGCAGTTTAGGGAGGGACCTTTGAGACCATTCTCTAAACTGCAAAGCCCAGGATGCCCATACGATGCTGAAAGTGAAATAATAACACTATAACAATCCAGTGTGGAAATGGTCAATCTTGAGGTTGAGTTCCCCAATCTATACTTAGACTCAGTATAGATAGCCAATATGGTATTCTAATAATCTGTTCATTTACTACAGATTACTTCCAGCTAAAATGGGGAGGATTCTTCTAGGTCTAATGTTAGAAATATGCATACGTAGAAAAGTTCTGAGAATAATAAGACCAGTAGGTAATCACTGATCTTTGGATGCAGATTTAACGTGCAACTTTCTAACCTAACTATTGTAAACATTTCCCTTCACCAAAATTATTCAGAACTGTCATGACAATAACATCTATTCCATACTTGGCATGCATATCATCTTCAATGTAGTTGAAATATTACTCAGATTATGACAAACTGCCACATCAGATACATTTAGCTCCTCGTTGAGTGCTCATCCTGCTATTTTCTAGTCATAAGGAGAAGGAGAGAAGTGTCAAGAAGATATTGTAGCTTTGAAATGTTTATTTTAGGGTCTAATTTCGAATCCGTTTTAATACCTGTGTTTGTTGACTAAATGTCACCAGAAATTACACAAGTCACGCATCTCACAAAAGCCTCTATTGCCATTTCCGATCCATCTATAACAGGATACGAAAGAAAGAGTGTGTGTTTGTTAATGTAAGATTTTACAACCTTGTTTTTTGCAACCTTGAGAAATAATTGTGTGTTTGTAAGCAGATCACGTGTAATACCACTGACTGCTAAATGACCCTGAATTTTGGCTTAAGGTACCCTACACATGCCTAAAGAAATGTGAAGTTAATAACTGTTCAATAACTGAGATCAATGAAACAAAGGCATTTTAAATTAGATTTTTGTTCCTATAATTCTGCAACAGAAAAACATTGTAAAATGACTTACATGCTCATAGTTACAGTAAATTCAGAGTCAGTCAAAACTGGACTGGAAATATGTAAGGCCTGAATCAAATACTTAACACAGGGCCATGTTTGAGTTAACTTGATGCAGTTCCAGTGCCCCCACCACAACCACCACAGGACTTCATTTGGTACTAAAACCTGATATACATTACTGCTATAAGATAAAGAGGGGTTGGTGGTAAATAATGCAGCAGAAAGTCTATAGAAGAGAAAGCATTCTAGTTCTTTAGCTGATGGGGTCGAGTATCCTCTTGCAGCAAGTGGCAGAATTGGGAAGCATAAAAGGAAGTTTATGTATTTATTTTAAGGTATAACCTACCTTTCTTCTCGTAGTGAACCCAATGATGTGGTAGTGATGGTGATGACAATGTTTAAGACCCCACCTTCTTTGGGACACAAGGTAGCACAAAATAGATACAGCCAAAAAATCCACACTGTGCACAAATGTAAAATGCAATTAAACCATTAACAGAACTGAAAGTGATTAATTCTCTCTGACTATCTCATGGCCAACATACTGCATTCCTGTGACAAGCTAACAGGGCTCCTCAGTTTTGGAGTGCACTCTGCAGGTTGAGGCTGATGGAAGATGGATTCCCAGGAGTCATGTATTGCAGAAGTAAACAAAGGAACTGACACGTCCATCTCCTGTCCCCAAACTGTACAAACAGATGGCTAACAGGAAAATACACTCTCCCAGTTATTTGCCAGCTGCATGTCCTTTCTCAGCCTTGAATTGTCAGACTCAAGTGAAACTATCCAGTCATTGTTGTTGTTTGCTTTCAAATCCTTTCCAACTTATGGTGACCCTAAGATGAACCTCTCATGTGGCCTAGTGAGCAGCCATTAACATTTGACCATGATTCTAATCAGATTCTAAAGCCCTCTTCCTCATTGTAGAGGCCATATTCACTACAAGCTGAAGGTCCTATGGCCCTCCAGATTTTGTTGGGCCCCATTAGCCTGAGAAAGTAAATCCAGTGGGGATGTAAGATGGGAGTTATTGTTCATCCAAACCTGAAAGAACTTGGATTCCCCATTCCTGATATAAGGCTTGAAGTTTGATTGATTCTCATCACAGCTGGAAAACTAGTCATTCTGACTGAAGGGAAAACAAAGCAAATATATAACAGGTAAAATAAGCAAGCTACTGTACTTGCACACACAGGACTGAATACCTATTGTCAGGAAAGTTATCGATTACATGTCATATGAAAAAGAACTAACAAGGGAAAATGACTACAGATGAGTCAGTTGTTCAGATTTTCCTTTTGAGAGAACCTTGATTTATTGCCTGCAGGAAAAGGAAAGAAATATGGTAGGGATTTCATTTTCCTAGGGTAACACTAACATCAAGTGGCCATTCGAAATAATCCCAAATTCAATACACAGCTGTTTCAAAGCAATATCTCTATGTAGTAATTCCACTTTTTAAAAAGCAGAATACACATGTACATTGTTTTTCAGCTACTGTCAAACATTTCCTCTTTTGTCATTGATTAAATCAATTAATCTTACCTTCGAAATTTAATATTTTCTATTTCACATGTACTGCTTGTCACTGCTATAATTTTAACATGTTAAATTGTGCCACTAAGAAGAGTAGCTTTTGGGTACAAATTAGTATGGGTTTAGATCAAAAGAAGGCTTGTAGTAGCCACTTTGTAGCACTTTGAAAAATGCATACTTTGACCACATGCTAATGTCCAGTATGTCCACCATCTGTACAACTACTTAGAAACCTGGGAAAGCAGCTCAATGTGACTAATGGATGTAACTTCATTTTTGGAGGGTCCCATGCAGTACATCACTATGTAGTAAGTTTCAACACTTTGAAACTACCCCAAGTAATTTTAAATGGACACAATTAATGGTGTATTGTAGTCCAATTTGTTTACTTATTCATTCATTCATTTATTTTCTCAGAACAAACAAAATCACAGCAACAAATATGACAACACCAAAAACTATCAAACCTTTGAATGCCTCCCAAATTGCTACCTTGGGTTACTTTAGGAGTCTATAATACATTTTGTAATGACAATGAGCATCTTCACAGCAGTACATCTCACCACAACCTAAGATTTGTTGGGGGGGGGGAATTATTGTTAATAAAATTATTGTTCATAAAAGAAGATTTTTTTTCACAGAACTATAGATCAATTGTTACCATCTTTCCAGTTTAGAACTATTACTTTTCTAGCTGCCAGATCTGCTTAAATCCTTGTGTTCAAGAGATTTATTGTCATCAGTGATCACCTAAGTTGGAGAACCTGAGTATTTGGCAGGTAATTGTGTTAATGTAATCAAAGATGAGACAGCACTGGCCATGATCACCACAGATGCAGATAGGTCCCATTTTCCCTTCACAGTCTCTAAAATGTATTAGAAGTATCTTTATTTATATAACTCAATTTAATAGATGTCTAGTGCTACTAGTAAAAAAGCTTAATATCAGTCTTTGATTTTCACTGAAATTGATTTTAGTGGTATCTTATTCCAGATTTGATCTCAGATTTTACCCTCAACATTCCCATTTCTGTTTCCCATACTGATTTGGTATCTATATGGGATTCAGAGAACTGATACAAGCAAATTATAAATATTAGATGACCATGCTTATAACCCTGGGTTAGAGGAATTTCATAAGGGGAAATTCCAAATCCTTTGATCTCCAAGCTGAAGATGCAAGGTGAAATGAAAAACTGGAGACCTTGAAACCAAGAGACTCTCAGTATCTCAAGCTGGTTTCTAAACTGATTGTCTGACTTTTGCATGATAGTGATAAATAATCATGAAGACAAAGAAGAGCACAGTCCTGCCAGGATTTAAATTGTTTCCATTTATCTTTTTTTTTTTTTTTAATAATGGATAACTAAGGAATGCCCAGGGTGAGGACCCCATAGGGAAAAGTATTTTCCACCATTCTTTGCAGATCTTTAAAACAGACCGTGAGAAGATGGGGCATAAAGTTCTTCCCAGGTTCTGCCCATGATGTGTTGCCTCTGTTAGCCCCACAACAACTTACTTTTCCATGCTGCTCCCTCTACAATATAGCCATTTACTGGTTGGTGGACAGCAGAGAAGATGTGATGGTGGAAAAGCATTCAGTTACATGCCTGTAGTATAGAGTAGTGGTGCTATCTGGTCCTGAAGTGTTTTATAAACCACCCATACCTGTTAAATCTATCTAAGTCTGGTGTTTTATTTGCTTTGGTTTTCTTAATCATATTATATAGCTCATCAGGGAAATCAATTTATTTAAAGATTATCTGTGTTTGTAAAATTATTTCTCCAATCAAGCATTGTCCCAAAGCTGACCAATATGTATTTAACAAAAATTCATGAAGAACACAAAGCTGAGAGGGGGGACTGCCTTAATTCTGGAGATTGGTAAGATTTTCACCACTATGATTTTTGATAGAAACAAGTTGCTGCTTTATTTTATTTTTACAAATACAGTGTGTAAATAATTTTTATGTTCAAATTCATTGTCTTTCTGGTTTGTAAAGCATATGTCTTCAGAAATTTTGTTTAATTATGTTTGGAGTTCAATATTTTTGGCCATGAACACCTCCAATATCTGAGTTTCCTTCCATTTTATGTTTTATTTTCTAGCAATCTTATTTCCATCAATATTTGATCCTTCATCCTTAGAACTGATATTTTTAACAATATAAGTATCTTTGGCCCTTTCCGCACGCGGTGAGGGAAACGCTCCCTGCCGCTACTCACCAGCTTTTTGGTGGGTCCATTTGGGTCCGTCCTGACAAGGAGCAGTGTGAGCTCGTCACTCCGCACTGCTCTGGCATCCAAAATGGTGGCTTCTGGTTGGTGGAGGCTCCCCACCAACCGCTGAAGCTCGCCAGCCTAAAGCCCGCCCCCAGCAGATCTGCAGGCTCGCACTGGGGCACGCCTGCAAATCTGCACCAGAGCGCAGAAAAGGAGTGGCACGGAGTGTCGTGCTCTGTGCTTTTGAAAAACCTGTAAAAACAGTTTTTTAAAAAGCGCACTGCACGACCACTTCAGGTCGCTCTGGAGCGGACTGAAGTGCAGAACTTTGACAAGTAGTCTGACCCAGTCTGCTCCCAAAGTGCAGACGACCTCCGTCAGAGGTCGCACTGCGCCATTCTACTTGCCCTGTGCAGAAATTTGATACACTCCTGCCAAGCCAGTGACTTAAGTATGTCAAAAAAGAGCTCAAAAGAAATGCTTTTTCTTTAAAGTTAACGAAGATAGTTTTAATTTTGTCTGTGGACCTCAGTCTGTCTAATAGAATGGGATTGAATATCTATGAAATCAACATTTGACCTGTAAGGCAAATCACTGCTGTGGTCTGTGCAAGATCAGTATCCATTGTGATCTCCACAATGTCAATCTCCCTTATGTCAGATTCTTTCAGTTGGAGGAAACAAAGACATGATGGTCAAGCCACATTACTTAGAGTAGTATGTCTTTCACTCACCCCAGTGTTCTTCTCACCAATTATCAATTAAGTCAAAGTCAGCATTTGCTTCAGCCAGAGATAACAGCTCTGTTTTTCTGTAGTTATCAAGGACTCCAGTCACTGTGATCTCCTATTATTATTCATTTCTGCTGAATGAATCCAAAAGAAAGAGTACCACAGAAGAATGCCCCTTTTCATGTATTCAGACAGCAAGTCAAACCTAGAATCCTCAGAAGAGGTCCTTCTCTCAGTTCCACAGCCTTCTCAGGTTTGGCTACTGGGGATGGAAAATAAGAGTTCAGCCCTTTCCAGAACTCACCTTTCTGTGAAGCTGGGGTGTAGGGATTGCATGAGCAACCTCTTCCGAGAGGCTCTCACATCCCAGTTCCTTCAGCTCCGCAGCTGCTGCCTGCTCGCGCGAGAGCCCCTCCTCTTCCTTCTGCAGTGCAGCCTGGGATTTTTCCAGGCTGCGCTGGGGCAGGAAACACGAGCACCATGGCTATGGAGTTCCACACGCATGGCAAGAGCACGCAGGGCCCCAGAGCAATGCGCGATCATGCACTATTTTTGGCTCACAGCCAAAAATGAAATAGTACACGGTCGGCGCCTGCTAGCCCCTGGAGCGTCACGCAATTGCGAGTGCATCATGTGGACCACTCCTCGCAGTTGTGCAGTGTTCCAGGAGCCCTTTCACATGGCAAATGCAGTGCGAAAAGGGCCTTTGTCTGTTCTGTCCCTTGATTCTGGAACTCCCTTTGCTTATCCTTCTGTTGGCAAGCAAAGACTCTAAGGCCTTTTCTGCACAGGGTGAGGGAATCGCCCTCTGCCGGTACTCACCGGAGCTTTGTGCTCCACCCGCAGGTCCAGGCTGGTCCGGAGCAGTGCGTGGCTGTGCTCTGCACTGCTCCAGGGACAAAAATAGTGGCTTCCAGTTGGTGGAGGCTCTCCACCAACTGGATCTCCACCAACTGGCGAAGCTCGCCAGCCTAAAGCCCGCCCCCAGCGGATCTGCAGGCTCGCACTGGTGCAAGCCTGCAAATCTGCACCGGAGCGCGGCCACGGAGTGGCGCACTCCGTGCTTTCAAAAGACCTGTTTTAAGCGGTCTTTCAAAAGCACGCTGAATGACCACTTCGGGTCGTTCGGAAGCGGGCTGAGTTGCAGAACTACACAAAGTAGGTCTGACCTAGTCCACTCCCAGGTGTAGACGTCCTCTCTGGAGGACACTCTGCCCCATTTCTTTAAGCCCGTGAGGAAAAGGCCTAAAAGTCAAGTAGTCTTTTTGAACTGAAGAGTCTTAAAAAGCTTTTAGGAGGGTTCAGTATTGTTTTAATTTTACTGTTTTTGTTATTTCAAATTGTATGTTTTACATTGTTTTAGCATTACGAATAGTTTGATTGTATTCTAATGTTAATCTTTTGTATACTTTTAACCATATTGTATTTAATTTGTAAGCTGTCCTGAGACCAGTTTTGAGGAAAAGGCAAAGTATAAACAAAGGTCACTACACTTTCCCTCTCACCTTAACTGGATCACTAACCACTCCTCTGATAAACTTGTATGTCTCTCAGAATGATGATCGTATAGAAATTTAGTTTTAGCACTAGCACTTTCAATATTCCTCTTGATTTTGATACTCCCTCTGCTGTGAAGCAGCTTTGTGTGAGTAACAATCTGAGAGGATACGATGGACCTCTTGGAAAAAGTATATATGGGGACTCTTGAACAATGATGCTGGATAGTCCCCTGTGCTTTTTCTGAGAGTGTCGACCATTTAAAATGAATAGAGCTATTAATATGATGTTTCTTAACAACTTCTGCTCTTTTCTCTTTGTGTAAGCAGCTTAGGATGACTTGTTTCAGATAAAAGGATGAACACCCACGTAACTCTCTATTCAATTAGATGAAGTGGAAAAGGAAAATAACATCTACTCAGCTGAAACGGCAATTTCACAACTTCACAAACCACCTTATAATCATCCAGAAATCCCTTCCAAACAGAAACAGGACCAGCTCTCTCTCAGTAATGAGTAATGAGTCCTAGAGGTTATACATAAACTAGAAAGTGGTTAGCAGTGACTGGAAAGAAGCAAGAGGGTAATAAGTAATTTTGTGACCAGTAGGCCTAAGCTTCTAATTACAATGAAGGTCTTCCTAGATATATTACTTTCAGAGAAGGATGCTGAAGTCATATAAGTCATATATCATACCCTCTAACATTTCACAGATGAAAACTGGGACACATGTAGCCAAGCAACATCAGAGTGTGGTCAAGATTGGAAAATGTTGTTAATGGGAAAGGGCTCACAAGTTTATATACTCTGCCCTGCCCTCTCCTCTCCTTTTCACCCACTGAGTTGAGTATAAACTACTTTTTCATATTGAACTCAGTTTTCAGCAACTGGAGTAAGCTGAGCACAAAGGGGGGAAATTGGGAGGAGGAGAGGAAAACTGAGACATTTTAAAAGCAGATGAAAAAGTAGGATGTCAGGGGATTAATTGGAACTGTCTCTACCAAATTAAGACAGGTATGGGGTAAGATATGTAGCAGGATTGGTCTAGTTCAATGTTTTTTGCTAGTTGTCTTTCCCCAGGGCAGGGATTTTAAAACTGTTTTGAAGGTTTGAACTTGGCTTCATATCACTTGATAGCTGCCCATGGCTCTAGCCCAGACACCCTCCACAATGGCCGTATAAATTGTGTGTGGAGTTATATGCTTCCCACAGCATCTTTGAGAAACTCTAAAATGCATTATTTGGACTTCCCAAATAAATCTTTTACTGGTCTTCTTGCCACCCTCTGCTCACCTGCTATATCCAATAGAATGCTCATTTTTCTCCACAGTAATGGGGAGAGTGAAGAGAGTGGCAAAACAGGAGAGGTACAAGATGAGAGGAACAGTTGTTGCTTCAGTCCTCAGTGTATGCAACCTGGGCACTGTGGACCCATTCCATCCCCCAGAAAAAAAGAAGTCAGCCAAAAAATGGCAACTGGGTGGGGGAAGGTTGCTGAGTAAAGGCTATTTCAATTTCAAGCTCCAGATAGCCTTTTTAAGAAGTTGGAGGTTACTAGAAAGGGTGAGGTGCCCATTGAGGCCCAGAGGAGAGCAAAATTAGCCCTCTGACATAATTCGACCCTGATTTAAAGGCAGTGGAATATGCCTATTGGCCTCGGAAACACCCTCAGAGTTGACCAGATCCAAAATTTCCATAATTTCTAAGCAACTCAGGCAATGAGAATGGAGAAATAGGCAGAAGATACCCTGTATGGCAATGTTATCTTGCAGCTTGTACAGAGGTATTTTGTTTTACTTATTTCCATGCTGAGTTTTCAGGAAGA
Source organism: Iguana delicatissima (assembly GCA_948472985.1). Classification (NCBI taxonomy): domain Eukaryota; kingdom Metazoa; phylum Chordata; class Lepidosauria; order Squamata; family Iguanidae; genus Iguana; species Iguana delicatissima. The sequence continues at coordinate 15,830 of CAOKZL010000420.1, forward strand.
GTAGGATTGTAAATGTCATACCTACTTGTTTTTACATACACTTGAAATTAAAGTTTTATGGTACTTAATGCAGTTTTAACAATCAAGCAAATCAACAGAAAAGTCCCTTTCAGTTTAGAGGGAGCATTTTCTGTCATTCATTGTAAAAAAATTATTGTTGCTAGTATAATAATCCTATGATGACAGATGCCCAGCATCCATGGCAGATGCATTTAAAGTCCATAGAGGCCAATACAAAAAGATTTGGGATCATGAAATATGCAGTAGAAGAATAAATATTCATTGTCCTCATCAATTCACCTTACATGGTTTAGTGCCTCCAAACTTTTGACTCCCTGCTACATTTCAGCAGGCTTAGAATTTCCCATAATGAAGTTGGTGACATTCCGAAGGCTAATTTCACAGAGAATGTAAAAACCCACATTGGAGAGTATTGATGAAAAGGAAACAGCAACTGCAGCAGCTGTTGGACTGAGAGCAGGGCTGTAGGCCAAGTCTTCTGTTCCCATCTCGACAACCGTATGACCTTATTATTAGACTTGCATTTTCACTTCACAGATTCTATCAACATTATCCTCTCATATATGCATACAAACTTTGGAACTTTAGGATGAAAAACTAAGTCAAGGTTTAGAAAAGTTAAATGGCATGGAGTTGTAGAATACACAAGAGCCAGTGTCCAACAGCTAAATTCAACTTTACAAATTCTTGTGAATGAGTCACTGAAAGATTGAAAGTTAAGTGATATTTTCTGTTGCCAACAGGATAGACTAGAGATTTTCAATCATAGGCCTTTTTCACATGGCATTTGCCATGTGAAAGGGCCCCTTGAGTGTCACACGAATGTGAGGAGCAGTCCACACGACACACTCACATTCGCGCAATGCCCCAGAGCCTGGCAGGTGCCACTCCTACACTTTTTCATTTTCGGCTCTGAGCCAAAAATGGTGTGTGATTGCGCATTGCTCCAGGGTCCCGTGCACACCTACCTGGCATGCGGAGCTCCAGAGCCACACCAGTTGCACTTCCTGCCCCAGCGCACTCTGGGAAACTTCCAGGCTGCACTGCGGAAGGAAGAGGTGGGGCTCTCGTATGACCAGGAAGCAGCTGCAGAGCTGAAGCAATGGGGATGCAAGAGCCTCTCACTGGAGTCTGCTCACATGATCCCCGCACCCCAGCACCGAGAAAAGGTGAGTTACAGAAAGGGCCACAGACCTTCAGATTAATGCCAGCCCATAGAAACTTTGCTTGATACAATTCCTAAATCACTGATACCTTGTGGGAATTAGCAGCTACATGAGATGAACTCTACCACAATTAGGGTTGCAGGTTTGATGTGGAATGGAACTCCTGTAACCTTAATCTTGAACAGATCATGGAGCAAGATGAGGTATGGTAAAGCTCATCAAGCAAGATGAAGGTACAAACCCCAACTCTGAGCAGCAGCTGTGCCCTACCAATATGGCCATTTTCTCCCTTGTAGAGAGTGTCAGCAGGGGTAAGGAGGATCACTCAGTTCTGTTTTTTCCTCTACCTCCATTGGTGAGGCAATATTCATGTTGAGAAGAGACAGCTGCAGCTGAAAGCTGGGGTTTGTAATACAATGAAAGATAAGTACTTTCATCCCCTTTGCTGGTTTATGGTACCTCATCCTTCTCCATGATCTGTTCAGAATTAAAGTTACATGAGCCTCACCCATATCCAACCTGGCAACCCTCGTCAGGCACCTCACCCTACTCCACAACCTGTTCGGGATTAAAGTTCTAGGAGCCCTGTTCTATATCCAACCTGGTAATTCCAGCCACAATTCCCAGATCAAAAGGCTAAAGTAACCAGCTCAAGAGCGATATGTTCTCTTTTTGCCTGTAACAGCTGCAGCAGAACATTCAAAGCTTGAAGGACATAGTAGGAGAGAGCAAAAGCCAGATATAATAGTAGGAGGCAGCAAACACTACGTATAATACAGGCAGTTCTTCTTGCTGAGCAGATGAAATATGAAGAGCACCTAACATCATTCTGCACAGCAGTAAGAACCTGGTTGGTTAATGGAGTTCCAGCAGGAAAAAACAGAAGTTCTTTATAACTAGGTTTACTTTCTCATTACTGAGTGGAAAACAACGGTTGGCTGGAGAACAAAAATCATGACTGGAAGGTTAGGTGACTAGGATAGAGGAAAAGAGTTGTTAAGTTTGTTTTTCAGAAGAATTTGCCAAAATTCAAAGGCATGTTCATTGGGAGTAGAAAGAACCTGAGATTTAAAAAAAAAAGGTGGGAGAAACTGGACAGATTCATTAACCAGGCCCACATCTTGGAGCATTTAACTTTTTGAAGTCTCATTTTGAACCCCTGTGTATCCAACTGCACTAGTGCTGAAATTAGGGTTACTAGCTATTTTTTACTCAGACATTCATCTTTTCTGAGAGACACCTCACTGTATGGCAGGTACCAGGCGGGTACAACACAGACATCTTCACACTAAGAACAGTTGTACCTATTCAGTTTGGCCAGTGGAGATGCGAAGAGGGATTTTGGTTCAATTCATTCTTGAAGAAGAATTTAACAACGTTGACCATTTATTTATATTTTGGGGAGAAAGAACTTGGGGTTTAAAAAGCTGCAGCCAGATTATTAATGGAGGCCGGCTACTGGAAGAATGTAACTCCACTGGTTACTTTTCCATTTCCAGGTGCAATCCAAAATGTTGGCTATAACTTATACTGTGGCTCTGTACAGCTCAGGTCTAGCTTACCTAATGGACCATATTCTCCTATATGAACCTGGTTGTGGTCTGAGATCTTCTGGGGAGGCTCTTCTCTCTGTCCTACCAACCCCCCCCCAATCCATCTGTAAAACACAAGAGAGGACTTTCTTGGTGGCTGCTCCCAGACTCCCCTCTTAGAGAGGTTAGACTAATTCCTTCCTTATTATCTTTCTGCAAGCTGGTAGAGGCCTTCAGATCGCTCAAAGGGAACAATGCTCGCATGATGTGCTGTATTGTGTATTTGTTGTTTTCTTTTTTGAAGATTATGTTTCTAACTTGTTTAATTACATTTTACCTTTTGCATGACTAGAATTTTTAGCTATGTTTCTTTTAACTGTTATAAGCTACCTTGAGTCCCAAGCTGGGGAAAAGGAATCATTAATAATAATAATAATAATAATAATAATAATAATAATAATTCAGAAAGTGAAACTGACAGATTTATCCATCCCTGTTGGTAACTAACACACCTTGAAACAGCTCCATATGCACCACATATAAATTAGAAACAGCCAAGGCTTCTGGAAACTGTGGCTTTCCCAAAAGCAATGGGACCCTTCTGATAAACAGTACTAAGAGGGTGTATATTGTACAGTCCAGCCTTAATTGAAAAGAGTGCAGAGAGACTCTGGACATTCCTAAACATTGCTGCTACCACATCTTTGTTGACATCATTAGAATGTGCCAGCTGTACATCTCTAAGACCTTCAGACTTTTTTTCCACAGGGGAAATGGATCCATAATTAAACTAATTTGCCAAAACTGATTACAAACAAAACTGTGCATTTTATCCCTATTCCCATTGTTCACATCTGCTCATGGAAACTGCAGCCATACATCTGGGAATGGGCTTTAGTTATTTTCCATCAATGCGCTGCTTTTGCTCAGGGACACCTTTTAGCCACCCAAGGGGGGGGGGGACCAAAACAAATGTCCATTCAGAATGATACGAGAGAATCACAGCAAAAAACATAGCAATCACTTAGCAGCTCAGCATTGAAGCTATGCTGTTCAATAGCTCACCTTAATTGTCATGACTGTTGTGATTTATTATGCCACTTTTCAGCTGGAAGGCCTTCAAAGCAGAGAAGAGCACATTACAATGCAAGCAGATTAAAAACATACTGAATTTACTAATTTGAAACATACAAACTAAAAGTAAAATAATTGAAGTGAATTAATTCCATATTTCATTATGCCACTGCAGAACAGAAATAGTAAGGTTTAGAAACGAAACTAGCAATTGTTAACAGGCTGTCTTTATTAGAAACAACAGAAGGAATAGGGTTGCCATATTACTTGGTTGACTGGGTTTTACCTAGAAACTTGGCATCCACCTGATGCCCACTTGTACCATTGAAAGCTCATTTCAAAAAGCAAGCCTTTATACTTTACAGGACCCAAGATAAGAAGCAAAAGGTGTAGCCACTGTTCTGATCAAACCATGATGCAGTGACTTTTTGCAGACCTTTGGTGATGCAATGCAGGGGTATACCTATGAGGGGAGAAAATTGAGGCAAATACACTACCAAACAAGAATTCTGCCCTAGACGCAGTTTTTGACTCAGTCCCCAATTTTAAGCACAGGAAAAAGTGAGACACTGAAAATCATTCACATCTAAAACTCTTATATCTGTTGTATTCACATTTTTTCCTTTTCTTTGGATGCCTAACCTCTGTTGGTAAATGCTCAGCTGAATGATAAGTTACTGAAATGTCAGGCATTTGGAAGGGCTTATGTCTATTTTGGAGGGGCAATGCCCTCATGTCTCACTCTGCTGTAGCTGTGCCGCAACACAATGGCTTCCTGCAGCAGGACAGAAAGATGACACATGAGAAGGAAGTACAGCTAGAAAAGTAGTGGCAGCAAAAGCAAGCACAGTATGCAGAAGAAACTCTGTGAGTAGGTCAGCTGCACAGGGTTTGGGTTATGTGAGTGTTTGAGAGAGGAAGAGAGGGAGAGGGAGGAATTGTCTGGTTTTTTGTTCAGTATTCATGATGTTGTAAATTAAGTTTATAGCCTTTGTTATGTAAATTCCCACAGAAACCCACCCTAAAAGCCAGGCAGCTGTACTGTTGGTCATCAGGTGCCAAAGGATGACACCTCCTGTCACCTCTCACCAGTGGTGTGACCTGTGGTGTGGAAAACAGTTGAACAGTTGCAATAGGACCCCAGAACTCAGAGCACCTCTGAATTCCTTCAACAAGTGTGGTTGTCTGACTTCTAGGTAGCTTTTGGAAAATCAGATTGGCAGATAGATTATAGAGACTTCATTGTAGTTAAATTTCCCAGGCTGGACCTCAGCCCAAGTTTTTTCACTCGCACAGCTAGGATGCAGAATACACATTCTGATTTTTGGCACTGGTAGTGGGCAGGGACCACAGATTAGGATAGCCAACAGCATACTGGCTTCAGTACAAGTTGCAGCTGGACTGGAGCCTGTGTGGGTGTCTTCAATCCTAGCATGTTCAATTGTTTGTGGAAAAATTGTGTGTGTGTGTGTGTGTGTGTGTATGCGTGTGTATGCATGCGTGTGTGTGTGCGTGCGTGCTTGCATGCATGCATGCATGTGTATGTGGGTTCTTATGTTGTCTCTGGGGAGGGACCAGTTAGGGTGGATGCGTAGGATCAGTGTATACTTTATGCCTACTAAAACTGAAGCTGCATGCTGAAAAGTGTTTGGGTGATTGGTGTATGTTTTCCTGTTTGTATGTGAATTAATGGGATCTGTGTATATTCAGATGTAATAGTAAATATACTATTACACTTCCTGTAATAGTAAATATATTACATAGGCCAGAATCCTGTAGTAGATAGTTAGAAATACTTAATTAAGTAGCCTCTCCTGGACCAGCAACTCCAAATCTGATAGAAACATCATTCATCCACTCCAATCAGCAGCAGAATGGGTCTCCTCTCCATGCAGCTGATGACTGGTAAAGTAGGTTTGCGGAAGGGGTGGGGAGTTATGATCATGGTGATAGTGTTGCAATCATGACTAAGGCCCTTTTTGCATGGCATTTTCAATGTGAAAGGGCCCCTTGAGCGTAGCGCACATGTGAGGAGCGGTCCACATGACACACTCACATTTGTGCGATGCTCCAGGGCCCGGCAGGGACTGCTCATGCATTTTTTCATTTTCGGCTTGAAGCCAAAAATGCTGCATGGTCGCGCATCGCTCCAGGGCCTGCGCACACTTACCTTGTGTGCCAGGCTGGTCATGCTTCTTGTCTCAGTGCAGCCTGGAAAGATCCCAGGCCGCACTGCAAAAGGAAGAGGTGGGGCTCTCACGTGAGCAGGAAGCTTTTGCGGAGCCGAAGAAGCGGGGAAGCAAAAGCCTCTCTCCAGAGGCTGCTCACATGAGCACCATACCCCAGCGCCGAAAATAGGTGAGTTGCAGAAAGAGCCTAAGTAGTGATTGTGACTACAAAACAATTACTTAGATTCCCACACCAGTATAGCCATTTGAACTGCATGATTTAAAACTATGTTTTAAAAGATGCAATTAAAAGATTAAAAGCAGTAAAAACTGTTCAGTTTAAAACAGTACAGTGCCCTCAGCCCATTCCTTAAAAATTTTTCTGTTTTACAAGCCTATAGGTATGAAAAGGTCCTTGCTTGCTTGTGGAAGGACAGCACGGAGGAGTCCATTGTGGTCTCCCTGGGAGGGGAATTCCACAGTCTAAGCGTGAGAGAAGAGCCTCACCTGATCATCTCAGGGCCCATGCAGGCTTACGTATGAGGTAAGGTCTGCTAACAAACGTAGCAATAGCAGTTTGCAGTTACATTTCTATATCACTTATCAGTGCTAAACACTCCCTAAGCAGTTTACAATGTGTTTAGCTAATTGCCCCTAACAAGCTAGGTACTCATTTTACCACTCTATGGAAGGATGGAAGGATGAGTCGTCCTGGAACCCTGCAGGATCGAACTCACAATGTTGTGGCTGCAGTAGAAGCTTTTAACCACTGTGCCACCAGTGGCTGAATGGATGGGTTGAGGGATGGACAGATGGACAAACAGACATTTGTCTGTCTGTGTGTTTGTTTGTGAAATAACATTCCTTATGAGCATGTACTTTTTCCCCCTGATATGAATTACATGGTAGTAGGGAATGCAGCAGCAATGGGGTGGTGGTATAGAAAAGGTTTATATCAAGAAATGGAAGCAAAATATCTGAAGATGGGGTTAAGGGGTTAAAATCATGTCTGGCACACTGTATTGGCACTTGCTTTGAAATATGTTTCAGAGAGGGTAGGTAAGCAGGCAGGGAGCAGCATGAAATGAAGCAATTTGCAGAAAAGAGGGAAGGAAGAGATGAAACATTTAAAAAGGTAGAAATGTAATGGAAGCTCCAAGGAGCAAGGCAGGAGGATGGGGCAAAGGAGGAAGGGGTGGGCAGTGTGAAGGAGAGCAAAGGAATGAAGTAATGTTGGGCAGCAGCCACAGAGCTACCCCCAAGAAGGAAGGAACAGAGGAATTTGTTGCTTCTGGCTGCTTCACTCTGCCCAATGATGGGTTAATTGTATGAGTTAATAAGCCCATGTCAAAGATGACACTGAAACTTTTCCTATTTATATTTCTATTTCATACCAAACCCTACTTCTCATAGGCTTTGAACTTAACTAATTTGCTGGCTGAAGTACTAATATAAAAATTCACACATTTAATGGCACAATCTGATGTCTTATTCCAAATAATGCTCCAGTTTCCTTGATTCTATTTCTTTATACAATGTTAAATTTTTGTATGAAAACCTATGATTACTCAAACATTCGCAAGTGAAGCAGTGCAATAGCTGTATCTGATTTTCCATTCATAGTGGTCCAATATACATGCTACTAAATTTACAGAAAGTGAAAAGTAACAATAGTCCACTATGTATAATGTGGATAAGGATAAAACATCATAAATAAGAATAAATGAACCATCAAAAACACAACTGGACAAAAAAAAAGTCAGAAGCATGTTCCAGATATCTGAAATCAGACATGAATGCTATTATGCTGTCAATCTGACAGAGGATTCTCTGGCAATATCTATATTTGTACCACAGAATGTAATAAAATTATACCAAACTGACTGAAATTACAGAAGTAATGTGCATAATTTGCACAATAAGCAAAGTAGGCCACTCAAACTTAGAGAGTTGGAATATGGCAATCCTAAACAACACCATCACACCACTATCCCTGTATTATGCAGCTTTTTTTATAATGACTGAAAATCCACTAGGGCTGGTCCTCCCATTAGGCTCAGTGAGACAACTACCTACGCAACAGATATTGTATGTCAGGAATGGGCAGCAAGAGATTAATTATGTAGTAAATTTTTGTCCTTTTTTCCTTTCAAACATCTGAAATATTTCTTAATTCTATTGATAATTCAATTATATTTTAAAAATAATTTTTGGTTGTATGTTTATCTATATATAGTTATATTCTCATCTGTTTTAATTTTTTGTAATCCTCTTTGGCTAGAGAGAGGCAACTGTAGAATTTTCTATGCCAGAATAGCTTAACAAGATTTGTGTTGTATAAACTGTAGTATTGTTGTGTCTCAGGACACCATTCACTGCTCTGCTTCAGGCAGCAAAATGACTTGGACGAGCACTGTAATTCAGCTTCCATGTTTCTACTACCCATTTCTGAGGTCTCCTCCTGCTCCATCTGACAAAATCAGTGCCTTGTATCTATCCTCATTCCCATTCCCAATGCTAGGGAAGTGAGTAGGGATATTAATGTTGTCTTGCATCTTTTTAGGTAGTTGCAATGTTGTGAGCTAGTTTTATGACTTGGTAACTGTTTGATATTCACATTTATGATTGTGACACCCATTGCCACAAATAGTCCCCAAAATCACCAAAAATCCAGGCATCTCTACTGAGGAATGGAGGCTCTATAAGTGGACGTTCTGAAGGCCGGTGCATCCAGCCCCCTTCCACCAGTGAATTGCAGTGTGACAAGAAGCTGCAACAGAGTTCCCTGCCTCTACTAGTTGCACTGCCACTCACTGGCAGGAAGGGGCTGGATACATCATCCTTCAGCATTCTACTCGCAAGCACTGAAGAACTTCATTTCTCAGTAGAGATGCCTGGATTTTGGAAAGTTTTGGAGGTCAGATCAGGAGACAGAGCATGGCCTCACAGCATGACTACATGTCCAAGGCAGGATCTTGGTATTTTCATTCACCCATGCAATAACACAATCCATTAGTCATGCAAGGCAGCTTTAATGGAAGATTTGTAAGCCTCTTGCTGCTGTCTCTAAAAACTACCCAGAACATTTTTTTTTAAAAAAAGGATTGTCAAGTCCTGTTCGGTCACAATATATGGCTGGTGGGTCATGTTCAGTTCAGTAGGTCACCCTCATACTAGCCTGCTTTAACCGGACTTTAAGATTCTGAATATTCACCCCTCAGGAGATGTTTTTAAGAGGAAATAATGAATACAAAATTTAATCTACAACAGCAATTTTCAAGTCAAGCCATTAAATTTATTTTATGAGAGAGGAAAGGAAATTGTGCTGCTTCCAGAGGAGGAAGTACAGCATAAAAATTGCCATTATCAATTAGTTTTGATTTCGTACTCCTTCCTTCCATAGTACTGATCTTGCATTACAGCCTGCAACAAAGAGAAAATGCAAATCCCATCTCCATAAAGGGAAAGCCTGCATAATGATACTGATATAAATGCCACAGAACATTCCCACAGAGTTTTACATGTCCATCTTTGTACATCTAATTGAGAATGTGGAAATAGATATCTGATGAGGATAAGCTAATCTCAATATTTTCTGCATTTTTTTTTTACATTTGTAAACATTTGTTTAGTGAATAAATAGGGAATCCAGGGAAGATACATTTATATGACAAAAGAGAGGCAGCTCATAAAATATGTACTGCAGAAATACTTTCTGCAAAGATGTCCGTGCTTCCTCTTTTCCCCAGTCACACAGTGGCTGGATTTCTCTTGGTTAGTCCCAACTAGAATAGACCCATTCAATCAATTGTTGAATTGCAAGTCAACACATAAGTCCTTTCCACCCTACAGTGTTATAGTGCCATTATTCCACTTTCAACATCCTGCGGAATTCATGGCCAGATCAGGGATGGTCAACTTCCAAAAGTCCAAAGGTTGTACATGTAATCCCCAAAACCTTAAAAGGGTGCACCTGTCCTCCATGGCCTCTAAGGCCCTTTTCGCATGGCATTTGCCATGCGAAAGGGCGCTTGGAGCGTCGTGCAATTGTGAGGAGTGATCTGCACGATGCACTCACAATCGTGCGATGCTCCAAGGCCTGGCAGGCGCTGCTCACACACTTTTACCTTTTTGGCTTTCAGCCGAAAATGGTGCGCAATCGCGCATTGCTCCAGGGCCCCACACGCACTTGTCGTGCATGCGGAGCATCCAGAGCCACGGCAGTCATGCTTCCTGCCCCAGCGCAGCCTGGGAAACTCCCAGGCTGCACTGTGGAAGGAAGAGGTGGGGCTCTCATGCTACCTGCTCGCGACCAGGCAGCTCATGCGAAGCTGAAGCAGTGGGGATGCAAGAGCCTCTCGCTGGAGGCTGCTCACGTGATCCCCGCACCCCAGCGCCGAAAAAAAGTAAGGTGCAGAAAGGGCCTAAAAGTCACAAAAAGAAATTTCACCATGTTTTCAGAGGGTGATCCTGGCTGTTTTAATTTGGAGGGAGCTCTCTCAGAACTGGAAGTGGCCAGAAATCATTTCTGGTTTAAAAAAAAAAAATCCCTTGCCCAACCTTTACCTAAAATGGCTCAAGAAGAAGACCATGAAGATTATTTTTTAATTTTTTTAAAAAAATAGGAATAGTTGGGATATTGGACCAATGTTAGGCAAGGCCTATGGGCCGTGTTTTGCTCATCTTTTGCCTAGACAGACAAGAAACTATGTGTAAGTTCTTGAACCAAACCCCAGAATTTTGTTAAAGGTTAAAATCCTAAACAGCTATTTAGAAAGAGAGCAATGAGACCTTCCCTCCTTTCTCTGTTCCCTTTTACCATCAAAAAAGCTAGTCAGCAAGAGTTTGTGAAGGTCTCAATGCATACAACACTAGCTGCTCTGCATACATTACATTAGCTTAGAGATGTCTGGTTATATCATGCCATGCTTAACATAAAACTTGCCTTATTGAGTCATGCCATTCATTCATCTAACATCTACTCTCTGTTCAAACTAGCAGTGGCTCTTCAAGATGCTGGGCAAGATTCCTTTCCAGTCCTGCTGCCTGAGATCTTTTCGCTGTAAATGTCAAGGAATGGGCTGAAACCTTCAACATGCAAAGCGTGCCATCTCACATATTCAAGCAATTGTACCCAAGAGGCTCCTTCCATTTCCAGACTGACAATTGTGTGAATGTGCTCTGAAATTATTTCATCAGCAATAGGGCTTCTATTAGTCTCACGCTAGCTTTTTAAAAGGTTGTTCTGGGGTTTAAACTGTTTGTCCAATTTCACTCCATTCACAATTCTTGACAAGAATGCAATTATACTAGTGTTGGGTAGAGAGAGGTCAGTCGTTAGTCTTTAGTACAATTCTGTAAGGGATGTTCAGACAACATACTTCCCCATTAATCCAAAGAAATGGTAGGGAAAGTGTGAGAAAGAACTATTATTCTTTGGATATAAGTGAGAAAGGAGCCCTACGCAGATACAATGCATGGACACAGGGTTTCATCCATATGAGCAAAAACCCTGACTAAACAGGGATCCCAATCAGTGGAAGAACTGTACATGCACAGGGTGCTTGTTTTAATAACATCAGGCAAATGGCCACCTGACCTATGGCCACTGGACATCCACAAGTATAGGATAGGTGCAGCAGAAGTATGAGATGAGCAGAAGGAATAGGCCATGTCCCATTTCCTGTGATATATTCAGTGAACATTAAAGGGTTTGTTCAAACGTTGTTTTCCCAAATTAGTACATTCTTTCCATAACAGTAGCTGATGAATCTATGATGGAAAGCGACTCCTATCAGATAGGTATCAGTGGGATCTGCAAGTCAAGGCTGCAACATGGAGAATTCCTGTTCAGTTTTCCAACCCCTCAACCATAAACATCATGACATTTCCACTCCCACCTAATTTTCTAGATTCCCCTCACCCAATGGTTACTACATATTCCACTGCCACTAAGCATGTGCCATCCTCACTGGGCTAATTGGCAGTTTCTCACTTTCTTACAGTTTTCTTTAAAGATGTTTTATACTCGTACAAAGCTCAGGATTTCTACAAGCAGGATGATATACCCTCTTGTACAGGGATGGTGCTATTTTAGCTACCTAAGGTTCTATGCTCCCCTCTGAATGAATGGTAGCTGGTGATTCCAAAATCAGTAGGGTGGTTTACTCCAAATGTTAAAAGGGCTGTCCAAGGTGCTTACCTCTATCTCCAGAATAGATTCAGAACCTGAGATAGCTCCTTTAAAGTTCAATCTACTGTAAAACATGCAATGGAATCACCACTCCTCTGATATTAGAGCCACCAGCCTCTACTGCTGTGAAGTTTGAAAAACATGGGAATAACACACAGTCAGCAAGACAAATAAGTACAGTTTGTACACATAACTGTAAGAAATATGAAGGCTACAATTCAGTACGTACTTATCTAGGAGTAACCTAATTCAGTGGGACTTGCCTCTGAGTAATGCATTGGGATGAACTCGCAATCTCACTGAAAGTTCAGATAGAATTTATTTCCCAGCAAGTGACCTTAGGATTGCAGCCTTAAAGTTTCTTTCAATATGGTATTAAAGAAACAGTAAAGCCATTCCTGGTTACTAGCTGCTCACCTGCTGATGGTACTAAGCAGAGGCAGATGTATTCTGGTGTGATCAAATATTAGAAACTGTGGAATTCAGTTCTGCAAATGACCCAATTAAGTCTTCATTATTCTGAGAGAAAAGAGAGCAATCAACATCATGCTACATTTGCTCATGGTGCACATGACTTCTACATCTTGTGGCACTTAACATTTCTTTATTCATCCACTGAGGATGACTCTTAAATAGCACATCTTCTACATTCCCATTTTACAGATTAAGAAACTGGGACTTAGAAACCATGACATGAATAAGACTCTCGAAGCTCACTGTGGAACAATTCAGATGATTCTCACTGAGGGAATAATTCAGATGATACTTGTGATAGAGTATGCAGATCCCTCAACAGTACTGTACAAATGTTTTGATTTGGAACAACATGCCTGACAACATCTAAGCATGGGATTCTGGAAAAATCCTTAAGGCAGTCAGACACTGCCTTTATTCTAAAAACTTATTGTCAGAATATATCTATTGTTTTTATGTGCCTTCAAGTTAACTCTGACTATAGCAACTCTATTGTAGGGTTTTCTTGACAACATTTGTTTAGAGGGGGTTTAGCACTGCCTCCCTCTGAATATAACCAGAAGCACCTGGTATTCCTTTGTGTTCTTCCTTCCAAGTGCCAAGCAAACCCAACATGGGGGAAATGTTCACTTTCAGTCTATATACTTCTGTATCTACTGGCCAATATATAAACCAGTCCTAAAACATGAACATAAACTATAAAATGCATAGGTCTACAGGCTGAAACTAAGCATTTTCCCTATACCAGATATTGATTAAGTAGCAACTTCTTTGGATTTAGATAGAAAGGAACTAAGAGTTGGATACTATCCCAGTCTTAGTGGGGCTGAATCTCCAAACTTCAAGACTTCGTTAGAAATTTCATGTGGGTATCAAATAGTACCAAAGACAAGAAGGATCCTTGAGGAGTCTAGACTAACAAAATATGACAGACAAGTGTTCCCCAGTACCGCCTTTTCCAATTATCATCAAATGAGACTTTCCATCATAGGAACATAAGAAGCTGTCTTATAATTGAATCAAATCAGTGGTCCATCTAGATCAATATTGTCATCTCTAACCAGCAGAAGTTACCCAGGGTTTCAGGCAGGACTCTTCCCTAGCCTTACATGGAGGGGTCTTGTTGGCTTGTCGCTCAAGGATTACCCAGGTCTAGCTCTGTTTACACTCTGATATCAAGTAAGACTATTGTGTGTAGAGTGCCATGTTGACTTCCTACCAAGTGGTATGTCAAGTCAGGTGCTTTTCAAGCATAATATGTTCAATGGTATCAAGAGCCACAGAGAAGTCAAGGAAGAGGTAATATTAAATATGCAAACATGTGTCCTGTGGAAGACTTCCATTTTCACAGTGAACGTATATAAATAGCAACAAATGATCACACAAGAACAAAACAACCTGAAGGACTGCAGTAAAGTGGCATTGATTTGGACATGCTTGCAGAGATTGAAAAGTATTTGACTTTCAGCCTTCCTTTAAAGGCTTTGACAAAATCCAGGGGATAGTTAAATTTTAATTGTAATGCTAAGTAGTGATCTTTAAAATGTTATGAACTGGCTCTGTGTCCTGGTCTTTTCATAATTGACTTTGACAATAAAGGAAGAAGAATGCATTCGCTTACCTGGCAGAATGACTTCCAATCAATTTAATTAGAACCCAGATCTCAGCAAGCAGTGCTGACCTCTGAGACTCTGTCCATTTAGTTGCAATATTTAACTATGGGGGTGGGGATTTTATCTAATTCGTCTATGCCCTCCTGCTGCCCATGCAGCCTGGCTTAAGATATTCTGTTCCTTTATCATCTCAATAAAATAAGCAGCAGGTCATTTGTCTATTATCTGAAGATATTCTTTCAGAAAATCCTAGAGAGAAAGTACACCAAGCCTATTTTAAAATAGCAAGACAGTATGAATGTGTCTCAAGGTATGACCCTACTAATGATGGTATCCCTTTGGTAAGGTGCCATGGTTTTAACTTTCTCTTTGGGCTGGCTGACTTGATCTGAGAGCTAATTGTATTGACATTAACCTGTTTTAACAAGCCTAAAGTACCAATAAATCATTTCTTTAGTGGTTCTAGTTTTAACACTACATTGTTAATGTACTGTACTTGAATTGACAAATAGGCTGAAAAATCATTCATTTCCTGTAAGATTACGTTGCTTTCTCAAGCTTCACTTCCCATAGCTGTGAAAGGACCTTTCAGAACTATGGAGGAGCCCATCAATGCATTGCTCAAATTGTTTTAGATTTAATAGTTCTCTTCCTAGATATTTAATTCCTCTGAAAACTATCTAGAGCTGATTATCAGTTCCACTGTATGGGATAAAAAAGCAGGGGGCATCCTAAGTGAATAGATTGTGTACCTTTTTACAAACAAAAGTATGGTGTTCCCCAGTTGCAAATTCAGCCTCTCTGCAGATCTTCTCTTGAGGTATTGTATCTCAAACAACAATTAAAAAGCAGAATTTGAAAAATAATGGTAGCAGACTTTCACATCTTTTCATGTATCCCTCACATACTTCAAATGAACAGTATTTATTCTCCCTAATTAATTACCACAAGAGCAAACTGCAATAAGAATTCACAGCTACAAAGTGAGAAGATTTCTCCCAGCACTTTGAAAAAGGGAGAAG
This sequence comes from Iguana delicatissima, assembly GCA_948472985.1. Taxonomy (NCBI): domain Eukaryota; kingdom Metazoa; phylum Chordata; class Lepidosauria; order Squamata; family Iguanidae; genus Iguana; species Iguana delicatissima. The sequence goes on from CAOKZL010000420.1 coordinate 31,093, forward strand.
CAAATCTTTGTTATTTGCATTCTGTGAGCCTCATTCTCATTCCATTACAGACAGAATAGAGGTGCTGCATGACATGAATACAAGTATAGGGAAATGTGTCCCACATGTCGCCTCTGGACATGCAGGTCCACTTCTGCACCCCCAGAAGACATCTGGAAGCCCCCAAACTGCCCCATCACTCCAGATGTCTGCAAAGGGCCAAAATTGTCCAAAAATGCTCCCGAACTATCTGCAAAACCAGAACTTTACCCTACCCACTCCCCAGAATCCCTCGATCCCCCCCCCCATATGCAGGTTTTCAGCTGTAAGTCCACTGAAATCAGAGTCTACTGCAATCAGAGGGGGCTACAGGAGTGGAAATTGCCTCCTGCTCCCTGTAACAGACATGGAATATCTTCAGGTAAAAGGAAAAGATAGGGTCCTATACCAAAGGTCCATTTTCTGACCCAGTCAAAGCCCCAACTGAAGTTTTGATTCTAGAATGAAGAGACAAACTATGTTGTTGTAAAGTACGTGCAAGTCAACTTGACTTCATCCTAGGGTTTTAATGACAAGATTTATTCAAAGGAGGCTTACCATTTCCTTCTTCTAAGACTAGGAGGGTGTGACCTGCTCACAGTCACTCAGTGGGTTTCCAGGGCTGAGCAGACCCTGATTCAGACCCTGGTTTCTTGGAGTCCCAGTCCCGCACTTAAACACTAGTCTAAAACTCAAACCACACTGACTCTAGATAAATTATATGTGATATTAAATGTGTACCATGCATGTTAAGATCAATTTTCACATTTGATTAAGCATAAACAGATGTAGCCACAGTCCAGGTCATCGTGCACAGAGGAAGACTGAACTCTAATGCAGCCTGAAGTTGTTTCAAATCCTCTGCCCCAATTCATGAGAGATGAGAGGTGCTCCATTGGCACCTGTGGAATTGCTTCTTTTTTCAGCTTCAACACAAGCATCCATGAATATGGGGGGGCAGGATAATTTTGAAATAACTTTCTCTGTAGATTTAAAAACCACACAGCCACAATGATCCTGATCCACAGTGGGGCCATGCACATTTCAGTGGAAAAAATGAGCATGAACTTAAATAACATAATATAGCTGGGATCCTGCACTGTCTGGCAAAACGATAATGATGGTTGTCCATCATCAAAGTTACAACTGACTACTTTCTGCCCCCAGCTACTATTTCAGGCTAGCATTGATGCAACCAAGGGGTTTCCAAAGAGATGCAGATCTGGTTGCTGGGAAAGGATACTAAACTGTTACCATGCCATACACCCCCACTTCATGATATGATATTATTGGCAAATATCATTTAATTGGCATAATATATAAATTACACACTGTTATGGCTGAAAAGCCATGCCAACAAAGAGGACTGGCTGAACAAGTGCAAAAGCAGGTCAGATGGGACCTCAGAGCATGGCCAGATCATAGTCAAGGAAGCTCTGGTGTTAATGAGCTTATAAATGTCCCTTCAATGACTCAGTCTTTAGAAACAAAAGGACTTGAAACTATCTCAACAGTGCAACTGATTGTCTTCTACCCACTCCCTCTTAACACCAAAACTTTCTTTGTTTCCTCACCTCCCCACCTACTAAGGAGCTATCATGATTCCCATCAGTGCTTTGTGTCACCTAATGCTAAGGCTGTTAGCTTGTTACAGACCCCACCGTCTGCTCTTCCAGAGAGCCATTAACACCTTCCTCCTCAGGGCAGAAATGGGGTATTTAAACCCTGGCTCTGAGCCAGCTAACTTGTAGTACTCTGTCATTCTGCTGCTCCGATTCCCATTCTTGCACTACCCTCGGACCCTTAGTATGAGCCACATCGCCTCGTATTTTCTCTACAGGATAGGCAAATGTCACCCACTTTGCCCTAACCTCTTGATATCCAATTTTCCCTCCTTTCCTACAATTAGTTTTTTGTGGTTGTGAGACTGCTTGGATCTTTTGTATGATTGTGATATCCCCCAATAATATATACTTTTAATCTCTAACTGGTGTCCCTGCATTAGTACCAGTATACATAGGTACGCACAGCTGTAAAGATCCTGTAAGGTTACCCCCTCTCATAGGCATCCCCTTTGACCTAATAATTCCCTACTGTTTCATGGAGGCACTGGCATCACTGGTGGACCTCTGAGTCACCCACCTTTTGGAGTAACAGAAGTATTCTCCCAGTTGTGGGCCATATCAAGAAGTGGTAGCTGAAGACCCATCAAGTTATTTCCCCAAAATGTCAGGGACCAGCATTTCCTTAGAAAGGTGAAAAATTATAGCTCAAAGGAGGTACTGCCAGAAGATAACTTCATGGGTCATTTCACAGCATCCTGCTTTGCAGCATCTTAAAAATCCTTCAGTTGGGATGAAATCCAACTGAATCCTTCAGGCTGAAAAAGTAGGCTTTGGGGACCACATTCCATAGGTAGCAATCATAAATGTGAATCTTTGGGAGTTACAAAATTGTAAATATCATCTACGATCTCATAAATACTAGAGAGAATGTCTACAGATGTGTTTAATGTTGCATGCCATTTATCTGAAAGACAAGATTACACACATATCTATCTGAAGTGCAAGATGGACAGAATAAAAACTTCAGATACCTAAATCAATGGCAAGTATCTTGTCATTCTCATTTGCAATTATGCCATGGCCACAAATGATCCTGAAACCCACCTTAAAAGCCAGTCAGAAGTTCTGAATAGCAGAAGTCTGTGCTGCTAGCAAGCAGGGTGCTGCAGGATGACATGACCAACCCTGCAAGCAACACTGTAATGAAAAGTTGCAACAAAACCTCACAGGGATCCCTGCTTTTGGTCCTTGCAGCATCTCTGACTAGCGGGAGAGGGCTGGTCACACTATCCTGCAGTATCCTGATCAGGAGCAGCTCTGTCACTTGGGATGGATGACTGGCTTTTAAGGTGGCTTTCAAGGGTTGAATGGGGACGTCAAACATTGCCACAACATTGTAGCTATGTGTTTGATTTAGGATCTTAGCCAACATATACTAGCCACCATTGAAACATTATTGAAACTATTGCTAGTTTATTTAAGATACCCAATTGAGAACCAAATGTGTTAATGTGTAGAATTAAAAATACAGTTAAAACAAAATGCCATATGAATGTTTAAGCATAATTAAACTGGGATTCATATTAAAACACATAACAGTATATAGTACATATGAAACACAAGATAAAAGGATAGTACACCTTTTTAAGAGACCCTTCTGCCATACCTAGTTAAAAACCAAAAACCTGTTAAATGAAAAGGTATTTGCCAGCCAGCAAAAAGAAATCAAAAGCAGGGAGGCAACCAAGCTCTGCATTGGAAGAGTTCCATACTATGGGAACAGCCACCAAGAAGGCTCTGACCTCACAGATTGTACCTGTGATTGTGATGGGATGGGGAAAAAAGCCAAACCAAAAAACCCAAAGATCTTAAGGCTTGGGCATGCTCATATAAGAAGGTACAATCTTTCAGATAGTCTTTTCAAAGAGTATTTCATGATGAGGAAAGGTAGTCTCCTACCCTGAAAGGAATGTGACAAACCTGGATCAAACTGGTTAAAAAGAATGTGTATTCCATATGATCAAATCATTGTCCTCCAACAACAAGATTTCCTCAAATGTATGTGCCTCAGCAATTAGTACTTCAAATTAAATGTATGTTTACCTCACAATAAACAATGAGAAAACACTCTTAATTACAAGACAAGTAAGTAAGTAAAGGAAAATATGTGCTAAGACAGACATCTTTCACCACTTTGGGGAGGATATCTGGAAAAAAATATGATAAACACTTGTCTACAAATAAACACCCAATTTGACAGAGTGTGGTCAGATAATTCTCCAGAAATTCAATTTATTCAAGTGCTACACTGTTAAACACATCTCCAAAGAGCATAATTAAACTGAGCCAGTTTAAAATTGAAAATCATAGTGTTCTTTTCCATGCAAACTCATTTTTAAACCTGGAAACAAATGTAAAAAAAAAATTCTTTTATATTTTATTAAATATTTTTTAAAAAACCTTATTGAAATGCAGACCTAAAGGTTTTGAAGATGTCCCATACCATTTCAGTTCTATGCCTGAGCACCACTGTGTTCAGTGAGACTTAATAGAAGAGCTGCAAAAATCAGATCTGTGATTTCTCCACAGATTACTGAATCACATTCAAAAACATTTGGCAAAACCACTGTTTTCCCTAGTCACAGAAGACACCCGTCTTTCTTTCTTTCTTTCTTTCTTTCTTTCTTTCTTTCTTTCTTTCTTTCTTTCTCTCTCTCTCTCTCTCTCTCTCTCTCTCTCTTTCTTTCTTTCTTTCTTTCTCTCTTTCTTTTCAAAACTCATAAAAGAGTCATGCAAACTGATGGTGCCATATAAATAAGGATCATAATAGACTTTTAATGTACATTGACAACAATAAGCAGCAAGCATGGCAATTGATTTAACTTGGAATGACTGCAGCAGCTTTGGTCTCTGAAGAGTGCTGTGCCAAACTGAACTGCTAGCTCTGCTCTGATCAAGATTTTGCTCAGCAGTTGATGTATCACACAAGTTGAAACAGAGCTGAAATGGCCACCTGTCATTTACCACCTGTGAGAAACACTCTTGTAGCCAAGTGTGTGTGTGTGTGTGTGTGTGTGTGTGCTTAAAATTAAATCTATTTGCTTTGACTTTTCTAGTTCTTCCTTCTCCCATCATTTTATTCTAGCATTTCATTTTTCCACCATCACAACTGATGACCACCATATTATCTTACTTAAACTATTTCACATCTTACCTTGATTCCATTCCTTTCTGGCAATTTCCCTTTGACCTTTTATCCCCACGCTCTTGCAACACACTTGTCATAGGCAAATGGGGATGGGGGGAGGAATGCATGACAGTTGGACAGTATGATGGACTTGTGACTGGAGACAAAGTTGTGAACCCTGAATGAGGCGGGGGGGCTAAGTCCCCTCTGAAATGATTTAACAAAATTGGACCATGAGGACTCCTCTGTAACTAAAGCAATTTCCACACTACAGTGTTATAGTGCTATTATTCCACTTTCAACATCCTGCGAAATTCTGAGGTTTGTAGTTTACTGAGGCCAAAGAGCTCTCTGGCTGAGAATTCTAAATGCACCCCCCTCAACTGCACAGCACAGCACTTTCATCATCTACGAGGCTTGTAATTCTACCAAAAAGAGAGGAGAGCAGGGAGAGAGAAGATTAATTTGGCATAACTTGTTTTGGAGAAATCCATGCTGGCTCTTAGTAATCACAGCAGTCCTTTCTAATCACACACAGACTGATTAATTAATGATCTGTTCTAGAACTTCTCCTAGCAAGCAGTGTTAAACCATCTGGTCAACAGTTGCTTGGATCCTCTTTTTCTCCCTTTTTGAAGAGGTGGAAAATATTTACCCTTCTCCAATCTTCTCCAAAAGTGGGATATGGGAAAGCTTAGGAGAATTTTAAAAGATAGGACAAATAGACACAAATAGTGGAGAGAGCAGAAGAAGTGGTAGTATAGTCAGAGTGTCCCACAGTATTATTCCCCATTTTGTATATACATTTACCACAGCATGGTTCATTGGTTCATTCATTGTTGTTTTTTCCCTCTACAAATACTGAATACATTAATGACATTTTCCTTGAGTTTACAAAAAATTTGAACACTTTTTAGAGACAACACACCAGGTGTTTCTGTTTACAGTGTCATTCAAAATTCCTTGAGCTTTGTAAATTTAGGCCTTCTCTATATATTGCCTGCTTTGCACCTTTCTGTTACACTCCCCATCCTCTCTTCCAGTATCCTGCCTCTCCTAAACCATTTACAGGTGCTGATACAGTCTACAATCTATGGCTCAGTTTATTTAATCCTATGGAGACATGCCATCTGTTGAAGCATTCCTCCAGAAGTGATCACAGATATAATAAGGCTGTGAAGTGTGTATACAGAAAGCCATATTTCTGAACAAAACAGATTATAGTATTAGAAATTTGGCAAACTGCTGTATAGCACTGACTTACTTATTCTTTAAAACTAGCAGTTTTTTTTAAGATACCTCTAGGCAGAAAGCCTGACTATTTTCCACCTTTTTCATCCATCTCATCCTCTGAAAAGCAGGGCTGGGAAATCTCTGGCCCTCCAGATGCTGCTAGTCTACAACTTTCATCATCCTTCACTACTGGCTTCCTGGGGCTGGTGAGAAATTAAGTTCAGGAGCATCTCAAGGGAGAAGAAGGAGCACATATTTCCCAGTTCTGTCACAAGGGATAAGAGCAGGCAACAGTGCGGTATCCCATGGTCCAAGAAGCAAAGGTGCACGCACCCCAAAACAGTAAGTCTTCAACTTGGTCCCTCTTCCTGATGAATGTCTCCTTTGCTTCCTTACCTGCCAAGCCATTAAAGAGCTATCGTGATTCTTATCAGTCCTTTGTCACCTAACGCCAAAGCTATTAGCTTGTTTCATATCCCACTGTTTACTCTCCCAGAAAGCCATTAGCACCTTCCCCTTCAAGGCAAAAAGAGGGTATTTAAACCCTGTAGGACTCTGGATATAGCCCATCACTCTGCGGCTCCAATTCCTGTTCTTGTACTGTCCTCGGACCCTTAATCTGAGCCACATCACTCTGTCTCTGTAAATATCACCCACTTTAGTCTAACTTCTCGCTATCCAATTTTTCCTCCCTTTTCCTTCAGCTAGCCTTGTGTGATTGTGAGACTGCTTGAATCTTGTGTGCATGTGATTGTTCATTCCCTCAATGAAATAAAACATTCTTTGAATCTCCGACTGGTGTCCCTGAATTAGTACCAGTACATGTAGGTGTAAAAGATCAGGCTAGATTACTCCCTCTCACTGGCCTCCCCTTTGAACTAATATTTCCCACTGTTTCATGGAAGCACTAGTATCACGAGTAGACCTCTGAGTCATCCATCTTTTGGGGTACCATCACTACTTTGACCATGAACCATGGGTGGTATTGACCAGAATTCTCTTAGGGACACATGCACGCATAAGTTTCCCCCTGCATGTGCATGTGTTCTTTTGGGGATGCTTTGGGTGTTCTCTTCCTCCTTTTGCAGTACCCAAAATCCAAAAACCATTCCCCTGAGGCTTCCTCTGAGACAGACGCACAGCCATTCCCTGCTTCTTGGGGAGCAGGCAGAGGTGTCTCCTCATAGCCAGATGTGAAACAATGACATCAGCAATGAGCTCTGCCAGGGTCCCCCAGAGATCTTGGCACTGCTGTGATCACTTTGCATCTGGCTATGAGGATATATCCAGATGCTTCTCCCAGTTTTCCTGCTCCCCATGAAGCATGGAATGTCTGTGTGATGGGCTTCACAGGCTGTTCAGTAAGGCAAGGATGGTGTATGGCTCAGTCTAGAGTAGGTCTGCATGTTGAGCAATACAGGATTGCAGCCATTATCTGTAATATTATTGTCAAAGATCTAAGAATGGATAAACTAAATGAGGAGTTGTGCATGGGAAAGAGCTCTCTTTATGTTACATGGCATCTGACAGTCCAATCCTCCAGTTCAGCTAAAATGGCTGTCACCATTTTAGAATGGTATTCCTAATCTGACGTCCCAGTTCACAGAGTGAACGGTAGTTCTTAGGATTTCTTAAGAAAATCTATGACCATGAAGTGAGTAGAACACTGTAAGGAAGCGGCAAGTTTGTAGTATGTGCATATTTTTCTCAAGTAAACTACTGCCTTGTTTTATGCTGCCTTGTTTTTTTTTTCTTCCTGTGATAATAAAGTCAAATTAAGAAGTGATGGTTGTAGCAAAATAGTTGTTAACAAAAAGTCTCTTTCACCATTTGGAGATTGGCATTGCGTGGATTTGGCTGTTAGCAGCTGTCAAATAAGGATCTGTGTGAATAAATCTTTGCTAAGAAACATTTAGTTTAAGAAGAAAACACAAAGCATGGGCTTCAAAGCTAACGAAGATTAATATTATCATATCCCTCTGCAAATGATTGAAATAGTCTCTTTTATCCCATTTAAGGTTACTGTCACTTAGGATTAGTTGTCTTTAGCCTCAGTTTCTCTGTATGAAAATTTATACTGAACATGATCATTTGGGTATTATTGTTGCACAGACTATTTGTTGTGATAGAAATAAAAAAATAGTCTTATTATCATAGGAAGCAGCAGGCGGCAAGAAGATTTTTTTAAAAGAAAAAGAAAAATGTTGCTAAATGTGACTTGAACATGAAATTATCTATTTTTTTCTGACTGAATACACTTATTCTGTGTGATGTATACAAAAGATGCAGGCTAACAAAGTCAAGAGAAGCTGTGAAACTGTTAACTCATTTTATTGTCTGCTGTGCTCTTGCATTTAAGAGTCTGAGAAAGGCTTGAAGAAAGATTGTAAGCAGAACTGTTAATAATTAAATAAATGTCAAGTTTAACATAAAGAAACAGTGCCAGGAGTAAGGCTGAGAAAAATCAGACTTTTAGCACTTCATTAGTTCTTTTTCATCTATTTGCTACACCTCTGTAGCTGCTCAGTTATTTTAGAGGTACAAAACATTCAAGGTCTTTAAAAAAAAAAAGCCAATAACAAACTCAATCTTTATCCTACCCAAAGTGGCTGTTTTGCTCCAACAGCTCTGCCTTGTGAATCCTGACAGCTTAATATAACCTTTAAAAAGTGATGGTCATTTTAAAAGGATATTAAACTGACCCTCAAAAGAACACACTTTGACCCAATCAAATCCAAATGTGATGACATGTGGCAAAAAGTACTTTGTCAACCTCTTCTTGAAAGCTTTGCTGTTTGGAGCTAAACTTGTTCTCTGATCCAGTATGGATACAGTGGTTAGGGATCTGTGAAAAATCTCCACCAGGGGAAATTTTTTGATGTACTTCACGCTGGCCAGACACAATCTATACCCCAAGCCAGGACGTTTCCTGACAGCTACACTCATATCACCCCAACAAAAAATGAATACATTTCAATTGGTTATGGCAAAACACTTCCAATATACTTAAAGCACTGTTCTAATTACAGAAGAAATTGGAGTCTCTTCTCAAGATACTCAAAAGGTTATTATTTCATTAGTTTAAAAAAGTTTTGTAAACTCATTTAAGAAGAGCTTTTTTACTAATAAAACAACCATTTTTGGGAGGTTTATTATTATTAATCTTAATATTATATTTAAACACAAAATAAGAAAACACAAGAACACAGAAACAGACATGCCATACAAACAATCAAAATTAAAAGAGAAATTTAAAACAGAATACAAAACAATACCAAACATTACAACCCTAACTCTAAAATAATTGATCTATGATCACAACTTAACTAAACTAACAAGAGAAAAAAAGAAAAACAGGAAAAACTACAATTATATAAAAATTGCTTCCTGCCCTTGTTGCAAACAGCTCCTAGCAAATAAATGCACTTAACTTATAATCATTACTTAAACTCAATTTAAACTTTGTTGCTCATCATGTTTACACTCACTATATTTCACGCTTTTTCAATATCTAGAGAAAAAACACTATTATTTTTATAACTGTATTAGTCTAATATTGAAATGTTTTAACTTATAAGTTCCAACTTATATGTCCTTAACGTTTCTTAGTAAAGTCCAAGTATTACTATATTAATTAATTATAAAAATAACCAATAAATTCTTAATACATGTTCTTTAAACTAAACCATTTTTATATTATTAAAAAACTCAAAATAGCAATAACTTAAAGTCATCTTTCATTTTCATAGTATCTTTCTCATGATAACAGTAAAAACAGAAATTTAAAAGAAATAACAATATGCAAATTTAAAATCCTAAGGTCATCAATTCACTCTCATTTTCCCTTAGATAATCAATTAAAGGTTGCCATTCTAAAAGAAAGCCTTGTTCAGTATAGCCCTTTCATCTAGCTGTAAGCTTATCTGTTTCCACTATCACCCTCAGCCTACTGAACCATTCAGCCATTGATGGAATCTCCATTTTCAGGAATCTCCACTTTCTTGGACAACCATCATTGGGACATCTTAAGATGTGTCTGCAGTTTGTTCTGTTGGTTCCATGGAATGCTCTACAGTTTCTGCTTCTTTTGGACATGTTTTGGTCAGTGGGAGAAGATCTTCAAGCAGTTTTAAAAAACACACAAACAACATGCACATGGGGGAAAACCCTTCTCAAAGGGATTTCATATTGTAAACACCCCCACCCAAAAAATACCCCAACAACTATGTATCAGGCAGATGCGGAGGTGCAAAAGAGAAAAAGTATGCAAATACCAAATTTGTATATATATGTATATATATATATATATATATATATATCCCTCTAATTAAAGCAGAGCTGCCTATCACAATGTCACATCATATCAGTGTAAGTCCTGAAAGTAGGCTGAACAGTCACAGATGGACAGAAGCACATTAGCTCCATCCTTTTTGTCTCCAATTCTGCTGTTCTCACATGGAGAGCAAGAAGACTGAATAAAGGAGTGACTGCTTCAGTAACAGGACCTGAAATATAGCTGTACCGGCTCTTTAAAGCCATGAAAGGAGCTAGAGTCTTATTTGGTGATTCTGAGTGGCCACCATATTGATACCAATTCCAATGCTTGGCCAAGTATATCTGAACTGGTACAGAATTCAGCGAGTCTAGGATACTACTCAGTCACTGTAGCTAGTGCTAACCCTGTTTTACTTTCTATTCAACCAATTTGAAGTCTAAAATGTTATTCACATAGTGTGATATTTTCTCAAAAATATATTAGGATGGAACTTGCTAGATAGAGTATTCATGTTAGCATCCTTCCTGCCATGATCTTCCATTAAGTGAATTTAAGTCTTTTTTTTACTATGTTCACTATTTCCATATACTTTCAGTCCTAAAGGACACACACCTCTATTTATGGCTTATAAATAAAAGCAATATAAAATAAATCAGTAAACCTATATACAACACTGCAATCCCATGGTATACAGTCAAAGAAAATGCATCAAAACTCATGAAATACATACAGCTTGTGGCATTCTATGAAATACTTAAGACAGCAGGAAAGTACTGTATTAACAACTGCCTGATAAAGAACCAGGTCGCTCCCCCCGCCCTCATAGCATTGACTTGGCCTCATGGGGCTCCCTCAGTTGTCCACTGTCCTGCCTTTCTTATCCACGCATTTCATTTCTGAGGGGCAGAAGATCATGGACAGGAGCTCAGATGTTGACCAAAGTACATGACTTGGCCCAGATTTTCTTCTTTTCCCAATTGTTCAGTGCTTTAAAGGATAATACCAGCATCCTCAGCTGAACCAAGAAACAAATTACGGGGCTGAAAAGACTCATTTAATTCTTTTTTTTCAGTTTACTTGGTGCAGTACTCCATTCTTCTGAACATTGTATGAGCCTTTTTTTTTTTAGTTTGAGTTCATCCTCTCTAAGTGCTAATAAAACTAGACATCCTCCTTATCCAAATATATTTGCTGTCAGATTTGAGGGGGTACTTCCATATCAACTCCTCCATTAAAAAAAACTTTGTTGAGCTGCAGGGATTGCTCTGCTCTCATCCCCCTCTTTGCTGCTACTTACCCACCCTTCCTACCTATTTTGTTTTCCAAATCTAGGAGACTGGAGTCAAGCTAGCCAATCAGATATTAGCATTTCAGCTGTATTCAATGAGAGGGTTGGAGTATGGACTGAGAAGATTCAGTTTGGCCCATTGCTGATCCAGGTCTAGGGCACATGCTATCAGGACCTAGTGCTGCAGAATGGCCTGGGCTAGGCTTCATAGCCTGTTACTGTTAGGGACAAAAGGGCACAGACTGAAAATTAAATAATGTTTTACTATTCCTGAAGAAACTTATCCAGTCTTATATCCTCGTATCTGCATATCTGTTGTTCAGACCTCTGGAACAAGAATGTGTGCTTGTGCCACCAAACTAGCACTGTGTGAGTTTGAGAGATAGAGATGTTTGTTTTCCTCTGTTTGACATGGTTGACCTTATTAAGACCTGACATTTAGAGAGTTGCTTGTGCTTAGCTGGAAAGAAAGACAACAAGTGGACAACTGGTAGGAAGAACAAAGCAATGTACCATAAGACAGCAAGACCAAGGACTAATGGTGATTTTGAAGTATACATTGTGTGGTACCTTTGTCAGGCCAACATCAGGCAAATACACCACACTTATTTTCAAAGCACACTGGCCTCTTCATCAGGCACAATCATCCATAGGAAGAAAAGAGATGGTGCCAGTCTTAGGGTCTTCATCTTTCCTGAGATGTTTGTATAAGGTATTATTTAAGATAGTTTCATGGGAGGGTCAATGCAGACAGATGCCATCCTCCTTCTTGGCTCTAAAGGAGCTTGGAACAAAGGCAGTAAAAGAAATTCAATAAAATGTCCTTCTCCATTAGCAGTACCAGCATAACTCCTTTTGAGATCTGGACCTCTGTCTGTCTTGTGAGGCCAAAAAGTACTTTATAGGCAGTCTACAGTGAGTCTGTTAAGAAGCTTCAGCACTGTGAGTTCTGGAGATGAATCTGGGTGCTGTAAGACTGAAGTAGGAGCCAGCATGGTGTAGTGGTTTGAGCACTGGGCTATGACTCCAGGGTTTGATTCCCCAATCACCATGGAAACAAACTGGATGGCCTTTGGTGCATTACACACTCTCAGCCCTCAGAAAACCTCATGATAAATTCACTTTAGGATTGGAAATAAATAAATACAAATATAACATAAATATAATATTTATATAAATATAAATACAAATATAAAAATAAATAAGTTGGAAATGACTTGAAGGCACAGAACAACAACAAGAAGGAAAAGGATACCAATTACAGCCAAATTCAGCTTGCTCTACCCACCCCCCTTTTTCCCTTCCCTTAGGAGGATTTATTACCCTCTGTGCGTCCCTAATCAAAATCACAGTTTTGATGCATCATTCAGTTCTGTCATCTGCACACCACATCTACCTCGTAGCTGTCCATAATATCTATTGGACATTCAGTCCTAAAATATGTGACACTATGGCTGGATAAAGTGTGCCCCCCCCAAAGCTATTTTTGCAGCATTCTAGATTATTTACAGCAGCACTACCTAGAGCAGTGGTTCTCAACCTGTGGGTCCCCAGATGTTTGTGGACTTCAGCTCCCAGAAGCCCCAGCCACTATGGTCAATGCTCAGGGCTTCTGGGAGCTGAAGTCCACAAACATCTGGGGACCCACAGGTTGAGAACCACTGACCTAGAGTCATGGCCCAGAGACTACAAACTCTCCAATACTTCACAAATGAAAACTGGGACACCTATGACCAAACAATATCAGTAAAAGTTATTAATGAGAAGAAATGGCAGCCTATGAGAGATTGCAGTAGTTTGCTTTCTCATGCACCAACTTGGGAAAGGTAATATTCTGCTCCCTTCCCTCCTCTCCCCCCGCTGAGCTAACTGAGTGCAAACTACTTTACACCTTGAACTCACTTTATAGCTTCACTTCATTTAAGTAAGCTGAGGACAAAGGAGGAAATGGGAGGAGAAAACTGGAACATTTTAAAAGCAGCTGGAAAAGTGGATAAATCAGGACTGTCCTTGCCAAATCAGGACAGTTGAAGGGTATGGGACTGGTGATGGTCCCTGTGCCATTAGCTGCCAAATGCTAGCAAGTTTCCAGAAAGAAATAATTGTACACAGCAGGGGCAAATATGGGACAGGTCCATAGCATACTGAGAAGAAAATACTGGTCCCCACATCAGATAGCTTGAGATGATTAAACTGTCAGGGTAGCATGAGGTAGCTCCTCAGAGCATTTGCAGAGTGCTGGCAGGGCAGTAATGTCCGGCTGCAACTAAGCAGCTCCAGGTTAAAAAAGTTCTGTAGACTCAAAAGATAAGACTCAGGGCTATTTATTTAGCAAAGCACTTTGAGATAAAGTTAGGGCTTCTGGCAGCATACCAAGAAGCAATAAGCAAGACAGGAACATAAATCAGTATGGAAAAAATAGACCGGCAGCATGTCTGGATACATTCCATAAATTAGCCCTTAGAGCAGCATGACCACCAGGAATTGACCTAAATGGTGAATTGTAGTGCCATACCTAAGCCTTTTTAAGGGCTTAATCACACCCAGACCCTATGGGGTGACTCAGTTACATTTACAGCATGCAACCTCTTCATGTTGGTGCTCAGTGACAGGCAAGACTTTCCGAGGTTGGCTAGCCAAAACATTCTTTGCAGTGCACTCAAGGTCATATCACCTCATTCCTGCCGTCCACTTAGAAAAACCTTTTCTTGCACTCACATTGAAAGCCTCAACATAAACTACCTTCCTTCCTTCCTTCCTTCCTTCCTTCCTTCCTTCCTTCCTTCCTTCCTTCCTTCCTTTCTTTGCAATTGCACAGTCCTCATGTTGTCCCAGAGCTGAAAACTGACCACCACACTCATTGCAATTGACTAATCCTACACTAAAGATTGGGGAATAGATAGAAACTTTTCAAGATCTACTTCACAAATATCACTGGGATCTTTCTGAGAGCCTACCTTTGAAAAAAATACCCCATGTCCAACTATGTTATTCAATGAGGTTCACAAAAAAGAATTTCAGCTATTTTTTCAGTGAAGCATGTTCAGCCCAATGGATTTTTTGCACATTGGCAATGACTGACAAGTGCTAAAAGAAGTTCAAACAAGTTAGCACTCATCAAAAACTGTGGGCATTTTATAAAGGGACAACAACAGTTAAGCCACTTAAACAGCTTGTCTACTGAATGTGAACATGCAAGAAAAATTGAATTTCCATGACTAATTCATAATTTTGCAGTGAAAAAGACCAACATTTTTTTAAAAGTTTTAAAGTTAATTGGACTAATGTTTGCAGCTACATTGGTCTATTTGAGTAAAGAAGCTCAAGACATTGACAGGATAATCCTTTTTTTCAATTACCAAAAGAAAAGAAAAGAAAAGAAAAGAAAAGAAAAGAAAAGAAAAGAAAAGAAAAGAAAAGAAAAGAAAAGAAAAGAACACCAAGCAGTTAGCAAACCTGCAGAACTCTTTGGCTGGGTGTTATTATTAGACAAAAGCTGAAAAACTGACTTTTTTGAGAAATAAAAAATTCTAACGGTAATGTCAGAATTCTGAAATCTCAAAAAAAAACCTTTGGTGTGTGAGTGTGTGTGTGTGGCTCATGATATTGTATGTATGGGACAAGGGATTGTGATATCAGCATGAAAAAGGGGCTTGTCTCACAATGTTATGGTGATGTAATGATGCTTGGGCTCTGGTGGTGGTATCACCACTGGACTACAGTTGCAGACTGAATATAGGTAGGGCTCATGTAATTTTAATAGCAGATCCTGGATCAGAAAGACATACCATAAAGTTCTCTCATGTCTCCTCTTTGAGCCCCCCAAAACCTACCTTTTAGATGGCGCAGCTCTTCACCACACACTAGTATGTATCCAACTATTGGAAAAGAATAGCACCTTGTTCCACTCCTGCTTGCCTCCACTCCACAGCGGGGCTACATCAGCAGAGGTTGGTTTGGGTAGAGTGAAGGAGGGGTGTTACTCTAATTTCTGGGGTCCCTTGGGGGACACCTCAATGTGCTCCACGTGATGGGGAATGGAAACTAGCCAGAACACAAGCAAAAGCAATGCGAGAGGCAGGGTAACCTAGTGGGGTCTTTTTACCCAGTTTGTACAGGATCAGGCCAAGCCAAAAACCAAACCAAAATGTCCAATAAATGATTTTATTGAATGCAAGTCTCACACACCAATGCAGTAACGCACACATGCACCCAAGAGCTATTGAGAAGCAAAAGAGAGGAAATAAGACAGAGGGAGTATTGAAGGGGTGTTGTTGGAGTAATACTGCACCTTGTCCTGAAATCCTGGGTCCGAGAAGGCAGCAAAGAAGTGGGACTCAGCACGGAGAGGGCTGAGGGGATCACCCAACAGATGGAGAAACGGTCTGCTGGGATGACTGGGAGTGATCCAAAGAATCGCTCAAAAACTGGGACTATTTGTAGGAGAAAAAGTACCTGGAAGACTAATCTTTTCCCAGGGAACCAATGGGTGTTGGAGCGATAACGAAGCTCCATCATGGTAATTTATTTTGTGTGATGGGATTGCAAGGTGTTGCCAAAGTCTCAAGATCTTCAGTTGTGTTAGTTTGTGGTGTGACTTCATGTAAATGGTCCTCGCCTGATGAAATATTTGCTCAACTTGGGGCAGACACACTAATCCCCTCAAGTTGGCTTCTCAGGAGCTGAGGACCCTTTGTTTATTGTGGGTTTACACATCTTGAGGTCTCCTGGGGCTACGTGACTGAGGATTTTACTGGCCTGACCTGGTTGTTGGTCTTCCAACCGTACGTGCCCTTTTAGGGGACCTCTCTGGCACACGGAGCTATATTTTAATATTAAAATTGTAGACCCCAGGATAGGGTTTCTCCTTCGAAGTAACAGGGGACATGCCATGTTGTTGTTGTTGATGTGTCTTCAAGTTGTTTCTGACTTATGGGTTGTCTTGGCAAGATTTGTTCAGAGGGGGGTTGCCTTCTTCTGATGCTGAAAGAGTATGATTTGCCCAAGGTCACCTAGTGAGTTTCCATAGCTGAGAAGAGATTCAAACCCTGGTCTTCAGAGTCATAGCCCAACACTCAAAACACTACATCATACTGGCTCTTCAGACATGCCATAATTCCATTTAAAGATCTGCTAACTTGTAAAGCTGTTCCATATTCAACCTGACAACCCCATTTAAACTCAAAATGGAGCTGTAACTTGGTGTGCCCAAAGCATTGCCACTAGGACGGTAAAGGTTTTAGTACCTTTGGAAGAAAGGAGAAAATCAGCATCCATTCAGAACATGTGCAAACTGTATGCATGTCCTTATGTGTGCATCTGAATTTCATATAAGTCAAGATGGAGAAAATGTATACCTTTCCCTCTTGCCCACTGTAAAGCAAATGCTGAAGGATCAAGCATGAAGAGTGGTAAAGAAAGAAGGGTGCTATGTTGTATGTTCTCTCACAGGCTGATTGGCATTCATCATCACTTGTGAACCTTAGAGATTTTTTTTAAAAAAAGCCAGCTTTACCACCACTCATGGTATTCCTATCAGTCATAGTTAATAACATGCCCCAATTCAAAAGGCAGAGTAAGCTTTAAATGAATTGACCAAGTGATCCTTGATGGGACTCATCGCTAGTTCACTAGAGTTAAAATGAATATTTTAGCAAGGGATCTTTTTTTATTTAACACATTACCAATTAAAATTCCAATTACAATGCTCAACATGCTGCAGTCATTAATTATGAAATTTATCTGGGAAAAATAGAAAAGACCTCTTGTAAAAATATGTCACCTTACAAAGGAAAAAAAGTATTTGAAAGAGAAATAGCAACCTCTAATTTTAAATTGTATTACTGTACAGTTCCACAGCAAACTCTCCCTTTTTAAGATGATGATGAGTTGAATGAGATGCCATACTCATTAGTGCCATTGTCGACAAGCAAGAGAAACTGGCTTGTCTTTTCTTTGTATTTTTCCCCACTGTTACTTTATGAAGGGCAGAAACTGAGTGCTTCTGGCAGCTTACTCTCTCCCTCAAAATCTATCTATCATGTGTACTTGTGTATAAGTAAAAACATTTATGCCAAAAAAATCAACCTGAAAAATTCAGGCTGACTTATACACAGGTCAGTGAGGTATCTCTATCCATCAGGGTGCTGCTTCTGGCTTTTTGTAATGCTTGCTCAAAAAATGGTGGCAACAGTGGTCACTCTTTGGCACGGTCTCACTGTGGCAGAGAGAGCAGAGGGGGTTGGTGCTTCTTTTAGGCTGTCCCCAGATGGACTAAGGTCTTGAAGTGGTGGTTGTTTGGCACTTCCCCACCAGGATGTGGAGGTGCCAAACAACCACCACCTCTAGACCTTAGTCCATCTGGGGACAGCCTAAAAGAAGCACCACCCCTCTGCTCTCTCTGACCTCTGACCTCTGACCTCTGCTCTCTCACCAGGATGGGGAGAGTGGAGCAGGTCGAGAGGAGCTGAAAAAAGCCACAATGACCTCTATTCTCCTCAAAATGGCAGGCAGCTCTTTGGTACTTCCCTGATGGGGCAGGGACAGTGGAAGCATTTGGGAGAAGTTAAAAAAAAGCCCCATTGCCTCCTATTTTCCCCACCCTGGTGGGCAGCTGTTTGGGGCTTCCCCTCCACGGTGGAGAGTGTGGAAGAGGTTATGAGAAGCTTTAAAAATGCCTCTATTCTTCCCACCACAGTGGGAAGTTTTTTGTGGTGGGGAGAGTGGAAAGGGTCAGGAGAAGCTGAAAAAAAGAAAAAACCTTGATACTTTATATATTGTATACAACTCAGGTCGAGTTGGTGTTTACAAAGATAAATGGTAATATTTATTAAGATAACAAAAAGAATAAAATAGTGTGGTCAAGGGTGATCTATTTCCTTAGTGCACTTTTTAGGCACTAGAACAAGTAACTCCCTGCTCAGAAACAGTTCAAATATATCTTTAGATTTTCACATAAAGCACAAGTATGATATAATAGCACTTTGGCTAGACTCCAACCAAAGGCTTGATCCCAGTTTAGATTACACTCTCTGACCAGATCCTGCTAGGGCTTAATTACTCTTCAACCTCTCTCTAGGCTTCCACTGAGAACTAAAACTCTCAATACAGCCGCACTGGCTGATTGACTAAGCAACTCTACTCTCTAGCTCTTTGCTAGGCTCTCACTGAAAGAATCCAAAATACCCGCAGTTACTTGGGTTTATATAACCTTTTATCTCAGCCACAAGCTCCTCCCACAAATTACTGGTCTGAGTTTTTCTCTTGAGGTGCTATTCCAGTTGCCTAGCAACCTGCCTCCAGGCTGTACTGGCACTTCAGAGAGGCACATCCTCAGAACTTTGTCACACTGTTACTCTCCCCATGGTTGCAGCAGGGCTTTAAGGTTTCTCCACCAGGATGGAGAGTGAAGGAAGCTGAGAAAAGCTGAAAAAGCTTCAATACTCTCTGTTCTCCTCACTATGGCAGGCAGCTCTTTGGTGCTTTCCTACACGTCTGGGGGGAAGGGAGGAAGTTGGGAGGAGCAAAAAAAATCCTATCCTTTCTGGTCTCCCCACCATGGCAGCAGCTTTTTTACACTTTCCTACTTGGGTGGGTAGAGTGGAAGAGGTTGGAAGATGCTGATAAAAGCCCTGATACTTCCATTCTCCTCACCACAGCAGGCAGCTCTTTAGGGCTTCCCTGCTGAGGTGGGTAGAGTGGAGGAGGTTCATAGAATCATAGAATCATAGAAATGTAGAGTTGGAAAAGACCACACGGGCCATCCAGTCCAACCCCCTGCCATGCAGGAACACCCTCAAAGCACTCCCGACAGATGGCCATCTAGCCTCTGCTTAAAAACCTCCAAGGAAGGAGACTCCACTACACTTCGAGGCAGCATATTCCACTGCCAGACAGCCCTGACTGTCAGGAAGTTCTTCCTGAGGTTCAGGTAGAATCTCCTTTCCTGCAGCTTGAATCCATTGCTCCTTGTCCTGGTCTCTGGAGCAGCAAAAACAAGCCCTCTCCTTCCTCTACATGGCATCCCTTCAAATATTTAAACATGGCTATCATGTCCCCTCTTAACCTTCTCTTCTGCAGACTAAACATACCCAGCTCTCTAAGTCTATCCTCACAGGGTATGGCTTCCAGGCCCCTCACCATTTTGGTCGCCCTCCTCTGGACTTGCTCCAGCTTGACCAGGTCCTTCTTGAATTGGGGTGCCCAGAACTGGACACAGTATTCAAGATGAGGTCTAACCAAAGCAGAGTAGAGTGGTACCAGTACCTCCCTCGATCTAGACACCATACTCCTATTGATGCAACTGAGAATTGCTTTGGCTTTCTTGGCTGCCACATCACACTGCTGACTCATGTTCAGCTTGTGGTCTATGAAGACTCCTAGATCCCTTTCACACATACTGCTATCCAGCCACGTGTCTCCCAGGTTGGGAGAACCTGGGAAAAAAACCCTGATACCCTTTACCATCTCCACCATAGCAGCAGATCTTTAGTGCTTCCCCATGGGGGTGGGGAAAGTGGAAGGAGTTGGTGCTCCTTTTAGGTTCTCTATGGATATACTAAGTTCTCACTGTGAGAGCTCTAGTCTCTCCAATAGCCTTTTGCAGTTCCTGGGTGGGAAAATGGTCGTGACAGCCAGAGACAGCTGGCACCCTGATGCAGTGCTACTGCTTCTGCCTCTCTATGGAAGGTATCCAAGGAGCCCTATGCTGAGCCCCAGTTTTACCCTTGATTTATCCGTGGGTCATGTCAATATCCATAATTTTGGCCCCAAAATCTGCCCTCAACTTATATATGACGTTGATTTATACACAAGTATATACTGCATATATACATACACATATGTGTATGTGTATATGTACTTAACCTATTATACTCTTTTTCTTGCAAAAATCCTATTAAAGTTTTCCAGTCTTTCAAAAAAATCACCAATGATTTTTTTTTCTCTTAACAATATTGTCAGTTTTTCCATTTCAGTTAAGTCCAATAGTTTTATCTGCTAGTCCTCTTTCATTGGAATCTCTGTAGTCATCCATTTCTGTGCAAGTAGCAAGCATGCTGTGATGGTCATATATCACAATATATTGCCATACTTTTTCTCCAGTTGATCTTCTACTATGAATCTTCTTTGCATAAAAATGAAGGAGAGATCTTCTAGCCTTTCCCACCTAAATGGAACCTTATTTTGCTCACCTTCCTCATTTAAAAGAGCATATTCTGTTCTTTTGCATAAAATCCTAGTAAGTATCTGCTTAAACATCATAACCTCAACATCATTGACCTTCATTATATTTTCAAAATGGCTAGGGATGGGCCAACTGAATCCTCGAATCTTTGGCAGGGATTCGAGATTCAAGAATATGAATCCCTGTGCCAAAATAGGCAAACGGAATCTTTCGAAACCACCACTCAAACAGTTTGTTGGAGACTGGGAAGCCGGAAAACCTGGGATACCTGAAAACCTGGAAGACTGGGACACCTGAAAACCTGGGAGACCAGGACGCCTGAAAACTCAGGACCAGGATGGGATCCCATTCCTCATGTGTTTCCCCACCCAATGTGGGCATGGGTGATATACCGGCATAAAGCCTCACATGTACTGGAGGCTGCCATTTCTCCCTCCTGCTGCCTGTACTTCTAGTGCTCCCTGCTGCTGCCTCTCTCTGCAAGGTAATTTTGGGATAGGGATTGGGAAGTGAGGGATAGAGGAGCAAAACTGAGTTTGTGTGGGGGTCTAGGAGTTTGTGGGAATGTCCCGGGGGTTCCAAAGACTGCAAAAAGGGGCTCAAGGGTTCCACGCAAGCCATACCAGCCATACTTTCCCCTTCAACAGCTTTGTTTGGTCAGTATTGGGACTAAGATTTTCATGATGCCACTTCCTCTCTTAGTTTCTGTGTCTTGAATACATGAAAACTTCAGTTAACCCATTTTGAAGCTCCCTTTTAGAAAGTATTTTTATGCTTCTCAACCCCTTTTTTTTCCTATGTCTAGCTGCAAGTTTATAAGCAGCATTGCCATTGGAAAGGTTGCAAAGGAGAGCTGGAGAAACACAGACTTTTGGTCTTGTGTTGCAGTAGCATGTCTGTGGTAAACAATGAATGCCAAAAAACCTGAGATGGGAAAGAATGGGATTCTACTCTATCTGATTCTAAAGGAGGAGTGTGTGTTGCCTACAATAAACAAGGTGAACAATAGCTGCCTCCAGAATCATTTATTGAGCATGCATTAATCTGTATTATTTTTTGATTTGAGACTGGAAGGTAGGGATTGGGAATTGTTGAGACAGGCCTAGAGATTTGACTTGAGTGTACCTTGCAGGACTTGAGGGTAGAGAATTGACTGGACTAGAGGCTTGTTTGTGTGTATGTGTGTGTTTTTGTTTGTTTAAGTACTTTCTTTGTTGCAAGACTTGAGACTTGATTCTTGAGACTGCAGGGTGCAGCATTGTTTGTTGAGCATTGAAATTGTTTGTTTCTTTGTTTGAGTGTTTTAAGTACCTTCCTTGTTGCAGGACTTGAGACATGACTGGAAGGTACAGTCTTCTTGAGATTTCAAGGATAGCTGAACATTTCTTTGCATCACTCCCTTGCAAAGCTCTTTCATACACAATTCTGGGGTTTGTAGTTTTACAAGGTGTCACAGCCTTCTCTGCCAAAGTGTGCTGGTGCATCATCAAACTACAAACCCCAGGATGCCAGAAGGAGCTATGCAAAGAAAAGTCAGTTTTGACCTGGATTATCTCTGTACCGTAATATGTGGCCCTGGTTACAAAGGCAGGAAAATGTGAGATTAATCCACATTTTCCTGCCTGTGTAGAAAAGGCTTTCATGTCATTTTCAGTCTGGGGATATCCTGAGGCAAAACTATGACAATTATCCTGGCCAGATTTGTTCAGAGGGAAGTTTGCCTTTTCCTAGGCTTTTGCTAAGGCTGAAAGAGTGTGTCTTGCCCAAGATTATCCTTCTTTCCCTTCCTATTTAAACCATTTTTAAAAAAAAGATTCAAAAGATTCGAGATTCATGAGATTTGTGGATTCCCAGAACCTTCCAGGGATTTGGATCTGGATTCAGAAAATTCTGGATTCACACCATCCCTAAAAATGGCATTGCAACACTTGATCTTTAATCTGCTTTCAAACAAAATATACAATCACATCTCTTTGTAAATTTCTCAGCATAGCTATTCTTGAAGAAATGTGGGAAATGTGATCCAGTTCCTGTTCCATGTCTTCTTTTTGCTTTTCCAAGAAGTTTGTTATGTCATCTACCCTTTCTTTCTCTGATATTTTCATTGACTTGTTCTAGGATGGCTCTAAAATGTAATTAGTTTGGCTGGAGGAATCATTTCATGTATTTGTTTCATCTCAGATATCATCTGTGTCAAAGGCTGTTTCATTTCTGACATCTCTAATTTCACTTCTTTCATGTCTGCCTATATTTTCTTTCTGGATTCTAACATCAGATCTCTTCCCATCTGATCCAACTACATTTTTATAGCCTGGAACTCTTCCACGTTTTTTGAGACATATCTGAAGACTTAGATGGTAGATCTGCAGATCTCTTCTTTCAAGTCCTTTTACTTTGGATCTTGTGCTGGAGCTTGCAGGTAGTATAGTCATAAATTTATTAAAAGGAGAAAAAAGCAATTCAAAGGGGCTTACAAGAAAAAAAAGTAAAAGAAAAACATTGGTTGCAATGGTTTCTTTTTTGGCCACCAGATGTTGCTCTTTGCTCAATCTTCTCTATGCAGACATTGTTTATAACATGCAATCACATAGGCCAGTGGTTCTCAACCTGTGGGTCCCCAGATGTTTTTGGACTTCAGCTCCCAGAAGCCCTGAGCATTGACCATAGTGGTTAGGGCTTCTGGGAGCTGAAGTCCACAGACATCTGGGGACCCACAGGTTGAGAACCACTGACATAGACCCTTTTCTCATGTTACCTGGTGCTGCTGGCATTGCGTGGGGATCACACAAAAAGCCACCTTCAGGAAGGAATCGCGTCCCCTGTGCTTCCCTCCACACCAGCTCCGTGCTGGATGGAAGGAAGCATGATAGCCCCACCCCTTCCTTCCACAGCCCAGCTGGGTACTTTCTCTGGCTGTCCTGGGGGAGGAAGCATGGCCATCACGCCATGTTCTGCACACCAGGTAAGTGTTGGATGTTCTGCACACCAGGTAAGTGTTGGAGGGACACAGGAGGAATGCACAATCATGTGTTATTGCCACGGGATCACTATGGGACCAATGCGCAATTGCGAGAATGTCATGCAGACCCGTCCATGTGATTCCGCGTCACTCCCGTGGCCATTTTGCAAAAAGGGCCACACTCAGGAGTCTGGCTTACTTTTCCTTTAGTTTCCTGAGAATGACCCTGCTGCCATCTCAGTCCCAAAGTAAATAAAATTCCATTCTCATACAAAGTCTATTGTATAAAGTTCTTAACAAGTATTTCAGAGTTTCTTTTTTTTCCGCGAAACCTAGTAAATTCTTAAAAACTGTTAGACCTTGTTTTTTGCTATATATTATGGCAACTTATACTTACTTAAGACTTTTCTTTAGAAAGTCCAGGTCAGTTACTCTTGCAGAAGAACAGTTTTTCAATAGTTAGAAGTTGTATGCACATAGTCAGAAAGCTTCTTATAAAGTTCACTTCTTTATTTTAAAAATCCTAGCTGCAAGAGAGGTTTGAGTGATGTTTGTAGCTTTAAAAGCTGACAGTACACATGGTGGTGCTAGCTGACAACAACAATACCTCTTCCCTCCATCCATGATTGCTTGACACTTGTCTGGCAATTTGAGTCTCCAGGAAGTGGTCTCAGGACACTCCTTTGTTAGTCTTTCATGCTCCTTTTGTCTAGGGGATAGTTTTTACCAGTCCCCATCAAAAGGGACACAAGGTTTGCTCTACTCAAAACACCTATGAAAAGGATTACTTAGCACATGACCATCTCCCTACAGAAACCTTCTTTCATAACTATGATTGAGAATTCCAGCAATTATTTTCTGAGCAGAAGATGTTTTCTCTGTAAAAAGCCCTGTAGTTGGAAAAATACTCTGTGCAAAATCTGCAAGGTTTTTGTGGGGGGAAAAACCAGCTTATTATCCACAGTAAATAATAAAATAAGCAAATATATTAAGTCCTATACAAAAAATACTGTTTGCTGCACAAAAAGTGGTATTTTTTTCTCACAGAATAAAAACAGAATCTCATTAGTCCAAGATTGTTTCCCAACAATTGATAAACTTGTTTTTCAACAATTTTTGATTTTTTTTTTCCATTCCTAGTGGGAACTAGCACTATGTCCTTTGCCTCGAAAGGAAATCTCATGGGTCAACCGTGCCATAGTGGATTATTTACACCAGCATACATTAATAAAACTGCAATATAACATCTCCAAAAAAGTAATTAGAATCCTTCCCACAAGACAAGTGCTGCCAGTTGGCCCAGTGGCCCAGTGGCCCAGTGAGGACATTCTCAGATTACCTGCTAGTCTCAATATTCCCACAGGATAATTGATATTAGTTGGTCCTGGGTGTGTCTGAGGATGGCATAGGCCATACTGAGTAAACTGTAACATGTTTTGACTCACCTGTCTCCTTGCTTTCCTCATTCACTACACTGACAAATTCCAAACTTCCCATCATGGAGACTGTCCAGAATCCAGCGGTTTAGTTACATTAAGAAATAGTTTCTATCAGCAGAAAGAGAACCTCATTTTCAAGCAAAAATTTTTTCAGGGAATTAGAAAGATCACCCAAACAGTTTTGATAGTAACATGACATAGGCAGCTACAGACATTTTCTACCCCTCGAGCAAAATCAACTGAAAACTTGATTTGGAAATGACTGGGATGTCATTCCTGGTTTTGATTTGGATGATATTCAGCCAGTTTGGGGATGTGAAAGGCAAACTGCTATTACTGGATTGCTTCAGAGTTGGTGACCTTTTTTTTTTCCCTTTTGTCTGTTTGCAAGATATTTTCACATACACACGTAAAATTGGGAGTGTGTGATGGTTTGGGGTGTCAAGCTCAGTTGGGAGACCACCAAAAAAACAAAGAAGCCCTTGAGTGCCACATGCAGCCTGCAGGACCCATTTTTCTCACCCTTCGATTAAGACCTTGAGCAAGAATGATCCCTACATTCTCCCTAAAACTGTACATTGCCAGCAAAAATTGGAAACAATAAGCAAGCACTTGAATTCTCTGGAACACAGTGTGAAAATTGTTGATTTAAGGCACATTTTCCACAGTACAAATTACACAGTAATGGCCTAATTTTGTCCTTGTTTTTCATCTTCAGAAACAATTGTCATAAATCTAGAGAGCGTAGATGAGAAGAAGGTTGCACCAGCAACATGAGAAAATAACAAGAGGTGAAGCCAATAGGTGGAGATACTATTTTAATGAACAAACTGGGATGCATCTTGATACAGTTCATTAAAATTACTGGGGCACCTATTAGTTTCACCTCTTACATTTAGCCAGGCATTTAAGAAGGCATTTTAAAGAGGCCTTTGGCTAGACAGTTGCACATAGTCTATTATAAACTGTGGATTTATTTTGAGTATTGTCATATCCTTTTCTCGTCCAGGATGCTAAGAGTTCAGTGTACAGGACTTAACAGATAATATTGCAGGCAGCCTTTCAGAAGCTGGCTTAAATTAAGCATATTGCCTCAAATGCCAGGCCCAACAATTGCTACAGTATTATGCAGCAGATGAGTGACCTTAGGGTAAGGAACAAAGCTGTGTTATTCAAGCCACTTTTCTCGATAATAATCCTACTGGGAAATAATGGTTTGGACACTGTGGCTTAAGTGTTTCCCATTCTCAGTCCTTCTGCAGTCAGGGTGGGGAGGAAGCTTCAAAAGGTTGAAAGCAGAGATTATTTTTAAAGAAGTGGTAGATGGAAAGGACTCTAACATACGCAATTGCTTTTTAATCAGCTACTCATAGGAGTCTTGATTTGGAATTCTATCTCTCTTTTGATCTGTGTTACAGATTCTTTTTGAAGTCCAGTTGCAGTCAGCTTGAAACCTCATTTCATGATCTCCCCCATCTTACCTTCGCGAACCTCCTCAGAGCTAAGTGGAGAAGAGAGCCTTCTTTTAAATTCCATTTAGGACCTGATTCTGATCCTTCTGAATTTGGCAGTAGTTTTTCATGCTGAGAACAGTGGTGACAAAACATAGTTTCCTCTTCTAAGGTAATATTCTTCAGTTGTCAGATTGTAACCCATACCTATATTGTGCCTGACCTAATTATGCCCTGGCCTACACCATTTCTTTTCATTGTATTTTTTAGAATAATAGCTTTTTTCAAAAAAATGGTCAAGATACAACATCACATACATAGTTACAAATGCATAACTACATATCATCTCCTGCCCCAACTCCCTAAATCTACTGTAACAGCCAGAAACTGCATCAAGCAACAGAGGTCTCTTCTGCTGGCGATTGGAGTGCACCAGGATACAGTTTAAAGCCCGCTCCCACTAGTGATTTGTGCTATGATGAGGAGTTGCAAGAGGGATCCTGTTTCTGATTATTACATCAGAGCTCACTGTGGTGATGATCACTGTTGAACCCTGATCACAAGCAGAACAGACCTCCATGGCTCAGTGTAGCAGCTGGGTTTAAAGTAGGTTGGGGGCACATTTGCAATCACAGCAATAGTGCCACAGTTTGTAAACATGAATATTGAACAATTGAATGCATAAATCTGGCTTATGCACTCGTAACTGCTCAGTAGAATACCATTGTTATTTACATGTATACTCCACTTTCATTAGTTATTGACTGATTCATTCAGTTGATATCCTGACTTTCCTCTTGTGAGCCCAGATGTTATATATACCTGTTCTCCTTCTATTTCATTCTCACAAAAAACCAGTGAGATAGATTAGATTGGGACAGAGTGTGTTCAGTGAGTTTCGTGGCCACGTGGAGATGGAGTCCAGCACTTTGACCATTAAACCAAGGAGCTCAAGACAGAACTGTGCCTGTCTGAAGTTCTGCGTATTTCCCAGAAGCCAGTCCCAACAATTATTACAGTATTTTATGGCAAGTAAGTGGGCTTAGGTCAGGAAACCGCACTCAATCTTGAAACTCAATGGTCCAGTCACTTTGTCTCTGTTTAACCTACCTCACAGTGTTGCTATGTGAATAAAAATGAGAGAAGACAAACTCAACTCCTTGAAAGAAGGGTTGGATTTAAATGAAACCATTAAAATGTACTAATTCAAATGATTAAATGCATAATGCAGAACAAAAGAAATAACAAGTTAAAATACATAGAATGTAAGCAAAAGTTACCTAGAGGAAAATTTTCTGATCAGTTTTTAACTCAGTCAAAACATTATGCTCTGTGCAGTTTTAAAATGTGCATATTTTAAAAACAAATTAGGAAAGCTACATGAAAGCAGACAGCAGACTTATTACTAATTGGTCTTTGTTTTGGTGTGATAAATACAATGATCTCTACTAACCATATGTTTTCTTCTTGGGGATTTAATGTATGCTTGCGAATTCTTAAAAAGAACGTAGGCAGGAAGGAAGGGTATGACCTAGAATTATGTGAAAGTGCAGAAGAAGTATAAAATTTGTGCTAGCATGCTCAGAATCTGCTTCCTCAAAATCTCCTGTTTAGTTAAGCTCAAAAGTGTATGGATCAATTGCATCTTTGGTGGTCAAAGTGTACATGGTCTTCAGAGTTCAAGATGGAACTCCAGTATCTTTCTTTCCTTGTAACTATGAAAATATGTAAATACAACAGAACAAAACCTGAAGAATGAGGTACTCTGTATCAGAGAAAACATGCAAATGAGCATGATTTTAGGAAGGTACAGAATGCAGCTTCTCTTCCTACAATTTTTTATTATTATTATTGAATTTTAAATACACACAGCCCAAGGCAGATTATCATTTCCTATTCAGGGAGCAATAGGAAACTTTTGGCCCTCAACATGGTTTGAACTACAATTCCCACAATAGTTTTCCATGTGTCTAAGCTGGCTTGGGCCCTCTTGGAGCTGCAGTTCAAAACACTTGGTGGACCAAAGATTTTCCAAACCTGTTCCAGGGCAAATTGCCTCCAGGAACCTTTTTTAAAAAAACTTTTCTACAGAAAAAATTACAGGGTCACTCTAGATATTTTTCTGTCTGAAGTAGTGCAGCAAATGTACTGCCCCACAACCACTCGCTCAGGCACACACTAGATCAAAGTTTACATTACCCAAATCCAGATAGTTTATAAATTATTTTGGCAGAAGGAAAAGATCCCACAAGCACACCTTCCCCTCATGGGCAGTAATTATATATTAACTGCCTAAGGGACAAAGCTCTTACACCATGGCTGCATCTTCAACAGAGCAAGCCCTGACCCAGTGAGGCTAGAGAAATGGGGGAAACTTCTATAGCTACACGTTTCAATTCAACTCAATTCAAGGCAGAGGCCCAAATTTTGGGTGCTTTTAACAAATACTTGTTTTCCATATTTTATTTCTTTATTTAGTTGTCCCATCTATCCCCAGATTTTCTCCCAGCATGAGACCTAAATCAGCTTAGAAGAATCCAAAATAGAAGTTTAGCTGAAATCTTGTTTAAATTTTTTTAAAAAACAAAACAAAAATTCAGTTAAAAAGTTTCTTGTGGTTATGTGCTTTCAAGTCATTTCTGACTTATGGCAACCCTAAAGCATGGGAGTTTCTTCACAAAATTCGCTTAGAGAGGGTTTGCCATGGTGTTTCTCTGAGGCCGAGAGACTTCTCCAAGGTCATCTAGTTGGTTTGCTTAGCTGAGCAGGGATTCAGACCCTGGTCTCCCGGTGTCTTAGTCTGGCACTTAAACCACTTCACCACACTGGCTCTTTAATGGGCAATGCTGATAGATAAACAGATAGAGATATGTATAGCAAATTAAATTATTAACCATCCTGCCTTATCATGATGTCCATAGCCAGCTTCTCTGCCAACTCACTCAGCCTAATGGCCTTTTTGGTACCTAAAAAATTAAAAAGTACATGGCTTAAAAACCAGTTTAAAATACACTTAAAACATAATTGAAAAATACAAGATAAAAACACAGCCAACACTCTTCAGTCATAAGATTAAAAAGCAAAAGGCTGCCTAGATAGGAAGGTCTTTGCCTGCTGATCAAAAGAGAGCAGAGAGAAGGCTAACCAGATTTCCCATGAAAGGGAGCTCCACAGCCTGCAGCAGCCCTGGAGAAGGATTTCTTGTGTCTTTACCAAACAAGCTAGTGAGGGTGGTATGGCTGAGAGACCCCAGAAGATCTTAAAATTTAGACCAGCTTGAGATTTTATAGCATCCTCTTAGAATCCAGGCTCTATCTGAAAACAATGTTATTAATGCCTTTTTTCCCCCAGCTGATAAATAAACAGGTAGAGATTAATATAGCAAATTAAATAATTAACAATCCTGTCTTTTCATGAGGCCATAACCTGTTTGTCACCCACTCGCTCTGCGTAATGGCCTTGCTGGGACCAAAAAAATAGCATCCATTATCTATGTATTTATCACACACCATGGCACTGCCTTTCTGCGATGATGAGAACGCAGGCTCCACTGAGGAAACTGGCTATGCTGCTGGTAGCAGTGGTGCTGGTAGGGTCTCCCATGTCAAACAGACTTGTGTTAAGAAGCCAGAGTAAATGGGCCAAACAGCTACTGGGCAGCAGCAGTAGTGGAGATAAACACTGGCAGAGGATCTTTCAGAAACAACAGCAGTAGCTAATACTTTTTTACTTCTGCATAAAAGGAAGCGCAGTAAACCTCTGTTGAACGTCTTTTACCATGAAAACTCTATGGTGCCATTATCCGTAATAAAACAAGAATAGTGCCCAGAAGATGAGACTGCTAGGTCAGAAGGCACTCAACAAGTTACTGGGATACAGCAGAGGACAGCTACAAGTAATGTTGTGGCTGTACTGAAGGGAAAGGGATTTCAGCTGCTCATATGCTCAGAGGTGAAAGGAAAGTCTGCAGGTACACAACACATATTATAGAAACACGAAATATGAGAAGCATGAATCAGGGGAAACAGGAAGAAATGAAACATATCAACATTACAATAGTTGAGATGAGCAATCTAAAGTGGACAGAAATGGGACATTTTGAGTTGGATAATTGCACAGTGTTTTACCCGGGAAGTGAAAATCTAAGGCCTTTTCCACATGTTACCTTATCGCGGAGGTGGGGGGTGCCATTTGTGCAAGCAGGTTCTTGTGCGAGGTGCTCTCTTCGCTGCTCCTTTGTCCCGCAGCTGGCTTCCTGGTCGCACGACCACCCTGCCCCTTACTTCCACAGTGCAGCCTGGGAGCTGTAGGCTGCGCTGGGGGAGGAAGCATGAGTGGCCCACCTGGGACGACGTACCACAGTGCACGTAAGTGTGCATGGGCCCCGGGAGCCTTGCACGACCACGCACCATTTTCGGCTTGAAGCCGAAAATGAAAAGGTGCGTGCGCGGTTCACGTTAGGCTCGTGAGCATCACGTAAATGGGAGTGTGTCGTACGGACCGCCGCTACCATTTACGCGACGCTCAAGGGGCCCTCTCGCAAAAGAAACTGCATGAGAAAAGGCCCTAAGAAGAAATGGGGTTGCATGGAGAGATGTAGAAGAGCAGTCAGATGATATAATACAAAGACTGACCAAATAATATTAATAAGATTTAAGGGAAGACTTATCAATATAACCATAATCCAAGTTTATGCTACAATTACAGAGGAATGGAAAAATATACTATCTGGAGCCAAAAAAAAAGTGAAGCCTCAGTGGATGGCAGGTGGAAGTCTTCATGCAGTTAAGGACAGATGAAAAGCAAATGTAAAAGATGACAGAAAAAGGATCAGAACCTTAAATGCAACTGCTTAACAGCTTGTGCACAGGGACATAGAGAACTGCTATAATAATCAGCAGGGAGGAATAGAAGATGACAACAAAAAAGGAAGAACAAGAGATCTTTTCCACATGATCTGAGAAATCCAAGGAAAATTTAAACCAAGAGTGATGATGCTCTATGGCCAGCAGACCAAGTACAAATAAAAAGATAATGAAAAAAATATGCTGTAGAAGTACATATAAGAAATGAAAAGATGACAGATTCATTCAAGTGGGAATCATTTAAAGATGAATCTACAATTTTAGAAAGTGAAATGGAAGCTGCTCTCAGAGCACTTGGGAGAAATAAATCACTAAGAACAGATGGCAAGCTAATAGAGCTGCATCAAGTTACAGAGATTACAGATCTTCTGTAGTTCTAACCAAAATTTGTCAACAAGTATGGAAAACAAAAGAATGGCTCACTGATTGGAAATGCTCAATATTAATTCCAATCCACAAGAAAGTGGACATGAAGGATTGCAGTAACCACAACACCATTGTATTAATCTCCCAGGGAGGCAAAGTGATGCTTTGTGTGATGCACAAAGTGATGCACAGGAAAAACTTTCACCATCTACGGACTGAGAAATGGCAGGTGTCCAAGCTGATTTCAGAAAAGGAAGAGGCACTAGGGATCTTATTGCAAACATACACTGAAACAAATTTCAGAAGATAATCAGCCTATGCTTTGTAGATTATATCAAAGCTTTTGATTATGTAGATCATGAAAAACTATACATAGCTCTTAAAGAAATGTCACAATATTTGATTTTCTTGATGCACAACCTGTACTCAGGACAAGAAGCTATCATCAGAACATTATACAGAGAAATGGAATGGTTTCCAATTGGCAAAGGGATCAGGCAAAGCTTCATTTTATCACCCTAACTGTTAAACTTGTATGCTGAACACATCATATTTAAAGCAAGATTAGACTCAAAGGAAAGAGGTGTGGAAATTGAGGGAAGGAACATCAACAGTTTAAGATATGCAGATGACATCACACTACTAGCAGAAAATTGCAAAGACTGATTACTGCAGAAAGTCAAGGAAGAAAGTGCAAAAGCAAGTTTACAGTTGGACATTAAGAAAACAAAAATAATGACCACAGATTATTTATTTTAAAGTAGACAATGAAGACATTGAAATAGTTAAAAGAATTTCCATATCTTGGCTCAGTCATTCATCAGAACAGAGACTACAGTCAAGCAATCAGAAGATGACTAGCATTTGGAAGTGCAACTAGGAAGGAGTTAGACAAGATCCTGAAGTGTCAAGATATAGATCATTGAATATTAAAGTTAAGACTATCCATACCATCATACTTCCAATTTTTCTGCACAGTTATGAAACCTGGACAGTGAAGAAAGATGATAGGAAGAAAATCAACTTCTTTGAAATGTGGTGCTGGAGAAGACCTCTACAGATACTATGGACTGCTAAAAAGACAAATAAATGGGTATTACAGCAAATCAAGCCTGAGCTTCTCCTAGAAACCAAGATGACTAAGCTTAACTGTTTTACTTTGGACATATCACAAGAAGGCAGAACTCACTAAAAAAGACAATAATGCTTGATAAGATACAAATGGATAGACTTAGTCAAGGAAGCCATGGTCCTGAATCTGCAAGACCAGAGCATTGCTGTCAATAACAGGTAACTTCGAAGTATCTCATTCATGGGGTCGTCATAAATTGAAGTCAATTTGATGGATTTAACAACCACAACATTATTCATACTTTTGTATGTTGTAGTCTGGGAACAGCAGCAATTGGGTTCCATCTCTGCTAAAGGCAGCTGTGTCTTACAGTAGGGGAGAGCACTTATCTGAGTTGCAATCCATTTTCCACCTCTGAAATTCTATGAGGGTTGCATAGACTTCCTAACTTTAAAAAAAAAAAAATGAAAGTGGCCACTTCTAGTTTTGAAAAGAAGTGGTTTTGGTTTTGTTCTTAATGTATGATATTTAAAGGGTGAATTGCTGCTTCTGAAGGGTTTTTTTTGGGGGGGGGGACAAAAAGTGGTCAGTTGAGAGAAACTGTAGATGCAAAAGGATCTTAAAAAGAGGCCCAGGGCCCAAACATACCCCACTTTGACTTCTCTATTTAAACATATTTTTTAAAAAATGTTTTGCATCCTGCAGCCTCATGTAATTAAACTCCCAACTCAAAACCCATTATTTTAATCCAAGCAAGTTTGCTGTTGAATTGGAGATCATCCTTTAGGATGATCATAACACATGGGCCCAGGGTAGTAATTGCCTTGTGAAATGAACCTTTAACTGTCAGTGGGATGGGTAATCAATAATTAAATAAGGAGTGAAGATGAGCAACCCAATTAGCCAAATTGTTTTTGTGCCTGGTTGAGAATATTGATGACTTAATTTTTTAGGTGAAAAGTGAAAGTGTGGTGGAAATAGCAAATGGTTGGACATGCTTTCAAGACACTCAGTTCCACTGCAATAAACGTCTGAGAGCACCTACCACAAATCACATACTTTCACTACAGACTGATCAACTTTTATCTAGGTTTCAGAATTGTAATGGATTTGGTTTGTAGACATACCAAAAAAGCAAGAAAACAATGCCCTTTAGCTTTAAAAAATTTAAGGAGTTGTTTTTAACACAATCTATTTATTCATTTATTTATTTATTCAATCAAATCAGAGCTTGAGAAAATATGTTTTTTGGACTGCTACTCCCAGAATCCCTGGTCTGCATGACTAATAGCCATGTTAGCTGGGAAGACTCTGTGAGTTGTAGTCTGAGGCTCCAGTGGACAATACTGTCCAATAGACAATAGCATAAGCAACATGGCACTTTTGCTACATGTCCACAAACGTCTCCAAACCTTGTTGTACAACTGGAAATAAATGATGAAAAGCAGTGCACAATTCCAGTGATACACTGCAAGGACATGTGCATGCCTCAGCTGCCCCAAGATCATAGAATCACAGAGTTGGAATAAACCACAAGAGCCATTGACTCCAACCCCCTGCCATGCAGAAAGACACTATCAAAGCATCCTGACAGATGTCTATCCAGCTTCTGTTTTAAAAGGTCCAAAGAAAGAGACTCCACCACACTCCAAGCTCTTTGAATAGCTCTTATCATCAGGAAGTTCTTCCTAATGAATCTCTTTTCCTATAGTTTGAATCCATTGCTCTGTGTCCTATTCTCTGGAGCAGCAGAAAATAAGCTTGCTCCACCTTCCATATTACATCCTTTCAAACACTTAAATATGGCTATCATGTCACCTCTTAGCCTTCTCTTTTCCAGACTAAATATACATAGCTCTCTAAGCTGCTCTTCGTAGGGCATGGTCTCCAGGCCTCTTACCATTTTGGTCACCTGCAGTTGGTGGCCACACAGTATGAGCCTTCCTCCAGAAGCCTGTCTCTATTAAACGTATTTCTTCAGCCCTCAGCTGCAAGGAAGAGCTAAGCATTTGAAGAAACAGTGAAGTCAAATATAGCCAGTTTCTGGTAGGAGGCTATCATGTAACTATGTAGACAGAACCGTCTGCTCTACTGTGACTGAATATAGGATCTCAGCCCACACATATCAGTTTTCTAAACTCTGCATCAAACCACGTTCAGTTATTGTTTCATGAAACCCAAAAGTCCAATATGTTAAGACTAGTAGGAATGTTACATGAACTTATGCAGAAAATTTCTCATTCCTCTGTCCAAATACTTTAAGTAGAGTTGCCAGGGATTTAACTAGGATCTTATGCACAGAAGAATAAGATCTTCCCACAGCTTAGAAAAGTTGGGGGGGGATGCTTTAATTCCCAGAAACCCCAGCTAGCATGGGCTATCATCCAAAAATGTATTCCAAACACTACTGCTACCACTAGATTATAGATGGTTTCCAAAAGTGCAGGATTCTTCTGTCACTTGGTTGCTATGTGGAAAGTCAGGTTTGGAACAGATGGCTTCAGAACAGAGCAACTTGAAAAAACAAATCTAAAACCAAACTTCTGATCCAGAGTTTAAAAGTAACTAGTTACATCTAACTCATTACTTGCAATTTGTTTTCCAATAACAAAAGCTTAACTGTATTTCATTATGGTTATACCTTAACCAAGGATGTACTCTTTTCTCAGGGTAACTGTAAATATTTAGTTGCTTTTGTAGCTACAGGTGTGGAGCCTCACTAAATAGTGAAGAACTACTTGAACAGTTCTAAGTCATGGCTTGTGGTGTGCTTTGTGTAACTGAACAAAAAAAAAAATTAAAAAATAACTGGAAAGTAATTATTGCAGTTGATAATGAGAAAAAGGAAATCAGCAAGATTAGAGCTTTTACTATTTTACTATAACAGTAAGTACTTTAGTAGCAATTACATTTTGTTTAAAGTAACTTTCCTGGTCCAACGCCATGTCACCTCTGTTTACATCTTTGTTGTTGTGTGTCTTCAAGTCATTTCTGACTTATGATAACCCTAAAGTAAACCAATCACTGGGTTTTATTGGCAAGATTTATTCACAAGGAGTTTGCCATTGCCTTCCTGTGAGGCCGGGAGAGTCACTCAGTGGGTTTCCATAGCTGAGCAGAGATTAAACCCCTGTTTTTCCAGAGTCCTTGTCCAACACCAAAACCACTACTCTATGCTGGCTCTTTGTTTACATCTTTTAATTCTCCCATATAAAACGTAGGATAGTAGTACACAGAAATACAAAGTTGAATTTGTTACCCTGTTGAGTTTTACATATGATGCAATATAGTATACAAATATAATGACTGGCTTATACGGTACAAACATAAATCTTCTTAAAATCTGTGATTCATAGAAAGCTATGGCGTGCAACAATTTATTTCCTGTACTACAAATTCCAGCCAGAAGAAGCAGTCCTCTGGGAACTTTCCTGGTACCATGCACATGACAAACAATTGCATAATGCTAGCCTTACATGTCTACATTCAGCTAGAGTGCTTTTAACAGCCTCCACAGCAAAACACATCAAACATCTGCTGTGTCGCTTTCTCTTGCTGCTCAACACAATATCACAGGCATTCAAATCTTTCTTCACTTCACTTTCCTGTCCCTCCCACAGCCCCAAGAGAAACTACTGTTGCATCTTGTGTAAGTCTGTCAGAGCTAAGTTAACACACTGTAGCCAGAACTGTTTTCCAGACTGGCAGCTTTGCAAAAGCCTGCTGGCTTCATGAGATCAAATTCAGCATGATGGCAATGTAAATTCGGGTGGCTCCTGGGTCATATCTTTGGTGCTAAGCTAGCTGGACAATAGAATCAATAGAAGCAAACAGGACAAGCAGCATGAATAGTAAAGTGAACAATTAATGTCAGCTGTTTGACTTGCAGATAGGACGCCCAGAACTAAATTGAATTGTCAGTCCACAGTAAAGTGGACCCACTGAATGAAAGGGGCCTGTTCCTTGATTCAGTGGGTTTACTCTAGTGTGGGACTCACTCTTAGATCCAAGCCATTCTCAGAAAAGTGGTAGTGGTGGCTATTAAAATATTTATATCCTATTCCGTATGCAGGATTTCAAGGCAGTAGATAAATAAACTCTCTTTAAGCTGATTTTTTAAAAACAATTTATAATGTAAAACATTTAAAAATATTGAATACACTACAAGCATATTAAATATCCAGCAGGTTAAAACCATGTGCACATATATCTTGCAGAAAATCAATTAGGCCCCAAAAACTTTAATAAAAATCCATACTTTTACCTGACAATAGAATGAACCCTCCCCATAAGTGGTCAATTGAGCCTCTGGGGGCAGGACATTCTACAACCAAGGTGTCACAGCTGAGAACCCCCTCTCCTGTGTCATCAGCATTGCTCCCATGGTTGCAGCACAAAGAACTACCCTTCCCTGACACAAAATTTCCCAGGAGAACTCCCCTTTTTTGCACTTTTCGGTAAGATGGCACACTTCACGAGTCTTTCACACACTGCCTAGACCAAAGTGTGTGATTTCGAAGTCAATGTTGTGATCAGTGTGATTTAACTCCAAAGAAATGAACAATGTATCAATCTGTCAGTTTTAGATTGTTCCCGTTTCTCTTTGTTTTCCAGTTTCAAATTTATTCTATCCCACTTCTATATTACTTTGTAACCTTAAAAAAAATATCCATACAAAAAATGTATACACATTTTCCTGTTTTTTTCTCCTAAATATACCACTTGGTGGAGTTCTTTTGCCCAGTTTTGCCTCCATATATGAGTTTTTGTAAGCAGTTTTCCCTAATGTAGTACCATTTTGTATGGCTTTTTTTTCCCACCAATATATGCATTTTCAGTTCCAATCAATGGATTGCAAATTGATCAGAAGTGCAAATGCCAAATGATAAACTGCATTCCAGTTCATGTATTGGATTGGGAAGTGTGTGTTTGGTGAGTTGTTATCAAAATGCAATCCAAAGTCAATTCTCTTTCATTGCTGAAAAGAGACTGCCTCCACAAGAAAACAAGGATATTTCCCAAAGGAATGACACTGATGAGGTCTGACTGGGTGAAACAAGCATGAAAACAGCACAAAGTGGTAACTGGATAATGAAGACAGAAGGAGTAAAATAGCTAGGAAAAGAAGAGAAGCCGTCAGGAATTGGTTGTAATCGACAGAAATCTTAAATCCCAAAGTCTTCTTCTGTAGCATATATGCATCCTCGTATCTTCAGGACAAAAAAAAAAAAATGCTGGATGATTGCTTGGCTTTTGGCAAAGCAAAAACCCATTCTCATGATGGAGAGAATGACAGTGGTAAATGACTCTTGCCCATTTGAGGGAGGAATGGAAACACATTTGTGTGTGTGCATGTCAATCAAAAACAACAAGGTTTCAAGTCAGTTCAAATGCAGAAGAAGGATTTGCAGCTCTCGGCTGGCAAGATGAACGGCCAGAGATGTACCCTTCTGAAGCAGTGACAAAGATGGAAGCAACAGCAACAAAATCATTGGCAGGAAGTGCACTGAAAACACTGCTTTCAACAGAAATATATATCATGTTGCTACATTTTTCCAAAACAACTTACAGCATAATGCTTTAAGTTCATGAGGAAACTTGATGGGATCAGAAGTGTCACTTCCAACTAAATTGCTATACTGCGACTACAATACTTTCCACATGCCTCTGCAAACAGGAAGTTCCTCTCACATCCTGTGAATGAATGCAGCTCCAAGAGAAAAAGAAAAATCCTTACTTTTCTCCCACAGAAGCACCTGTATACTGTTAACATGTAGAATTTGTCACAAGTTTGAATCAAAGATGGAAAGGGTCCATTGAAATTTATTTTTTGTTTTCATTTATTGGTTATTTTTATAACCCACCATTCATCTTTGAAGCTGAAGACTCAGGCCATTTCCGCACTAGACTGTTATAGCACTATGATTCCACTTTCAACATCCTATGGAATCCTGGAGTTTGTAGTTTCAGGATGGGTTTCTCCTCCCCACTTTTTCCTCACAAAAATGCTGTGGGGTTGATCGGGCCGAGACTGAGGGCCTTTCTGCACTACCCTGTTATAATGCTATTATTCCACTTTCAACATCCCATGAAATCCTGAGATCTGCAGTTTAGAGAGGGGCATTCTCAGCCAGAGAGCTCTTTGGCCTCAGTAAACTACCAACCCCAGAATTCCACAGGACAGTGAAAGTGGAATAATAGCACTAGAACAGCATAGTGCTGAAAGGCCCTGAGTGACTGGCCCCAGGGAACTGAATGAGTTTCGTGGTTCAGTGGGGACTTGAACCTGGATCTTCCAGATCCCAGCACTACAAAGTTCATGTCTAGAAAACAAAAAACAAAGGATCTATAGTCTTCTCATATATCAACACAATGGTGGATATTAATATATACAGATGTTATAGGGCAAATGGGGATTTTTTTGGAAATTCAAAACAGCACCATATGACAGATTTAAGATGTTGTTATGACTATGGAAAAAATGTAATCACATTGCCCTGAAAGTAGCAGTAATCTCCTCAAACAGTTCAGCAACAAAGGACCATGGTTGCCATGGTAATAATACATCCCACAGTAGTTTGATGTACTATTACAACCAATGAAGTTCGCAAATTCAGATAAGCTGGGAATTCCTGGTGCCAAGCAGAACAGCATTCACTGAACTTGGATAAGAGAACATTTCATAATGAATGAAGATAATCCACTAAATCTTGCTTGATTTGTTCACTTCGAGCTGTTTGCCCAGTTAAGCACCTTTCTATGTAACGTCACCTGATCTCTGCTTCATCTGGATTGTGAATACTCAGCTGATTCTTCATTAATTTCATTCATGAAGGAAGCAATGAGCAATACTAGCAATTAGCAGTTGCAAGAAAATCTTCAAAAACTTTGCAGTTTTTGAAGACCATCTGCAGTTCAGGATTTATTCTGCATAAAATTTGCACATTTCTGGATCAAAAAAAAAAAGCACCGGCATTTCCTTATCTGTGCAAAAATATTATTTTCTGTGCCAAAGATACTGTTTTTTATGTAAAACCCTTATTTGTAAATTTAGTGCAGAAAAGTTCCGAACTGCAAAGATTCATGACAGTCTAGGATTCTCCCAGCATTGAAAAAAAAAATACATTTCCCACTTTTTTTTTTTACAATATTTTCAGTTTTTTTCCATCCTTATCAAAAACAGATGGATTAGATAGCCTGTGGTCTGTTGCCTTGCTATGAGTCTATGGGAGCTCTGTAACGTCACAGAAGTGATAGGTGTCACAGGAGAAATATGTACGTACAGCTCAAAGCAAGAGCTGAGCAGATTGTGCAGTGATTATCAAGGTAAAGAAAGAGCAAATGGTGTCAAGAAAGCATGTGCCT
Source organism: Iguana delicatissima (assembly GCA_948472985.1). Lineage (NCBI taxonomy): Eukaryota > Metazoa > Chordata > Lepidosauria > Squamata > Iguanidae > Iguana > Iguana delicatissima. Next base: position 71,361 of record CAOKZL010000420.1, read on the forward strand.
TTTTAGGAATACAACAAAGCAGCAGCAGGGAGCACCAGAGAGATATTTTAATACTCCCATAAAGTTAAGGACTTTATTCCTGAATTAGTCGTGCATCCATTCACAAGGGGAGAGGCCCATATTTTTCTGCACAATTCAAGCAAAGTCCCACATGGATACACAGCAACATAGACTGCTCATAGGTGTTGCTTCATAATACGGATGGGCCCCTGTGCATCCAACTTCAAGATGAAGAAGAAACTTGTTGGGATTGCAGTGACCTATGGGGAAAAAAAGTTTCACACCTCCTGAGACTGCCAACAGGATAGCATGAACACATACCCACAGATCCAGAGATCCACACCCATCCAAGGCTTACAAGCTGTTTTGGTCAAGAAAAAATGCAGATAAAACCCTATTTAACCTTGCACTACTTAAAATTAGAGATGGGACAAATCCAGAATTTCCGGATCCGAATCTCTGGACGGTTCTGGGAATCCACGAATCTCACAAATCTTGAATCTTTCAAATCCTTTTTTTAAAAAGGGTTTAAAAAGGAATGGACACACTTTCTCAGCCTTAGCAAAAGCCTGGGCAAAGGCATATCTCCCTCTGAAGAAATCTGGCCAAGACAATTGTCATAGTTTTGCCTTAGGATCTCCCCAGATTGAAAATGACATGAAGGCCCTTTCTAAACAGGCACGAAAATGAGGATTAAACCCATATTTTCCTGCCTGTGTAAATAGGGTCACGTACTACAGTACAGAGATAATCCAGGTCAAAACTGGATTTTCTTTGCATAGATCCTTCTGGCATCCTGTGGTTTGTAGTTTGATGATGCACCAGCACACTTTGGCAGAGAAGGCTGTGACACCTTGTAAAACTACAAACCCAGAATTGTGTTGAAAGAGCTTTCCAAGGGAGCTATGCAAAGGAATCTTTCAGCTGTCCTTGAAATCTCAAAAAGACTGTACCTTCCAGCCAAGTCTCAAGTCCTGCAACAAGGCACTTTAAAAAAACACCAGCCTCTACTCCAGTCTCAATTCTGCACCCTGCAGTCTCAGGTCAAGTCTCAAGTCCTGCAAGAAGGCACTTTAAAAACAAAGCAAAACAAAAAAAATAGCCTCTAGTCCAGTCTCAATTCTCTACCTTCAAGTCCAGTCTCAAGTGCTGCAAGGGACTTTCAAGTCAAGTCTCTACTCCAGTCTCAATTAATTCCCAATCCCTACCCTCCAGTCTCAAGTCAAAAGAATAGAGAACAATTATATTAACTTGCAGAGGGAGGCAGCCACAGGCACAGGCAGCCCCAGTGGACACAGGCAGCTGAGTGGGCACAGGCAGGAAGCCCCAGTGGACACAGGTGACCAAGCGAGCACAGGCAGGCAGCCATGCAAACACGCAGCACAAGCGAGCACAGGCAGGCAGCCCCGAGGGAACAGGCAGCCCGAGCGAGCGCAAGCAGCAGCCCCCGGCACAAGCAGTCTCCAGTGTACGTGTGGCTTTAAGCCACAATTTTTGCACGCCCAGGGGCCCACCGGCCAATCAGGTCTTTGGCAGGCCCCAAAGGCACCAATTTTTAAAGACAATTTTTCCTTTTCTGCTACATGTGGTTTGTCATGTGGCTCATGAGAAACAATGACAGACATTTCACATCTCATCCTATTCCAGCTATAGGTTTACAACCAGGCTTTGGTCTTGTGAAGGAGGTACACTGGCCTACATGTGGCAATCACTGGATGAGATTGTGTAACCTTGCCCTCTGCCACACTACTTCTGATAGCACAGAAAATAGTGCTGAACTTAAACATTAAATGTTCAGTTTAAATATATTAGAATACAACCCCAGATGTAATTTCTGAAATTGTTAGCAAAGGCCATTATTACTCCAAGGGAAAAACTCACCTACTTGTCATCTCCCCTTTTGTGTCTAGTCTCCCAGGTTTTCAGGAGTCCTAGGCCCTTTTTGCACCTTACCATTTACTGGTGCTGGGCTGCAGGGCTCGCGCAGCAAGTCTTCGGAGGAACGCACTCGCATCCCCCCTCCTTGGACTCTGCAGCTGCTTCCTGGTCACATGAGCGCCCCACCTCTGCCATTCGCAGTGCAGCCTGGGACCTCCCAGGTTGCACTGAGGAGAGGACATACAACCGGCCCAGCTCCTGAGGCTCTGCACACAAGGTAAGTGCATGTGGGGCCCAGGAGCAATGCGCAACAACGCAGCATTTTCGACTTTGAACCAAAAATGAAAAAATGCATGTGCGGTCCGTGTCAGGCCCTTGAGTGTCGTGCAAATGTGAGTGTGTCATGTGGACCGCTTCTCACATATATGTGACACTCAAGGGGCCCTTTCGCTTCAGAAATGCCATGCGAAAAGGGCCCTAGTCTCCAACAAACTATTTGGTTGGTGGATTCAAAAGATTCTGTTTGCCTATTTTGGCACAGGGATTCAGATTCATAAATCTCAAATCCTTGCCAAGGATTCAAGGATTCGCTTGGCCCACCTACTTCAAATGCATTTGTATTTGTGTGAGGGAGAAGACAAAGATCTCCTAGTCAAGGAAGGAGAATGTATAAAAATGTGTACCAGAATGCAAACAAATGCCTAACCTGACTGGGACTGGACAAGAATGCTGCTAGGTATCTGAGAAAGAATGAAAAAGAGGCTGGCCACTATTCACTTCTGCATGAGTTAAGCCAAATCTAGCAATGGACTCACATCCTGGACTTAAGATCCCCAGCCCATACAGTGGAGCAGAAGCAACATGGGGACACTTTCTGCATATTTGCTCACTCCTCTTTCAAAAGGCTTAGTTGAATCCTTGGCACTCTTGTTCCCCGTATTCCCTACATAGTAAACCTAACAAAGACCATCCTCCACTCTGGCCAGAAGATATATGGCCCAGCATTTCTTTTTATCTGGTCATTGCACCATGTCCTGCTTCTTATTATTTATTCATCAGAAGTGCCATGGCATGGTGCTTGTCATTTCAAATGTATTGTTAAAGTGCTGCTTGATGTACTGTATTATGCAGCATATCAGTTTTGAAATAGACTTGAGCCTGTCAGCATAATCCTTCTTACTGAACTCAAATAAAACTGCACCAACCTTGGATCAAGGTGGCTTAAGGAACTTATATGGTTTTAATGCCTTTGCCATGTCCTATTTGTATTTATTGAGCCTTTCACACAAGGAACCGGTGAGATCTGTTCTTCATATATGTGCATAATCCTCTGTATAGTCAACAGAGTCAAAGGACCATAGAGAGAGAAGGTGTGTGGATTTTTTTTTTCTGCAGATGTTTAAATTCTGTTTTTATTCATCTGTCTCTGAGATCTGCTTCCCTTTCCATGCTTTAAGAGTGAGTTCAGAGCTTGTCATCTGTTGGCATAATGGCATAATGGTATAATGGCTTCCCTGCTGTTTTTGAGTATTTTCAAATTCAGTGGTTGCTGCTGCTTTGTTTGACGGTGGATGTGCTTGTCAACTGTTTCAGTGCCTGAGGAGTCCTGAGGGAAGTCATCTGCAAATTCACTCACTGCTTTGCCTGGGGCGAGGAGGGCACCAGGCAGCTCATGGATCTCCTTACCAGACCTCTCATTTATACAGAGGTTTGGGGAGGATAAGAAATAGCAGAAACCTCTCTTACGCCTTCATACCTCATCCCAAGCTTATTTTAGTCAGATAGTGTCACATTTATGGATTCCTACTATGAGAAATGTCCAGTGTGGTGTAGTGATTTGAGTGTTGTAATAGGGCTCTGGGAAACCAGGGTTCAAATCCGTGTTCAACCACAGAAACCCACTGGGCAACCTTGAGCAAATCATACTCTCTCAGTGTTATGATAGGGTTGCCATAGGTCAGAGTAGACCTGACACATAAAACAACCAGTCATGGGGAAATGTGCAACAATGACCACAGGCTGATCCAACAAAACAATTGGTGGTAGCGTGGTCATAAGAAGAGATGCCAAGTAATGGATAAAGAGTTTCTTGACTGAGCTTGTGGCCTGAACAGACCTGTCATCTCTCTAATGGACTTACAAGTGCTTATTTTTTGACAAACTCCTGACACAATTTGAAGGGTGGGGCAGAGATTACCTCAGTTTTTCCTCCATTACACTCAGTGCAGTCAATTTCACTAAGACACCCTTCATTTTCAACATTCTGGAATGTTCTTTTGCAAAGACTTTCTGATGACATTCCTCAAACATTGAAACAGGTAGAAATAGATATGGAAGAAAACCAACTGCAAATATGTCAGGATATCATGTGACCCAGATCCAGGGAAGAAATCTTCAGAGGAAGAGAACTGAAGGTCCACAAAGCACCCCATTCCCCCAGAAAAAAATCCAAAAACCTTGCAGTAGGCCAAAGGCTGCCTGGGAAGCTTCATCACAAAGACACCTCATCAGGGCCCTCTAATAACCCCCTGTCTCCCAGACAGACCAGCACCAGATAATTCATGTGGGTTGTACCTACACTGATCACACATGTCTCAGTCAAAATGTGCCAATCCCAGGGCCATTCCACAGGATGTTGAAAGTGGAATAAAAACACTATAACAGTGTAGTGCAGAAAGGCCTCTAGTCCACACAGAAGGAACAAAATTTTTGAAAGAAATCCATACTGAATATCTAATTACAAAAACTACAGTTGAAAAATGAAATGCGGAAGACAGGTGGAGAACAAAGAAATGTGTCATCACCTTAAAGGCTAACTGGTTTTTTATTATGAGCTTTCATGCATATAACCCCACTTCTTTGGATGCAATACTAAATAGTATTAAAGACCTCAGGTATAAAGCATATTTATACTGTTGTGGGAGTGTGATAGAATGTAATTAGATCCAGAAAGATGCCTTAATTTTTTAAAGGCCCGGGAGAGGTGGTACAGGTCTTTCAGATCTTCACAATGATCAGTTAATGTTGAAGTATGAAAGCAATCATTCTGCTTAGCAAAAGTCAGTTTCCCTAGGTTCAAAACTCTCTCTAAGAACATTCCTTTTGTAATATGTGCAGGAGTAAGGAGCCTTGTATTGTGCCATGAAGCCTTTGTCTTTGTTTACACCTCTACTTATGGATTGGAATTTGTGAATATAATTCAATCCAGCTGTTTCTCTGTCCAGTCTTCCTTGGTAATTTCCTTGTTCAAGCACTGCAACCTGTAAGGTCCTTTCCACACTACACTGTTACAGTGCCATTATTCCACTTTCAACATCCTATGGAATCCTGGGGTTTGCAGTTTAGGGAGAGACATTTAGAATTCTCAGCCAGAGAGCTTTTTGGCCTCAGTAAACGACAAATCCCAGAATTCCAAAGGATGTTGAAGGTGGAATAATAGCACTATAAAGTGTAGTGCAAAAAGGCCCTAAAGCTCTTCCAGGAAGGTTGAAATGTTCTGCATCCGGTTTTTGGGTACTGCCATTTCTAATGTCAGATCTGTGTCCATTAACTCTTTTGGGTAGAGACTGTCCTGTTTGTCCAATGTAGAGCGTACAGGGGAGTTGTCACATTTCTTTCTCTTCCTCCTTTTTATGTTGCATGACACTAACAAGGCTACCTCTTTGAAAACTAATTTTAAAAGTATGTTTCCTAAAGGTTCTATTCTGAGTCCCTATCCCACCACACAGTCACAGCACTATGGTGCCACTTTAATTGCCTTTGTTCAATACTATCATTGTTCATGCTGTTGACCAGTTTTGGGAGCTAAAGTCCAAAATATCTGGAAGGCCAAAGGTTTCCTAACTCTGAGTTACAAAAGGTATACTTCTCCTGCCTCAAGAGTACATCTGTGGTGGCAAGGTCACTTTGTAATGCTATACTGTCATTTCAGTTCACTCAAGACTTTCAGTAGAATTACCAGTTCAAAAATATATTGTTCAGGTATCCTCTAATTAAGTACTTGCCCAGTAAAACTTAGAATTGCTCTGTTGGGCAATTAGGGGCAACAACAGTCAATGCAATATATAATTAAGAGGTTTTTTTAAAAAAATGCAACATATTTTATAAACCCTTTGATTATATAATTATGGAGTTCTCAATGTAGATTCTTGAAAAGATGCATTAGTGGCTGCTGTCTTGTCAGTGCTTAGATATGACTTAGCTTACAGATCCTTGACCCTGAGCCTTCCCACTGAAAAATAAAGTGTTTAAACATTAACTGGTCTTTCATTTATTCCAGATACTTTTGCCCTCTATGTATTTAAATGGGTTGTGACACTTGTGCATGATGTCAAGTGGGAACAGGATTTTGACTAGCAAAAAGCACTAGAGCAAGCTGTGGTGGCATTCAAAAAATCAGTGTGCAGGAAAAGTTGGCACCTTGAATTAAATAAAAGAATGACGAGGACAGAAATATCATATGTTATAGTGTAGCTGCAGTGGAAGAATAGGTGAGAGACAGTGCAGTCTACTTTATTTCAGCTGGTACCATTTGGTACCCTCTTTCCCAGGGCTATCTTCTTCATTCACCATCCCTTCTCATCATTAAGCCTTCATACAAGTTTCTTTAGATTTACTGGCATGCTTTTTATTTTCCCTTTGACCTCACTGACATCATCCACCACAATCACATTCCTATATTCCTACAGGTCAGGATAACATTTCATGCATGTTGCTGGACTATTTTGTATCATAATAAACATGTTAGCCATAAAAGTGTCTTAAAACCCTTTGCTGTTCTCACTTCCAGATAAACCAGAGATAGATTCAACTATCAGGGTGGCCTTCAGGAGGAATCCATGTATTTCTGTGAGGCCTAAAAGTCAGGGAGAACCATCGGAACCCAACTGGTCATTCTCTGAACTTCCTATGGTGACAGAAAAGATCTGAAGAGGCTTTCACTCATGTCATGGCAGAACAAGAAACATCAACCTACAAGGGTAGTAGAGGGATGTCTGGCAGCCTTTCTTCTAGTCTCCAAATCAAAGGGGGCTTATAAGCAATCACATCTGAAAACAAGGAGAAATTTCTGCAAAATCTGGAAATCTGTTTACCTTATTGGTCTTGTTTTGTGGCAATTGATTGTAAGTCTGGGTTAAAAAAAACTTATCTCACAAGGATGAGATGAGTTGGAAGAAAAAAGTGTTCTAGCTTTCTTGACATCCTGAATACACAAAAATCAATCTTGCCCACTTCAGAACATTTTATTGGCTTTATTAGCAACACAATCAATCCCACAATGTGTACTAGCTTGAACAATAATTTAATTTTATTAAGTGATGTTATTGAATTATTAAGTGACAAATGCCCTTTTTGACTCACAGTTACATGAAAAATGAGACTACTTTGATATGTATGCTCAGTAGACATCCATCTCATATTATAATACAGCTTTATAGCAAGCCGTGTCCATCATTTGTCATATTATGTTAATTTAAATGAGGAACATTTGCAACCAGTACCATTAAACATCTTTCTAAGGATGGCCTACATGATGAAATTATAGTTGGTCATGGGCCCAGTTTTTAAAAGAACATTAAATACAAGGATGTTCCAATTTTCCCAAAGCTGGCATCATTAGATGAATAATTTGAGGCTCTGATATTTAGCTGGAGGGATTATTTCACCTTATTTGAGAAATGAGGGGAGGTAACAATCATTCTTAAGCCAGGATATGTTCTTGAAAATAACATTCCAAGTGCATTATCCCTATTCATGAAATTTTCTGTATTCCTTTTCTGATCAAAGGTGAAGAACATCGAAGTGTGTTTCAACATAAGAGAGGAAGACATACTTCTTACTTACTATTCAAGGAAGAATTTGACAATGATGTTTATGAGAGTTGGCAGTTTGTATTTCAATCAAATAATGAGTGCATGTGACACAGGATGATGAAATTGATAGTGTGCCTTTTCATTGCAGGGACAACCATGAACCCTTTCACACTACATGATTATAACACCATGATTCCATTTTAACTGCTGGGGTTCCATCCTATAAAATCCTGTGATTTGCTGCTCAATGCAGGGTATTTAAGATTCTCAGCCAGAGAACTCTAGTGCCTCCCAAACTATAAGTCCCAGGATTCCATGGGATGCAGCTGTGGCAGCTAATGTGAAATCATGATGCTATATTTGTGTAGTGTGGAAATATTCCTCCAAGTATAGTACTATCAAAAAGGAATGAGTATACAGTCTCCTTACTATATGGAAATATCACAAATGGTGAGGCGTTGATAGTACAAGGTTGTATTCAGATTTGCTGTTTTATTTATTTATCATTGATATACATATGGTGGAAGAAATTCCCATGTGATAGTGTAATGGAGCCTGTGACCAATTCCGCACGACGGTACCATCACAGCATGGGGACACACTGAAGCCAGTCCATGACATGTGTCATCCCACAACATTGTTGTGGTCCTGTTCCCTTTGCGTTCCCAGTCATTGTGATTGTGTGGTATACCATTACCAGAAAAATCTGGTAATGGCCTCCCTTCATGCAATGCTCACATCGCCAGCAGCTGTGCAGAAAGGGCAGAAGTGCTATTAAGTACTTCCTTCCTCAGTGCAGCACAGGAAGAGGCTGGCTGCACTGTGGAAGGAAGGAGCATGTCCTGAACGCTACGCATCCATCAATAGCTGGCTGGGTGCAGTGGGGAGCATTCGGGTCCCACTCCCATCCTGGCAGTAGCATTGCCAAGATGACGCCAGCACATCGTGGGATCACGGTATGGTGTGGAAATGGCCTATGTTCACAGCCCTACTATATTTTGGCTACCAGCGATTATGACATCATAAGCCTCCTCTCTAGATTTCACTGTTCCTTCCAAGTTTAGCTGCAATTCGCATAGTAACTAGAAAGGATAGAGATTTTCTACAGGTACTGCCATGACAAGGGCCTTCTGTAAGGCCCCGCTTTAGGGGTCCCCAATATCAGTATAGTTTGGATAGGCACCATACCTAATTGGCATCATATGTAGTTGGCAACACATTTTATTGGATCTGATATCAAATTCAAGCCTGAAAGGTGAGCAAAGGAAACTGAGCAAAGGAAAGAATTTGACTGTAAATGTGCGAAGCATTGGTCAACTCCAAAATTCCTCCAGGTAAGACTTGAGTCATTCATCAGGCAAATACACACCATTCCTGTGGATAATAGGCTTAAATAGAAGCTGGAATTTTCCAGGGAATCCAACTGTGAGGAGCCCAACAGGACACTGATTGACAGATATCCATCCCTTGTACACCTGGATTCTTTCCTCTGTCCTCACAGCACCCACAATAGACAGCTATTACAACATTCATCATGTCTTTGTCAATCAAAGCACTAAGCCCATCAACAGGCAAAAGACCCATTGTCCACAACAGGTTCCCTTTGTCTTGCATCTGGAACCTTCACAGCCACAAGCCATTTTCAGGGTACAAATACCCCTGCTTTGAGGAGGCCCAGTGCAGTCTCTTGAAGATCTACCCGTCACTCTGTCCATCTGGCTCCTGAATGAGAACTGCCCTTAGGTCCTACCTAAGCCAAAATACATTTCTGCTCTTCACTACTCTTCTGGACTGGTAATTATAAATCACCCCAAATCCCTCAGCCTCGCTATAATTTTTCCTCCCTTTCTCTTTCAGCTAGCTCTTGTGTGAATGTGTGATTGTGTGTATCTTGTGTGCATGCATGAGTGAATTCCCCTCAATAAAATCATTTAATTAGTCAATTTCCAACTTCTTTCCCAATTTCCCAACTCAATTTGATGTCCTATGTTTTGGGCCCATTTAATCATTGTCTCTTTCACTGTCTCCCCTTCTAATTCACGATCGAGAATAAATTTATACATATATGAAGTCATATGTTCTCTTTTTTCAAATATCACTTTCTCTCATTCATTTAACTGAGTCGCAATTTCTATCCCTTCTAGTTTTAAGTCCATTTTCGCTCTTTCCTTTAATTGCATATATGGGAACCATTGATAGACCCATCCTTCTTGTTCTAGTTCTTCTCTCGTCTTTATATGCTGTCCACTTGTATCTTTAACTATCAGATCTGCATATCTTATCCATTTTTCCGATGGGTCTTTCCATTTTCCATGAAATGCCTCTTGTGGTGACACCCAACTAGGAATCTTCATATACAATTTATTTTTTCATATTCTCCAAATCTGAAACAAAGCCTTTCTAATATAATGATTCAGGAAGCCCTTATCAATTTTCGTCTTTTGGTACCATAATTAGGCATGCCATCCAAAATGTAAGTCAACTCCCTCAAGTTTGAGCAATCTCTCATTCTTTAACTCCATCCAGTCTCTCAACCACAACATACCATTAGCTATGTAATATGACTTCAAGTCTGGGAGTCCAAAGCCTCCTCTCTCTCTTCTATCAATCAAAGTTTTCCAATTAATTCTAGGTTTTTTATCTTCCCATATAAAAGAAGTAATATCTTTTTTCCATTCCTGAAAACATTTCAAATTCGTTATAATTGGTAAATTTTGAAATAAGTAATTCATTTTCGGCAACACCATCATTTTAATTGCCGCAATTCTTCCTGATAAAGATAATCTTAATTTTCGCCACATCTGAAGCTCTTTCTTTATTTCCGTCCATTTTGTTATATAATTATTTTCGAAAAGTTTATTATTTTACTTTGCGATAATAATCCCCAAGTACTTAATCTTCTTTTCCGCTTTAAATCCCGTTTTCAACTCTAATTTTGCTATTTCTTCTTTCCTCATATTTTTAGTCAGGATCTTTGTTTCTTCTCTGTTAATTTTAAATCCCGCCACCTTGCCAAATTCATGACAAATATCTAACAATTTCTCAATAGTCATCTCTGGGTCTTCCAAAAAAATGACAAGATCATCAGCATAAGCCTTTAATTTAAACTCCTCTCTTTTAATTTTAGGACCTCTTATAATTTCTTCCGTTCTTATTTTCCTGAGAAGTACTTCAAGCACCATTATGAATAATAATGGAGATAGAGGACACCCCTGCCGTGTTCCTTTATTTATTTCTATGGGATCACTCTTTTCTCCATTAATCAGTAATTGTGCCCGACAACTGGAATATATAGATCTTATCCATGTTATAAAATTATCACCGCAGTTCATCTTCTCCAACAGCTCCAACATAAAGAAATGATCCACATTATCAAAAGCCTTTTCAGCATCTACAAAAATCATTGCACATTTCTTTTTGTTATGTTTCTCGTAATATTCCAAGATATTAATAAGTGTTCTTGTATTATCTCTGATATATCTCTTTGGTAAAAAGCCATTCTGATCTTGATGAATTATTTTTTGTAAGATCCTTTTAAGTCTCTCCGCAATTATATTAGCAAATATCTTATAATCTATATTCAACAACGATATTGGTCTATAACTGGATGGTTCCACTGGATCTTTCCCCTCTTTCAATATCAACGTTATATTTGCATCCTTCCACGAATCCGGTTTCCCATTAATCAAAATTTCATTGTACATCTTCCGCATTGGTTCTGATAATACATCCTGTAATTCCTTGTAATACAGCCCAGAAAATCCGTCTGGTCCCGAAGCTTTCCCCACCTTTATTTTCTTTATCGCCTCTGTAATCTCCATACATGAAATATTCGCATTTAGACTCTTCTTTTCCTCTTCTGACAACTGTAGAATATCTTGTTTCTTTAGAAAATCTCGTATCTTCTTCTCCCTGTTACTTCCCCCATTTTTGCAATATAAACTTTTGTAATACTTATAAAAAGTATTCGTTATAGTTCTCGGATCAATAGACAGCTCTTTATCAGTTTTAACTTGTAATATCAAATTTCTTTCCCTTCTTTTCCTCAGTTTATATGTCATCCATTTCCAAGGTTTATTCGCACTTTCAAATTCTCTTTGCTTCAACATTCTTAATTTCTTTTCCATATCATCCAAATTTTCCCTTTGCAACTCTAATTGGGTCTTCCTGAATTCTTTTCTCCATTTTTCATTACCCGGATTCTTTCTGTTCTCGTCTTCTATTGCTTTCAACCTTCTTTCCAGTTCCTTTCTTTTTTTGTCTTTTTTCTTCCTCCATTCCTTATTCCATTTTAAGAAAAGACCTCGCATTACTGCTTTTCCAGCGTCCCAGACCGTTTTTCTCATAACCTCATTGTTATCATTTTCTTTAAAATAATATGATAATTCTTCCTTTGCTTTTTTCAAATATTCCTCATTTCTCAGAAGTTGATCATTTAATCGCCAGCTTCAATATTTATTTTCTATATTCATTCTGAGTTCTAACTGTAATGGGTTATGATCAGAAGTAATTCTAGGTCGAATTTCCATATCTTTGACTGCTGTTGGAAATTGACTAATAAGTTTACATTAGCACAAAATTTAAAAGAAAATTATATTAAAATGTTACACAGATGGTATTTGGACCCGCTCAAACTTAGTAAGATGTATGCATTAAAAGAGAAAAAGTGTTGGAAATGTAAACAAGAAGATGGGTCTTTCTATCATATGTGGTGGACATGCCCAGAGGTCATAAGATATTAGAAAAGAATACATAGAATAATGACAGATATTCTCCAAATTGAGCTCCCTTTAACTCCGGAACTTTGCTTACTGAATATGACGCATCAAATTGAGAAGAAAAATAGACAATATGAGACACTTATATTATATATGATCACTGCCGCAAGAGTGCTTCTCGCAAATTATTGGAAAAGAGCGGCTATACCGACAATCGAGGAATGGTTGGATAAACTGCAGGAATATGTTGGATTAGAGGATTTGACAGCTAGAATGAAACATGAGGGAAAAGAAAAGGGAAGGAAAAATTTGAATATAATCAGGGAATATATTGAGAAATATTATTCAAATTGATGTTCATGGATAATTGAATAAGAGTTTAATATAACAGTAATAATACATTTAGTATTTTTGAGTAAGTAATTCGGTTAGAAGAGACCAGTCAACAAAGAGATTTGGGAATTATGGAGACTGCAAAGTAAATGGTCAGTGTAAATAGAACAAATCAGAGTAGAGGGGAAGTGACTGTGAGAGGGAAGTAAATATGTTTGTAACATTTTTATCTTTTTTTATTAATACTGTTGTAAAATAAGGAAAATTGATTATGTCAGTGTGAAGAAGGATTTGAAATATACTGTTTTTTTGTTTTTAATAAAAAGTATAGACAAAAAAAAATAAAATCATTTTATTAGACAATTTTGCTTGGTTTTTGGCTTGGCCTGACACTGTAAAAATTGGGTTTACAGATCTCGCTACGTTACCCTGCCTCTCGTAGTGCTACAGCTTGTGCTCTGGCTAATTCCCATTCCCCATCATTTGGAGCACACTGAGGTGTCCCCCAAGGGACCCCAGAAATCAGGGTAACACTACACTTCAAAATTTACCATTGCATCACTGCTCACATACTGAGACTCCTTATTTGCAAAGGAGTGGGATTCAGCATGAGTCATAATAGCCAGAGTTTTGAAGTACATACATGTTACCATCTATGAATGATCCACCACAACCAGAATCCTGATCTAAATAGGCACCTTTTTTGGGGGGAAGAACATCAGTCAGCAGAAATAGTTTATGATTAATGGTTTGCTGTGTGAACTAGAAACTAAATAATAGATAATAAATGGTAGGGATGTTCCAAGACCAATGAGCTGTTGGAAAATCAGATGTCAGGTATGCTGGTGGTAGAGTTCTTCAAGCTGAAGCCAGCATTTTGAGTTTCCTGATTCTCCCAGAAAGAAAGAAAAATGAGCCTTTTTCATTGTGTCTTATCTCATTTCCCACATACTACTATTGGAATAAAAGCAAAGATCTACAAGCTCTATCAGACCTATTTCTCTTCCCCAGTCATCTTCTCTCTCAAGCACTTGGTCTGTGGATTGCCCGAAAGGCATTTTTGTATGCATGCAAGATCTGAAATGCAAACTGCTTTGATTCACCTCCCCCAATGCGTGACATTAAGTCCATTTTATGACTGGGTGAGCATAACTTTTACCATCAGGTTTCCAGAGATTGCTCACAGTTAGAAATGGAGATTTGATTTCTACAAATATTTTCTTCCCTGACCCTGCACATTTGATTTTTTTTCTTTCTTGCAGTCTGCTTTTACTAGGGGATATTTACAGTCTGCCAGGGGAAAAAAATATTTCAGATATTTTAATTGAGTTCTAAAGCATCACACAACTGTTTCTACATAGCTGTTTGTTTTCTTTAACAGCACGTTGGTGCTGCCATTGATGTTGTTGGTGTAATAATGTGCCTTCAAGTTAACTCTGACTTATGGTAACCCTATCATGGAGTTTTCTTGGCCAGAGGAGGTGCGCCATTGCCTTCCTCTAAGGCAGTGGTTCTCAACCTGTGGGTCCCCAGATGTTTGTGGACTTCAGCTCCCAGAAGCCCTGAGCATTCACCATAGTGGCTGGGGCTTCTGGGAGCTGAAATCCACAAACATCTGGGGACCCACAGGTTGAGAACCACTGCTCTAAGGTAAAGAAAGTGTGACTTGTCCGTATCATTTTTGCTTGCTCCAGGAGCGAAACTGTGGCCCATAGGGTAAGAGTGAAATGGTCCCTCTCCCTCACACAGCTGGCCAAAACTGATACATGTCATGCTTAAGAATGTACCGGATTCCTACCAGCCTATTTGAACAGTATAACCATTGTCACAGAATATGGTAACCACATAAAATATGATACAATTCCTAACTTTTCAAAGCCTTTTTGAGTTGCAGGCAAAAATGCAACAATGGATAATTTTGAAGCCATTTATTTTGCCTCTATTTTTACTCATATTGTGTTCCCTCTGTCTGGGGATGAAAATAGAGGTTCACAGTGACATCAAAGGAATGAAATGTTTAGGTGTATACTCAGATTTTTATTGCTAAAACTGACAGGGCTAGTTCTTCCAGTCTCATGTTAGATGCGCCATTTGGGCAACCTTGTAAAGTCTTTTAACATCTGGGTATGTTATCACATCAAAATGTCAGCAGAATTGGAACATAGAAATAAAACTTCCAGGTATATGAGCAAAAACAAAATAAAATAAAGAAGGACATAATAGGTACAGATGCTGTAATATGTATAAAGGAGCAAAATTCCCTGACAGAGATCACAGAAACTATCTGTCAAATTGTTTCATGGGTTCAAAAGAAACAATTTTAATAGCACCATATCTGCTGGAAAAGTCCAGACCTTCCCCCAATCTTGAAAGATGGCTAATCTCTTGCCGTGTGCCTTATTTACATTTTAAATGATAGAGCACTTCCTCATAATTGCCAAGTTCTTTTATATTGCTTTTTTGCAGAGTGAAAATACCAATATTATTATCCATAAAACCAGGCAGGGTGCTGTAAAATACCTCTCCACATTTAGAACAAAGGAGTATCTTATAAGGAACAATGATAAGCTTCCTGGTCCACATTCCCACATATATATTTAAAATAGACATTAAAAATGGAGAAAAGAAACTGAGTATGTGGAGAGAAAATAGATTTGTGTGGTTATATTTAGTATCAGCAAGTGAATTCTGCAAAACTGAACACATATGGAATATGGAGATCAGCATAATATTCACTATGAAGTTTCCTTCAAGTCATGAATAAAATTACATAGTAAAATTATGATTTGAGTTACTCATGTATAACTTTCCCCTTTGATTCTAGGGGTTCTTTCTTTCCTTATTTCCTAAGTATTTCTGTCCTCATTCCATCTAAAGATCTCAGAGCTGCATGCAATAAAATAAATAGAATCAATTTACAACAATGTAAAATGTAAAAATGAGATTAAAAGACTAAAAATACATCTTTTATTGTTGTTGTGTGCATTCAAGTTGTTTCCGACTTATGGCAACTCTGAGGCAAAGCCTTCACAGGGTTTTATTTTACAAGATTTGTTCAGAAGGGGATTGCCTTTGCCTTCTGAGACAGAGAAAGTGTGACTTACCCAAAGCCACCCAGTGGGTTGCCATGGCTGAGTGGGATCTGAACTGCTGAATCCACAAAACCACACTGGCTTTCAAAAATACATCCTATTTGAGACTAAAGTCATTTCTGTACTACACTGTTATAGAGCTATTAGTCTACTTTCAACATCCTATGGAATCCTGGGGTTTGTAGATTAGGGAGGGCCATTTTTGGCCTAAGTAAACTATAAACCCTAGAATTCTATAGGATGTTGAAAGTGGAATAATAGCACTATAACAGTGTAGTGTGGAAATGGCTATAATATTGCTTACTGCAGCTTCCTCATACATTCTGTTGCTGATTGGTGAGGTTTTGGGAAGTTTTTCTTTTCTTTTTCCTTTTTTTTCTTTTCTTTTTCCTTTTGTAACCTATAGAGTCTTTTTCATTTCTAACCCATTCTTAAAGAAGGATGGGGGAGCAGTGTCTATTTTGTATTCTTCTGCCGAATTGAAACAAATTTGTGTCCCCTTTTCACCAGCCAAATTCAAAAGGCAAGGGTCTTACCAGTAGAGAGAGGACCATATTCTACCCACTTGCTATACAGATATTAAAAAATAAAAGAGTTTCCCAGAAAAAGAAAAGAAAGAAATGACAACCAAATTCAACATTAACATAGCTGAATACACAGGAATTTAAAGCCAAACGTTTAAGAGTTAAACACTTAAAAGGTGAATCTGCCAATTTCTGTTTTTCCCACAATCGTTTTTTTTATTTTAAAATGTTCAGATCTTTCCATCCTGAATATGAAAAAATGCAGCATCAGAGATCCTGCATTTACAGACGTAACTACAATGACAGAGTTCCATCATCGTAGCTATGACTGTTGATGTCAAAACCCCTTTCCAAAATAACTCCCTACCCTCTCAGCCTGGAAGCGCTGCAGCCAAAGGGTTTTTGAGACACTACAGACCAGGCCCCTGGGAAATGGCATCTGCAATGCTCTCCATCTGCAGTCATGGAGTGTGTCAAGAAAAGACAGGTGGGGAGACCCCTCAACTGCTTGTCCCAGTGCAGCCTGTGATTAAGAGAGTGCTATAGAAGTCATTTCCCACCACCCTGATCTGTAGCACCTTCAGCTGAGGCACTGCCAAGCTAACAATATAGGTTTGGAAAGCAGTTTCATATGCCATCTTTAACAACCATGAATGCAAATCTCTAGCAGTTACAAGACTGTAAGTCTGGTTTATGCTCTCATAGCCTCTGAACAAGATGCCAGCCCCTCTACTTTTTTTCCCCCAAAAGTAGATTGAAATGAAATTCTAACTTGTCTCTAATGCAGATCCTTGCATGGAATGGCAGCCAGGTATGTTTAAAGTTTTTCAAAATTCTGTCAGCTGTCAGCTGAAATGGATTGATATTCCCAGGTAGGAATCCTGGAGGTTCCAGTGGGGGCCCTTAAGGCCCCCCCCATTTCAACCGTTCCTTTCCTTTTCAAGCTGAAAAAGCAGCTCTGGGATGCTTTAAAATCCTGTTATGGGGAACTTCCCCCACCCTGAGACAGTAAAGAGAATATTCCAAATGGCCCCATGGCAGTCAATACAGCATGCTGCAGCTTTCTAAAGCCATTTCTGCACTGCACTGTGATAGTGCTATTATTCCACTTTCAACATCCTGTGGAATGCTGGGGTTTGTAGTTTACTGAAGCCAAAGAGCTCTCAGGCTGAGAATTCTAAATGCAGCTCCCTAAACTACAAACCCCAGGATTCCATAGAATGTTGAAAGTGGAATAAGAGCACTATCACAATGTAGCGCAGAAAGGCCCAGAGAAACAGGCAGTGTGGCCCTCCAGATTCTAAAGCATGTCCACTCTCGTTCTACACCTATTCTTTCTCACTTTGGTGAAAACTTGGGCAATACTGATGAGTAGTCATTCCTCATCTCCCAACATTCCTCATTCTTCACATTTAAGTCCTATCGAGCCATTGCCCACCATACTTTCTTGTGCATGGAAATTCTCAGGGTAATGAGGTTATCATGAGGTCATATTTCAAAAGTCATGTATGGAGTAAAAGTACTTTATTGTGTAACAAGTAATGTTATTTTCAAATATTACTTTTTAAGGGGCATTTTTGACAGGAATTTTTCCGGTTATATACCATTCTCATTAATCCTAACAGGAAGGATGTACTCTCTTTAAAAAATAAGAGAAAGTAACTGGAAAATAACAGATGATGTAACAAGTTACTTTTTTAACATCATAAGGAATAACAGCAATGGGCTTCTTTTGGAACACTGTAACAAATAACAGAAACAAATTACTTGTAAATAGCAACTTTCTAAACTCTGAATTAACTAGTGACGCATATATGAAAAATGGGGAGAGACAGGCACAAATGCGCTATGCCTTCATTAAGTACAATCAACAGTAATCAAACAATCCCTGAGATAGAAGGAAAAGCAAGGACTAGATAACACGTCTCAAGAAAAGAAT
This sequence comes from Iguana delicatissima, assembly GCA_948472985.1. Taxonomy (NCBI): domain Eukaryota; kingdom Metazoa; phylum Chordata; class Lepidosauria; order Squamata; family Iguanidae; genus Iguana; species Iguana delicatissima. The sequence goes on from CAOKZL010000420.1 coordinate 89,658, forward strand.
GTCCCTGTAGTACAAGAGGTGAAGAGAGAAAATAAGACAAAAAGTCCTGTATCTTGGAGAAGCCATAGTTGGCCGTGTCTAGTTAAAAGATGACACATGGTACATGAAAAGAAACCAGAGGGTTTCTTTGTGTTCCTGTAGATGTGGTTAGCTGCCTAAGCTTGCAACTCCTGTAAATTAGGCGGTTCCCAACTGTCCCCAGAAGAGCGCTACTGGCACTGCAGCCCAATGAACTATAAATACTGCCTGAGTCATTCACAGTAAAAAAAAAAAAAAAGCATTGCCTATGAAGATTTGCATAATGCTGAATGAATCAGATTCCCAGCAGAGACAATTCTATATGAGGAATTACAATTGGGGAAGGGATAGCTCAGGCAAGCAAGCTATGGGGCACTTTGTTAGATTTTCCCAGATAGCACAGGCAGGAATGATCAGAAGGAGAAGACAACAGTAAGAAGAAAATGAAGAAGGAGAGGAATACGACTGATGGGCTGGTATGCTTGCTTGTCTGATAGCATGGCTGCAAAGGCAGGCCTGCAGGACAGTGAAGCTGATGGTGTGCAAATTCTCTTTTTAGATTATAAACCTTTCCAAGTTAAATGGATGCATAAAAACAACAAGGAAAGGGAGTAAGGTGCCGTTTGGATTGTCTCTGTTTTGATTCAGGTTTATCAGTGCTAGATTCACATTGGGAGTGAGTACAGAAGCAGGTCTCAAATATTCACAGACAGATATGTGGACCAACATGCTAAATATATTTATTAAAATATTCTCTAACTGAAAGGTCTACCTCAGAATGTTCTTAGAACCTCTTGCAGAGAGTTCCATTGACAAAATCTCAAAGGCAGGGAAAAAGAATATGGCTAGGACAGCTCCATTGATGGGGGCTGGGTTTGGTTTGGTTTGGTTTTAAACACTGATAAGAGTCTTTCAGGTGTGATTTCTTCATGTTTAATCAAGGTTAAATGATTATTCTGAATCAAAAGGGCAAGGAATCCTTAACAGTGAATTCTCAGGCTCTAAATCAGTGGCTCCCAAATTTTCATCCTCCAGGTGTTTTGAACTTCAGCTCCCAGAAGCCCTAACCAGCTTGGCCAAAAATCAGGAATTCTGGGAACTGAAGTCCAAAACATCTAGAGGACTAAAGTTTGGGGAACCACAGCTTTAAATCAAATGACAAAAACAGGAGTGGTGAGGCTTAAATCCAATGGAATGATGCTATATGTCACTGAACCACCTTCTGTCCCCATTGCTTCCTGCAGCCCTAAGAGACATCCCCAAAATGGTCTCTTGACAGTTTCCTGGCCTTTTAGAACAGGTTTTGGGGTATTTGGGAGCTGCAGAGAGAAAAGGAGATTCCCCCAAACGTAAAACTGGATTCTGTTGTTCCACCACCATGGATTAAGCTCCATGGCAACTGAAAGTGACTGAAAACTCTTGACTAGATATGTTCTATAACTTGTAGATTGGATATGCTGTCTGATTTAAAGCCAAAAAGGAAAAATCACTTTTGAAAAGTTCAGCTGTGTAGAGTCCTTAAATATTTTACTCTTCTTTTAGTTTGCTCCTTTTTAGCATTTTTCTTTCTATATTTTACCTATCATCCTCCTTCTCTTCTGACTTCTCCAAATTAGCTTATCTTCTATGTGTGGATTTCCCTGACTAGAACTTCTTTTTATCTCAGTTGTATGTCTGAACCTTTTCTTCCTTTGGTATCTCAAACCCAATAAATTATTGCAGGACATATTACAATTTTCCTCACACTACTTCTGGTGGTGTAGATGCACCTTGACTTTAAACATACAACTCAGAAACGTCATTCTTTGTGGGGAAGGGTTTATAAAAAATTTTAGGAAATATCCAACTATGCAAGATCAGAACTTCTTGCTTTCTCTGCATATGCCCTATCAGAATTTGGCCATCAGTTTGAATGTAAGAAGTCTAAATCTTCCACACAGTACAGTAGGTTCAACTTCAGTCTGTGGGGTTTGCCTTTGTTATTCATATCCTAATGATCTTCTTTGATCTCATTTCAGTTATTTCTAATGCCCTCTTAGAGGCAATCAAAAACAAACTTCCTTTAAGAAACAGAATGAGCACTCTCTCTTCTAGCATGATAACAGATGAAACTTTTTTGCCCTTGCAGGTGTATTGAAGTAAAAAACAAGTATTCCAGGAAAGCTAATCATAGAGTCTCATTGGGTAGTTCAGAACTAAGGCAATCTGCCCTGACTATCTCTGGGTCAAATTAGGCAGTACATTTATTAAGTATTTGGAAGAGGTACTCCACCAAGTGGTGAAAGACATCTGTTTGTCATCAGATGATCTTGCCCTCAAGTAAGCCTGAATCAGAGAAAACATATGAAGGAACTGCTAGCAGTAAATGAGGGAAGATAATTAAGAACACAAAGCTATTTTCTTGAACTCAACAGTTATGATACAACTCACATTTTTGTACCTTCTGAGACTTGTGGGGGGGGAATGAACTCTTGCTTTGAACCTTTACCCTTTTTGAAGCTCCCAAGGTGTTTCCAAGAAATGAAGTACACAAAAAACCATGACTACCTTACTGAACCCAATTAGTTAGTCCCAACTACAGTAGACACATTGACTCAATTGTTGACCAGTGAGTTAATACATAGATGAATCCCATTGGTTCCTTAAGACTATTCTAGGCGGGACTAAAAATGGGATTCGGGCTAAAAACACACTTCAGTCAGTGAGGAAAAGTTGTGTAAATTAGGTAATTGCTCATATAAATGAACAAACTAGAGAAAGCCAATAAAAACTGGTGTAAATTTCAAAGAAAACACAGTATCTTACAAACAACATGAAATATAGATAGGCAGAAAAGGCAGGTGAGATTTCAAGAAACAGAAGATGAAAGATTTTTTCACATCTATACCAGAACAGCTGCTAAACAGCTCCTTTGTGCTTTGCATTGTGTCGTACCGCCTATTTAACATATGCATTTCTTTAACATATGTCTGTTTAACAATGCAACCAACCAGCATTGAAGGTCTGCTGCCATATCTGCGGAACTGTGTTTCTTGGCCACATAACTTCATCACAACTGGCTCAGGACAAATGTTCTGGCTTTTCCATTAGAAAGAAAGAGGCAGTATCTCAAGCAGCTGAGGTCATTCACCCTAATAAATACTTTGATGTGGATGTTGTACTTTTAAGGCAAGAAGCCAAATGGATACACAAATTGGACTCTACCACACTAAAAGGGTTAAATCTCAGGACTGACTTTTCATGCTTTTTGTAAATCAGTTGTTTTGTCTTTAAAATATTTTTTCAGTCTTTCTCTTTCCTTATGTTTCCAGATAAACCATGTGGAAGATCAGTGCAAAATATTGACTCCATAGGGAAAAGCACTCTCGTTTTCTGTCTTCATAAAGGGATAGTCCCATCCTTACAGTCTTTGTTTTTAGCCCTCATCCAGGCAGATTGTTACTAAGCATAAATTGTCCTAATCTACCCCAATGAGAATTCCATGAGGCATAAAAATGCCCCCTATACTCAGGAATGTATGTAGGTATTCATGGGTATTGGGTGATGCACAAACACCCAGAGCCAACGAAACACTTGTTTCTATGAGATGGAATGTTTCTTCTGCATACTGTCAACTTTATTTGTTTGCCAAAAAAAAAGAGTTATCGACATAAAAGTCTTTGGCCATTTCCGCACAGGATGAGGGAAATGCCCCATGACACTACTCATCAGACTTTTGGACTCCCCGGTCAGGTCCACACTTTTCCAGAGCAGTGCGTGGCCGCCGCTCCACACTGCTCCAGGGACGAAAGTGGCAGCTTCCGGTTGGTCGAGGGTCTCAACCAACCACTGAAGCTCGCCACCCTAAAGCCCACCCCCGGCAGATCACAGGCTCGCACCAATGCGAGCCTGTGAATCTGCATAAGGGAGCAGGCTCGCAGTGGCATACTCCGTGCTTTTGAAAGACCTGTTTTTAGCGGTCTTTCAAAAGCACACTGGACGACCACTTGGGGTCGTTCCGGAGTGGGCTGGGGTGTGGATCTATGTTAAGTACGTCTGACCCAGTCCACTCCCAGGTGCAAATGTCCTCCCTGGAGGATGCTCTGCCCCGTCTTAAAACCCCTGTGTGGAAATGGCCATAGATTTGTTGGGACAATTTTTGTACCAACTAATCTTTGTTGGGGAAAGCAACTCATACGTGGCAGGGGGCTGAAGCTCAAGGGCATTGTTTAGGACTCATTGGGTGACAATGTCATAAAATGCATATTTTGTACATCTAGTTCTGTGTGATATCTGCAACAAAACATGACTAAAAAGTCCTATCCACCTCAAAGAAGGTTAAAATGTAAAAACAATAACTAAACAAAGAAAACATGAATCCCCATTTTGTGATGATATGCAGCCTCACATAATTCAGTGTCAAATGCAAATATGTGCAATAATACCAACTGGATAATGGAAAAGCTTTTGCATGTTGATGTCACCCATTTTCCTTCATTGAATTTATTACCTGCCATTTAGCATTTCAGAATAGAGATCATTTTCTTGCCTAACCTATTTCTATTACAGCAAACAAACAGTAATACATGGTAATGCAGTGTACAGATCTGTGAGATATTAATTATTCTGCAGGTCTACAGTGTGAATTTAACCAGGCACATATGGGACACAAGGAGGTGGTAGTGACAAGGTCATCTTTATATTTATCCTAGGTATCTCACTGGTCACCCAACATAAGAGAGGAACTTACCATTAAGTAGGACTGGCCATACCAATTGCGACTTCTCAGCCCTAGAATGAGGTTACTGTCTGCATTTTCTGCCTCAGTCCTCAAAACCAGTTGGGTCTTCTCTTTCCAAGTTCTTTTCTCCCAGCATAGATTATACAAAACAACTAGAATTAGAGGAAGAAGACTAAGAAATAACAGGGACAGGAGAATCAGTCTTTGATCAGTACCTTTTTGGAGGAGATTGATCTAAGATCCTCCCAAAGTCAGCATTATTTGGAAACCAGTTAGGTAGTAAAAAGAGTTTGTAAAATTCATTTTCCATGCTGATTGAGGAATCTGGAGAACCATAATGCAAAAAAGGATATCCAGTGTCTTGATATTAAGTAGAAATGGATGAATTTCTAGTGAAATTTTTATATATCCCAAATAATTTATGTGTAAGTACACCTTTTTAAAAATCACATAAATTTCACTTTCATTTCTTGTATGCTATTTCCACAAACATACATATTGTAAATTCAATGGACCCATTCTGCATGCCCTATTTAGGCTGAGAACTGCATCACAATATTCAGGGAAGTATGGCTAGTCTTTACTATTGGTCTATTAAACAGGTTAAAGCTACATCCAGACCCTAGGAAGAATGGATAAATCTATTTGAGCTGGAATCAACTTTGTATTTCTTCAGGGGTTTTTTTTCCCCATGAGTCCATATTGATTTTCTGCACAGGACAATCAGTACAGCTCTAGCAAGAGTTTTGCACTAGTTTTGTACAAGAGTACAAAACCATAATGACCAGAAGCATAGTAACCCTAAACCTTCAAGAGAAGCTTCTCATAAGTAAGACTTCATCATCAACAAAGCCATTATTTCCAAAAAAAAAAAAAAAAACCAACAACTGGAAAACATACTGATCACACTTTCTGTAACACACTCCACTCTGTTTCTTAACTCTTCACTAATTGTTATCAACCCAGTGTTGTAATAATGAGTGTGTATGTAACAATACAATTTAGAGGTCTAGGTACTGGTAAGAAGAACAAGTGTGTAGTGTGCCTAAATGGAATTTGTATTACAAATGGTGATGTCTACTGCCTTCTCTAAAATCTTCTGTTCTCTCAGGCTGAAATGAAACTTGATGAACAACATGGACTCTGTATATTCAGCCCTGGGAGTCTTCTTCAAGTACAGAATAGAAAAGAAGCATGCAGCACCAGATCTGTCATTGGCTAATTATCTGATATTCACGCATTTCAGAAACCATGTATTTTGAACCATCAGCATCAGCTTCCAATTTGGTTATCTGAAATAACTAACTCCTCCTGTAAGATCTTACCCAGAATTTGAGATCTTCACCCAATGATGCCTTCCATCTCTCACCACCTGGGTGGTCAGTGTGCTCTCTATAGCAAAACATTGGTTGTTAACTTCCCTCTTAAGGAAGTGGGATTTGCAGCTTAGGGAGGGAGCTTTAGAATCCTCAGCCAGAGAGCTTTTTGGCCTCAGTAAACTACAATCCCAGAATTCCACAGGATTTTGAAAATGGGATAATAGCACTATAACAGTGTAGGGCGGAAATGGCCATAGTTTAACCAGTAGGCAAAATATAGTTCCTATCAGACTGGATGCTTTTAAATCTTCTATAGAAACTTATGACTAATGTGGTTGTTGTTTCTCCGTGTGTGTTTATTGTGCTTTTGTTGTGCTAGAACATCACTGTATGTAACTGAAATCTCTTTTGAATGTGAATAAAAAATATAATTTAAAAAATAGTTCTTGTCTAGCTTGGGCTGTTCCTCTCGCAGCTATGCTACCTGAATTAAGGGTATAAATCTTTTTAATTTCATTCTTAAAAGAAATAATGAGCAATTCTAGAAATTTTCTTCTCATTGAAAGGAAAATCTTCAAAATCTGTGCAGTTTTCAAAGACTATTTATTGTTCAGGACTTATTCCATGCCAAATTTCCACTTGGACTTTTTGCTCAGAAAACAGCATTTTCTGAGCAGAAAATAACATTCTTGTGCAGAAATACTAATTTTCAACACAGAAAATGTTCTTTACTGCATAGAAAATGCTGTTGATGGGGACTTGTTTGCACAAAATTTGTACTTTTGTACAGAAAATGGCATTTTCCACATGGGAAACATCATCATTCTGCCCAGAAAATAATATTTTTTGTGCAAAATTAATATTTCTGTGCAGATGTTATTTTTCCATTTCTACTGTTCTATGCAGAAAAAATGAAAATTTTGAAAAAGTGAAAAAAATTCCTTTTGTCCATGGCAAATAATATTTTTGTGCAGAAATATTATTTTTTAGGGCAGAAAATGTTGTTTTCTGTACAAAAAAAGTCCTCTGTGAATTTTTCACAGAATAAGCCCCAAACTAAAAATATTTTTTTCAGTTCAGGATTTTACTCTTCATGGTTTCCTGGTACTCAAGAAACATATATATCAACCATTTTTTGAATATTTTTGGATATTCTTTCCATCCCCAGTGTGACCGCACCAATGTATAATAGGTAAAAGAAAGAGGCTACCTTCTTTCAACCACAGCCTTTCGGTCTGATAGCAAATTAAGTAAATTTCACATCTGTTAAGAGTGTTGTCATAGCACAAGACTTTGATCTCCCATTCCCCTCACAAGTCAAAGGAGGAGCTAGACACTCAGATGAAAAGGATGTGACAGCTATTCATCAATGACTTTTCTCAATTGATCCTTCTTTCTTCACTGTTCTTTCCTAGCGAATCTTTTGTTCACTTGTATATTGTAAACCATATCCAATTTAGCAATGGTAGGTGCTTTATAAAGTTATCATTTCAGATTTTTATAGAAAAGAAAAGGGTGCATTTTTTTATCTTGCACTTTAAAGACATTGTATCATCATCAATAAATTATATGCTCCCTTAGCATAGAAATATTGTTCTCTACTAACTGTGAATATAAAATAAGGAAAACTGCATTATAACATGTTTCGTGCTTTTTGGAAATAAGTACACTAAATTATGCTTGTATATTATTTTATCTAACAACAAAGAGAACGGTATTTGCCACAATGATATACTGAATTAATACACTTCTGTGAGCTTGACATCTGAATCACTGAGGTGTATTTTATTGTTCACTAGAAGCTACTAGAAACAGTAGGCTTCTAAACATGGCAACAGTTAATAACCATCTGTTTATATCATTCCAGCGGATCAAAGTGTCACATGTAAACAAGTATATTTTTCATCTAATGAAAATAATAAGTATTTTTTTAATCTAATGACAATAATTTTGCCTCCAATTCCAATAAGCTTTGTGAGAAGCTTGTATGTCAATATTCTCAGACATTTTTAATTAGCAGGGCTTGAGGACTATCCCCAAAGGATAGTAAGTTAAGCTTCCTTGAGTCCCAATTCTAGAAGGAAGGCAAGACACACCATCATCCTCATGATCATACTCAACATTCTACATCAAGCTATATTTTACTAAATAGAGTCTCTTGGCCTCCAGGTCCCAGTCTTGACTTGCTGGGAAGCAGCAGAGAGTGACTTTTCCACCATTTTCCTACCAGTGATCACTCATGTGACAGTTAAAACCAAGATCACTGTTGCACTACCTCCTTGCCCCAGAGATTGCTCATGGGGGGAGTGGAATTGTCAATTTGCTGTGACCATGAATAGGAGAATAGATTCCTGTTTTTCACAGTGGCTTCTGCCCTGTAAGTGAAGATTAGAGGACTTTTAAGATCTCTCTGTGTTTCCTAGTCTACTGAATATGTTGGGATTGTGAATACAAATCAGGTATGAACACATAACTCTAGGTTACATATTCATAACTGCGATTGTGAATTCCAGCTAGCCATCATCATCCAGCCCATCTCTTCATACAATGGCCATCATAAAACTGTCAGGAAAGAAAACAGGAGACATTATGAATATGCAGCAATTTGAGAAACAGATAATCCAAAATAAATAACACCAGCTGGTTAATAGAGAAACAAGGCAAGTCTGGGTTTTTTTAAAAAGGTAATTTACCTCAACCCATTTTAAAATCAGGTCCTGAAAAATAATTGCAACCAAATATCGATTCAGGCTCAGGTCTTTCCATTTCCCCCATTTGTTTCTTTTTACAATGCCCACTCAACAACTCCCTTGCTTCCCCCTCCCTTTCTTGGCCACACGGAGCATGCTAACTGCAGTTGCTAAAGGGAGCTAGTCTTTTGAGGCCAGTGGGGGAAGTGCTTGAAAGCTGACAGTAACAAGTCAACATACTTTCATGATTCATTTTCCTCAGAGGATATTATATTTCACGAGAAGATGAAACACTCTTTAGTGCTTCATTAACAATAGCCTTTAGAGAGAGCTTTCTGAGTGTTCTGAGTGTTCATCTTGACTCACATTCTTTGTTTAGGCACAAAATTACATGCTGTGTTAAATAAGTTGCATACAATCTAGGATAACTTCCTTTTTTAACTCATGAGTAAGGGCGCACCAATTGAGATCGAACCCATTGTACACACATGTGGAAGAGATGGAACCTACACACACACACACACACACACACACACACACACACACACATCAGTACCACAAGCATGAAGTCTGAAAGGGGGGAAATTGGAGGGTTTTCTCTCTTTCCAACTTCTATGGAAGAATAGAGATGCAGGTAGAAATAGCAGCAGGGAGTTTGAAACCTCCACCACCTGGATCCAGTCTGGATTCTGGTTCTGCACACTTAGCTGGGAGTAAAAACAGTGGTGGCAGGTGATTTCCATGTCAATGTGGCAGTGAAATCACTCCTGATTTGAGTTTTAACTTTAAAGAAGATTTTTAAAAAGATATCCAATCCTATCTTCAAAATAGGTTCAGAACCTTCGACAGTTCCTTTCATGTTCAGGCTAAAACATGGACTAGATTCACTACCACATTGACATGGAAACCACCAGCTGCCACTGAGTAGAAAAGCAAATATTCCTAAACCACGATGCCAGGTATTTAATGCCTTATCATCCATCTAACAATCCTGTAAAGCAGGTCTTGGGGATCCACGTATTATAGAGCAGGGTTGAGAATCATGTAGACCACAGGCCACATGCAGCCCCAAAACTCCCCATTTGTGGCCCCCAGTGCCTCTCAGTTTCTTGCAGTGTCTCTCAGTCTCTAACTCAAGTGGCCATTTTTTTTCAGTTGTTGCAGTTTGCCCCCTAAACAATTTTGGTGATCAAACAGCCTTCTTGTCTGCTTCAGCCCCTTCTTTTAGAAAGAGGCATCCTTTATCTTTCCCTGACTGAAGGGGGATATATGGCTTTTGGCTTTGCTTTGCCTGCTTCTTAGGGTCTTGGAAGCAAAGAGGTTTTAGGAAGACTTAGCACCCATGTGTTCCCACTTTTACCAACTGATTCCACTGTTTTTCTATTTGTGGGGAGGAGGTGGAAAAAGAGGGCAGCCTCCTGAGTGTCACAGAGGGTGAAATTGACCACGTCTACCCAATACCCAGTGAGTGTTAAAATTGTCCCAAGAACAAAGAGGAAAAGAAAAAGCAGGACAAGGAAATCTCTATATAGATACAGCAGAGATAGCTCTGCACAGCAATGGAAGCATGCCAAGCAGCAGAGAATACCCTTAGCAGCAAATGCACTAAGCCAGTAACGCTCACCCACTCAGCTTGTAATCTTCCAATATGGAGGCTCTTTATTCTTTGTTACAAAATATATACAGTATTTACAAAGTCCAGATGGCGATCCAGCATATCTAGCTTGCTCTTTCCAGAAGAGCCTCCAGCAACATGCATCAGACATGTGCCCTTGTTGGCTGAGACTGTGCTACTTTTAGACAGACACCTAGCCAATCCTGGCCAACCCTTGTATTGTCTGCACCTGGTGCTCATCAACATGACTCAGCACAAACTAGCTCCAGTCACATTCCTTTCCCCAGGTGCACTTAGCAATTAAAGCAATTAAAGCAACATGACATTGACATTTACACCACAAAGTATTTTTCTTGAGGTTTGGTCCAACCTTTTCTGACGAAAATATCCTGCTCTTCCCTTAGTCACTGTGTTGCTTGTCTTTGTTCTTGTTATTGGCTATCAGTCATACTTTCCCTGAGGATTACACCTACTCTTCTTCCTTCTTCTTGGTGGTATCCACATCTCCCAATCACTAAAGAAAGAGAGAAGGATGCAGAATGAGGTAGTAACACTTGTACTGCTCATCCCTGTGCTATTGCTGCTTCACTCTCCCAGCTTTTGTATTTCCCAGCAACTTTGCCTTTACTGAAGGTGTGAGGAAATAGCCGCTGACACAGAGTCCAGCAAAAGCAAGCAACATAAGGTGTAGGAAACCCAGCATCAGTGATGGTGAAGAAGCACCCCTGCACCTTCACTACAATAGAGCAAGCATTCCCCTTCTTCCTGCTCATGCACTTTTTCCTTGTTTCTTCCACCACCTCTAAAGCAAGAAAGCTGCAGGTTCTTTGAATGATGGTGTTTTCCATCAGACTGTATGAAAGGGGAATCAGACAAGTAGGGAAATTTTCTGTGCCACAACATAGGCAATTTCTCTACTTACTCCTTTCCCCTCTCACAGAACTTTCTCTGAAAACCCATTCAGGAAGCCACCGACTCTATACTGCAGAGTTGTTTGTGGCACTGATTGTTCCTTTCTTTGAGTGTGGCCATTTCCTCTCTAGTCTGTTATAGTGCTATTATCCCACTTTCAACATCCTATGGAATCCTGGGGTTTGCACTTTAGTCCCTAAACTGCAAAGCCCAGGATTCCATAGGATGTGGAAAGCGGAATAATAGCACTATAATGGACTAGTGCAGAAATGGCCACTGTGCGTGAGACAGCAGTGTGTGTGTCAGAGAACACTCATTCTATCCCAGTTTTTATCTGTGAAACATTAGAGGGTGTGCCACCTCTGTTATCAGAGTTGGAGCCAAGAGAATACTGACTTTCCTACAGCCACTGGGTGAGTCTCCTCGATTTATTGTAGAAAACTAGAACTCTCTGGCTGGTAGCACTTCTCTGAACCAGACTTTTTTTTTTTATGATAGAACACATTCATTCCTCAACATGGCTACCACTGCTCCACAGTATCTAAATTAGGCCCACCGGCCTACACCACTTACTCATAATGGAATACGTGTCTCTCAAGTGAGCTGAAACATTTTGTTGAGGCATTTCAAAGTCATGTCCAATTTGCTAGCCATTCTCACTCTCTGGTTTTTTGTTAAGCTAAGCTACTTTCCATATCTTTTGATTCCACAAAGTATGTTTTTTCCCCATACACATTAGCTTTCATTTCTCCCAGCAGAGTACTGTGTTGTTTTGTTTTGAGCAGAATACAAAACTTTGTAACCTTCTTTGAAATGAGTTCTATGTACTCTCAGACTCACCAAATGAAAACAGTTAACCTTGATCCAAGGAAGGATTGCATAAGTTTTCTAGCACATTTGCAAAAATGTATTCAGAGTAAAGTGCAGGTTTTTGTCCTACAAAGAAAGAGAATAGATTGAATTGTTTAGGAAAGATGGTTTAAAACTGAATGTCTTTTTCCCCACAGTAAAGAAAAACTCAACTCTATGAAAAAAAAAAGTTTCTTCAAGAGGAAAATCTAATCCTTTTTAAAGCAAGGCTTCAAAAGGGAATAAACTGAAAAAGAAATATCTCTTGAAATATTGCATATGAAATTTGAGTTTTCCTGCATTTTTACAACCATGTATTATCCACAAAACTGGTCTGCCTGAAGCTTCTGAGAACAAGGGCTAAAATATTTGTATTTGTTTGTTTATAGGGATAAAAATCCATATCATTTTTCAAGTCCTTGCTAGACTCCCCAAGCTGGTTCACAGTAAGAAAAACTCAGTCCTGGTACAACAAAAATGGAGAAGAGTAAAACTGGAATAAATAAATAAATACCTTTTGACTGACTGCCTAAAAACTTTCAAGGGGAGGTCCACAACTAAGATGATGCCATCAAAAAGGCCTTAACTAGATGTGTCTCCTCCCTAGCATGTTTGCAATGTTGAAATTTTAAGGGCATGATCCTGCCTAGGGAGATGTAGCTATGAGAACTAGCTGCAAAGAGTCTCCCATATGATCCCCCCACAAAGCCACCTTTTCTCAACTACATCCCCTCAAACCTGGCCAGTTCCTGGTTGATGGAGAGCAGGGAAAGCATCAGACAAGTGTCCAGCTATTTTCCTACAGCTGGAAGAATTGCAACAGGCATTCGCAGAGACAAGTAGGTCCTCCAGGGTTCCTTGCAGATGATGTCATTGCTATGTATCCAGCTATAAGCAAATAGTTAGCTGCTTTGCTGCCTCCCCCCCCCTCACAATTCTCCACTGAGCAGGAAGTAACTGGGTTCAGGGGCTGCCACTGGGAAAAGGTGGAATGGGATATTGCAGCCGTTGTGGTTGTAGTGAATTCCAACTTCTGCAACATCCAAAAAAGTGAGTTGCAATGGTATAACTCCTTACTCCTTACTAGCTTGATAGATGAAGGGAATGCTGTGGATGTAGCATATCTCGATTTCAGTAAGGCCTTTGACAAAGTTCCCCATGACATTCTTGCAATGAAGCTGGTAAAATGTGGGCTGGACAGGGGTACTGTTAGTTGGATTTGTAATTGGTTGACCGACCAAACCCAAAGAGTGATCACGAATGGCTGCTTTTCATCCTAGAGAGAAGTGACTAGCGGGGTGCCACAGGGTTCTCTCCTGGGCCCAGTGCTGTTCAATATTTTTATCAATGACTTAGATGAAGGAACAGAGGGCATGCTCATCAAATTTGCAGATGACACCAAATTGGGAGGGGTTGCTAATACGCCAGAGGACAGGATCAAAATTCAAAATGAGTTGGATAGATTGGAGAGCTGGGCCAAGGCTAACAAAATAAAATTCAACAGAGAGAAATGTAAGGTCCTACACTTAGGTAGAAAAAATGGAATACAGAAATATAGGACGGGGGACACGTGGCTGGATAACAGTATGTGTGAAAGGGATCTAGGAGTCTTCATAGACCACAAGCTGAACATGAGTCAGCAGTGTGATGCGGCAGCCAAAAAAACCAATGCAATTCTTGGTTGCATCAATAGGAGTATGGTGTCTAGATCGAGGGAGGTACTGGTACCACTCTACTCTGCTTTGGTTAAACCTCATCTTGAATACTGTGTCCAGTTCTGGGCACCCCAATTCAAGAAGGACCTGGTCAAGCTGGAGCAAGTCCAGAGGAGGGCGACCAAAATGGTGAGGGGCCTGGAAGCCATGCCCTATGAGGATCGACTTAGAGAGCTGGGTATGTTTAGTCTGCAGAAGTAAGAGCCTATAATTATTTAGGTATTGTCTTCTCAGCCTCAGGTTCCTGGTCTCCGCAGATAAAGAGGAATGCATTAAAAGCTTCAGCCAGTGTCCATACATTGAATAAATTATTTAATTATAAATACCCTGGCTCACTTCTCCCGATTATAAAAGTGTACAAATCCAAGGTGTTGCCGGTGTTAACCTTTGGAGCAGAAATTTGGGGATTTGCTTCAATCAAGAATATTGAGAGAATCCAGAACAAATTTTTAAGATTGATATTGGGAGTGCGAAAAACTTCCCCAGCCCAGGCAGTTAGAGCTGAATTGGGTATGGCAACCATTTCAGATCTATGTCTGCTTAGGTTATTTAATTTCTGGATTAAACTATCCCAAATGAATGATGACAGATTGCCCAAGATCTGTTTAAATGAACAAGCACTTAAGCCGATAAGTAACTCCTGGCTTTCTAGTTTCTCAAAAATGCTTTCAAAGCAGGGTTGGAGCATTGAGGCTGTTAGTTTGTGCAAGTCCAACACCAGAAACATGTTTAAACAAAGAGTGATGGTCGTTAGAATGCAATCAGATCTAGCTGCGTTGTCCTCTGTAAAATCCTTGAAATGGTTAGCAAAGGCCAAATCTCTTTTTCAGAAAGAAAAATATTTGTCCTTTGCAATGAAAAGGGACTTGCGCATCGCCTTTATGCAGCTCCGATTTGAGCAAATGGAAACTAGGATGTTGCAAGGTCGTTATCAGGGTATTCCTGTGCATGATAGAATTTGCATATGTGGGGCATCTGCCATTGAAGATCTTCCCACTACTTACTGCACTGTCAGTTATACGATAATATTAGAGACCACTACTTTAAGCCATTTCTAGTTAGTTGGAGGGAGTGGGATGACGAGTCCAAGCTGACTTTCCTTTTGAAAGGGGTTAATCTTTTTGTGACTCAAAGAGTGGCCCTCTTTGCATATTATGCAGCTAAATTGAGGAAGAAAGTACTAGATAACGGGTCTGCTTTGCTGGCTGTTGGGTAATTTCTTTTCAACCACTTTTAATCACTTTAGGGGTGTTTTAGTGATTCAGAAGGGGTTTGGTTTATTTAATTGGAAAATCACTATTTTATCTGTATATATTGTATATACTGTCTTGTATCTTATATTTTATATTTATATTACTTGTTGACGTGTTTTCTTGTTCCTGCTGCTGCTGCTTTCATTTTTTTTTATGTTTCGGGTTTTGTTCCCTCATTTTAATTGATTGATATAGTCTGTAGACTGATTCAATAAAGATTTTGACTATAGTCTGCAGAAGAGAAGGTTAAGAGGGGACATGATAGCTATGTTTAAATATTTGAAGGGATGCCATGTAGAGGAAGGAGAGGGCTTGTTTTTGCTGCTCCAGAGACCAGGACAAGGAGCAATGGATTCAAGCTGCAGGAAAGGAGATTCCGCCTGAACCTCAGGAAGAACTTCCTGACAGTCAGGGCTGTCCGGCAGTGGAATATGCTGCCTCGAAGTGTAGTGGAGTCTCCTTCCTTGGAGGTTTTTAAGCAGAGGCTAGATGGCCATCTGTCGGGAGTGCTTTGAGAGTGTTCCTGCATGGCAGGGGGTTGGACTGGATGTGGTCTCTTCCAACTCTATATTTCTATGATTCTATGATTCTAATCTACACCATTGTAATTAACCATCAGGATGCCAGCTGTGAATTCTGAACATCACGTACTCATCATGACAACCCTATAGCTATCCCAAACTGCAGGAAACTGGCCATTTCCGCACGCAGCGAGGGAATCGCTCCCTGCTGCTACTCACCGGATCTTCTTTGGGTCTGGTCTGGTCCGGGGCGAGGAGGAGCAGTGCATGATCGCAGATCTGCACTGCTCTGGCATCCAAAATGGCAGCTTCCAGTTGGTCGTGGGTCACTACCAACCACTGAAGCTTGCCAGCCTAAAGCCTGCCCTCTGCAGCTCGCAGGCTCATGTTGGTGCAAGCCTGCGAATCTGCATTGGAGAGCAGGCACGCAATGGCATGTGCTGGCATTTTGAAAAACCTGAAAAATCAGGTTTTTCAAAAACACACTGGAGGACTACTTGGGGTCACTCCGGAGCAGACTGAGGTGTGGATCTATGCTAAGTAGTCCAGACCCAGTCCGCTCCAAGGTGCAGACGTCCTCTGTGGAGGATGCACTGCACCGTTTTTTTAACCTGTGTGGAAATGGCCTGTGTTCATCCATATCAAAAAAACTAGTGCTAGTGGTTTTAATCTTCTACCAAATATCTCCAGTGGGTTTTTGTTGTTCCTTCATGATGAAGCAACGCAGAAAAAAAAATACTTGGTATAGCAATAGGTATAACTCATAGCAATATATCTGTTGAAAAACCCGCCAGGGGCATTACCATCAATAGGAAAAACATCACAGCCAACACGAGGCAGCAGGCTAACAGTCTTTATTGCGGGCAATAGATCAAGTAGCAGACTATTAAGTTACAGCGCAGCGAGCCATCTCCTCGTCCAGAGCAGAAAGGAAAGGAAACAAGAAAAAGGCACAGCCTGTTCAAAAGCCGTGTTTTTAAGTATACATATTCAATAACAAGGCGTTCCCTTAACCATGACAATGTTGCGGCTGCAGGCAGCAGAAGACCTTGAATACGTTTAGGTTTCACACGGGAAGCGTTCACAGAAAGCTAGACTAAACAACTACAAGCAGCTTTGCGTTCTCACCCTCTAGTGGTGGGAAAATATGAAGCCAGGAGTAACAACAGGTCCCATCATGCTACTCAACCTGTGACACTCCCCTACTCCTTGCGAAATATTTTCAGCTACCTTGCTTTGGAGACTCCATCAACCCCAGTTTGCTAACGTGCTGACCAAATGCATTAGCAGGAAGTGGCTTGGTAAACACATCAGCCACGTTTTCTTCTGAAGACACATAGGTAAGGGACACTTTTCCTTCTTGTACATATTGTTTCACATTGTGAAATTTGATGTCAATGTGTTTTGATCGAGAAGACACCCGGTCAGACACTGCCATTTGAATGCAGGCTTGTGAATCACAACATATTTGTATTGGTAATGGCACAGACACATGCAGGTCTTGTAGCAACTGCAAGAACCAAACCAACTCAGTACAGAGCACAGATAGGCTCACAAACTCTGCCTCTGCAGTTGATAAAGCAAGACAAGACTGTTTTTTTAGCCTTCCAGTCGATTGCTACACCACTGTATTTGACAAGAAAACCAGTTGTGCTTTTGCGGTCCACAGTATCCTCAGTGAAATCACTGTCTGATGAACAGACAAGGTTTGGCATCTGATCAGGACAAATGCTTAGGCAATAATCAGGGGAACCTTTTAGGTACCTGAGTACCCTTTTCACACCCTGCCAATGATACTGGGTTGGCTTAGCACACGCTCTGCCCAGAATGTTGACACTTAAAGCAATATCAGGCCGGCTAGTACCAGCTAAGTACAAAAGGCTCCCAATGACAGACTGATATAGGTGTATATCAGGAAATAATTCCTCACAGGTATTTTTCAAAAAACCTGGCACCATTGGAGTTTGTACCGGTTTGCAGTCAGACATTTGACACAATTCTAACAATTTTACAATCTTTTGTTTCTGACACAGCAGAATACCTTTTTCAGTTCTCTGTACTTCAATTCCAAGAAAGCTCTGTACTGGGCCTAGGTTTTTCACCTGAAACCTTTTCCCCAGCTCTTTCTCAAACACTTGCACTTGTTTTTGTGTAGCACTGACCAAGCATAGATCATCCACATATGCGAGGAGAATTTCCAAACTCTCCCCTTTCCCTCGAACATATACACAGGGATCAGCAAGGCAAGGATCTTGCAAGAACCCGCGTGCCACTAGGCGCGCTTTATATTTCACATGCCCATCAGCAGTGGGTTTCAACTTGTAGACCCATTTGTTGTCACTTGGCTTCACACCCTTGGGCAAATTACAAAGAGAATACACATCATGCTGAATAATGGAATCCATTTCACTCTGCATTGCATCCCACCAGGGTTCTGCCTGTTGCTCAGGCATTTTCACAACATCAGCAAAGCACTGAGGCTCACAGTTTACAGCGCACACACGAACTGCGAGAGACTCAGGGAAAAACGTTTAGGTGGAATGCCTTTCGTTTTTCTTTGAGACCGTCTGGGGATGGGACGATCCTGCAAAGGTTCGTCCCTGTCCTCAGCACTGCGAGACCTTTTCACTGAGCCCTCGCGTTCTCTCTCCCCTGTGCAAGACCTTCGCACATCACTTACAGCTCTTCTCCTCCACGCGCCTCTCTCCTCTTCTGTTTCAACCCTTGAGGAACTGGGAGCGGAGGCTGGGAGTGGAGCAGAGACTGAAGGCTGCAGTGGCTGAGAAGCTGGCAGACCAGCCACAGGGAGAAAAACTTCAGACGCTGCCTGGACACGCGACCAATTAGCGTGTTCCTCAAAAGAGGCATTCCTAGACACCACACAGGAATTGCCACCAGCGTAAAAATGATACCCCTTGCAGTTGGGCTCATAGCCAACAAAACGCATACGCTGGGCCTTAGGCTCCCCCTTCCTTCTTTGCCCCTTGGGGATGTGCACCCAAGCAAAACTCCCAAAGACTCTCAGATGTGCAATGGAAGGTTGTTTACCAAACAAACACTCATAGGGAGTAGTATTAACCACAGAACTCCACAGCCTGTTGTGTATGTAACAGGCAGGCAGAATTGCCTCACCCCAAAAACTCAGAGGCAGATCTGCATCAAGCAGCAAACTATGCATTCGAGTCTGCAGAACTCCTGCATTCCGCTCAGCCACTCCATTTTGATGAGGAGAATAGCCGGCAGTCGCCCTGTGCACTATACCCTGTTTTTTGATCCATTGTTGCAAGTTCTCCGACAGGAATTCCATTCCTCTGTCGATTTGAAGCTTTTGCAGGGAATAACCAAATTGCCTTTCAACCAAGGAACACCAGTTCTTGAGAACTTGACACACATCAGACTTTTGTTTCAACAAATAGCAGAAAATGAACCTGCTAAAATCGTCTACGAGAATGACGAAATATCTAGCTCCCCCTAGGGAAGGTTTACTCATAGGACCCACAATATCACAGTGTACCAACTGAAATGGGGCGGTTGGTACACGAAAACTAACTCTCGGTACTGGGAGTTGTTTAGATTTAGCTTGCTTGCAAATAGCACAGTCAAGAAAGACATTACAAGGCTTCAAAGTACACCCTTTACAACAACCAGCAAGCCTCTTTAACACAGGAAAGCTTGCATGCGCTGCGCGCCGGTGGAGGAGATGAAGGCACTCATCATGTTGTGGGACATTGCCATACACATTACACACAGTGTGTCGTGGCTCAAGAAAGAACAGCCTCCCTTCTCGTGTAGCCACAGCACATACCACCCCATCTTTGAGGATTTTACCTTGCTTCCCATAGAACTCAACCTTGAACCCTGACTCTGTTAGTTGCCCCACAGAAAGCAAACAGAAATCAAGAGAGGGAACAAACAAAACATTTTTCAAACCCATGTCAAGGGCAGGGACAAAAGCTACACCTTCGCCACAAACTTTAGCCTTTGTCCCATCAGCTAATGTCACAGAGGAAACACTGGCAGAATCCAAACAGTCAAATAAATCTTCAGAATTGACCAGGTGCTGGGAACAGCCGCTGTCTAGAAGCCAAACGGAATCACCTGCCTCCTCAGAGTCTGAAATAGTGTCCGCAACAGCAACTCTCAGCCGTCCTCTGGCCCGACCTCCTCTGCCTCCTCTGCCACGGCCCCTGGCACCGGCGCCTGTGAAGCTTTGCTCCCCTTGCTTCAGGAGCGGGCAATCACGCTTCAGATGAGAAGCAGACCCACAGCGAAAGCACCTTCGCACAGCATGGGCTCTCACCAGCCCCTCCTGCCTCGCCTCAGCAGCCGGAGAACTTTTTCTCCCAGCACAGGCCTCTGCAGCTGGAGCCGGCTGTGTGGGAGTCTCTGCATTCCTTGCGCGCTTTTCCTCTTCTTCCAGCAGACGAGCAGAAACCAAAGGAACGGTTAACTCCCTCTCTGGCATGGATTGAAGAGAGGACACCACCAGATTCCAGGAACTATCAAGAGAATTCAAGATGCAAAATACCTTGTCACTTTCAGGCAACACTTTGCCTCTCTCCCGAAGTGACGAAAACAGCTCCAACATCACAGCCAAATGCTGCCTCACTGGGACACCGGGGGCCAGTTTCATCACATATAAACGGGCGCACAGGGCGTACTTGGCGGCTGCTGATTGACTCAAAAACAACTCCCGCAGCCTCGCCCAGGCCTCACGAGGGGTGGCAAGATCCCTAATATGCGTGAGCTGGTCATCCTCCACAGCCAGAAAGAGGACAGACATGGCACGCCTCGTTGCCGCTGCTATCTCCGCAGCAGTCCCCTGCAGAGTCGGGGGAGCTGTGAAAGCACCCCACAGCCCCTCAGCTTGCAAATACTTTTCCATGCGAGCTGACCATGCCAAGTAATTAGTTGCATTTAGCTTAACGAGAGGCAGGCCCCCAGGCACCACATGAGCCATTGTAAAAACACCTCAAAAAACACCTCTCGAAACCATCCTCTGCTACCATGTTGAAAAACCCGCCAGGGGCATTACCATCAATAGGAAAAACATCACAGCCAACACGAGGCAGCAGGCTAACAGTCTTTACTGTGGGCAATAGATCAAGTAGCAGACTATTAAGTTACAGCTCAGCGAGCCATCTCCTCGTCCAGAGCAGAAAGGAAAGGAAACAAGAAAAAGGCACAGCCTGTTCAAAAGCCGTGTTTTTAAGTATACATATTCAATAACAAGGCGTTCCCTTAACCATGACAATGTTGCGGCTGCAGGCAGCAGAAGACCTTGAATACGTTTAGGTTTCACACGGGAAGCGTTCACAGAAAGCTAGACTAAACAACTACAAGCAGCTTTGCGTTCTCACCCTCTAGTGGTGGGAAAATATGAAGCCAGGAGTAACAACAGGTCCCATCATGCTACTCAACCTGTGACAATATCATTGCTGGAAAAAAATCCATTCCTCCCCTTTTATTAAAGCCTTTGGGGATTTCGTTCAAAAACATTTTACAGCGCATGTGTAGATCTGGACAAGGATTTTACTGCCCTGAGATCCTGTGATGGAAAATGGGATATAAGTGTTTAAATAAATAAATAAAATCTGTTATCTCCTAGGATATATGCTTAACTCTTACCAACAGTCAGCCCTGCCAGAGACATGATTCTATTTGAAGGAGTTTTGCATTAGATTGCCAGCTCATGGTTTTCCCAAGTTGTGAGGTTTTCTGGGAAAAAACTGAGACCTAAGAATGGCCCTTGGTGATGTTGTTAAGCGTTCTGCACTTAATACCAACCGCAGTTACTCACAGCTTGTCACACACAGATGCACAGAGAAAGTATTTCTGGTTGGAAATTAAGACAGAATTCCTAACTAAAGGGGCTGTTCTCAGATCCAGATTTATTTATTTATTTATTATTAAACTTATACACCACATTTTCTCCCAAGAAGGGACTAAAAATGGCTTCCGAAAGGTTAAAAAAACATTAAAAGCATAAAAACAATCAATACATTAAAAGACATATAAAATTATGAAACTAACAATAGATTTTTTTTAAAAAAAACAACAACTAATAAGTAAAAGCTCAAGCTCACCCATTAAATACCTGTTTAAAATGTCTTTGCCTGTCTACAAAAGGAAAGCAGGAAGGAGGCCAGCCTAGCATCCTGTAGGAGAGCATTCTACAGGGTGGGAGCAGCCCCTGAGAAGGTTCACTCCCATGTCTTTACCAGGCCAGCCTGGGATGGTGACAGGACTGAGAGAAAACCTTCCTCTGCAGTTCTGAGGGCTTTGGGAGGTTCATAAAGATGCAATGAAGGGATTATTGGGGAATTAGGGAGATAGGATGAGCAATATTTTCTCTAGCCTCCTTGCTTCTAGCCAGAAGGTGGACACAGAGCCAAACAGAGGGTGAGCCCTGACACCACAGTGACTAGGAGGGAAGGAAAGGAGAAGCAAATACTGGAGAGTATTTACAAGTTGGAGCTATAAATCAGCTGAGCCTTGTAAATAGCAGCAAGCTGCTGTCATTACTAGCTGAGCCAAAGATCTACACACAGTTCTTTCCTCTTGTCTGGAGCTGAGTCCACCAAAACTGGTGGATTTGCACCCTTGTCTCCTGCCTGTAGATGACCCACAAAAACTAGAGACTCAGGGCCAAACCCTGGGAATTGGCAACCCTAATTTTGTAGCACTCAGAAAAAATTCTTCTTGGACTTCAAGACCTAACATCCCCCCATCAGTGTGGCCAGAGGTTTTCCAAGTTCTGTTGGTTTGCTTTTGTGGTGTAACTTCGTTAACTGTTGAGTCTTATGCCCATATTCCAGTCTTATCGCTGAGAGAGGAATAAAGCCACTAAGCAATTCATCTCCAGAAACTTCCCTGTACAAAAATGCTGCATACATAGGATTTGAACCTATAAAGTGCTGAGCATTCAGTCTTGCATGGAAGCATACTGGCACTCGTCACCAATAATTAGTCACACAGACTTTGATGGGACTGTTGCTAGCACTTCAAGCAAATGTGTGTGTTCCAACAGGTCAATAGATCAAGCTAGACTGCTGAACACGGTAACAACCAATGTCGGAGTCATACTACTTTCAGAGAGGTCGATATTTATCTTAGATTTTCCTTGGCGTTAGCTGTTTGATTTTTATTACAGCGTCCATCTTCAGAGAGTTTTATGTTTACAACATCCACAGTGGCAAGTTTTGAGAGCAGACTTGATAGACTTGTGGGTACAAAGAATAAAAGAGAGAGCAAGTGAGGGAAGAGCTGCTCGGTGGATGCCAGAGATTGCATTATTTTATTAACAATAACAGTTTTATTATATAGAAACTAGAGGACAGTCCCAAGAAGCTTACTAACTCAGGCTTTATTTCTTTGCCCTTACAGTTTCGAAGTTTCTGTCCTTTTGCATTTCAGACATTAATCCTATTAATGTGTTAAAACATACACAGGATACCCTAACTCCCTGCTGTTATCATCCCTTCAGTTGCCCTTAGTACTCCCTTAGTGAACGAAATTTGCCACATCATAGGCCTTTCTGCTTTACGCTGTTATAGTGCTATTATTTCACTTTCAACATCCTATGGAATCCTGGGATTTGCAGTTTAGGGAGGACCACTTAGCCAGAGAGCTCTTTGGTGTCAGTAAACTATAAACTCCAGAATTCCACAGGGTGTTGGAAGTGGAATAATAGCACTATAACAGTGTAGGGCAGAAGGCCCTATCTGTGAATGCTCTCCCTGCAAGCTGAAACCTTGGTCAGGGTTCTGGCCCATGTGGAAAGCACCTATAAATACTGAACAATCTCTGCTTCCATCTCGTCCCTCCGCTCCACACAGTCACAGAGAGACATACACACAGTAGGATGGTGATGAAACTGATTGAGGGGAGAGCAGAAGTAAGGCACTCTGATCCTTATATGTTGATACCTATCCATCATCTCTTATTTCTGAGGTCACATTTCACTATAGTAACTTGTATTCCTGCCCTCAACACAACAGGGCTTATGGTTCTTCTGCTTTACTACCCCATCTCCTCTTCTTATACAACTAATCTCTGATGAAGAGCCTGCAAAAATCTTACACAGATTTTTATGCCTTTTGATTGGTCTTGTTAAAATATTACTGCAATATGGGTTTCAGAATTGGCCTTACTGTCCTTATGGCTACTTCTGTTTTTGCTTTTTTGTTTTTCCTAATTAACATTAAAAATACTTAGAGCGTGAGCTTTTAAATCAAATAATTGCTCTTCCTGGTTTTGTTTGTTTGGGGTTGGAGTTTTTTGCCTCATGAACTCTTCCTATTACTTGTTTTATAAATTATAAATATTTTTATCTGTTTATAACACAAACTCTGTATACAAACCAGACCATTTGCACATATTTATTTATTTATTTATTTATATATTTATAGATATATAGATATATATATAAATGTGCAGTGAAAAACAGAAAGAATAATCCATTAATGGAATATTCAACTGCATTGTGACTAGGAAGAAATTTGCAGCTTGGGTAGTAACATAAGGATTTCAGTCCAACAGACAATATATAACCAGTCTCTCAATAGGATATCCCTAGAACATATGCAGAAGAGGGCGAATTTTATTATCTCTCATTTATATATAAAAACTACAATATAAAAAGAACAAATGTTAAGGAAGCAAAGGCCCCAAACACACATGGACAATATTTTTTTTGGTGATCTGCTCTATAATATTGCTGAGAATAAAATATTATGTGTTACAAGCACACATTCTCTGCAACTTGAGATGTTCCAAGAGTGGTTCGAATACAGATGCTCCATACACTAACCATTTGCAGTATGGGAGAAGGATCTATTTGCAAAAGAATACAGATGTTCTTTCTCCATATTACAGTCTTTAAGAGCACACTCCAAATGTTCAATGGTTGTTATCCAAGCATTAAGACAGATTCTGGCGCAATACCAATTCACTGAATGTTATGCAAAACTAAATATGAACATGTATTTATATGAGAGTCTCCCAACATGAGGTGCACATAGATGCAGTATTGAGTTTTAAAATAATGTAGGAGCATTCAGAATTTGATTGCCTGTATCCAGACTCTAGCTTGCAAACAGCCTACTCAGGTTTCCAGACACATGGATGCATATCCTACACAATTTGGAATACCTGAAACAAGGAAGAAAGTTGCTTGGACTTCCTGGCAGCCTTGCTAAGTGCACCAACACAGATAACTATTGTTATTGTTATGTGCTCTCAAGTCATTTCAGACTTGTGATGGCCTGAAGACAAACCTAAAGAAGGTTTTCTTGGCTAGCTTTGTTCAGAAGGGGTTTGTCTTTGCCTTCCTCTGAGACTGAAGGAGGCCATTTCCACACTAGACTGTTATAGCTCCGTTATTGCACTTTCAACACCCTATGGAATCCTGGGCTTTGCAGTTTCTGGAGGGGGCCAGCCAGCCTCTCCCAAAACTGCAAACCCCAGGATTCCATACAATGTTAGAAGTGGAATAATAGTACTATAACTGTCTAGTGTGGAAATGGCTGGAGTGTGACTTGGCCAAGGTCATCCAGTTGGATTTCCTGGCTGAGCAGGAATTTGAACCCTGATCTCCAGAGTTTTAGTCCAGTGCTCAAACCACTACGCCATGCTGGCTCTCTCATGTATTTCATATATGGGGTTTATATGCTTTAGAGATGTATAACGTAATAAATGAGAGCCAACGTGGTGTGAGCATTGAACAATAACCATGGAGACCAACGTTTGATTCTCCTCTCAGCTACAGAAACCCACTAGGTGACCTTGAGTGCGTCACATACACACAGAGAAAATCCTGTGATAGCCCATTTCTGCACTAGCCTGTTCTAGCACTATGATTCCACTTTCAACATCCTATGGAATCCTGGGGTTTGCAGCTTCAGGAGGAGCCAGCCGGCCCTTCCTGAAGCTGCAAACCCCAGGATTCCATAGGATGTTGCAAGTGGGATAATAGCGTTATAACAGTCTAGTGCAGAAATGGGCTCAGGTTTGCCCTAAGATCGCCATAAGTCAAAAATAACTTGCAGACAAAGAATGACAACATAATCATCATCGTCATCATCGTCATCCAAGAAAATGGGTTATGCCTTATCAAACAGGCCTCTAATAAAAACATTAATGATACAACTTTCCAGTAGTTGCAGCTTTTTTAGTTGTACAAGGACAACTCATGTTGTATCAGCTAAAGATGGTCTGTCCTGGAATGCCTGGGAAACCATTCCTTTATTAGCCTTAGGTGGGTTTTTTTCCTTTTGTCTATGAAAATGTCAGCATGTTATGCAACAAGAGAGAGAGAAGATATTTAAAAATCCAGAGAAAGTAAGCTGAGTGGTTGGGGGCTGATGGGGTGCATTCAGTTGCAATGCACCCCAGGAACTCCGGCTGTAGAGCAGCACTTCTTTCACTGCATGAACCACAGCAACCTGCAGATACGATGAAGGGAGATAGGCTACCTTTGCCTTTCTCATTAGCTTTTATTGCTGCATCCCTTTTAACATCTTTGTGCAATCCATAAACCATCAGATTATTGCACCTGTGACATCATTTTACTGTGACAACCTCTTGAACCTCATTGAGCTGTTTAGGGGCTCTTCCACACCTATGCACTAATAGTACTTTGATTCCACTTGAACTGCCATGGTTCCATGTTACGAAATCCTGGGGTCTGGAGTTTGTGTAGGTACCTGAGCTTTCAGAGAAATCTAAACGCCACTACCTACCTAAACCTCAAATCCCAGAATCCCATGGGATGGATCCATGGCACTTAAAATGGAATCAAAGGTCATTTCCACCCCACACTATTATAGTGCCACTTTCCACATGCAGTGGAATCCTGGGGTTTACAGTTTAGAGAGGCGCCTTTAGAATTCTGAGCCAGAGAGCTCTTTGGTCTCCGTAAGCGACAAACCCCAGAATTTCACAGGATGTCAAAAGTGGAATAATAGCACTATAACAGTATAAGGTGGAAAATGGCCATAGTGTTACAACTGTGTAGTGTGAAAAGGCCTCAGATGAGGATCCTAGAACTGTTACAGTCCATAGTGGCCAGGAATAAGGCCTTGTCAAAGAAAGGATCGCTATAACTGATAGGTAGATTAGCCAACATAGAGGATTCTGGGTACTGTAGTTAAAAATGTTATCTCCCATGATCTGGAATGAGTTCATTTCTTTCTTCCTCTGATAGCATTTTTTATTCTTCAGTGGGTGAGGGATTTGGGGGGAGTTTTCAGTCGTTCTTTTGCCCTTTTTTTTTTCTATTTTACTCTTTTGTATTGTTCTTACTGTCAGTTATTATACTGATTTTTTAAAAAGAAAATACACTAGTTTTTAAATTTTCATTGTTATCCACTTTGGAAACTTACATTGAAAGATGGGGCAGAAATATTTGATGAAATAAGAAGAAGAAGCCTGTTCTGTGAAGCAGCATAAATCTAGTTACAAAGTGGTTCCCAGTGGCATGCATTCTCATCCAAACTTTCTCCTCCGTCACCTCAGCACAATGCCCAATTTTCCAACAGCATCCTTTGGAGAAAACGCACTGTAATTAATTAACTTACCTTTTGAAAAACAGATAATGATGTGGGGAGGAAATATTTAATTTAATAGGAAGCCATGACCGAAACAAAATGTATTACAGACCTGAAGGGAAATTATAATCATACCGGGGTGGGGGGGAATAGGACCCCACAATTGATTCTTTAAAATCACTCAGAAGAGGCAGACCAGTGCTTCACAGATACAAACACATCTAGTGTGCTCAAAAGGAAACTATATTAAAATGGCAAAGGTCTTGAGAGGTTCTGTTTTGAATGAAACATGCTCTTTTTTCTTTCTTTTTTTTTTCAGGAAATAAGCCATATGGCTTGAAAGGGTTTTGTTATCCCATCCCTTTTAATAAAATCATTTCATAAGAAGAAGTATAGCTGTATAACAGAACACATGCCCTGCATGCAGAAATTCCCAACTTCAATGCCCTGCATCTTCATGTTGGTTTAAGAGAGATTCTGCCATGAACTCTGGAAATCTGCTACCAATCAATGTAAACTAAGGGTGTCATCAGACCGCAACTCTTGTCACCCATGGTCACTGGAACTAGTGGCTAGGGTCACATCGTTGCCATCCATGGTGTAACAGAGTAAGAAAGCTCCAGGATTCAGGAGTAAGGATCTAATTCTCTGCTAATTTTCTTTTCAAAGGAAGCAACAAGTAAGTTTAGGAATGTTCTTATTGCTATAGAATATCACTGAAAACTGTGTAGCTTTCAAAGACTATTCACAGTTCAGGACCTGTTCTGCTCAAAATTCACATGTGGCTGTGGTGTGAAGAATACAACATTTTCTGAGCACAAAATGATATTTCTGCACAGGAAAAAAATATATTTTTCTGCACTGGAAAAAATGTTCCCTGCACAAAACTACAACATGAGAATTTTGCTTAGAATAAGTCCTATGGTGCAAAAATTTCTCATCAGTCCAGGATTCTTCTCAAGATCTCTCAATACTGAAGAATCACGTTTTTCAATCTTTTTTCAAATATTGTCAAATATTCTTCCCATCCCCATTCAGGAATCCATTTTTCCTGTCTCAGGACCCTCCAGACTTTTTAAAACCAGCCCCTAAGTTTTTAAAAAATACATCTAGGGGGTTTTGGGTTTGTTTGTTTTTTAAGAAAAGAGTTGTTGCTGTTGCTGCTACCGCTAAAATAGGATGCAAAACAGAGTTTTCAATTGAAACTGCATCTTCAAATAGCACCATTGGGGTGAGGGAGACTTGCTGTGAAAAAGTTTCTTCATCCCTTCTGAGGGCTAAAAAAAATAGCCATAGGTCTGCATGTCGCCTACATGATTCCTGTCCTTGGTGCAGACAATCCTAAACTAGCTGGATTTACTGCCTGGCTCAGTTTAAGGTGACAATGCATATTTACAATCCAAGCAACCCATCACTGTAGAAGAGCCAATAGCTGATATCAGGGCACTTAGCAAAGCTCAGGATTGTTAGAGAGGGTGTTCCTATACTCAGTAGCTGATAGTTTATATGGCCCTTTCCACAGCATCTCTCAGTCGTGTGGTGTTGTGGTGTCATAGCTGGATTGCCAATGTCGGATTGGGCCTGCTTTGAAGCCTCCATTTTCCGCAGGCGCCTGGGCATTCACAAGACAGCTCTGGTGTTGTACCTATGCATGGTTCGCAGCTCAGCATCCTTGGCCACTCTCCAGTCCTACCACACCGCTCTTGATTGGTCAGGGTTATTCATTCATTCATTCATTCATTCATTCATTTTGCCAGCACACGTGCTAACATTAGCACACTAGATGGTGCCCACAAGTGCACGTGTCTGGTGGGAGCGTACATTCCTGCACTCCTTTGGTACAGGACTTTTGGGAATGCTGACTCTTGAGGGAGGAAGGGAGCCTCAGGTCACTGGGGAGATTTGTACAGACCTAGATCTGGGTATGATGGGCCTTATCTGTGGTGGCAGACCTGTGCTGGAAGAAGTGCTGCAAGGTCCACATTGAGAAGGGACCGAGAGTGGCTCCTCCTCTCTTTGGCTGTCTCAGAGATGGCAACAGGGACTGGCAGAGGGGAAGAAGGGTGATTCTTGTGACAGCTCCCAGCCATTTTCCCTTTTGGAGCTAGGCCACCTAACACCTACGAGCACTCACTGGCAAGTGCTATCATGCTTACATGCTAACAGTGATGTCAGTTTTAATTTTTTTTAAAAAAAGATTCATGCTGGACATGGGGGCTGATGTTGCCATGGGCGTCGGTGCTGACGTCATCCCTGGGTGGCTTTCTTGGCCCACTTCTCCTAGCATATTCGCCGGTACAACAACGGAAGCAGCCATCCTGTTGCTGGGCAGAGCTTCTGCTGGAAGTTGCTGAGGGAGAGACAGTCAGGGACTGCCCAAACCATGCCTGCTTCAAGATCAGTGATGGAAGGATGCCTCATGGAGGGACCGCATGGGCCCAGCTATCGCAATTGCCATGGGAAAGGAAAGTTATTATTTGTTTTTCCCCGACAACAAAAAACATCAGATTTTTCCCCACTTGAAGCCAGGATAGCACCTGATTACTGATGATGTCATATGGTAAGGCAGTTCCCAGAGTGAGACCAATACGTGGCTGTTGCAGGTTGAGGATACCGTGTGGAAAGGGTCTATGTCTCTCTAAGAATGTAGGTGCAGTACGTCTTCACATTGTTTCTTGTTTGTTTGTTTTAGCTACATCCTTGTGCATCAGTTAGTCTGTCTGAGTTTTGTTGATCCTCCATTTTATAATCTGAAACTGTGGCTCTTTCCTCCATATCTAAAGAGCACGTGTTCTGAAGCCTGTCACCATGTGATATTACAACAACTTTAGTATTTGTAAGTAAGCTTATTTCCTATGTTTTTGTAAAGAAAACAAGTTTGCTATATTATCTCTGCTAAACCCTGTGGGGGCAGTAGTGTAGGACAGGTTGTTGCTCACCTTCTGCTTACAAATATTAATTATTCTGCTTATGAAACACACTATTATCTCTCACGTTCCTCAACAAGGGTCTGAGAATTAGACAGGCTTCAGCAGTATATTCAGTGATATGATATGTTATACCTGTCTTAAGCATACATCATTTTTCAATATGGCCAAAATGTATTGGTGCTTTAATTTCACTATCTGGACTCAAAATTTGGCTGTGTTTGCTTTAGTGTGTCAGTCTGTGGTGTCAATTCATCACTTTCTCTTATTCTACCTCCTTTGCTAGGCTTCTAATCAAAATCTTTCCCAGGAACTGATTGTCATGATAATCCCTTGGCAGTAAAATTAAGTTGCTGTCACTGACATATTATTCGCTAAGTTAGCATTGCTCTCTGAAGACTTGTTCACATGCTACAAGAGAACAGAGACCATTTAGTCAATGAGGGAAGCCTTCAGGAGCCCTGCAAGGGATAAAAATATACTCCTACCTATAGAAGATTATCTCTTTTCAGCTGACAGAAGAATCTCTCCTCCCACCTTACTTTCCTCCTTTGGTTAACTGAAGTTCTTCTCCTTCTCTCTTAGTCTAGGCTTGGGGTTAGATTGCCCCAAGACTCAAAAAAAGGGGGGAGCAAGACAGAGTTAAGCATTCATGATTGATATGAAAGGTATTCACTTGTCCATTACCCATCCTTCACTTCTAATTACTAGATTTGTTGATAACATCAGGAGGCAGATTGGTCAGAAAGTGATAATACCCAAACTCCCAGCAATGCCAGGTAGGTTATTCCCACTGCCTAGAGGTTCAGTGTGACAATCTGTTGGCACTCTTGGCATAAGCCCTGTCAGTACTCCTTCCCATCTGGAACAGGCTATAAGAAGAGACTTGCTGGATCAGATCAGACATCTATCTAATCCAACATCCAGCTTCCAGCAGTGGCTAGCCAGATGCCTTCTGGAAGCTTAATAACCAGATATGAAGGCTGTAAAATGCTATTTGTCCTGTGCTGGCATTTGTACTGAGTGCCTGAGCAGCTGTAGTACTGACAGCTGCTTGTTACCCTGTTTTCTGGGGGTCCCAGGAGGGACACCTAAATGTGCTCTCAATTAAACGAGTTGGGGAAATTAGTCAAGAGCACAAGCTAGCAATACGAGAGGCAGGGCAACGCAGTGGAATCTTTTACCCAATGTCTACGGGGTCAGGCCAAGCCAAGAAGCACACCTGGTTATAAGAATAATTGTGATCTTTATTAAAATACAAACAAACAGTGTATGCAATGCAATCACTCAGAGAACTATAGAAAAATAAAGGTTTGAGTGGGACAGCAGGAATTTTAAAAGGGATTGTTGATTTGGGTGATACTACACCTGTCCTGAAGCCTGGGCAGTTTGCAGCAGAAGTTCGGAGATATGGAGTCTCAGTACATGGGACTGAGGGGAAGGCTCGCCAAACCATCAGTACATGGGACTGAGGGGAAGGCTCGCCAAACCAAGCAGCAGCAGGATGGGATGGACACCAGGAGTGATCCGAAGAAGCTCACCAAATCAGGGGTTTTTATAGGGAGAAATGTGACCACAGGCCATTCCGCATTTGGGAAGAACAAGGAGTTTCAGGCTAGAGACAAAGCCTCAAAAAGGTCAGAATTTAGCATGATTGAATTAAGTCCGAATTGACAATGGAATGGACAGTATGCAAACACAGAGTGCTTGACAAGTGAGGACACTTCTAATCAAGCTGCCTGCTCTGGGCAGGGAGTTCTTTTGTGAGTGGCGTGCATACATAATTGCGCACTTGCCCTTGAGGTCTCCTGAAGCATTGGGATGGCTATTTCTGGCCAGCCTGTATCGTGTGGAATATTACAGCAATTATCGGCCTTGCCTGTCTTGCGAGCTTGTCCAGTGGCCTCGCAGACACGTGGAGAGGGGTGGTGGAAGAAAGCCAATTTATTGATATCAAAATGATATCTAACGTTATTTCCAAAAGTGGGATGGCAACGGCAATAACATGCTTCCCTGGAAGGAACATAGGAAGTTGCATTATATTGACTTAGACCTTAGACTACTTCAGTATGACTTTCTACTGAAATGGAGAATCTCTGGTGCTCCTCATAGTTTTGGACAGCAACTTTCACCATCGCTATCCATCGTCCATAGTGGTTGTGGCTGATGGGAACCAGATTCCAAAAGTATGCCTAGGTTCTCCACCCATGATCTAAGCAATCGTTTTATATGATGCCAAGCAGCATTCTTTTCCCAGCCTTACTTAGAAGTGCCAGAAACCTTCATTCAAATCACATGATGTGTTCCTGAGATATGGCCCCTCCTGGTTTTGGAACCCTGGCTTCCAGGCAACATGCAATGCAAGAATGATGAATCTTTAGCCCTTTTTTGGCTCTTCCACTATAGTGCCAGGCTTATGAATGCATTTTATGGTGACAGTGTCAATGCAGAGATCTGGTCCTCTAGGATACCTAGCTCTGTGGCAGAGCAGATCTAGCTAGACCTTGGACAAAGTAATATTAAATTTACTTCATCTCAAAGAAATCTTTGGGGAAATCTGGAAACTGTAGTCCAGAAAAGTACCTTTTCTGAGCTCTGTATCTGATGCAGTTCCATTACCATTATGAAATATGAGGTTATGAAACTGTTTCCCAGAATTTCCAGCCAGTATGGCCAATGGTAAGGAACTATGGAAGCTGTAAAACAAACCATCTGTAATTCAAACCAGTCAAGTTGCCTAACCACTAGTGAGCAAGATGGCTAGCAGTTTCATAACATAGCTATTCCTTTCAGTCATTTGCAGGTCACAACATTTGCTTTCTTTACTAGACATCAGAAATCAGCTTCTGGTAGAATGCTATTTGCTTTATGAAATGCAAAGATGGTGTCTTTATCAACAAGACTCACGCTAGATACTTATGCTTCAATATATGCTGCTAGACAACTCCAATTTGCCCAGCACTCTCATGAAACACTAGTATTATGGGATAATTCTTTATCCTACATTGCTAGGAAATCTGTTATTTAAAAGGCTTGAGCATTATTAGAAAAACAATGAACTAAGGATATTATGAACAGGGAGGACACTTTTACTCCTGAATAAGGCAGCAAAGCTCAATATTTCTTAGTTTCTGGTTGTGCAACACAATGGTCTCAGACAACCAATACAGAATTAAGTATGCTTAAGGCTACTGAAAATGAGGGACTTAAGTATTCTTGACCGTATGTTGAACAATAGCCAAGAACAGCTTAATCTTTTGGCAAGCCCACTGTCACAGCTGTGCTGTAGTCTTGAAAGATTTGGGTTTGTAGGAGGCTGTTCATTGAAGCATCCATCAGATATGCTCCCTCTGTAGGAATGCATGTCTATATATCAAAGGCATTTACCTAGAAATTAGCTAACCTTTGCAGAGGTACTTGGATACATGTGAGACCACCACCCAACCCCCAGATCACATTAGCTTTGCATATGAGTACCGTTTATATGAATAGAAGTGCCTAGGCAAAAGCAATCTATATGCAAATACCCATGTTTCTTATTATAACCCAGATTCAAGGAAGTGTTGTGGCCATTACTGGGCTTGGGGGCGTTTACATATGGATAAACCATGTGGAAGCAGACAGTCAGCCAGTACTATTCCAGGCTTCTCACACAGAAGATACCACACCTCACCTACTCTAGCATTTGTCTTACTATTGATATTTACTTAGAAGTTTTAAAACCACTTAAAATCTTTCTATCTTTCTTCAGGTTTATCTAAAGCCAAATTGTGGGTGCTCATCTGAAACACAACATTAACTTAGAGTTTCTTAATTCACATCTCAGCATGCTTCATCATCTCTTATCTGAAATGCAGGACAATTTATATGTTTCAATTTCTATGTTTAACCCCTAATTTGGTTTTGATTCAGGCAATGAATTCCCTTATGCCAGTTTTAATCCCTCTCTGAGAAACAATTGGTTAATCATTTCATGGATCTCCTCTTTGATATTATAGCAACATTTTGCACAACATTTACAACTACATCTTATAAACAGCCTCTTCCACAATATCCATTAGCATAATTAATAGCCAATTAACCAATGCACTGCATTTTCAAAGGTCAGGCAAACTACAAGGTCAGAGCTGGAAAGCAACAGTATTAGGGAGAAAGCTGTAGACAAGAAAATAATAGCAAAAGCATGGTTATTTGATCAATAGCTGAAAATATGTAGCACTCGCTAATGAATGAATCAATAGTACAGCTGCTTATACAAACTGGCAGTCTGTATACATATTGTGCAGTTGTAAGGCTGAGACCTGTAAGGATCTGACACAGAAAATGCTGCCCTGCATAAATGCTCCACCTATTGAAACGAATCTTTGTTATTCATCTATAACAAGGAATCTGTGGAGCTCCTAAGGTTTTATCATGAAAATGAGCATGGATCAGTTGGTGTTCAAGTTGTGATCCTTCATTTAAGGGGGCCACAAAAGAAGCATATACAAAATTCACAGGTTAGAAATCCATCCTATGGATACTGTAAGTGAGTGACACCAAGTGTGTCTTTGTGCCCAGTACAGAAGCCCATATTCCACCTGATCCATAGGTTTCCTTCTGTCCCCTGTACCTGTTTCCTTCATAGTACAATTCCACAAAAGATTTTGAAAAGTACAGGAGGAAATAGACAACCAAGTGATGTTTAGCCAATGGAGCAGCTGTTCTACCTCAAAAGCAAGGCCAAAGGTTATAAACTTGGGCCTTCAGAGGGCATGCAACCATATCTAATAGCCTTCCATTCAGATCAGAAGTTTTCTGTACTTCCAACTTGTCTGGATTACGTTCCTTGTCTTCAACTGGAGCAATCTCTGCCTAAACTGCCACTGAGCACCTATTCAGAGATTCAATGGTTTCTCTTGAATTCAACGGCAGATGGTTAGTCATTGCCCTGACATTGGTGAACCCATGCGTGGTTTCATGGCCACCCCCTCTGGAACTTTACCAGGTTATACAAGAGCTTTCCCTGTTATCCCTAGTTGGATACCAAGAGAGCTCCTGTACAACTCAGAATGCCTGCGAATGAATAATATAAAACCTGCAGGATAAATAAGGTTTTAAAAAATGTAAAAAATAATGGGGGACAAATAATGTGAAACAGACCTGGATTTGCCACTCTATGCCAATGAGCATGGCTGCCCTGACTAGAATTAATATGTATAAATCATGTTAGAGTTAGCAGTCTTTACATGCTTATACTAATTACTTTTGCACGTGCTGACTTTCTGTTTGTTTGCTTTTCAATACCCACTGTCCTCCTGTAACCTGCAGCCATTTTGTCACTCTTTCCTCTCTCTTCGTCACTCTTCCCTTTCTCTCCTCCGTTGTTTGAATATGTACAGGTAGTGGTAAGTACAGCTACTTTATATGTTTTAAAAAAGAAATCAAGGTTGCTTTTTTTTCCCTACTAGATGTTGCAGGGAGGGCTTGGGGCTCATCATTGTTTAGCTTCTACCTTGCTTCCTCTCTGCTAGAGACATCCAGTGTTATTTCTTTCATTTCCCAACAAAACAAAGACAAAATACCATGTCATCCATGTATCTGTGACACTGGAGCATAAACCTCCCACTAGCTTTATGTATATGTTAAATATCATAGAGACCAGATAGAATCTCTTGGAGTAGAGCAGAAGTTCTTCAACCAAACTTTCTGAGACAGGTTGCCAATGGATCAGAGCCACCGTAACACCACGCCTCCCAAGCCCAACTCACAAGATGATTCAGAAGGTTACCATAGTCAATAATATCCAAATTCGCTAAATGTTCCAGATGAACTAACAAGAGTTGCACTTGTCTTACCACTCTGTTGTGTTGTTGGGCAACCAAGGCTATTTCTGTGCCAGGATCAGGCCTGCACTTGGAGATTAATACCTCCCACACAAAGAAAGATATCAGTCTTAAAGGCATAGCTTTCCAATATAGACTTGGTTTTTTCCAATGTCTGCTGTACACACCTCATATTTTATTTATTAAATAAAATAAATAATGTACTAAACTAAATGTTTCACACTTAATCTTTGCCATTTCCCACTGACTATAGGGCTTCTGGGGGAATCTCTGGCATTTTACCACTAGGAAGAAAAGGACTTTCCTAATTGCCTTCACTCACCAAACCTTTGAACTGAAATATTCCATTTTGGGGGACAACAAACATGAAAACATCTTTGATCAAAGATGTACATGATTGTACATTTGATCAAAGACATACATGAAAACATATTTGATTTAGTTCACATCTTACACATAGGCATGGCACAGTTCAAAAAACGTATCCCAGAATAAACTGACATGGATAACCATGGTAAAGGAGTGGATGGCTATAGGGAATCGACAGGCTATTTCCCATCCCTCCCACACCAAACCCCTGGAGGCTATATTTACTAGGGATGGGACGAATCCAGAATTTTCCGGATCCGAATCAGTGGAAGGTTCTGGGAATCCACAAATCTCACAAATCTCGAATCTTTCAAATCCTTTTTTAATAAAGAGTTTAAAAAGCAAAGGAAAGAAGGATAATCTTGGGCAAGACACACTCTCTCAGCCTTAGCAAAAGCCTAGGCAAAGGCAAACCTCCCTCTGAAGAAATCTGGCCAAGACAATTGTCATAGTTTTGCCTCAGGATCTCCCTAGATTGAAAATGACATGAAGGCCCTTTGTACACAGACAGTAAAATGTGGATTAATCCCATATTTTCCTGCCTGTGTAAACAGGGCCACATACTCCAGTACAGAGATAATCCAGGTCAAAACTGGCTTTTCTTTGCATAGCTCCTTCTGGCATCCTGGGATTTCTAATTTGATGAAACACCGGTATACTTTGGCAGAGAAGGCTGTGACACCTTGTAAAATTCCAAACCCCAAAATTGTGTCTGAAAGAGGTTTGCAGGGGAGCTATGCAAAGGAATGTTTCAGCTGTCATTGAAATCTCAAGCCTATAGCTTCCAGTCAAGTACTGAACCTCAATATGAAATGTTCAATTTAAATATCTTAGAATATAAGCCCAGATATAATTTGTGGAATTGTTAGCAAAGATCATTATTACTCCAAGGGAAAACCTCACCTGCTTATTATCTTCCCTTGTAAGTATGGTCTCCCACATTTTCAGGCATCCTGGTCTCCCAGGTTTTCAGGCATTCTGGTCTCCCAGGTTTTCAGGTGTCCCGGCCTCCCTGGTTTTCAGGCGTCCCGGTCTCCAAGAATCTATTTAGTTGGCAGATTTGAAAGATTCCATTTGCCTATTTTGGCACAGGGATTCAGATTTGGAAATCTCAAATCCTTACCCAGGAATCAAGGATTCAAGGATTCAGTTGGCCCACCCACTCCCCATTAGCACAGGACCATGTTGTTCTTCCTTCAACCAGCCACAGCAGGGCTGAAGTTGCCAGATCAGTGCCACTCCAGGCCCTGAGATTTCAAGTCTGAAACTTGAGACTAAGGTGATGTCATGATAATCAAACATGATGTCATGATAATCAAACATGATGTCATGATAATCAGACATCAACTATAGTTGCTGTGGGTATACCATTCAAATTTTTAGAACCAAGTCTGACAAAGGAAATTTTACACACAAACACACACATTTAACTTTTCAAAGCAATGCTCTCACCATGAGACTCCTCCCTCTTGCCCTGCACACTGAAGAAGAAGAGCCAGGCCTTGAGAACTGGGAGTCCTAGCCAAAGCCTAGAGTCATACTCTGTTTCCTGATTCTTGCTTCAGACTCCTTTCTGGCATTCCTGTTGTCTCTCTCCCTTGTGAATGTCATGGGAATGGTAGAGGTGGGAACATACTTCGTATTTGAAATAGAAGATTGATCTGCAGATCCTGGTCCTGGATGAATGCTTAGGAGTTTCAACTTTTGTAAAAAAATGGAATTAAGTAAGAGTGAATGATAATCAGAAAACATTTCTTGGTAGACAGTTGCAATATAAGGATGAAGAATCTCAAGAGCTCAGGTTCACTGGATGCTTATTCTCAATTGAAATAATATTTTTGAGCATCATCTGAACGTGGCTTTCAGGGATTACACAGAGCCTTTTAATATTACGTACAGTGACTATGACAGGAAAATCCTGTACACTGAGCTGAAGCCTCAGTGTCTACAAAGTGTGTCAGGCTTTATAGCTTATGACAGAGCTTCCCACTTGCCACAGTGTAGTAGAGCTAAGCTTCCAGAAATAAGGCAAACAAGCCTAGACAATCTAATTGGTCATCTAGAGCCTGAAGACAGCTAAGAGATGGACATTATGCTTCTTCTTTATTAGATGTTACCCATCCTGTTTGCTTTTTATAACCAATCAGAACTTGGAAAATTTCCTCTCCCCCTCCCACAACATCAGGGGGCATACTGACTAGAGAATTTAGGGAGCTGTTGGCCAAAAAAAATAATGTCTTCCAGGTTCTGGTTCTAATATTACCCTGCTGCTTTATCAAAATACTTCAGGTTGTTAGGTAAACACATAGCACAATCCTGCCCGATGTCTTTGGCAGAGAAGATATGGAGTAGTCTAATAAAGTACTGCTGTTCTTTGATGGGGTAGATGCAAACACCCCACAGGTGTGGCTGTGAGTAAGGATGAAGGCATTGTTCCTGCCAATAAGCATTCTGTATCCCCAATAACATTTTCCTAGAGTCCCAAAATTTCTAGCATTACAGAGTGAAATGCTGAAAATCATTTGCATCTAGAACCAGTCCTCTTGGTTACATTCCCTGCCCCTTTTCTTTGGATGCCTAAATGGTATTTCTGAATGCTCAGCTAAATTTTCAAGTAACTGCAATGCTAGAACTTTGGGGACAGAAGGGAAACTGCATCTGAGGGAGCAGAATTTTTATTTTGGGAGGGGAAATTCCTTCATTTTGCCATCACTATTCCACCCACTCTGTAGTTACATTTTCTGAGGCACCTGGAGTGATCAAATTGTTCCTTACTATTCCTAGTCAAATTCAGGGGAGATTAACAGCTTCAGTACTGTTCCCCCTCCCAAGACTGGAACAAATTCTTCTGGTTCCAACTGTGAGAGTCCTGAATGGTTCTCACAGTGTTCTGGAAGGGAAAAGGTCAATTAACCGAAGCCACCCCATATATTCTCCTGCCTGACGTAGAACAAAAGTGGCATCTCAACAATTTGGCACCTGTTGCAGAAAATCCCACAAGCACATGTCTCTAGATCCCAAAGCATTTCAAAGATGAAAACCAGGACACATGTGACCAAGCAACTGTCCTATCTCAGCCAGAGCAGCTCAGCCGATTACGCAAACAAAACAAACTGAATAGTTCCTGGCTTGTTACTTACTTTTAGGCAGTAAATACAAGGTCATAAATAAAGTCCATCAAATATTCGCTATCTACATAACGATAACACATGCAACACAGTCTGCAAAAAAAGAAAAAGAAAAAGAGAAAAAAGATGGAGAGAAAAAAAGGAGGGGAAGGGTAAGAAAATATAGAGAAACATAACAAAACAACAAAGAAAACAACAATTACCACATTAAAATTGACTTCTCACGCTGTCATTGCCACAGAGTGAACCAATTTCAAATCTTATTATATATCCATAAGAGTTCTGTTTAATTTTCATGTCAATTTGTTCTTGAAACACTTTAGGGTTAATTATTCATTGATTCTTCATTGTTTACTATTTGTTAATAATTATTCATTATCATCCCTCTATCTCTTCAAACAAGTTATGTATTAACCCTCAATTAGTTAAATCATGTTCTAATCAAAACTACCTATAATAATATCATACATAAGTAAGTTCCATTGCCACGGTAAATTCTATTTTCACACTTTCTGTTCCTTATCTCCCATAATGAGCTTTTCTGGTTGTTGCTGTTGTTGTTGTTGTTTATGAAAGCACAATTTACACAATTGTACACATTTAGTACATACACATTATTTTACATTACCCTCTGTAAATAATTTATAAATGGCTGCCATGTTTGGAGAAATTTGTGACCTGGTTTGTTTTCTAACAAATATGTTAATTTGTCCATTTCTATCACCTCTGTAAGTTTCTCCAACCACTCCCCTTTAGACGGGATAGATACTTTCTGCCAGTGCCTAGCAAATACCAATCTGGCTGTTGTAACCATATGCCATATTAACCTCTCTTTGCAATCACCCGCTTCCAGATT
Source organism: Iguana delicatissima (assembly GCA_948472985.1). Classification (NCBI taxonomy): domain Eukaryota; kingdom Metazoa; phylum Chordata; class Lepidosauria; order Squamata; family Iguanidae; genus Iguana; species Iguana delicatissima. Next base: position 129,924 of record CAOKZL010000420.1, read on the forward strand.
TAACTGGCTTATTCCTGATAGGAACAGTTTAGGATCCAAATCAAGCTTTATCTCTATTACCTTTCAGATGACTGCTCAAACCATGTACCAAAATTTCTGCGCTCTATTGCATCCCCACCGTTGATGAAAAAAAAGTACCTTTTTCTTTATGACATCTCCAACACTTATCATTTGTATTTTTAAACATCTTAGCTATCCTTGCAGGGGGAAGATACCATCTGAACATGACCTTCAGAGCATTCTCTTGTATATTCTATGATCTTGTAAATCTAGTGATTCTATTCGAAGCTTTTTCCCATTCTGCAAGGCCAATGTTTTGGCCTATATCAGTCACCCATTTTACCATATATTCTTTAATTACTTCCTCCTCCAGGTCAAATCTAAGCAACAATTGGTATATCCTTGATAGCAGATGTTGGTTTCCTTTCTTTAGCTCTAATTCAAATTCCATTGGATTCGTATCGATTCTTCCTTCTTTCAAGTCTTTTTTGAAACTTTCTTGAATCTGAAGGTATGGAAACCAGTATACTGTCATTCCTTCCTGTTGTAATCTCCGGCGACTTTTTAATTGTGTCACTCCACCTGATAGATATGTTAGTTCTTTATACGTAATCCAGTCTATATCACTGCTAAGGCCTTTAATTGAAAGAGCTTCAGTGGAGGAAAGGTAAGATGGGAATTTTGGACATAAATACCTTTTATATTTCATCCATATTTTATACAGAGATTTTCAGATTACATGGTTATTAAATACTTTTTGAACATTAACTTTCTGGTATGACAGGTAGGAGTGCCATCCAAAAAAAGTTAATGACCTTCTGAAGCTAAAAGCCTCAGGTCATTTAGACATGCCATGGTTTTATCCATGCTAAGCAGCTTGCTGAGTAATAGATTTTTATATTTGGCATGGCGAATCCCCCTCTCTTTCTAAGATCTATCATTGGTTTTAATTTGATCCTTTGCTTTACCCAGCCACAAAAAAATCTGACAGATCTTTCGTACAATCCTTAAACCACTTCAAGGGAACCATGATTGGAATCATTTGAAACAAAAAAAGCACTTTTGGAAACATACTCATTTTAATTAAGGACATCCTTCCTATAAGAGATAAATTCAGTTTCTTCCAAACACTAACTTTTTGGCGAATCTGCTTCCAAATAGGGATATAATTATTATTAAACAACTGATTATTCTTGTTAGTTATTGAGATCCCTAAGTATTTTACTTTGTCAACACATTTTATTCCAAATATTAATTCCAGCTTTTCTTTATCTGCTTTCCTCATGTTTTTGGTCAAAATCTTTGTTTTCGATTTGTTAATCTTAAATCCCACTAGAGAACCAAATCTATTTAGAATTTCATTTAACTTTTAACCATTTGTGACAGGGGATCCTCCAGGAAGATAATCACATCATCTGCAAACGCTCTGTATTCATAACGTTCCTTATAATGTTCCTATCATTTTCTCCAATGGACATGTCATCATATAATATCCTACTATGATATGTTTCTGAATGTGTTCAAACAGCAATCTCAATATGCATTATTATGTTTGTTAATTCATATTACAATTTAAAAGAAAACAATAAAAACAATTTAGAAAATAAATAAATAAATAAATAAATAAAGTCCAACAGAATTCTAAGGCAAGCAAGTCCAAAGTCAACCAGGGTAATCCAGAGTCAGGAACAGAATTCAGCAAGATATCCAACAGGATGGAAGGTCAGATAAGCACTGATAACTTGTGGAGGTGAGAGGCAGCAGCTATATATGTTAGAAGCCTAACACAGCTGTTGTCTGATTAATTGTTGATAGTTATATATTCTCTGGAATCAGCATAGGCTCTTTCTTTGTTGTCTGTGCTCAGCAAAGATAGGTACTGATAAATTATCTTCTTTATCTGAAGGGGCAGGACTCTCTGCTGCACTTGGCAGCGCCCCTTGGTCTGTTTGTGGCACTGTAACCTCTTCCTGTACAGCAGGTCCCAGCATGCCCCTTGTTTCAGACTCTGAGTCAGAGTTCATGTTCTGGGAGCAGGGCATGACAGCAACATCAGAATGAGGGACAGCAAAACTTATTGACAAGGAAGAACACACAAGCTAGGAGAGGCTGCAACAGTTTGCTTTTGCCTGAGCCTGCTGGAAAGGCCAGGATTCCACCCCTCCTGTCTTCTTTCCCTTTCTCAAATCTTTTTTGCAACCTGAATTCAGTTTGCAGCAACTGAGGTATGCTAAGGACAAATAGAGAAAATGGGAGGAAGTAAGAGAGGGGGGACATTTCAAGAGCAGCTGAAAACGAGGAATGACAGAGGATAAATTGGGACTGTCCCTACCAAATCAGGACATTTGAGGAGTATGTTGTCCCATATCCTGGCAGTGAAATTTTGTGACCCACTAAATGAAAGAACTAACAATTTGCTACCTTTTCATGACAATCACAATCTGCTGCCTGAGGCATACGCCTCTCTCTGCCTCTTTACTGAAGTTGGCCTTACAATTGGCAAGAGGGACTCTGACCCTTAACATTTACATTCTCCTGACAAGTACTTGCAAATCCTCACTTTTCACCCCCTTGCCTTCATAATTATTTCTATCTATAAACCACTTTTAATTTCGGTCATTTGTTATTTCAGTGAAGCCTTTTTGTTTACAATGAAGAGGCATCTGAATCCTAAAGCTAACTATCCCAGGTATAAAGCAGCAGCACCAATTTACTATTAATGTTATTCTATCCCTGCCAACAAAAGGGAATTCAGTGCAAGAGGCCTTGCTGAACAGATGATGAGAGAAAGAAGACAATTAGGCTGATGTGCAGATGATTTATTTTGGGTGGCAAGGTATAATATCAGATTTGTTGATCACATGCTGAAAATATGTTCACATTAAGTGCGTACTCATGACCATGCAAAATCAGTCAGGAGCAGCCATCCACAGCCTATTCCGTCAACAACCAGCTTCTCAAGAAGCATTCCGATTCATCTAGCCATTTCTTCATCTCCAGGTGTTTTAAGGCTTTTCAGTTTGGAGTATATACCTCTGTCGCTATAAAAAGCCTCTTAGATGTCCATTTGGAAAGAAAGTTAAAGTGATCTGAAAATCCCTTGGCACCGTCCAGCTGGAAAACCTATCCATCTAGTATCCTTGCCAGGAACATACCACAGAAATGCATACCTTTCAACTATCCTGGTTTTGCAGGAGCAGTCCTAATTAATCCTCTATTGTCCCACTTCCTTCAGTTGCTCTTAAAATGTCCCAGTTTCTCTCTCTTCTTTTCCACTTTCCTCTTTTTCCCTTAGCTTACCTCAATCGCTGCAAAATGAGTTTAAAGTACAATGACATTTTGCACTTAGTTAACTCAGCAAGGGAGAGAGGAGAGAAAGAGGATATAGTTTTAATTTTCACACTAGACTGTTATAGTGCTATTATTCCACTTTCAACATCCTATGGAATCCTGAGGTTGGCAGTTTAGGGAGGGGCCTCAGGCATCCTTGCCAGGAACTTACCATAGAAATGCCTCAGGTCCCTCCTTAAACTGCAAACCCTAGGATTCCATAGAATGTTGAAAGTGGAACAATAGCACTATAATAGTCTAGTGCAGAAATGGCCTTTGAGGAGGTCCAAGCAAAAGCAAACTGCTGGAACCTCTCTTAGCTTGGGTGTTCTTCCTCATTAACAATTTTTGCCATCTTGGCCACATTCTGATGTTGCCTGGCCATACATCTCCTGGTTTTCATCTGTGAAAATATTGGATGCTATGAAGTGTCATCTATTCAGCAATTTGAACTCTCCATAAAAATTAGCCTACAAAAACAAAAACTCAATGATGTACAGCACAGTAACATAGAACAGCACCTCCCTGCACATACTTCTTTACCCAAATAGTCTGAAGGGAGGAGTTTCTTACATCTATAGTGATGAGGTAAAGCTTGAGCTTATTTAAAAAAAAAATAGTATTAGTTAACATTTGTGCTCTACTGATGAGGTCAAATGTAATGTACTTTGCTTTCCTTCTCACAACTGTATCTTCACAACACTTTGAGATATGTCAAACAGAGAGAGGAGGAAAAGATAGAAAGATCCAAGATTATCCAGTGAGTTTCACAGCTCAATGGGGCCTAGAACACATATCTCCCAAGGGCCAGACTAGCATCCTAACCATTACAATGATACTGCCTTTCATTTGTATGGTTCTTAAGCATGACTCCTCCCTGTTTATGCATGAAACCCTGCTGGGTTCACTTCTTACACAAAAAACACATTGGGTGCTTTCTCTGGCACCCTCTGCATAACTAAAGAAGGTCCTCTGAATTTAATAGAAATAGGTTACTTTACTGAAATAATTTCTTAAAAAATAGCTATTGGACCTACTGTTCTCTGTTTGTCTTTCTACTCCTTTTCCACTGCACAAATAAAGCACTCTGATACTATATAATTGCCATGCCTGCATCCCAAAGAATTCTGAGATCTGCAGTTTTGTGCATTCTTTGGAATTCTCTGCTCTCATGCCAAATCCCAGTATTTCTCAGGATGGAACAATGGCAGGTAAGCGGTACCAAAATACGGTGAGAAACTGCTCTAACATTTTTGTCAACTACTTCCTATTCCTCTTTTAGACTCCACCTTGCTGCTTCAGCTGGCTTCATTTCTCAGTTTCATGCACATTGTTAAACTAGAGAGGAAAATGAATGAAGTTTCTTTTCTGAAACTTATTTCACCAGGTTTTGCTGCTTTTAAATAGCTGTTCTTCAAACCAGCTCCAGTATTGTAAGTGAACCAGATAGGGGGGGAAATCCTTAAAATTATGGAGTGTGGTTGGAGTTGTGGGGAAGTTTGCTTCCATGTCCTTTTGTGTAAGAAATTAACCTCATCCCCATTTCATATGTGCATGGAATTAATACGTGTACAAGTTACAAGCAAAAGTCCCTTGTATATTTGTGTTTACTTATTTACTTTAAAAAACATTGCTGGGTTGCCTCTTTAAGACTGGTCAGTTTTCATTTTGTTCCTCAGTCACCTCATGCTGTACCCAAAGTAGATTCCTGAGCAGATTTGGCACTGTTCTGCAAGTGTGCTTGCATTTTTCAAGGTTCTAGGGCAGTGGTTCTTAACCTGGGATCTGAGGACACACAGAGGCCCATGATCCCCTCATAGGGGGTCCACAAAAGGCTTGAAGGCTGCTCAGCCTGTCTCCTCCACACAATGTAGTGGCAACATGACAGGAACCAAGGTGAAAAGAGGAAGGAAGGCTGGCTGGCTGGCTGGCTGGCTGGCTGGCTGGCTGCATTTCACCTGTCACATTGCTGTTCCACTGCAAGAAGGAGGAAGGCTCAGCAGCTGAGTGACAGCAGAGCTGATAGCCCAGCCAGTCAGCATTTGTTCTTCTTCTCTACCTCTCCATCCCCATCTCCTCCTTTCTAGTGGAGAGTAATCCAGTTTACCATCAGAAATTCTCAAACCCCAACCACCACCACCTATTTTTGCCTTCTTCATCAGAATTAGAGGAGACTGAGATGACCAAAGTGGGGAGCAAAAAAAAAAAAATGGCAAAAAGGGGGATGAAGACACCCCTCTATAAAAGACCCTGAGTGTGCCTCCTCATTTCCATTCATAAATGCCTTCTTCTCACTTGGCCCCATTCCATGTGGGATCCTTGACACAGTATGGTGGCCATCTCTGAAAAAGAATAACAGAGGGAAGTGGGTCCAAGTGAGAAGAGGTAGTGCTTCTGCTGCAGTTGCCACCCCCCGGCAAGGCAATGAAAGTTGGAGCAATGAATCACTGTTGGCAAAATAAGATGCCACTTAATTCAGATAAAAGCATGGGCATTTATGAATGGAACTAAGGAGGCACTCTCAGGGACTTTTACAGAGGGGTTGATTCAATGCTGCCCTTTTTTATCTTTAATCCTTCCTTTTTTCTTTTTTCTTTTTTTTGCCTTTCCCCCCTTCTATCCTTTGCTCTTCTCAGTCTCCTCTCCTCCTGGTGAAGAAGCAAAGAGAGGAGGGCGAGAGAGAGAGACAGACAGAGAAGGGCAAAATCTGGCTGGCTGGTTCAGTCCACTTCAGCCTTAAACTGGTGGGAAGAAGCAGAAGAAAAGTCTTGCCTCCGCTTCAAGTGCTTCTCAAAGCACTTGAAGGAACTATGCATTTATTTATTTCTCCCTTGTCTTTCAATCTGAAGACCCTTAATGAGCACTTTAAAATAAATATTTGATGCACTTTAGGGTTTTAAATCTTGAGTTAAGTCTTGGGGATCCACACCAACAAACTACATTTAAAGGAAATCCCAGGTCAATAAAAGAACCACTGTTCTCGGGTATTCACAGTGTTTCATAGAAATGATCTGAGTGTTACATACAAGTTACAAATATCTGTCAGTCAATATAATTACCTGCATGTTGCAAATGGAAGGAGAAAGGGTGAGAAAAGGAGCTTGTCTGAGATCACCTTGTGACTTCATAGATGAAATTATGTTTGGATTTGGTAATATGATTCAGATCCTTATTCAAGACACTGTACTAGTTGTCAATGTGTAGCCAAGAAAAGAAGAGGCAAACACTCCAAATGCTGAAAAGTGGGCCATTTTCTTACAGTGCAAAATTATTCTATATGACTTACTTTTAGTAGTTTGCTTTATTTCATGTATGTTGTAACTTATTTCTATTATGTTCTTTTTGTATTTTCTTTTTCATACATTGTCTTTAAGAATACAGTATATCAGAAATGCAGTTCACCTGAAATAAAGACATCTGATGTTTTTTCCACTTCTTTTCCTGTTTGTTGGGCTATTCCATTTTTCTTTTCCATTTTTAACCAGACAATATCGCCAGGAGTTAATGGCTTTCTCTGTTAGTATTCCATTAGTCCTCTAAATACATCCTCAGCCACTGAAACAGAACTACAGCAAATGCAACATCAGTCTTAGGATTCCTGAATTTACTGTAGTTGCATTTCCATTTTCAGCCGATGGGGTTGCACTCATGAGAATAAGACACAGAAGAATGGGGAAAGGAGAAATAGACTGGAAGAGGACAAAGGTTGTCTCTATCTTTAAATAAGGGGGCCCAAGCAACTATTTCTATTAAACATCATATTGATACCAGGAAAGCTTCTAGAACAGATTATTAAAGAGTCAGTTTAATTGTGTACACTTAGAAAGCAATGCTATGATTACTAAGAGTCAGCACGGCTTCTCAAAAACAAATTATACCAAGCTAATCTTATCTCATTTTTTGATAGAGTTAAAAGCTTGGTAGATCAAGGGAGTACTGCAGATGTAGTACATCTTGATTGCAGCAAAGCTTTCTACAAGGTCCCCTCCAGCTGCAGGCAAGCTGGAAAAATGTGGGCTACACTGCACTGTAGTTAGGTGTATCTGTGAATGGTTGACAGACTAAACCCAGAAAGTATTCACCAATGGTTGTTCTTCATCCTGAAGAGAGGTGACTGGTGAGGTGCCTCTGAGTTCTGTCCAGGGCCCAGTGTTGTTTAATGTATTATAAAGCCATTCTTATCAAATCAAACAGCAGATTAGTAGGGCTGTAAATACCTCAAAGGGCTGAATCCAAAATGACCTTGATGGATTGGAGAGCTGGGCTAAAACAAAATGAATTTCAACAGAGATAAATTTAAGGTACTATATGTAGGCAGAAAAGATGACATGCACAGCTATAGGATGGGTGAGTCCAAGCTTGAAAGCAGTGCCTAAGAAAAGGATCTAGGAGTATTAGTAGATCACAAGTTAAATATGCATCAACAATGCGATGTAGCAGCCAAAAAAGCCAATGCAATTCTGGACTGCATCAATAGGAGTATAGTGTCCTGATCGAGGGAAGTAGTAGTGCCACTCTATTCTGTTTTGGCCAGGCCTCAACTGGAATACTATTTTCAGTTTTGTGCACCACAGCTCAATAAGGATATTGTTACTGCAGCTTCTAGGCTGCCTTGGAGATAGCATAAAGATATCCTTTTGATATCAATAATTTGGCTTCCTTCCACCACCCCTCTCCACATGTTTTTAAGACACCCGGACAAGCACAAAACTTGACTTGGCAGTTGATTGCTGCAATATTCCTAAACAATAGAGGCAAGCCAGAAATAGCCAGATCGCAGCTTCAGGAGACCTCCCGGCAAACACCCTATTATGTATGCTCGCCACCTACAAAGGACTCCCTGCCCTGAGCAGGTAACTTGACTAGCTGAACTATCAACTGCCCAGCATCGCGCATTTGCATACTGGCTGTTCCTTTGTAAATTCGAACCTAACTCAATCATATTAAATTTTGACCTTTCCGAGGCTTTGTCTTGCACCCGAAATCTCACCAAGTATGAAATTCTCACCAAGTACGACATAGCTTGCAGTCACATCTCTCCCTATAAAAACCCCTGATTCCAAGACCCTCCTTGGATCACTCCCGAGTTGCAGACTGCCTTGCTACCTCTTTGCTTGGTGAGCCTCCCCTCAGTTCCACGTGCTGAGCCACATCGAACCCCAGCATCACTGTCTATTCTTCCGGACTTCAGGACAAGTTTCGTATCACCCAATTCAACTATCCCTCTGAAAAATCCCTCTGTCCCACTCCTACCTTTATTTTCTATAGTTATCTGAGTGAGTGAGTTGCATACACTGTTTGGCTGTATTTTAATAAAGATCTCATTTATTCTTTCAAAACGGTTTGCTTCTTGACTGGCCTGACCCCGTAGACATAGGGTTCAAGATCCTGCTAAGTTACCCTGCCTCTTGTAATGCTAAAGCAGTGCTCAGAGCTAATTTTCCCCACCTATAGTTGAGCACATTTCGGTGTCCCTCACGGGACCCCCAGTAAACAGGGTAACAATATTGACAAACTGGAACGTCTCCAGAGGAGGCTGACCAAAATGATCAAAGGTCTGGAAACTAAGCCTTATGAAGAACTGGGTATGTTTAGCCTGGAGAAAAGAAGACTGAGGCCGTTTCCACACTAGAGGTAATTAATGTGTTATACTGTTATAATAGTGTTATTGCCATTGATATGATGCCATTGAGTTAGGGACACTCTTTTCTGCACCCTTCTCCTTTAAATGAATGAGTAGTGGCACCGCCACTGGTGTTCCTTCTGCATTACAGCATCCTTGGCCAATCCCATGCCCCATCTTCACTCTGCCCCACCACCCCTGATTGAACAGTGATTTATTTATTTTTTTAAGCTATACTAAAACAGCAAGGCTGTAACAGCATGACATATCAGTACACTATTACACTTTCACTGTAAATTATTTAAAAATGTATTAAAAAAACCAAAAAGTTTTGATATGAAGGAGACATTTAAAATAGAGAGAGGAAGTTACTGAGGGAGGGATGAGCTGAGCATGCCCACAGCCTGTCCACTGCTGGATCTGCCACAACAGGAAGCACTATCAAGCATTATAACGGTATTGCACTATGACAGCTGATGGAATTGAAGCGCTAATGAAGGCTCTTAATGGCTTTTTTCTGGAAATAGAATGTAGTAATTTGATGGTGCTTGGGGAGAGGATAGCAGCTGGGGGGTAGCAATGACACTGTGAAGAAGCATTGCTCCTAGACTGGTAACAACCCACTGCTATAGCATTATAGCAACATAGTGCAGAAATGGCCTGAGAGGAGACATGATAGCTATCTTTAAATATCTTAAAGAATGTCATGTAGAAGATGGAGCAAGATTGTTTTCTGCTGCTATAGAGACTAGCAAATGAACCAATGGATTCAAATTACAAGAAAAGAGATTCCATCTAAAAAGTAGGAAGAATTTCTTGACTGTAAGAACTGTTTGACAGTGGAATGGAGTGCTTTGAAGTGTGGTGTACTCTCCACCTTTGGAGGTCTTTAAGCAGAGGTTAGATGGGCATCTTCCAGGAATCCCTGCATGGCAGGGGATCGGGCTAGATGGCCCTTGTGGTCCCTTCCAGCTCTATGGCCATTTCCATACTACACTGTTATAGTGCTATTATTCTACTTTCCATATTCAATGGAATCCTGGGCTTTGCATTTTAGGGAGGGGCCTTTAGAACTCTCAGCCAGAGAGGTCTTTGGCCTCAGTAAACAACAATCCCCAGAATTCCACAAGAGGCTTAAAGTGGAATAATAGCACTATAACATCGTAGTGCAGCAATGGCCTAAGATTCTGTAATTCTATGTTGTCTTCTTGCAGAATTTGTGATCTGAAAAAAAATCAGTGAGGGTATGCTCACTCTTCATTCTATCTTTTCTTAAGAATTATGCTTCCTCAGATTTTTGCTTCCTCCAGATATTCTGACCACTTAAAATCTTTCAGGGGAGGGAGGATATATATTACCAAATGATAATTAAAGCTTCCTTTCCTCTCTCTCCAGCTTACATATTTTCCTTGTAATAATCTCTGACCCTTTTGATGAACTCTCATCTAAAACCAGGGCCTCTGTCATGAGATCTGAAGCAACTTAGTTCCATACATTCATCTGTGTAAACACTGACCAGAACCTCTTGCCCACAGTTGCTAAGCAGAGTAAAATACCCAGTTTCTGTACTGAAACAATATCTTTTCAAGTACCCAAATAGCACTACCACTTCAAAGAATCTCATCAGCCATATCATTTTGTCTCTTGAATCCCTCATAGATGAAACAATTTGGAAGACTCACAACATAAATCAGGATCCACGCACACAAGGGAGATCAGTGGGAAACCAGATTTATGATTGCAATGTGGTAAAGAAATATCTCTTTGCTGCAGAAGGAAATCAAGTATATTGGGGTATTTGTTCATGTAAGCTGTAAGCATAGCAATGACATGTAAATATAAATGAAACTATCTTTGATGGAATGGATGAACCTGTCAATCAATGACAAGTCTTTTTAAAGGAAAAAAAATCCTCCCTGTTATGGAGACATAGTTCAACAATAAGGTACAAATCTTGCATGCATAAGCATCAATGTTCAATCTAGACATTACCTCCAGTGAAAGCATCTAAATGAAAACAGTTACAGAAGACAATACTGGGCAAAATGGATCAATTCTCTCATTCCAAGTCCCTTTAAAATCAACGGGACCATGTTGTCAGGATTAACAAATCATGACATGATTGAAGTGGACATGATTGAAGGAGGGCTTTATTGCCTTACTTTTTATCAGAGTCTGGAAAAAAATTACTTTGACTATAGCTTCCAAAATTCCCCAGTGGAGTGTTCTTTTGGTTGCAGTTGAAATGCTGAACCTTCCATGCAATGTCTCTTAATAAAGAGGGTGTCTGTCTAGAATTCTCTATAACTTTCAGTTTTCATTTCCACCAGGAATAAATCTTTCCTTAAAACTAATGGGTCATGTGCACTCAAGAGGAAGTTACCCAAAAATACTTTGGATTACAACAAAGATAGCTCACAACAATGCACTGATATTGGGAAAATCATTTTCCCCTTGAGCTACTCTGGGAAGAAACTCTTGTAGCTAAACTCAGAGGGGACAGGGAGGCGGCAGGGAGAGATGGCTAATAGAGGATGTCATAGACCCTGTTAATTAAAAGACGCTGAGGCTTTGGTCCTGTGAGCCGTGGCTCCAACCACACCACTGATGGTCTGTATAGAAATGCCAGGTAAAGAAAACAAAGTATTTTCCTGCATACCATAAAGGGGGTTTGCTGAAACATGCAATAAGAATCTTGAGCTTTTTAAGGGTCCTACCTTCCATCCCTCTATCCCTCACAAACACCGCAAACGCTAGTTAAAGTCATGTTGACTGCATTCATGAAAGCAAATGTCAGCACACCGACATCATCTGGTCAGATTTGGTATGCAAACTTGTTGCTTGTTTTGCCTCAGTTGAGCCTAGGGGAGAAGAAATGTTCTATTCAGAAAATGTGGTACCTTTTACCAGAGAGAAATGAACAAGAAGAAGACATAGAGGCTCTAGAGTAGGACTCGGATGTAGGGGAAGTGGAATCGACAGAAGACATAGAAGGACTAGAGCTGGAAAGGAACAAATTAGAGGAAGAGATACAATACGCGGGCGAATTAGAGTGTACTGAAGAAAATTAGAGGTGGAAAATAGTAAATTGAAAATTAACGTAAGGATGACACAGAATGAAGTTAAAATATTCTCTTGGAATATAAAAGGTATAAATTCACAATACAAACGTAGAAACATCTTTCACTATTTAGAAAAGACTAACTATGATATTATTTCTTTGCAAGAAACTCGGATAGCTCAGAAAGATATTAAATATTTAAGAAACCCGAAATTAGGACAATGTTTTGTTTCCTCTCACGTAAAGAAAAAACGAGGTTTGGTGATATATGTTAAGAATGACTATGTGGCGAAAGAGATTTGCTCTGATCAAGAAGGACATTATTTGATGTTAGAAGTTTATATGAGGGAACTAAAAGCATTGATAGTAGGGGTATATGCACCAATTGATCAGAAAGCTAGATTTTATTCCAAACTCAATAAGAGAATTGTAGATTGCGTAAACGACATGTCTTTTGACAATATAATTATTTTGGGTGACTTTAATGGTTTGTTTAATCCACAAGAGGATAGATCAGAATGTAAGAAAATAAAGAAAAATCAGGGTAGACTCCCTCAAGTTGTTTTTCAGATGATGGACCAAATGTCATTGTAGGATGTATGGACATTTAAGCATGGATCAGAAAAAGGGTATACATTTTATTCAGATAGTCATAATACAATGTCAAGAATTGATCTCTTTCTGGTATCAAGGACATTACATACTTATTTACAGGATATGGAAATACTTCCAAGGATAACATCTGATCATAATCCAATTTTACTTACATTAAAATTACGGTCAGCTAAACAATATAATTGGAAACTCAATGAAAATCTCTTGAAAGATAAATTACTGGTGAAGGATATGAAAAATGAGTTACAAAACTACTTTAAGGAAAATATAAAATACAATATTGATATAAAGACGGTATGGGATGCTTTTAAGGCAGTCATGAGAGGTCATTTGATAAAAATGCGAACATAAAAAAAAAAGCAAATCAAGAATTGATATTACTTTTGGATTTGTTAAAAGCAAAAGAGAAAGATTTTCAAGATAATAGTTCAAATCAAAAATTGAAACTGGAAATAAGATCTATTCAAGATCAAATAGCTGCCAGAAATATGACAGAGATAGAGCGAAAAATGAAATATTGTCGTCTTAATCAATTTGAACATTCAAACAAACCAGGGAAATGGCTATCATATAGATTACGTAAGGAAAGAGAGAAGAGAAGAATTTTTAAATTAAAATTGGGACAAAGGGAAATTACGGATCAAGAACAAATTAAGAAAATTTTTCAGAATTATTATGCTCAGCTTTACAAAAAGAGAAGACATTAGAGGAAGAGAAGGATGAAATAAGGAAGTATTTAGATGAACATAAAGTATGGTCAGTATCTGACGAACAAAAGGAGTTTTTGAATGCAGTAATTACTAAAGAGGAAGTTTCGGAGGCTATTAAGAGTTTGAAAATTTCCAAAGCTCCAGGACCAGACGGTTTTACAGCCTCTTTTTATAAAACCTTTGAAGAGGATATTGTGGTACCATTAACGGAAACTTTTAATGAAATAAAACAGAAAGGAATACCAGATTCTTGGAAAGATGCTAACATTGTATTAATTCCAAAAGAAGGGAAAGATCTACCTTACCAGAAAATTATCGACCAATTTCCTTGCTCAACACAGATTATAAAATATTTACAAAGATACTTTCAGAACGATTTAGAAAAGTTTTAAATCAAATAATTCACAAAGATCAAAATGGTTTTTTACCTAATAGACAACTTAGGAACAACACTAGAATTTTGCTTAATGCAGTAGAATATTTTGAGAAAAGAAATGAAAGAAAATTGGCGATAATGTTCTTGGATGCTGAAAAAGCGTTTGATAAGGTCAGCTGGTCATTTATGTTGGAAGTATTGAAAAGAGCGGGATGTGGTAATAATTTCATTGAATGGATTCAGGCTATTTACAAAATTCAAAGAGCAAAATTAGTTGTAAATGGAGAGCTAACACAAGAAATACAAATTGAAAAGGGTGTAAGACAAGGATGTCCAATTTCCCCTTTGTTGTTTATAGCAACGCTGGAAATATTAAACACAAGTATAAGATCTAATATGGCTATAAAAGGGATAAAGATTAAAGATCAAGAATATAAATTGCGTGCTTTTGCTGATGATTTGATTTTTTTCATGGAAGAACCTAATGCAAGCATCAAAGGACTAATGGCAGAAGTAAATAAATTTGGAAAAGCCACAGGATTTAAAATAAATAGAAACAAAACTTATATTATGACTAAAAATTTGAGACAAAAGGAGAAAGAAGAAATCACAAAGATATCTGGTTTCAAAATTGAGAAGAAAGTGAAGTATTTAGGGTTTTGGTTCACTGAATCTAACAAAGATTTATTTGATAACAATTACAAAAAAATTTGGAAGGAAATTGAGATGGATTTAAAAAGATGGAAGAACCTAAATTTGTCATTACTAGGAAGAATCGGAGCTATAAAAATGAATGTTCTCCCTAAATTTAATTTTTTATTTCAAAACCTTCCTATTATTACAAATGAGAAACCTTTTAAAGTTTGGGAAAAGGAAATATCTAAATTTATATGGGCAAATAAGAAACCACAAATTAAAAGGAAATTGATGACTGAATTACCTCAACAAGGCGGTTGTGGCCTACCGGATTTAAGATTATATTATTATGCGAACGCCATGATGTGGATATGTGACTGGATTGAGCTGAAGGATAGAAGAACATTGACAATTGAAGGGGCAAATATGAGATTCGGTTTTCATGCGTATTTGTGGTATGGGAAAGAGAAGATTGATAAGGATTTTAATAATCATTACGTGCGTAGATCTTTACTTAGAATTTGGAAAAACATAAAAAAGCATACATACACAAAAATACCCTTATGGATATCTTCTCAGGAAGCATTCTATGCAGATTGGACAGATAAAGAACAAGATTGGCTTAGATATAAAGATCTTGTACAGATAGACAGGTTTGGAGAGAGTCATCTACGGTCACGGGAGGAGTTAGAAGAAGTGGGATATAAATTGAACTGGTTTCCGTACTTGCAATTAAAAGAGAGATTTTTAAAAGATTTGCAAGAATCTGGAATTTCCACTCAAAAATCTTATAACGATTTAGAGTCCATTATATTTTTGAAAACCAGACAGAAGATCTCACTTTTTTACAAATATTTTTTGGCCAGAAATATGGAAGATGAAAAAGTTAAAGATGTTATGACTACATGGGCTAAAAATTTTCAGCATGAAATTTCTTTAGAAAACTGGGAATTAGCGTGGAAAGACACATTGAAATTTACTAACTCTCAAGATTTAAAAGAAAACTTTATAAAGATGATGTATCGATGTTATTTAACGCCAGAAAGGATATGTAAAATATACAGTACTGGAAATAGCAAATGTTGGAAGTGTAAAGGAAACATTGGCACGTTTTTCCATGCTTGGTGGACGTGTTCCATAACTAATAAATACTGGATTAAAATACATGAGGCGATAAAGGAAATTTTCAACATAGCTTTTCCTATGATGCCCGAATTGTATCTGTTAAACATGACATTTATGTTTAACAAGAATTTTCAATCAAAATATAAGAGAATTATACTTTATTTAGTGACGGCTGCAAGACTTGTGTTTGCTAGAATATGGAAATTAGAGTTTGTTCCTGAAATATCAAATTGGGCACGGAAGGTAGCTGAGCTAAAACAATTTGATACTTTCTCATTATATTTAAAAGGAAAAGTGAGTGGTACAACTGGTACAAGTGGAAATGGGTGGCAACAAGTGGAACAATATATGTTGGAAAAAGGGTATTGGTCATGAAGGAATTAATACAAAAATGTTATTCATTTAGGCCGAAGTTAGTTAAAGAAATAGAGGAAGTAATGGGTACTGTAAGAAGACGTGTATATGGTAAATGTATAAATGGAGAGAAGACTAGATAGAAAGGTGAAGTCAAAACATTGTTAGAAATTGTGACTATTAAGTTTAATTATTGGAAATTGTTTTAGGTATTTAGGGAGCTTCAAGAAGATATTTTAGTCAGTATTTGATTCCGATCAAGTAGACATGGAAGTCAGGAAATGTTTGAAGATATCTGGATAATAATGATAGTAAAGTAGTATAAATTACTTAAAATACATTTCCATGGGAATGTAAATAGATATAAAAATGATATTTGTAATATGCCTTTGATAGAATAATGTGTATGTTATGGTTTTATTATATATCTGTATATATAAAAATAAAGTAAAAAAAAAAAAAAAAAGAAAATGTGGTACCTTTTATACCTACCCCCAGACCTTGAAATCATTATTCTTATGCTGACTAAAATTCTCAAAACCTTTTGGCTAAGGTGCCACTGGGTAGTCTCCTACCTTTGCAAAAATGTTAACATTTCCAAATTCTGAAGTGCTCTGTTTGATTCCTTTCTGAAATATCCTTTAAAATGTGGACTAATGATTTGATATTTAAAGGGTCATGGGGAGATTAGCTGGGGAGAAAAGTACTGAGACCTAATCTGACTTTGAGATATACATTCCCAAATTTCAAAATGCCCTCTTCCCAAATAGCTTCAGATCAAAGGGGCAGAGAACTCTCTCCACTCTCCAATCCTTGTGTTTTCACATGCTCTGAGTGTCAAGGACAAACCAATCCTCTAAACCTAAAATAAGCCCTATTGAAGGTTTTTAGGCTGAATGAAAGGAATGATCTCCCCACTGCAATTATCCAACTCCAGTGAAGCTTGATATATTTCCTTCCCCAGGGAGTACCTAGAAGTCCACTTTTTCAAAAACATTTTGTGCCCAAAAATGCTGCTAGAAATGTATCTTTTTTAAAGGGAGAATCTAACATCCTGGTCGCTTCCAAGAAACCACAATTCACTTTTTTAGAAAGAAAGGGGGTAAATATGGCACAGTATTGATTTTCTGTGTGCTTGTTTTATTTGTATGCTGCCTTTCTTCCAGAGTGGGACCCAAGGCAGCTTCCAGAAATAGTCAGTTTTAAAATTACACAATGACATTTAAAAACAATTAAAATCACTCAATAAAAGAGTATGCAATCATTTTAAAAGTATAGAAAAGTTTAAAAGGATAAGCAAAACATTCCAATAAGAAGCTGTCTCAATTTCTCCTTAATAACCTGCTTAAACAAAAATGTCTGTGCCTGTCGACAAAAGGAAAGGAGGGAGAGGGCTAACCTAGCCTCCTGAAGAAGATAGTTCCAGAGAGTGGGAGTAGCCATTGTGAAAGCTCTCTCCCATATCCTCAACAAGTGAGCCTGTGATGGTAGCAGGAGTGAGAGAAAGCCTTCTACTGCAGATCTTAAAACTCTGGCAGGTTCATATGCAGGGATACAGTCTTCCAGAAGGTCTGGACCTCAGCTGTATAGTTCACAGGTCATGACCAGCACTTTGAATTGTGCCCAGAAACGCACCAGTAGCCAGTGAAGCTGTTTTGGTAAGTGAGTTATCTGTTCCCCATTACTAGTCCCAGTAAACATTCTGGCTGTAGCATTTTGAACCCACTGAGATTTCTGAAGTTTCCCAAGGCAGCCCCACACAAAGTGCATTACAGTAGTCCAGCTGAGATGTAATCATGGTGAATGTCAGTGTAGCCAGATCTCAAGATCTCAAGGAACAGGTGCAGCTGGCACACAATTTTTAGCTGTGTAAATGCACTCCAGGCCATTGCTGAAACCTTGGCACCCAGACTCAGGGCTGAATCCAGGATAACACCCAAGCTGCAAGCCTGAGATTTCAGGAGGAGTGTAACTCCATCCAGTACAGAGTCCCTATTTCCTGATCTGCCTTTCAGCTGACCAGGAGAACCTCTGTCTTGTCTGGATTAAGCTTCAGTTTGTTTGCCCTCATCCAGTCCATTACTGATAACAGACATTGGTTCAGTACCAAGACATATTTTCCTTGGAATGGATGGAAAGGAGAGGTAGTGTTGGATGTCATCAGCATATTGGTGACACCAAACCCCAAAACTCTAGATGACCTCTCCCAGCAGTTTCATGTAGATGTTAAACAGCATGGGGAACAAAATAGAACCTTTAGAGATCCCATAGGCCAACAACCAGGGCATCTAGCAAGAGTCCCCAGCAAGAAAGACCAAAACCACTACATAACAGTGCCCCAAAGTCCTATCCCAGAAAGTTAGGATAGCATGGTCAATAGTTCTGAAAATCACTAAGAGGTCCAGTAGAACCAACACAGATAGACTTCCCCTGTCCAGTTCGTTGTATAGGTCATCTACCAAGGCTGTCTCTGTCCCATAACCAGGCCTGAAGTCAGAAGGAAATGGATCTAGAGAATCCATCTCATCCAGAAACACCTAGAACTTGGAAGTTGCCACACAGTCCAGAACCTTGTCTAAAAATGGAATGCTATAAACTGGCCAATTATTATTCTGAATGGTGGGGTCCAGAGAGGCTTTTTTTTAGTAATGTCTTCACCACAGCCTCTTTTAGGCAGGATGGAAACTTTCCTTCCTGCAGTGAGGCATTCACCACCCCCTTTATCCATTTGGCCAGTCTCCCTCTAGCTGCTTTCAGAAACCAGGAAGAACAAGGGTTCAGTTTACATGTGGTGTTTCTCATCTCTCCAAGGATCCTGTCCACATTCTTAGGCTGCAGAAAGTGAAACATATCCAACAATACAAGACAAACAGCTTCCAAGATTATATCCACTGGACTGAGTCCTAATGAGTCTAAACCCCACTAGGTAATGATCAGTCCATGACAACAGAACTAGAGAGAGTTCTTCCACATGATACTGCCTGGAACAGAAAAACAGTTCCAGAGCATGTCCTGCAGCATGGGTGGCACCAGATATTAATTGGGACAAACCCATGGCTATCATGGTGGACCTGAAGTCCTGGGCTTCTCCTGACAGAGCAATGTCCACATGGATGTTGCAGTCCCCCATTACAACAAGGCAAGTGGATTCCAATATCACCACCAAGATCAGTTCAGCCAGCTCAGAAGGAACATTATTGAGCAGCAGGATGGGCAGTACACCAACAGAACCCCTATTCTTTCCCAGCCACCTACCTTCAAAAATACAAACTGAAACCCAGCAGACTGTTGGACAGGGTACCTGGTGAGGGAGATGGAATCCTAAGAACACTGCTACTCTGCATCCTCCCCCCCCCCCGGTGGGCAAACTCAGGAGAACCGTAGCTTCATCCAGCTAGATCTTCATAATACAAGCCAGATAAGCATACTTACTAATACAAGCCAGGTAAGCATCCAGGATCAAGTCCTGGATCAAGAATGTTTTTCCATTCACCACAGCATAATGTCCATGAATGACTGAACAAGCCCCCCAAACTAAGCAAAGTCTGTCACTATGGCTTGTTACTCCCCCAGAAATCAAGAGAACTAAACCTAGAAAAAGTCATGGGATGGTTCTTTGGCTTGTTGAGAGAGACACAAGCCAAAGAGTTGGATTGAGTAGCTTCTAACGTTCCAGTAAACAAGCCCTGGATAGGTCTGTGGTTTGTTTAGCACTTGAACAATGAATAATTGGCCAGTGTATACCAATTTATTGACTCATCCATAACAAGCTAGAATGTTGTTGCTATATGTAAATACAGCTAATGCCTGAGATCCTATATCAGGCATAAGTCTCTACCAGGGCACTTTTGCCCCCTTCCCCTTCCACCCCAGCACAACCAACCTTTTCCTTACTTGAATGTATTCCCAGGGGCAAGTAGTGGCCTGAGGATGTGGAGTGGCTACTTGGGAAGCATCCACCTACAGTTCACAGCTTATGGGAGAAAAAGATGTCATTTCCCTGGATTTCCAGCATATTCACATGCTGTCTTCTATTTTCTTTTCCTCTTGATTGCAGAAGCAACTGCCCAGATGCCCTCTGCCCTCCAGCTCACACAGGGTCATGCTCCATCATTGGAAAGGTTAGTTGGTATGGGAAGGTCATTGTTCAAGAAGGTACTTGCTCAAAGTATTCAGCATCTCAGTTCACAACAACTTAAACAACAACTTTCACAGGCACAATGAAAGGTTATGCCTGTGTATGTTACCATAGAAAAACAGAATCATAGAATCATAGAGCTGGAAGAGACCACAATTGCCATCAGATCCAGCTCACTGCCATGCAGGAACACACACTCAAAGCATCCCCAGCAAATGGCCACTCAGCCTCTGTTTAAAAACCTCCAAAGAAGGTGACTCCACCACACTCCAAGGCAGCATATT
The DNA here is from genome assembly GCA_948472985.1 of Iguana delicatissima. NCBI lineage: Eukaryota > Metazoa > Chordata > Lepidosauria > Squamata > Iguanidae > Iguana > Iguana delicatissima. The sequence goes on from CAOKZL010000420.1 coordinate 150,176, forward strand.
CCACTGAATCTAACAGGATTCTAGCCTATGATCCCCAAAATTATGTGAAGAATCTACCACATTTTTATATGGATGTTAGCATAATATACACTTTATATTGGGAGAGCAGTGTTTGGTTTTTGGTAGGTTGCTTTTCTGTTTTGCCTTTTACAAGCCTAGTTCTTTGGCTCTGGCAGTACCATAAACCCTTCTGGCAAACACTGCATCTCTGTGGTGAACACAAAGCAGCAGGAATGAACTGACATCTCCTAAACTGACATCAGTAGGACAGCAAACTCCTTTGGGCAGGGAGCTCAGTGTGACAATACTCAAAAAGCCACTAATTGAGACAGAAAGAAAGATTAGGCTGGTGACATTCAGGGAGTCTCAAAGATATGCTTACCCAAGGAAAGTGACACAAAACAGAAGCAGTTAGTGTGCTCTTTTGTGTAAAGTATCTGTAGCAGCACATTCAATTAAAATTAAATTGTGAAAAATAAATCTCAGCTGTTGGAAGTGCCTACTAAAGCTTTCCAAAATGGGAAGTAATGTTTGAGTAATCATATTTTAAGCCAAACTGTAAAACAGGATGCAAGTACAGCCCTCCTTTCACATTCCTGGGTTTGATCTTTGCAAATTTGATTATTTATGAGATGTGCACCTGCCTTTCTCCCCATTCTCCTCCTCCCATTCTCTTTCCTTTTGATCAGGCACACATGCCATCCTTCTTCACATGTGGACAAAAGGCAAGGAAATGGGAGGAGGAGAACCATGCATGGGGAAGAGAGGTGTTTGCATGTTTCCCCTCCATTCCCTTGCCTTTTGTCCTGGCACAGAGAAGGGAGGCAACAGGGCAAAAGGCAAGAGAATAGGAAGGGGTAGCCCCAGAAGGGAATGGGATGAGGAGCACAAGGGGAGTAATTCATGGTTTTTCCACTTTCACTAAGGTTCTGCACCCCCACCTTCATGAAAGGGGAGGGGCCACTGTTTTCTGCACTTTTTCAGTCAACATTATGCAAATACATTGGGCAAAATTTGCTCTTTGAACACAGATCAGCTTTTTTTTTTAATCCTAGAAAATGGCCATACAAGCATACATCTGCCATATAGCTGAAGGATGGGTAACTGAGCAATGCATTCTGTTTAGCAAGCTATTACTCTTTCTAAGTGTACTTCAGATGAGGAGGTATTGAATATGTTATATTGGTTTCTTCAGATGCAGTCAACTCTACTTCTTAATTAATTGATTATTTCTTGACTATTTCGTTTTTCTAACTCTGCTAATCAGCATAGAGATGACTGTGCATGTTAGAAACTTGCCAAAAACTATTCTTCTGCCTTCTTTTCAATGATTTTTCATTTTCCTTGTAGAATAAATGCACTTGCTTCTTTTAACTGTGCTATCGTATCCTCTGTAATGTCATCACATAGCCAAATCTGAAAGGATGAAGTCATATTGCTGAGTAGCCAATGAGCAGCCATTTTCTATGAAAGATAACCTAGGAATACTCCAGAAAAAAAGAAAAAGGAAACACCAGCCAGGGGAAAAAATGATGCCGCTCAATAACCTCTAGGGGAAACAATGGTGTCAAATAAGATTGTGAGATGAACATTCACCCAGTGGATTTTCTTGTTCAATTCAGATAAATAATTTCCTATTTAAATGAATGCTTTCCCAAAGGACAAGAAGGAAAAAAGAATATTCAACACCCAGCTAAGACTGCCAGTATTTATTTAAATACTCAGAGAAGCCAAAGATTCTCAGGAGGAAAATGATGCAAACCTGTAAAATTTCTAGACAGAATTGCATTTCAAGTATGTTTGCGTCAGATGAAGAGGCAGTCTATAGATATAGAACATGTGAATAAGACTATACAATCTTCTGCATCCATACAGAACTCCATATAACAACTGAGAAAGGATCTGAGTGTGAACATTAGTCAGTATGATTACAGAATTTTGGCCATGCCCTCTGGATGACCTTCATAGCTTTCCATCATTAATTGGTGACTAGATACACAATATGTATACTTTACACTTAAATGGCTTAGGAGTCATTCCCTCCTCTCAAATAATACTTGGCACTGAAGTTCTCCAAGGGAAAAGGCTGACAGATGTCACAGCACCTCACAATACTGAAATTATAGGGTTTATGGCAGACAGAAGCCATGAGATAATAGAGTAAAGCCGATGTGCACTTTATAGCATAGACAGGTATAGATATGGCCAACCATATTTCAGCCCTGCCTCACCCAGTTCCTGACAGACACACAAGATGAATCTAAAATGCAGATTACTGTAAAACAATAGGAAAATATAAAGGTACTTTCTGATAGCCTATGTAGCCCAGGCATAAGAAGTGTTGCAAGAATTCTAAATAAGTAACAAAGGGGAAGAGCGAGCAGGGCTGTGGCTTTTAAAAATGAGGGACATGTCGTTGAAGCATTGTTTATATTTTTCCTCCGGGAGCCAGCATCTCCTGAAGATCAGCCTCAATTGACTCAAACACAGACTTTGAGGGAAGAGCGCCATCTACTGAGAAAAGTCTCCAAGTACGAAAGCATTCTGTGAAGTCTACCTCAGTCAGCACTGCCCCTGTTTCACAGGCAAAACCTGACGAGAAGAATGAAATGATGCCACTGCTGTGGGGTGGGAGAGATCCCTCTTTCCACCAAGCCTCTCTCAAATGTAAGCAATAGCTCCATTAAAAAGCCTGTTGTGGCTCATACTTCCTCCATGTTCTATAAATAAAGTCAGCCCATCCCTTATGTCCTGCTTCATGGATTTATTTATCTTTCCACAGCATTGGAGAAATACCAGTGTGATAATTTTGTTTCCAAAAAAAAAAAAAAAAAGGACAAAGCTTGATAAATACCAGCATCTAAATGTCCACGCGCCAAGTCACACAGTGAGGAACCATACTTTGTATCAGAGGAGGGGGAGAAAAAATTGATCTACCCTTTTCAGAGGGACTGGAAAAATATCTGCAGAGCCGTGTTTGTATTCATCAAAACAGGAACCTGCTGCTTTGTTATAGGGCAAGAGTAGTGCCCTTTGTTTCATTTTTATTTTCCGTTCTTTACACTAAATCAGGTGCTCAGTTCTGCGTCATTTTCAAAGAGGAGAGCAACTGTCCCCTGCCCCCAGGCAATCATGTACCGCTCGTTCCATAAACTATCCTAGGCCTCCTTTAATTACTGCAGTGCCAAAGTGTTTAAATGAAGCTTCCTCTCTCCTCGGATGCACACCATCAATGCTCAGCAAAAATCAATAAGCTTCATTTGATGTTACTCACCTGGCATCTATCCGCTATATTTCCAGGCAGTATTTGCCTTCATCCAGGCAGCTTCTCTCTCTCATATATATGTCTACATATAAATACAGAGTTTGGCAAGAATAAATATTTACCAGGAGGTCCACACTACAGTGCCTTCCTCTAACACACTGAAGGCTGGCTTTTCAAATATGGTTCAGGGTTCTTAAAAGGTGAGTAACACTGAGATGGGCAGGAAAAGAAAGCACAGAATCACTTCTCCTTTCACAGGTTGAGGTGGTAGAGATGATTTATGACATTGGGGGGTTGGGTGAGGGTAAAATTCAAGGATCTGTTAGCAAAGACTTGAAATGAAGATTAGAAGTGTTGCCATTGCTTTCTTCAGAACCCACTGGAGAGTCACAGACCTGGAAGGTATTTCAAAGGCCATCTCTAATTCAACCCACTTCAGGAATCTACAACACAAGCATCCTTGATAGGGGCCACTCTGTTCTGTCTGCTAAATTGGCCACTGGACCACTGAAATGGAAGGGGGCACACACCACAATTTACATTTAAAACATGTAATGAGCTCTAAAGGAGCCTGTGCCTTGTTCTCTAGCTGAAAAACATCTGCAGAAGCACAATTCAGCTTAAGAAAGAGGCACATGCTCCCATATGCCTTGTTTGAAATACGACTTATGGTTTTGTTTTGTTTTTTTCCTGCCATCACCAATTGTGAGGGATGTGACAGAAAATTCAGTTGGAACAGGAGTCAGACGCTGCTTTCAGTTGATTCAGAAGAGGGCAGGATTACATACAAGACACTTCTTGGAAGATTTTTTAAACATCTTACAGGTTTTACAGACAATGCAAGAGGGAAACACCGTAACAGAAAGAAAGGAAAATAAGCAAATTCAGTTATGAGAGCAAACAAAGTAATTGAATTTTTTCCCCTAGATGAGCTGCTGAGGAGTGCTTTTCTCACCTCTCCTTCTGATTGTAATTTTTACTGGTGACAAAATTCTGAGAAGAAAGAGATGTAAGTATAATCTTATTTGTTTTGTTTTGTTTTCCTCGCATTTTTAAGAAGCCAATGTTCTGCTCTGTGACAAAGAAAAAGAATACTCTATTGCAACTATTTTGACTGGAAGTAACAAAAGATTACTCCTACTATAAAACATTGCATCCAACTACTGTTCGTGATTTTCCAAACAAAATTCCATCCTCCCCATTCTGTGCTTTAGGATAAATTGCTTTTGAAACTGGACCATCACCACCCAGAAAGGAGTTTGCAATGGAGCATGGGAGTCTGTCATTCAACGAAAAATAATAGCTCAGAAATTCTAGTTGAAAAGTCCAAATTCTTAGACACGTCCACAGTGAAATTCTTTGGATTCCAGCCAATAGTAATTCCTAGTCTATCAGTCTGGATTCCAGCCTACAATAAGTGGCCATCAGCATTGCTCTGAAAATCTGACCTAGGTATCTTTTAAACATGATTTATTATAACCCACTATAAGGCCAAATTACTTACTTGAGAAGCAGAAATGACCATTCACTAATGGTATTCTCTAGAACACCATTATAGCTAAAATCATTTATATTTCAAATAGTGCTCATTCATGCAATATTTATGAATGTGCACACGCTTTTGTAACCAACTTTCTTCTGAACAGAAGTTACAGGGCAGGCACACTATTGCTATGAACTAAAAAAAATGTTCATAAATCTTAAGTACATCATTAAAGGATTTTAAATTATCTTTTCTAAAACATTCTCAAACATATCCATAGTTTGTACGCTCAAATACCTGTAAGTACATCTGAATTTTTCACAAAAACCAGAAATAACTGAACATAAGTATAATGTTCTACATGTAAATGTGTTAGTAGAAGAAAAAAATAAAGTTCGGTATTTAACTGCATTTTCATATAACCAACCTATCATTATTTTTGCTATTATCTCAAAAATCAAAAAACAAGTGCTGTATGCATTGACCCTGAATTGATGTGTGGCTATAGTTAGGCCTGCCTGCTTTCAGCTTCTTCCATTGACAGATTTTTATGTGTCTGACAAGAAAGCTCTACTCATAACATCAGATCAGGGATAGCTGCTTTACCCATCAAAAATTATGAACACAAGCACATACTAAACTCTCAGGATCCATGCTGGAATATGATGAAACAAAGTGTTGCAGAATGAACAGTCTGTGTCCACAGGAACTAACAGGGGTTGTGTTGTTTAATCCCACAGGTGATAGGAATGAATAAAGACCTCCTTTACTGGAACTAAATGTGATTAAAGGAGCTCCTCAGTCATCCTTAAGACATTCTTAACGGTATCTTTCTATGGTAGCTGGTTCCTAAATTAAACCTTCCAGAAACTAAATACAAAACATGGTTTACTTCCCTTTTATTCAGTAATGTTCCTCGTCACATTATAAACAAAGACTGAGATGGTGACCCATATTGTTTTCAAGGGTTAAACTCCCAAGACGAAGCCAATGTGGTGGATGACTTCATAGATGGTGGTAATCTTCTCCAAGGCCCATCCCCTTCTCTGATGTCACATGCCCCACCTGCAGCATCCAGGTTCCCTGGCAAAGAGCTTCATATCATGCCATAATCTTGTTCAGATTGAAGATGATGTGGATCATTTCCCTCTCAGATTGCCTGCTGGGAATCCATAGTCCCCCTTTTGTGGGACAATCCACCAACAGTTCGTAGGTCTGGCAATCATGTAAGTTGGTTGGATGAGAAGTGCTTTCAATGGAAAGTTTGTCCAAAGTTTCAGTGGCAATCTTATTTTAATATCCAATGTGGAAAAGATACAGCATTGGTTGATATAAAAGGTAGCTTGCCCCTGCCATAGTGAAGGCTACTGCAAAAGAAACAGCAGACAAAAAGCTGCAGAAGCATGGGGCTCCTGATGTATGTTGCTCACATGTACTTTCTATAGCCTATGCTATTCTCTTTGATCTCTCTCTGTGTGTCTATCTCCATAAAAGTGTATTTTTAAAGGATTCCAGTATTGCAGATGCATATTCACATAGATAAAATGTCCATCGCCCTATCTTTTTTCTCTTCAGCTACTGGTAGAATACGTTTGGCTTTTGTATGCTATTTGAGGGACGGCAAGTATCTTCAATAGTAAATCACGGCACAACACAAAGCAATAATGCAATGCTAAAAAATACACTTCATAATTGCCGTCTGTTTCTGGCTGTGAAATAATTTACACATCATACCAGCCATACCCTATAGCTCTGCCTGCAATCAAATTACTAAGAACATGTTGTTAAAATGGAAACTACATGCGTGTAAACATGCCTGTTTAGACAATGAACATGTAAGCATAGACATAGCTGCTGTTAGTTGCAGCTCATAATCCTGTCCAATGAAGTAAAACAGATTGCTGCTAAAAGTAGAAGCTTTTCAGTGGCAATACCCCAGTTGTGGAACATTCTCTCCAGACAAGCTAGCCTGGTGCCTACATTGTAGTTTTTTGGCACCAAGAATGACCTTTCTACTTTTCACCGTTTTACAAACTGATTTTAGTTTTCTTCCCCCTCCTTTGGACACGACTCTTCTCTGTTGTTGGTTATCCTGTTTTTTATTCTTTGTTTTTAAAATTTTATCTTGAGCTTTTATTTTGTGTTTTACAAGTTGTTTTATTTTATGTTACTTCTTTGAAAAAACTGAACATTTTCCAAAGACTCTTTTGGGCTAAATTCAATATGCAACCTAGCAAGAGTAAACTCATTGAAGTGAAGTGAACTTGTTAATCTCAACTATGTAGAGTATAAGGGTGTAATTCCTCATTAATTCTCAAAGAATGCAAAAAGTAATTTTAGCAATTTTTTGTGCTGCAAAGAAGTCTTTGTAAACCACATAGTTTTTGAAGTATATTCACAATTTGTGACTTTGTCTATGAAAACTTCACGTGTTTGTTTTGCACAGAAAACACCATTTCCTGCACAAGAAAAAAAAAGTTTCCTGTGATGAAAAGTTTGTTTTCTGTGTAAATCAACCATATGCAAATTTTGTGCAGAAGTCCCCAATTATGACAATTTCTGTGCAGGAAACAGCATTTATTGCAAATTAAAAAAAAAATCTGCATAGAAATTTTATTTTCCGTACACAAATGTTTCCTGCAGAGAAAATGCTGCTTTTTGCACAAAACAGCATGTGAATTTTGCACAGAATATGTCCTGAACTGCAAAGATTCTTATCAGCTTAGGATTCTTCTTGTCAGTGTTTCTCAACACTTAGAAGACATGCTTTTCAATGAAATGTTTTGAATATTCTTTCCATCCATAGTCCCATAGAATCCAATCCTGTGGAGGATCAATGATGGATTTAGTTCACTGTTAGTGAATGGACACATTGAAATGCCATAAATAAGTGACAGTAGTGAATATTGATTTATATTTTGCCTAAAATACTCTTTAAAATTTGTGTTTGTTTGCTTCTTTACTGCATGGAGGTAACTTCAAATAAGCTACTTATCAGATGCAACATTCATGAATCAGACACTGTTATTGGTAGAACATGCACTGTCGCAGAATGTGAACCCACATTGTTATCCAAATCCTCATATCTATAAGCTAGTGTTCCAGGGGAACAAATCAGATCCTAATGGTAATCATTCCTACCGCAAGCACATTAATACACTTGCAAGACATGTAAGCAGAAAGGATGCCAAATGGGGCAGGGGGAGTACAAATTACTAATTCATGGGATGATCAAACAAGTGAACACATGGGGAAGAAGGAGAGCAATAGAGAAAACATTGTATAACATTATATTTGCCTGCTTAAAATTCAGCAACACTGAGAGATGGTGTATAGAGTTCCACACCATCTGGCAGCTGCAAGGAACAAACAAAATAGAATTTACAGGTACGCTGTTTTGAACTCCAAATAATACACCATAGTATACCAATTGTGCATGAGAGACAGTGCAGCACTAAAAATAATTGATGTGCAGCCCTGCACTTCAAGTCTTAATTTATATCACAGGAGTGCCAGTGTGGTGCAATTGCATGAAGTACAAAGCATACTCCATAGCGGCATGCTACTATATAATGCAGCTACAGACACAGAGAGCTGCTTATTTTTATTTAATTCTCAGCTCCAGTCTTCACAGTACATCAAGCCCTCATCAAATCAGGATGAAAAAAGAAAATAGATGTAACTTTAAAAATATCCCTTTTCTATCAATTAGTTCTCCAGCCACAACCTTTCCAATGGATTCTATAAACTTCATTTCCCATATAGACACTAATCAAGTGTAATTGGTATAAATTCTACCCACCCCCTTAGAAAAAGATCTAAATTAATCTGTATTATTTTTATTTATTCATGAAGCTGCATGCAAGACAGCAGTCTTCCCTTCAAATTGTGCAGGTTTCTTATCTATAGATGTCTCTATCATTTATGATGTTTTCATAGAAATTACAAAATAATCCAGCAAGCCCCATACAGAATAAATTTCCCTCCCTTCCTCCCTCCCACACACATACACACACACACACCCTGCTATACCAACTCTTCTTAAGTGCTGCAGGTTTCTTTGGCTGTCCTTTATGTTATGGGACATTTGGGTAACAATTATTCTCATACATTGGGAAATATGAGCATCCTTCATTGAAAACTCTTCGAAGAGTTATCTTAGTCCAATACTCGTATATGTAATCCTTCGAAAAATGGAAAGTGCGATCTATTTGGAAGGAGTAATTATGTCTGCAAACATCAATTAGGATTGCCAAGATTTTAAAAAAAAACTTGCCTAAAGTTCCCTTTGTTTAAAAAATACCAAATGTTAAAAGGAACCAAGTGCAAAAGCCCCTTTATCCAACTGTCTGAAACCTGACAAAGTTCGTCTCACCATGAGGGATTCATCCTCCCAGAGATTTCATCAAGGTCTATCAAACAGCAAGTGAGGTTATAGGTCTTACATTGATTTCTAAGTCTTGTTGTTGTTATTGTGTGCCCTCAAATAATTTCTGACTTATGGCAACCCTAAGGTGAACCTTTACGGGGTTTTCTTGTCAAGATTTGTTTAGAGGGGGTTCGTCTTCTGAGGCTGAGACAGTGTGACTTGCCCAAGGTCATCCAGTGGGTTTCCATGGCCAAGCAGGGATCCAAACCCTGGTCTCCAGAGTCATAGTCCAGTGCCCAAACCACAACACTATGCTGGCTCTCCAAAGATTACACAAAGCTAATTTCCAAATAAAGATTTGTAGTCAGATCCCAAGTTGACTTGGAACTGGTCCAAGGCAAACTGGTATCTCCCATCCTGTTTCTTTTCTTCTCTTCCTGTCATCTCGGTTCAACCTCAACTTTTTTTTCCCCCATTGGGTTTGTTTTAAATTTTTTCCAGCCTCCACAGATAAGCTTTCTCCAGCGGAGTGAATCTGACATCTCAGAGGGCCTTGCTTCCTCATTCTGTACATCTCAATTATATTCAGAAATAAATTATCTTGTTAGCTACATTATTACATTAAGATGACAAGTAAATTTTATTATAAAAATGTAATGATAAAATAAAAAGATATTTTATTCATGCATTTAGTCCTCTCTCCTTCTCCCTCTGACATTTAATTATATCTACCACTGCATGGTGATCTAAAACATTAATTTGGCAAATCAAGTAGAATTGTCGGTAATAGACTGCTTTGCTATTTTGCTTTTAAAAGACTGCAGTTTACCATCAGCTAAAATTGGTTTGAAGCCAGTGTCCATCAGAGACCAGAAGGACTTGAACAAGGTCTTGCACACACGGACAGTCTTCCCATGAAGTGCAGTGAAGGAGTTCGCTGCAGTTCACAGATTCCAAGCAGATTGCCACTCTCCTGTCAGTAACAGCCATCTTTGTTCACCCTTTGGTGTATGAAGCTTTTAGGCAAAGAAAGCAACCTGGAAGAGACTGGGATGGTAGGAGACTTAGAAGCCTCCTTCATTTGGAGTAGAAACACAATTTTTTTAGTGCACACACACACATATATATAGGTTTTATTTCATTCAATAACAACAGTTACAATACTATTACAACAATTTCTACCTATCCACTAATACATTCCATAATATAATCAGTTCATTAATTTGCCCATAAGTCCTCATTATATGTCCTTTGTTGTTATTTTTGCTTAATACTAGCCCTTCCCTCTCACATTACTCCTGGGGAACGGTCTAATTATTAATAACAAATTTCCTTTACCTTTCATGTGGAATATCACTTTAATTGTCATCTTCTGTTCCCTGTACCCATCTCTCTCTCTCTCTCTCTCTCTCTCTCTTACATTTTCAATCAATGTTCTCTAATTTCTGACTTCAATTGTCCCATATAAATCCCTGTTTTTTCCACTACATAACCAAACAGTATATATTCTGATATATAATACTTCCCTTTGCTAAGGTCTCTTCTTTCTTTGACACATATGCAATCATTGCTTGTGTTGCTTTTAATAATTTTGTGGTGGAAACACATTTCACTGGCAAATTTCAGAGACTAAACACATTGCTTTTTCAGATTACAACTTCCAGGAACTCCCTATAACTGGATGGCAATGGAACTGTCATCCAAAAAGAAACTCTCTCCACCAGCGCCACCAATTACACTGGAACATGTACATGAAATCAGAGGACACGTCATCCCAAATCTGGCTAGCAACCCTACCTCTTCCACTTCACCCAAAGGGGCATACATGTATGCATACACACACAAACAGGTTTGTGTGCATTTGCTGCATCCTCACATGGAGAACGTGAAAAATTTAACAACTATAGATATTGTAAGACTGGTGAAAAAGTTATTTATTTACTTATTTATTTATTTTCATCTGACCTTTTAAACACAGATCTTGTAGATAAAGGAATCAAATGATAACTTTCAAATAAGGGGCAGATGCAGCATTTGAAGATTCCACATAGTTTGTAAATAATTTCAGTGTAAATATCTAACTTTGCAATAAAGCTGACAAGGTCACTATCTAACTTCATGAACTGTAATATTCATCACTGAAGTGGCAATGAAATAAATTTGATCTGACTGGTAGCAATGGATAAACAGCCTCTAAAACTTTCCTCAAATCTTGTTTGTCATATATGAATTGCCACTCTTTCTCCACTTCAGAACATACATACCACTTCATTGGTCTCATCTTCCTTCAACAAACAACGTTGAGGAAGATGAGCAGTGCGATAAACAGGTTGAAAAGGCACTTTCTGTCCTTATTTTAATTTAAATTAAATCCAGCTTACTCAGATGTTATTGCTAGTCCTTAAAATGAAGGGAAATTGGTTTTATTTTTGTTGCTCAGTTCTTAAATAGGTAGTATGAGGTTATATCAAGTCTTTGATTTCCATTGTTTCTGGCATATCTCACAGTAATCTCAGCAGACGTTTGACCTACACATAGGAAGGTCTTGTTTGGAAATACAAGGTAAGATTTCAACCATTTCTTCCTGCATCTGAACCATAGTTTACTGCCCAATATGGTACCTTCCAAATGTTTTGGACTACAGTTCCCATTAACATTATCAATCATCAGAGATCATGGAAAATGAGCCCAAAATACGAGGAAGCCAATACTAGGAATTGTTTGTATTTGTATCTTCCCATAGGTGTACCATTAGTAGAAGGGGGGACCTAAAATATTCTAAATAAGTATATCCCACACACTCACCCAGTTCTGTCTGATTATACATCAGTAAACTTTGAGGCAAACAAACATTTTCACTACCCAGAAGACCTTCTATTTTATTTGCACTCAGTGCATGAAGAGCTGAGAAGCACTTTGACATAAGAGGGAACTGTTCTTTCTGGAAAGTACATTTATTATGAGGTGTAATTCTATGATATGGATTAGTGTTATAAGTTAAACCACTCATTTGTTCATGCCATCTCACCCTGTTCTGTGAAAATGTAAGTAGCACTTATATACATGAAATTACCCCCAAGATTACTGAGCAACTTATTTGTGGAGTTTCCCCCTCCCCCCGCCACAAATTACTATGGAAACAAAGTGAATATAATGCATGCCACAAGCAACTTCTGTTTCATACCATTAAAAGATGTGCAATTATTTTAATAGCACACTTCATGGCAAATGTTCTATTTTGAGTGAATTCTTTCTCCTCTTAAACCCACCACTCATGTAGAGCAAAAAGATGGTTAATGATCAAGGATCTATCAGGGATTCCTCATTAATAAAATGCTTTTTTCATGTACTTTTAATTTGTACCACATCTGACCTAAGGTACAGTCTTTTCCCACTCAGTGTATGCAGGTGATGGGATTCCTAGAAGGTAAAACAAAAACAAAACCCTAGTAGTGATTCCTCTCTTATTCTTTTACCACTAGAGCCCAGGTTTTATGAAGAGCACCCTGTAAGCTCTTCAAGCTCACCCTGTCTGGTGGATGAAAGATAGGGAACATGATAGAAAGGACCAGAAAGAATATGCACATTTATAGAATCACCTCTTCAATCTGTAACCCACCTTTCCTTTAAGGAGTGAGATTGAAAATACACTTTTCCCACCAGTTTGTCCTTGCAATAGCTCTCTGAGGAAGCTTGAGGCTATGAGCTTGATTCTTACTTTAGAGAATTCTAAACACTTCACCATGATATAAATCCCAGGCTTCCATAAATGGAGCCCTGGCAGTTTAAATGTATCAGACTTAGAGCCAATGAAAACTTGTGCAAGGTGAGACTAGCATGGGACATCCCAGAAAGTTGACAGATGTGGATGCTATTCTGATGGATCGTGGGAATGTCCTATCACCTTGGCAGGCAATTCAGTTGTAACCCAAGTTGACCTCAGAACAGGGAAGATGCCAGAATGATGGACATCAGACCCATGTATTATTTCCCATGGGTTGAAGCCAAATTGGCCACCTGGTTTTCCAGGAAGTTGGAAGAAGTGAAAGAAGTAGGAATGACACTGGCAGAAAATTTGGAAAGATTCTCACCAAACTCAGGCTAGAGCCTATCTACTAAAGGCTTATTCTGTAGTCATGCTGACAGCAAATAAACTATTTGCTTCTACAGAGAGATGTAACAGTCAAGGTTCTGTTACATCCTGTTTACAAGAGAATGTAGGCTTCACAACTGTCTGTTGTGAATAATATGTAAAACATTTTTCAATCGTGAATCAAAGTCACTATGAACTCTGAAAGTGTTGCTGGGAGACTCTTGTTCTGTGTCATGGCCCTTGATCCATGGGATCTATCAAAGGAAGGGTTGTGGTTGTGTGTGGTTCAGTGCAATCATTATGCTAATAACATTATTTTTTTCTTTTTCATCAAAATTAAAGAAGCAGTTTTGGTTCTAAGTCAATGTCTGAAGGACTGGATGACAGCAAAAAAAATTTAAGCTTAATCCAGACTAAAGGTTCTCCTGTTCAGTCAACAAGTAGGCCAAAGAACATAGATCCATTCTGTGCTTGATGTGGTTACATTCTCCCTAAAGACATAGAGGTCTTCAGGAGGAGAAACCACCTTACAGTTTGAGTGTACTCTTGGATTCAGATCTGAGTGTGGATGTGGACCTTTGGTGATGACTGGAAATACTTGCACAGCTAAAGCTAATGAAAAAACAGTGCCTGTCCCTGATCACAAATTTCAGCAGATCTTAAATGATGTGGACAGACTTTTGACCAGAGGCAATTATAGAGAAAATGTTAATTCTTTTTTACAGGCTACAGACTTGTTTGAGGCATAAATCAAAATGCTGGTTGTGATCTTTAAAGACCTGTTCGATCAGTCCAGGGTATATGAAGGATATGAGAGCCAACATGATGTACTGGTCTGAGAGTTGGAGTGTAACTCTGGAGACCGTTGTTTGAATTCCCACTGAGCCATAGAAACCCTCATGGTGACCTTGGGCATGTCACACTCTCTCAGCCTCTAGAGCAAGGCAATAGCAAATCTTCTCTCAAGAAACCTGTCCAAGAAACCCCATGATAGGTTCATCTTAGGGTTGTCATAAGTCAGATACAACTTGAAGGCACACAACAATAATAAAGGATGTATTTTTAGCCTTTTTACTGTTTACATTGTTTTAAATCAATTGTGTTTATTTTATTGTGTTTAACTCTGAGATCTTTAGGGGACAGGAAAGAAAGAACCCCTAGAATCAAAGGGAACAGTCAAAAAGACCTGCCCTGGCTCTGAGATTTGCAGGGAAACCCTTCTTTCAATCTTACCACCTTCTGAAGTATGTTTGGAAAACTTATGAGGAAGGGCCTTCTTAGCAGCTGCTCCTGGGTTGTGGGCCTCCTTCCACAGGAGGTCAGCCTGGTCCAATCTTTGTTGCCATTCCCCAGCCAACTAAAAGCCTACATATCTGTTCAGGGAAGCTCTTGGCAGTTGCCTGGTGGCTGAAGAAGGGGCTTTTAGTGGAGTTTGTTCTATTCTTTTCTTTTGTCCCATGTGCTGTTAAACTATTTTTATGCCAGTTGTTTAATTAATATCATGATGCTGTGTTTAATTCCATTTGTTTTTAATCATGTCAAAGCAGTTGGAGGATATATATTCTATTATTTTTAAAAATAATATAATAAACATAAAATCAACTGCTATTACTATGTACCTATTCTTAGAAATGGGAAGTTTGAAGTTGTGATTGGATAAGTTAACAAGGAAAGAGGATTTCCCACTCCTAGTACCTCCCCCCCACTCTCCACAACTGCCTGAGAAAATAAAAATTTGAAAGGCTCTGAGGTCAATACAAAGTCTCCAAGCTGAGAAACAGCTAGTGGAGGACATGCCAGACGACCAATGCATGCACAGGAATGCGGCAGGGCTCATTTGTGTATACTAATAGTGAAGTGAGGTGTTGCATTCTAGGACCACAAAATTTTCAGAAAGGAATACTGGGAAACAAGATACATTCTGTTTTAATTTGTCTTGCAAGCTGCCTTGAGTCCTATACTGGAATTAAAGCAGGATATTATATATATACACACTTATCACCTTCCTTCTACTTTTGTTCCACAGTAGTGGTGTTCAGAGATATAAGCCATTTCTGCCCTATACTGTTACAGTGGTATTATTCCAGTTTCAACATCCTATGGAATCCTGGGAGTTGGAGTTTAGGAAGGGTCATTTAGAATTATCAACCAGAGAGCTCTTTGGCCTCAGTAAACTACAAGCCCCAGAATTCTACAAGATGTTGAAAGTGGAATGATAACACTATAATGGTGTAGTACAGAAATGGCCATAGTGCTTCTGATACTGGACATAATATATATCCATCATGGCTAGCAACTATTGACAACCTTAACCTCTCCACACAGAGAAACACACTGTTTATGGCACTTTTGCTCAGTAAAGGGTCAGCTGGCCCTGATCCTTCTTCCCCTTTTAGAAATGAGCAACATCTATTCTTTTTCAAAGAGCTTGTGAGGAAAACAAAGGTATTAGGGCCAAACTAGCTCTTCATTTCTTTCTACTCTTTGTTGTACTTGTATTTATGTTATTGGTTTTTATTTATTTGACAGTTGTCTGTGAATCATTATTATTCTGCGAGTCACCATGGGTGCAAGTTGGGGCGAAAATGTCAAGATACACCATTTTAAACAAATAAGTAAAAGTCAATAAAAATGAAGGTTAACACGACTGTTGGGCTTTAGCTTTGAGGGAAGGAGAACGGAGAAAGCTTGTTTTTCTTCCCCTCTCTGCTTCCTGTTCCATAAAACTATTCCTTTTAATTTTTATTAAAAGAGAGCAAAGGAAGAACAAAGTTGCATTTGAGCATTAGATGACAAAGCATAAACACTTGCTTGAGAAAGAGAGGGAGGGAGAACAGGGGAAGGAAGGAGGAAATCAATGGGTAGGTAGGTGGATGGTTGTGCATACAACCTTTAAAATGCTGATAGAAAGATGCAGTGGCCTTTACAATCTCCCTTGGCAATGAGCCCTGTAGGCCAATAGTAAATGATGTGAAAATGTTCTTCCCTCTGAAATATGGAGAAGAAATTCTTCCTTAGCTGAAACTAATGACAGCCAAGTCAGTTTCATTTTGGCCTGTGTTGCTTTTAAATGTTTTGCCTCAGAAGTCTGTTCTGCAATGCATAATTAAACCACAGTTTAAACAAATACATGTGAATTTAAATACACACACACATCTATCTATCTATCTATAAATATTTCAATGCACATTTCAAAGTATGTTGTCTCTCAATCCTTTTAAAATAGAGGCATCTTGATTTCTTTCTAATAACATACAAGTGAACTAGAACATTCAGGAAAGATGAGCATCAGTGGACAATGACGCTTCAATCAGCATATCAGGATGGATGCATCAGCCTACTTCTGATCCATGCCAGCATGACACGTATTAATTACGTAGCCCATTGTCCTGTGTCGATATTAATCTGCCATTTCAAAAAATCAACATGAAGATTTGTCTTTAAATAGCCATCACTGAATGTTCTTTCTTTCAAAATCCACATTCACTAATTCATTTTTCCTCAAAGAGTAAGCAGTGTAAATAGCAATGCTGAGATTTCCATGGTTGCACTACACTGGTGTCATTATGCTAGGTCATGACAGAAGGAGGGAAAAGTCTATAGGCACAGCAGCTGTGAAAAAGTTAGTCATGGGAGAGACAGGCTGTTTGGAGCCTAGTTGATTTTGATTGTGTCCCCTTACCGCTATACCACTTCCTTGGGTTCTACAGGGCCACTTATAAATGAATATTTGAAACAATTACAAAAGTTTAAACCATTTGCAGATCTATATAAACTTTTTAAAAACCATATCACCCAGCAACAATACTACATATTTTATACTGAATCCAGAACACATGTCACCTCCCAAAGTTTCATGTTCCCAACAAAGCTGTTCTTGCTGGCAGAAATCTTGCTGCTCAGCAGTAATTGTAGCTAACCATAAATAAAAACAGGAACCAGAAACAAAGAAATAATATAATATCCACAATAAGAAATTTACCATTCCATTTCCTCCTAAACCCATACTTTAAATTTATATTACCTAATGCAAAGTGAGAAGTGTCAGGTAGCCCTCCATATTTCAGTATGGGACATGTAGTAGTAGTTAATTAGCTGCTTGCTTGTAACCAAGGATGGGAACCAGAGACCATTAGATAAACAAAGCTGGAATGCAGCACTGATAAGAACTACCAACCGAAGCTGGCCCTTTTCAAGGTCTCTTGCTGTCTCTTGCTGTGGGAAGAGAATCTTTTGCTTCAAATGTTTGGTTTCTGCTAATTGCTTTCAGTTCACTCACTGAAGTCCTGTACAACACATCACACTCCTAATAAATAGTGTATTAGCACTGTTACATTTGTGTGTGTGATTTCGGTTCCTGACAGAGAAGGGTCTAATTCCTGGCAAATGCAGCTCTTTTACCCTCCAGCACTCTCTCCCTCCCTCTCTCTTTCTTGACTAAATTAGCAATAACAGCCTCTCTTTCCCTCTCTCTCTCTCTCTTAGAGATTATCCACCCACTGGGTTAAGCAAATAACTCATAGGGTTTACATGACCACTGCACTACTGTTACACAAAACATGGGTGACTCAGAGGTCCACTCGCAATGCCAGTGCCTCTGTGAAACAGTGGGAAATATTAGCTCAAATGGGAGGCACTGAAGAGGGGGATAAACTAGCAAGATCTTTTATACCTGTGTAAAATGCAGGAACCCCAGCCAGAGAGTCAAAGAATATTTGTTTTATTGGGGGCATTAACAATCACGCACACATAAGATCCAAACAATCTCACAATCACATAAGATAAGGAAAGGAAGGAAAAATGGGATAGTGAGAAGTTGGAGTTGGACATCTAAGGGCATCACAGACCTGTTATTGCTCAATCTCGGGTGGCTGAACGCCACTTGAGAAGTTGGAGTTAAGTGGGTGATATTTACCTATCCAGAGAGAGGAAAAGCAATGTGGCCCAGACAGAGTCTGAGTGTATACAATAATGGGAATTGGAGCAGTAGAGTCACAACCTATGCCCAGAGTACTACAAGCTATCTAACTCAGAGCCAGAGTATAAATACTTTTCTTCTATCCTGAGGGGGAAGGTGTTAATGGTTCTAATGGGGTCCAGAATGAGCTAATGGCCTTAGCATTAGGTGACAAAGGACTGATGGCAATTGTGATAGCTTCTTAAAGGAGGAACAGGTGAGGGGACAAAAGGGGGAGTTTCAATGGACAAAGGAAGAGAGTCAAAGATAATCAGTCATTCTGTGGAAGCAGCTTCGGGCTCTATAGGTTCTAAAGGTCAACTCATTGAGGGACATTTGCAATTCTATTATCACCAGGAGTTCCCTGACTATGACCTAGCCATGCCCTGAGGTCCTGATCTGGCCTAGTTTTGCAATGCATGTGCACAGCCAGTTCATCTTTGCCAGCAGGCTTCTCAGCCATAACAGGATACAACTGATATTTCATGCTAATTAATATTTGCCAATTAAACCATACCATGGAGTGGGTGTGTAAGGCCTGGTAACACCACCCTACTAAAAGTAAAATCACTAATGTAGTATACTAACAGGATTCAGGCAAAAGAATCTTGTGCCCCCTTAAAGTTTCTGCCTGGAATCTCCATATGGACAGAAAATGACTGCTACAAGAAGAAGAGAGAGGGGGATATGATCCTTTTAAGACTTGCCACCAGCAATGTTCCAGTCTTGCTGATAAAACCAATGGAGATATGTCTTGTTATGACTCTCTGGAAGCCTGTCAACACTTATCACCTATCAAGATTTTTCCATCCCTATAGATCCAGTCCTGTCATTACTTACCACCAATTGAGTGTTACTTATAATGAACACACATGTGAGTTTTCATTGAAGTTATGAAGGTTGGCAGGGTTGACTCATATCTCCTTACAGAGGCCCTTTTCGCATGGTGTTTTTAAAGCGTATTAAGCACGCTCCCTTCTCCCTTCATGAGCCGCCGTACCACATGACGTTCTGGCGAACCAGGTGCTATCACAGCCATGGATAGTGCTGATAGCGTGTTTTCTTATTTTCGCCTGAAAGGTGAAAATAACCTCCCTTTCACACATTGGTTGTGCAACCAGAGGGCCTGCAGAGCCGTCGTCCGGTGTGCTTCCACAAAAGACCCAGGAATGGGCGGAGCGTGGGCAGTCCCTGCTGCCTGTCCCTCATGCCGCAGCTCCCAGGGATGCTCCACCCAGCAGCAGGCTGGCTGCTGCCCCATTGCAGCAGGGAACACTGCATGATGCGTCACCGCAAAAGGCCACCCCAGGGCTGCGTCGCCACTCACATTCGAGACGACAGCAGCCCCCAGGTTCCGGCAGACTGTGTTTTTTTTTTCAAACCTGGTGCTATCATTAGCACGTTACCAACAAAGTATGAAACATCCTGTTGGCAGGATCTATCATGCTAACGTTAGCACGATAGGCTGAAAAAAAAAGAAAAAAAGAAAACCCACCAACCAATCAGGGCCGGTGGGGCGGGGACAGGGTGGGACCTGGGCATGGCCCAGGACACCGACATGCAGAAGAGGCACCAGGCGGGGACTGGTGCTCTTTCGCAAATGCCCTACTGTGTGAGGAGTGCAACGGGCTCTCTTGCAATGTTTGTAATAGCGTAAGGGCTCTAGTTCATCGTGCTCTCGAGCTACGGTGTGAAAAGGGCCAGAGACATCAGCTATGCCTATAGTACCATAAGACTTGTTTTTACACAGTCCCCACACCACTTCCCAAATGCTGGAGTATAAGCAATAGCTGCAACTCTCCTAAATAGAGTAGTTAAACTGGCAAGGCAGAAGCTGAACAATAACTAGTCTTTCACCCATCCACTTATCTGGTCTAGCAGAGAAAGAAAAAGAAATTTAATCTTCTTTGTCAAATATATAAAAGTAGCTTTAGTTACAAATAATTGTTGATAATTCAACTCTAACAGAGGAGAGAGAAGAAAGAAGAAAATGGCTGTAAGTAAGAATGCTGGAGAAAGAGAAATGGCATTGTGGAAACTTTTAACAAACAGGAAGTCACTGTAAATATTTACTGTGCCTGAATGCTTTGAGAGTAACATGCAAACTAGCCACAGGCATGCAAATACTGCTAACTCTATCACTGAAATTTCTACATATCTAGGTGTATTTTATACTAAGATATGTACCTTAAACACATTTTGAAAGGTTTTGAGCCAGGAACTTTATTGCAAAATTCAGAGAAGTGTGAAATCTGCAGAATAAATTCCAATCCGCACATTAGTTCCAATTTACAGATAAGTCCTGGAGGTTTCGGAATTTATCAAGACTGAATTGCTCAAAAATCCCTCACTGAAACACCATGGCTGACACAAAACATTGCACAGAGATATACCTCTTCGAAAGCAGTTATCTGCCACACTAAAAGTTGAGCAACTTTCTGTTCAGAATGCAGAAAACACATTTGAAGGAGATGGAGGAAGACCTGGAGAAACTGACTGACTCTGGTTGGAATAAACCAATTTGGTTTATAAGGTTAGTTGTCTCCAGCTGGTCTCTCTGGATGTTTCTGTGATAAACAAGGTTTTGATATAAAGCAACATATGGTGCCTGAAGTTCGTAATGCCTTTGCTGCCAGTCACTGGAATGGAATTACTGAAACCTACTCCAGAGGTACGGACCGTAGGAGAAGAGCAGGACGGGTAATGTTTAAAACACCATCTACTTTTGTAAATGAAAGCTGTCAAGACTCATAGAAATAAATTGGAGGGAAAAGTAGCTCTCTTGTGTATTGCCGAAAGAGCCTGAGGGTATTGGTGCATATAAAAACCTTCACAAGTAAGAATGAGGATGAGAAAAATTCTATTATGGCTGTAAAGGAATAACAGCAAGGAGTCTGTGCTGTTGAAAGAAAGAAATGCTTAGATATTATTTTTATGCTGGTGAGAAAGAAATGCAGCTGCTTCAACTTCAGTCTCTGGCTGCAAATCCTACCTACATTTACTTAGGAACAAGACCAATTGACCTCAGTGGGACTGACTGGTAAGCTGATATATAGAGGATTGTATTGTTACTGACCAATCCACCAAATGTGATACATTTGTGAGGATATAGACCAGGAATGAGCAAGGGAGGGAGGATTTTACTGCAGTCCTCCTTCCAATAAGAACAGAGAAAGCAAATCTGAAAGTGGTGAAGTCCATTTGCAGTAAATCAACATGATCACCAACATTTTCATCATCATTATTATCATGATTGATGACAACATCATCACTGCCAGTACTGTGTTAAGAATTTGTTTTAAAGACCCTGCAACCCTGTTAATGTGTGTTAAGGCTCACCAGAACTGAATACATGAAGTCATGAGAACAGTGCATCTAAGCATATGAAGAGTCTTTAAAGAACAATGTTACAAGACAAGAGGCATGGTACGGCTGAGGGCACTCCCTCTTATTTCCCTTTGTGTTTGTACTCTCAAGGGACAAACCTTTTAAAACAAACAAGCAAGCAAGGACTTAATGTCTATCTCCTTCCACTCCACTCTCAAAACAAGTAAGAAAATTCAGAATTGAGGTGAATATTTCAACTGAAAAAGTCCTGCAATGTAGATATTTCAGGTAAAGCAGGGAATCTGACTATAATCAAGAAAGGCCTTTTCTGAGTGTTCCCTCTCTCCTTTGCTTCTTCTGTGCCACTTCCAGTGGGTTCCACAAATAGATCTGGAGAACACGAGGCCTATAGGAGGAAGGGAAAATAATGGAAAGTTGCCCTGTTCTCTGCTGCTGGTGGAACACCTTCTGTCAGTGGAGAGAAACTAGCTTGATTCTTCCCAATGTATCATCAAATAGGTATTTCAGCATAAAATATGCATCCTTTTCTTCTTTAACGTAATTATGAATTTGTGAGGAAAGACATATACATGGAATAGTTTAAAAACTATTCTCTTTCTTAGGAAAAGCAGTATTCATTGGGGAACACTCATTCCAGACATTTCCAGTCAAGAGCCACTTCTGCATTGTACAATAAAAGACACTTGCTATCAAAGAGGGGTGCAGAAGGAGAAGCAGCAGCCCTTATACTACTGTCTTTTTCTAGTCAGCTTGGAACTTTTCCAGTTCTCTCCTTATCTGGTTGCTCAGCACCACAGCACCACAGTTTCTCCACACCACAGCGGGGAGAAAACTATAATAACTCTTTGTTCTCACAGAGGAGGATGAAATAGTTGAGGTTTTATATTCCTAATTCCAAGAGTAGTACACAGAGTGAGCCATGTTGAGACAGTGAAGAAAACCTGCCAAAATCAGGACGCTATCAATTACTTTGTTTCTGAATAAAGATTAAAGTTGTTGTTGTTATGTGCCTCCAAGTTGTTGTGACTTATAGTGACCCTAAGGTGAATCTATCATGGGGCTTTCTGAGCTGATTGTGTGTTATACACCCTAGGTCATTCACTGGGTTTCAATGGCCAAGCTAGGAACCAACCCCTGGTCTCCAAGGTCATAGTCCAGTGCTCAAACCACTATACCACACCGGCTCTCTAAAGATTAAAATAGATCTCTTCAATTGGTAGACTCACACAATGTCACAGAGAGTACCTTTAGCTTTTAAAGGTAGTGCCTGAAGATTTATTCAGACCCTGGCCTGCTAACCTGTAGGGATCAACTGGGGGAGAGAGGAATGTGGGTACCTCTGTAAGTCCCATGGCCAAACAGCTTCACAGGCTAAGTTTGTATAGGACTCTGCAATTGCATTCAATCACACCATTAAAGAGGTTCTCATGAGCCAAAAATGTTCACAATTCAGCCAAATTTGATTACAGAAGCCTATGTGGACCTCCATGTTCCATGTGCAGACGTCTGATAACTTGCTAGATTTGGGGATGGTATACATTCCCATCAGTTTAGTGGTACATAGTTTCATCTGGGCCAGTGTCTCCCCTTCCCAGTTTCTTTCTTTGCTTAACTTATATCCCATCTGTCTTTTAAGTGGAAGCCAGTTTAGTTTGAACACACACTAGTATCCAATTACGTATCTTCTGGTTAGTGACTAACATTTCCAAATGTTCAGCTTCAGTTCAAAAATGTTCAATTCTAGCTCAAAAAATGCTTTGAGGTGAGCAAATGAAACAATAGGGTTTGGGGAGTTTGTATTATTCATCTGACATGATTGTTTATTTTCTATCAACAGGACAGCTAGTTTCAAAATTCTGTGTATCTTAGATGATGAAGAGATTTGAAGATCTCAAAAGCTTGCACATATTTTTGTACCATTTTGGTAGGCTTTTCCAACGTTGTGGATTTTGGTTCAGATTCAACACCGCTTTAACTGGCTTAGCATTGGCTCAAATGGTTCTTGGTCATCTTGGTGAGCGTTCTACTTGTAATTGCTTTTCACTGGCCCTATTTCTTCATTCACCCCTTTCTTACACATGATTTCCTATACAAAGGAAACTTGTAGCACCTTTGAGGCTGAAAGAAAAAGGTTTGTGGCATAAGCTTTCAGTCTACTTCATCCAATGCATCTGGTGAAGTAACTAAATCTATGAAAGCTTATGCTACAAATGTCTTTTTCTAAGTATCAAAGATCCCTTTATATGCTGATATAGACTAACTGGGTAGTTCCCCAGTTCCATGCCACTACAGAATACCACAAGCCTATAGATGGGGTTGATTGCATAGATCTTTCCTTCAGGACTGACATCCCACTACAAGGGCAGTTTAGAAAGAGCTGCATGCTCAGTCCTGCCGCATACTTGTGATATTCATAGACGTTCCCTAAGGATATTGTATCATATTGCTGGATAGGTTTGTGAAGGCAAGCAGAATATGAAGCAGAGTGATCTGTGAAATGTTTGAGATGAGGGGGCAAAACTACTATGCCTATATACTTTCAGTTCACAGGGACTGAAGGAAATGTATTCTCAGAATCATGAAAACTAGGACTATGCCATCTGAATGTGCATTTCTATAGATAAAAGTCCAGTCTATGCTACCTCTCTCTCTGACATACCCATTTTCAAAATGTAGCCTACCTTTTGATAAGATCCATTAACTGACCACTCTACCTTCAATTGCAAGCCACATAAAGCTGAACTAAAATGGCACATAAACATTAGGGATTCCATTGAAGGGCATTGTCTGCCTCCAAGCTTCAAAAATCATTACTGAACCATAATTTCAAAGGAAAGGAGATCAGTCATTGTTTGGAAATGAGACTGCTAAAGAGTAAACAAAATCATTAGACTGGGGCATAGAAACAGAACACTATCTTCATCATCACACACTCACCCAAAGCAAAATGATGAGTTCTAGTCCATATTGGCAATGACAAGGCCAAACTGCAAAGGTGCCAAATGGAGAAGCAATTATAATTTTTTTTCTATAGTGATCAGTGATGGAGAGAAGTTGTTTATGCTAATAAGTTTGTTGGTTCTCTTCTCAGAGGTCAGTTGCATTTTCTTTGCTGAAGCAAACTTTAACAGGAAAATGGCACAGGAAAATATAGGCACCAATCTCTCAAAGTTTAAAAAAGAAATAGGGAAAGGAAAATGCAAACAGTAATGAATAAGGAGCAACCTATGTCTTCCCAACACCTCCAAAGCAAAGGAATAATGAAATGGTTTCCTTCCTTATATACATCGGGACTTTATCCAGGGTTCACCTTGGTGGTTGCTTCACAAAGCAGATTCCAGAAGTAATGTGGCACTTTTCTAGCTCCCTCCAGTCTCCATTTTGGATGCCACTGAAAGAAAAAGCAATAAAAGAATTCCAGTCTAGATAACTGTTTTTTGCACACAAATGTGCAAAGTTTGTATATGGAACACAAACTTATAAAAAGTGTATCCACAGAGATCACACAACCATAAAAGTTAATAGAGTATGAAAACTCTTTAGGGCTAATGAATGTATTCTGTCACAACCTTTATGAATTAAAGTCTATATTGTACAATAAACAAAAGGTGTTACACTTAGTTGGAGCAGGATGTCTCTGTTACGTATACAAATTTATGCAGAAAAAATAGGTTCTTTGGGTCAGGATTTTGAAACAATATTCAGCCCAAATGCTGTTTTCATAGGATGGACATTTATGCATCATCAATAAAAGAGAAAGCACATTGCTGAAAGAAGGGTATGAAAAAGGACACAGAAGAAGATTATAAGAAAAGAAGACAATAAACTACTTTAAAGAAAGTACTTCTTTGCACAACATGTAGTTAAACTGTGCAGTTCACTGCCACAAGATGTAGTTATGGCTACCAACTTGGGTGGCTTTAAAAGGAGATTGGACAAATTAATTAGAATGGGTCCATCAACAGAGACAAGTTGGAATGGCTGTACATAATTTCCTTTGCTTGGGAAGGATACCTCTCTGCATCAGTTGCTGAAGAACACAAGCTGAGGATGCAATTGCATCCATGTCCTTTTAACAGACTTCTCATAAGCAGCTAATTGGCTACTGGGGGAACAGAACATTGGACCAGAAATTTTGTCCAATCAAACATGGCTTTTCTTATGTTCATAGGACACGGATCAGCCTAAAATTTACAAATGCCAGCTCATGTGTATACTTGCAAATCTGGAAAGAATTGTGATAATGTAAATGGAAACACAGTGTGGCTCACCATGGTGGGGAATGTTGTGGTGAAGTGACCTAAATGGCTGTTTAGTCTGCTGTCTAGACTAGCTGTTGATGAGCAAGTATAAAACCCCTGTAATCCCCTCTTCTGGTTCTTTATCTTGGATTGGGTAGTCCTTCAAATAGATGAGACCTTCCAACAGAGAACTGTACTTCAACAATCCTTCAAACTAGGACTATGCTCTGTAAGCCACAAGACATGACCATCCTAAAACTGCCCCCAAGCTTTCAGAAAAATTTTTATATTCTATTTTATTGTTCTAGCACATAATATTTTCCAGTGTTGCAAAGGCTACATATGTGTTTTCATCTGGCTGTTTTCTGGAATTTCCATTCAGGTATTAAAAACAAGGAACATCATTTAGTGTTGGACTTTGGTGGAATAGTGGAAATCCACGGAAACAAGAGGAACACAATTTCTAGTATACCCCAAAACTCATGCAAGGACTGCAGGCAGAGGGGAAGGAAGTTCCATCACTCTTCAGTACCAACATTAGGTATTTATAGGAGGTCAAAATGAGGATAATCTCCCCAAGAAATTAAATTTATCTTCAGTCCCCAAATTTCTAGCATTGCAGTAACTTAAAATCTAAGCGCTTAGAAATAGTTTAAGCATCCAAAGAAAAGGGAATGTGAAGACAGGGAATATAAGAGTTCTAAGTGTGAATGAATTTCAATGCTTTACTTTCTCCAGTGCTAGAAATGTGGAAACTTGGAGGAGAATTTCAGTGAGGGAAGCAGAATTCTTATGGGATGTAATGCCCTCATTCTCCTCCCTCCATTCTAGTTACAACTCTGATTATGTTGGATTCAAACCTTTATTACCACTAGCAGCGGACTAAACTGTGTAACCTCCCTCCATTACCATTTCTAACACTGCTCCTTGCTCTAGTAGATCTGTTCAAGATTCACCTCACAGGTCTGCTCTTCTTTATCATCATTCCCCCTACCTCCCCTTCTCACCTTTTCTTTTCTCTTATTTTGTTCAAGATCTGACTGAAACTGTTCTGTTGGTGAATAAAGGCAATTTTTTCCCCTCTTGATCTACTTCCAATTCTCATTGTATTTGCTCCTACCATTATTTTGGCACAGAAGTGTTTTAAAATCCTTTTGCAAAGTGCATACCTCTTTGATTTGAAAATCACCACCGAGAGGGTTTTTTTTTTTTCCTTAAGAGTTCTTCCCCTAGTCTTTTAACTTCTCATAAATTATTACCTTAAGTTAAGCGCCGCCCGTTTTCAGGAACCTCTGAAATGAAAGACAGCCACCTCTGAATGCTGCGTAAGTTGATTTGCAAAAGTGGAAGTGACATTCAAGAGAAAATATTGCAGTTAAGTGCTTAAAATTCAACTATTCATTGTACTAAAAATCAAAACAGACAGGACACAGTTGGAATTGCTTGCAATCTGAAAAAAGAAAAAAAAAGAAAATTTGAGGAAGGAAAGAGTTAAAACTGTAAAGACAACAGATCGTTGATTCTAAATCACTTGTGGCCAACATGAAGATAGCTTATAACTTTAAGCCTCCACAATGAACATCTAGCCAATTATATCCTTAAAATGGCCAAGTATAAAGCAACACTGAGATGTTTAGCTTTCCTTTCTTATGTTACATTTTAAAAGGATGCACACTCTTTCTGTTAGAAGATCAGTGATTTCACATTTGAGTTCTTTAAGAACTCTCAGGTGAATACTACCTAAACTCTTTGATTTCTTTGAAATTTGTCACTGTATTCTAGAATGTGATTACTTGTCACCAATATCTGCCTCAGCTCCTCAGACACACTTTTTGAAAATATTTGTTCAGATTTGGACATCTGCCCTATATGTTCTGCAGTAAAGACAGATTAAAAGTATTCATTTGGCTTCTCTGCAGTCTCTTTATTCTTTGTACTGCTCCTTTTGTAGTCAGAAAAAAACAGATAACTACATCCAAATAGCATTAACAATGTGCAGAGAGAATGACGCTGTTTCTTCCTTATTCCATGTCTCTTTCCTAATTCATAAAGCAACCCGCTCTTTCTCTTCACTTTCCATTGGCTGCAAATCATAACATCCCAAAGGCTGGAGAAAATTTTCTTGCCTTTAAAGACAAATACACACGTACAAACACAATGTTTTCTCTCTCTCTCTCTCTCTCTCTCACACACACACACACACACACACACACACATATTTATCATCATCCAGTCCCCTGCCACCTCCCTTGATCTATACATAACAGCTAAGAAGGATCATTTTTATTCCCATCATGGCACACAGTATAGTATAAACTTCCCCATTGAGTGGTCTACAATGAGGATCAAGAATACAAGGTCTCCATTCCTCATCTTCTCCATACCAGTCCTCTAAGAAATGGAGGGATTTGTGATCTTCATCACCACTATAGTAGGTTCAGTAGGAGTGGTGGTGGTGAAATCTTTATTCTTCATCTCTATTTTGGCATATGGGATGAACAGGTGTAAAACTTCCTGTCCAGAGTGCAACAATGAAGACAAAGGCTCTGCTGGCAGATGGGCACGGCCACTCAACATGCCGCAGTCTGAATCAGAGAACCTCACAAATTTCATCACACCCAAGAGTGAGAGATTCTTCATCTCTAGTTTACCATTGTTGTTGTTGTTGTTTACCTTCAAGTCATTTCCGAGTTAAGGCAACCCTAAGGTGAACCTGTCACTAGGTTTCCTGTGACTGCAGCTCTTTTCGCATGGCATTTTCCATGTGAAAGGGCACCTGAGATCGTGAGGAGCAATCTGCATGACACACTCACAATCGTGCAACGCTCCAGGAGCAGGCAGGTGCCGATTGCACATCTTTTCATTTTTGGCTAGAAGCTGAAAATGGTGTGCGATTGTGCATTGCTCCCGGGCCCCACGCACACTTACAGAGCCGCACCAGTCGCGCTTCCTGCCCCAGTGCAGCCTGGGAAGGTCCCAGGTTGCACTGCGGAAGGAAGAGGTGGGGCTCTTGTGCAAGCAGGCAGCTCATGCGGAGCCGAAGGACCCCGGACGCGAGAGCCTCTTGCCAGAGGCTGCTCGCAAGATCCCCGCACCCCAGCGCTGGAAGAAGGTAGGTGCAGAAAGGGCCTGAGAGTGTGTAATACTCCCAAAGTCATCCAGTGGGTTTCCACAGCTTAGGGGGGAAATCAAATCCTTATTTCCAAGGCTGTAGTCTAACACACAAACCATTACATCACACTGGTTCTCCATTAGATAACCAAAAAATAAATAACTGAAGTAGTTTTGAGAACTGGACTGAGACCTCAGAAGACCAGGATTCAGATTCTCAGGCATGTCAATCTACTGGTTGAACTTGGGCAAGTCTCACTCTCTTACTCTAAGAGGAAAGCAATGGCAAACCTCCTTTGAATAAATCTGGCCAAGAAAACTCTGTGATAGGGTTGCATACATTGGTGTCCCTTTGAAGACACTGTGATAATGGGGCTTCCCATTATCTAGTGATAATGGGGCTTCCCATTATCTAGGCTTGTCAAAGGGAGATACTTCCCTCTTCAGGTAAACCAAGGGTTAATGAGGTGTTGGGATTACATCAAGGGTCACAGGGTGAGAGTTGACCAACCAAAAGGAAAGGGTCAGCATCACAGGTCACAAGATGAGAATTGACCAACCAAAAGGAAAAGAGGTGGGCACCTTGGAGATGCTTCCAGATCCTTCCAAGGAGGAAAATATAAAACTTCTGAGAGGCCATGTGGCCAGAGAGAGAAAGAGAGAGACACACAGAGACAGAGAGAAAGAGAGGAGAGCTGGGCCAGTCGAGCTGGCAGGCATGCCGTGTCTCCTGGACACCCCCCCCCTTCTCCTTTAGACCATCTAAGCCTGTAACCTAATTGTGAGTAACTAGAAATAAGTAGTTAGTCACGTTAGGGATGTTGTTATTTTGAGAACTGGCTGATCTTAAGAATGTATCTGTGCTGTTGTATCTGTTTTGTAAATTCTTGTAACTAAGTGTACCTGGGAGAGGGGAGTCTCCCAAGTGTATACTGTTTATTTGCATGCCTTGATTAAAACACTTCTATAAACCTCCGTTTCTCTCCATTTCCACGCCAGGGTTGGCACACGCTACATAGGACCTCTCACTCAGGGGAAGGGGGAGGTGGAAGATCCTTACGCTTAGAGATTGGGCAGGGTCCCTCCTGTCCTGTCCAAATAATTCATAATTCAGGGAAGTGGTGGTAGCATACCTGATAGAGTTGGGGAGATTGCCAGTCGTTCCGAGTGTGGGAATCAGCTTTGGGAGGCTGGCAAGAACCCTAGTAAAACGCTGGGAGGGAATTTCCAGTCTTGCAAGGCTGGAAGTCAACTTAAGAGACTGGAAATAAACCTTCAGTGTCACAGACACATAAAATGATAATCCCCAAAATACAGCATTTGATACTACTGCATTTTGGGGGAAAAGGGAAAAATCCAAAACAGGAGAAAGAAATGCCTATTAAAATTTTATTAGCACCAAGTTAAAAATAATCACTTAAGAGCAAGCTTGCTTTTGAAGTTCGTGGAACACTGCCTCAGGCCTGATGCAGAAAGGAAAGAAAAAGGGAAAGAAAAAGGTATCAGTAGATGGTGTAATAGAAGCCAGAAATTGTACTTAAGATGGCGATTGATTTAGGTCAAGATCAAATTGTATTCAGTGCAAACAGTCACAGCATATTGTGACAAAATAGTCATGGCTATTCTCCTTCTGAAGATGTTTTAAAACAAAAACCAATTGTCTCTTAAGGCAAGCAGAGAATGAAATATTTTGTGGTATTTACATTAGTTCAAATGGAGATTAGTTTAGATACTGGAGTAGCTACTGAACCAGGTTTAAGACAGAACTTGGAATGACAGATGCCAAAATCTCCTAGCCAGTATATGGCCAATTGAGACAAGTGGAAGATTCTGGGAGCTGTAATCTAAAAGTAACTTTTCCAACATGTGGTTCAGGGCTATGCAAAAATATAGCTATAGTCCTGTTCACAGGAATCAAGATTGGCAATGTTAACAGTAGATTTCACTGGTCTGTGTAAGGTATTTCCCTTATCCAGTCAACTGAATATCCCCATATTGCTGCCTCAGCTGCTTTTGTCTGGTAAGCTCCAAAGCCTTCTTTAGAGGTCATTTCTCTTATATGTCTCTTTAAAAAATGGAATGGAGGACACAAAGAGGCGATATCCTTGAAAATAAAAACCAAGGCCATGGGTTTCAGATAATGCGTCTCTTCTCTGAAGAGTCCCAAAATCCTTGCCCCATCAGATAATTTAACAAGCTCTGTTCTGGAAAGAAAGCTGAATTTGCTTTGTTCTCTTTGAAAGGAAACAATTGGGAAATGGGGGAGTTGGCAAACTGTTGGCATGCAGACTCAAAACAAAAAAGCAAGCGGAAATAAGACAGCTGTGATTCAAAATGGTAACAAGCTGCATGCAGTTCCATCTAAATTTAACAAAAGCTTTGTGAGCTTTATTTAAAACTGCTTGGTTCACACTGCCAAGACAACAGGATGCCTCTGAATGTCTTCCCTAAAAAACCTGTCTCTGACACAGCTTTTTTATAAAGCGGTGAGTGCCTTCAGACAAAATTTTATCTATTAATCCCATCCATTAGAGCAATGAAATCCAGTAGAGTTTTGAGGTGACACTGGAATAATTGTCGCTTGGGATTTTAGGCGCACTTTCTCACCATTTTGAACATGCAATGTAGATTGCATGTATGCATCCAACTAAGTGACTTTTAGGTTCTTGTAACCAAAGCTCATGTCAGATGATCTCCTGATCCATGGCAGGAGGGTTTGTATCACCCTGTCAATAGTTAGTGCAGGCTAAGGCTACGGCAGCTGACAGCTCCGATGTTGTGATGGTAGTGAATCCCTTCTGGGATTTAGTTGGCACTTGAAAGGAGCTAATGCATGGTAATGAATCTATTTTGCCAGAAAGGACTCAGCACTTTGATTACTGCCTTCTAAGTTCAGACTAAAACTCAAAGAAGATTCACATCTCTTCTGCAACAGAAGATACCAGCACCAAAGGAAAGATTAAAACATGTTAAGGACCCTATCACACTACACACTTATAGCACTATGATTCCACTTTAAGCTCCATGGTTCCATCCCATGGAATTCCAGGATCTGTAGTTTAGAGAGAAGTATTTAGAATTTTCAGCCAGAGAGCACTAATGTCTCATCAGACTACAAAGCCCAGCATTCCACAGGATACAGCCATAGTAAGATTATAAGTGTACAGTGTGATAAGGCCCTGAGTCTCTAAGTGAAGTCAAGTTGGCATTAAGCCTCCCCCCTCAAAGAATATTCTAACAATTGCATAACAATGATGAACAATTTGAAATTTTTAGTAAGCTTTTTATATTAAAGATCCTTTATGATTCGAAGCTCCAAATTGTAGTTTACCTAGATTGTGCTTAAACTTGACTATGGTACAAGCTTGACAACAACAACAGCAAGCTTGAGAAGAAAGGAGTGGCTACAAACTCAAAAGACAAAACAGAAGAAGAGACAGTAGATTGTGCACCTTATTTGGCCTATGAAAAAAGTCAAACCAATATTTAGACATTAGAAGAAACTTCAAAAATTAATCTGAAAAGCTCAAGAACTCTGCAGGAACAGATTGCTGGATAGACAGATTTATTTTAATGCACCCTGAAGCTAAACAAAATACTTGCAAGATAATATGGTGAGTTAAATTAAAAATTAATATTCTTGCAGAGCAGCACCTAAGGAGCCATTTATTTAAATACATTTTAAGCTATTCATTTCCCAATGGGATGGGGGGAGGGAAAGTTTGAGGCAGAACATCAAAATACGAAGACACCAAAGTGCAGGAAACATGGAGGCTCCAACCTCAGTAGAAGTGGGGCCTGAAAGGATTTAACAAAGCAGTACGAAGAAGCCTGTTCAGAAGTAGTATTGAAATTGAGTTCATTTCCATTTGGGCTTCTTTCCTTAATCTTCTTATTAAAAAGCCCATATAATGGTTGTGAAACACCCAAGGTTCTGCCCAGTCTGACACCTCTTTATGTCCAGGACTGAACAATGAGGGAGATCTCTGGATCAAGCCAGGGCTATGACAAGTAGGTCTGTTTCTATTCTCCTTTCCAGAGAATGCAGCGCCCTTCTCACCCTTGTCTCCCCTTGGCTACTCCTCCCACGGTTACCTCCCTTTACTGCTTTCTTTAAATCTGCCCCTTTTCAGATATCAGGATGAGCAGTTATTTTTCTCTTAAGTGAATGTGATATTATTGGTTATTATGGTAGCATGTATAATCCAGTCCAGAGAAATAACACTTTCTTCAGGCAGCTTTTATAACAAGAGATAAACAAATCTGTATTAAATACACTGTCAGTGCAAAACTTGTTGTAATTAAGGATTCCTAAATTAGAACAATGCTTCTCTCTCAAATCCAACACTATCATCCCAACTCTCGCTCCTCACTCTGTCACACCAATTCTCAAGCTGGAACCTCAATCATCTGAACAGTCAGTTAAATTCTGCTATTCCACTCTCCTTCCCCTGGGCTATCCAAGGTTCCATTCCAAAAACCAATCACTTTTCCACAGTCTTGGTCTCCAAGGAGGCTCTGTTGTCAAGGCTCCCCTCCAGTACGTCACAATGGTCAACTAGCATTCTCCTTTGTCCTGCCCGCTAATATGCAATGGGCTTCTCTAAAGCAGAGGTGGGCAACTGCATGAGGCCAAGACTAAATTTCTCCCAGACCATCCCACAGACCACACCTACACAAACAGCAAGCCCAGATTTTTCTCTGCAGTCCCTCTCAAAATGGCAATATGCTGTAATTTCCTCTTGACATTTTGGGAGGGATTGCAAAGGAAAATTATAGTTTGGGAGGTAGGACAGGATTCTGAGGTGCCAAAAGATAAAGATTACTTTTAGATTCAAGGGTCAGATCTAGCTCCACTGATAGCAAAATACACAAGACATCCTACTGGAGGAAATAAGGCCACAATTTTATTGATTACAGCTACACAAAGGTTAGTGTAATCATGGGATTGGATCCAGCCTGTTGGCTGATGAGCCTGTGATCAGAACCTACTGGGTGACCCAAGGATGACAGCTCCAGGATTCCACATGGGCAGACACCAGTTCATAGTTTCCCTGTCACTAGGGGTGTGATGAAGCGAACATCCTCCCAGTAGGGTGTTCCTCCTGCTGTCCACACTCCCACAGTCTTATAAGAAGATCCCCTCCCTGTCTGTTTGACCTACCAATTTCCCAACTTCCGGGATCCAGACCCCATGCCCAACCTCCACAAAGATGAGAGGGAAGTCCCTGCTCCCTGACATCTCTATCAACATACAGCAGCAGCTGCAACCAATCACACCATTTGTTGTACACTACATACAACCAAGTGTCCAGTTCTCATTCTGATAGGTGTATACCATCATCCTGATACAGGCCTCAAGCTTGAAGGATATAACGATGAATTCATTTGGTGCCCATGGCAATAACCTGTTTGCCAATGGCCTTAGTCAACTTGCATCACACAATGGCCAATATCTCCGGATGGCTCATTCCCCTACAAACAATGCCATTCCAGGATGCCTGACCAAATAAGCCAGGAAAATGTTTCCCCATTTCTACTTTATTCCTCTTGGCTTTGGCCAGGAAGTCCAGCTTCATGCATGTTATTTTCTCCAAGTTGTATGATAATTGTATCTGAAGTCTCTATATCCTGGGTCCTCCAAAAGAGTTGGCAGCAACGAGTCTGATTACATTCTTCTCTTGCCAATCCAGTCAACCTTAACATGCTCCTGCAGGAACAGGTTTTGACCCCAACTATTCCAGGACATGTACTCCACCCTGCATATCCACACTGTCTCGTAATCTGACTCTAAAACAAGGGACATATTAGACATGAATACTTCAGGCAAGGACAAATGTGAGACCCTTTCCCCAGGATGGCATTGTGCATAAGTGTTGTCCAAGTCCCATCCTCCTTCTGTGTCCCCAGTGCGTCATCTCACATTGGGGACAGGAGGAGGACAGGACCCGGATGACACTTATGCACAACGTCATCCATGTCCCATTGTTCTCGTGTCCCCAGGCAGCGATATTGAGCTACAAATCATTGATGGGTTCTCCCTGTCAATGACCAGTGATTACACAGTCCTCGCGCACTGAGCTGTGGAGGGTCAGGAAGTGTGACTGGTGTGTGTGCTAAGCCCTCCCCATGCAACTCTTACTCCATAATTTTTTCCTGCCGCTTGAGATACGTATATTGCTTCCAGAGTTCACCACACTGTTGCCTGCCTGAGACCCATGGATATGAAATCCTGAGGTCCAAGCCGAGGCAAACCTCACCATTATTTTCTAACCTGCACTGGGCCTATGACATTTCCTCTGGTTGAATTCCCAATAGACTACCTACTGGAATCTTTCTCCCTTCAACAGCAAAAGGTTTTAAGGTCTTTAAGGCCTACCATTAAGAAATCTGGAATTAGAAGTGGATGCAAGAAGAGGATTGTGATGATCTGATTAGAGTTAGGATGGGCAAAGATGCATGAAATTATAGACTATGGCAAATTAATGAGAATTAGGAAACAAATGGGGGATATCATATATGTTACAGTTTATTGAATCTGAAGGAAAATATAAGCAGAGGATGTGGCATTCTAGATTCAGGCAAGAAATGAGGAGATAACATATATAATATATTTTAATGAATCTAGGAGAAACATTAGAAATAGGATGTAGCATTCTAGGAGTTCATGATTCTGTGAATTATGTAAAATAATATTTAGAAGTACATAGAAACATTTCTCTAGAATAGAAGTGGCTTTATAGAAAACCAAAAGACCAGGAAGATGATTTGAATTTGTTGTTGCACAAGATTTTAAGAATGCTTTCTAAAAGGAATTAGGAAATTTGAAGAATTCTGTTAGAAAGAGGACATGTTAGGCAAGAAAAGTTTTGCAGAATATGGAGAAAATTCAAAGAAATCGGCTAAGTGGGAAGACATAATCAAAAGTAAACAGTACAAAGGTCAAGGAGAGTAAGCAGTCTAAAAGGACGCAAAAGGAAAAAAAAATTATTTAATTTATGTGTAGA
Source organism: Iguana delicatissima (assembly GCA_948472985.1). Classification (NCBI taxonomy): domain Eukaryota; kingdom Metazoa; phylum Chordata; class Lepidosauria; order Squamata; family Iguanidae; genus Iguana; species Iguana delicatissima. The sequence continues at coordinate 186,050 of CAOKZL010000420.1, forward strand.
TGAATGGATAATGGAATAGATTAATAAGAGAAAACTATTGAATTGTAGAATACTTAATAGTGCTGAATGGGCCTACTTTAAAAAATGCATTTATTTGAAAGAAACAATAATTGGTCTATATGGAAGGTTTTGAATTTGTTGTATCTAATCTATATTTTTGTTACTTTTGAAGTTGGAATTTATCCACAGTACTAAAAAGTGAGAAAGAGAAACAGGGGAACGGAAGGATAGGAAGGGAAATTTCAGTTAGATTTTTGGAAATCACATATGTTGGACTGATTAATGCAATTGTCTGGGGAATAAACCTGGATCAGAAATTATAGCACTGACAAATTTACCACCAGACCACTCTGAAAAAGTGCAGAATCTGAAATTCTTAGCAAGCAAGTTGGAACTAGATTGCCTAAGATATAGATAGGGTATGCCATTTAAAATGACCTTTAGATATATATTAAGAATGAATTACTACCAGGAATACTGAAAGACTGGAATTCCTAGAAAGATGTGAAAGAGCAAATCAGCAGCAAGCAGGAGGGGAAAGAACTGGCAAGGGAAAGCTGTGAATCAAAAACAGAGCCTGAAATTGTTGCGAAAAGAAAAGAAGTTGAAATTTCAAAAGGAAGCAGGATACAAGATGGGTAAAGAATTGTGATCGGGTAGATGGGTTTTTGATACAGAGAATAAGAAGTGAATCTTTTGTGATTTGTTGCTAGGTTAAAGATGGCAAGTATAAAGATATGGTAAGCAATATGAAGAAACGTTGATCTATATTTTCATATTGTGCTTTGTTAAAGGGACCATTGCTTATCCAGTTCTGACTTTGTCCTTTGTCATAACAGACTTCCACATAGCTGTTGCTGGCTCTCCCTGTGAGGGGACCTGCTGGGAACTGTGAAACATCAAACTGGATCATGGAAGCTGTAATGTAATGGTCGTTCTTTCCCATAGGTGGAGTGACTGTGTCCATCCTGTTGATGTGAACATCCAAATACCCTCAGCCACACCCATTCTAGCCATTTTTCATTAAGGAGGCCATTCAGATCCAGCTGTATCTGTAAGGTCACCAGAAGACTCACACAAGATAAAGTGGGGACTGTTATGATCATGACAAGCATACAGCGTGAAAGAATCTTGTGACCACTATGCCAGGCAGTGTTCAAGGCTAAGCAACCACCAAGGCTTTGAACTATCTGAGTCCTGAGTAGAAGCCTCAAGCAGGACACAGAAGATGAACTATAGACTTTAATTCCAAAACATATGTCCAAAAAAAAAAAAAATTGTTAGCATGCTGACCAGCAATCAGACGCCTCCAATTCAGATGTTTTCAGCTTCAACTTCTATCAGCCCCATCCAGCGGAGGTAATAATAATGGATAACAAGAATCATGGTACAAAACATCTGCAGGACATGGGGCTGGAGAAAATTAGCTGAGACCAATTTGTGCTGACGTTTTGACTGAGAAGGAATAACCAACTGATCTTAGTGAATGTGACTTGCGCAGTTGCCATTTGCTTTGATCAAACCTTAGACCTTACTTTGGAGCAATTATTCTCTTATCGTGAAACATTTGTCCAACCTTCTAATCAGTTGTAGTTCATAGGGAAGAGGTGGAAGGAATGTTCCTGCCACAGCTGTTCCATATAGCTCACAGCAGTTGTATGTGTGGGTCGGAATGGTGAGCAGCCATAAAACTGAGAGCAAATTTGCCATTCTTGATGGAACTTATCCACAGCCCTTCCCGGTTAAACACAGACATTTCAAAAATGTCCCATTAAGGACTATTATTTAAATATATGCATACAAACATAATGAACAACATTGTCTTGAGCCTTCCCTCAGATCTTTTAAATGCATGCTACAAAATACCCCCCAACTGATATGCAGATGTAGTTTGACCAGGAGTTGGCCCCGTGCACTCCCCCCAAGATTGATATGGTTTAATTGGCAAATATTATTTAATTGGCAACTACATTAATTGGTATCGATATAAAATGGAACCTGATGTGCCAGGAAGGTGAAGCTGGACAGAGAAAAATTACTGACTGTAAATGTGAGATTGCAAAGCAGGTCAGCCCACACCCCCTACGCACAGCTGAAGTCATTGTCAGGCAGATTACAAGGCAACTCTGGAGATAATAGGCTTTAGCTGAAGCTGGAACCTCTCTGTGCAGAAAAGGGAAGTTCTCACCAAACAGTGATTGTTTCAGCACTGCTCCCTCACATCTGCATGTTTCCCTGCTTTGTCTTCAAAACCTCTCTACAATAGAGGGCTATTGTGACAGACATTACCTCTTTGTCACCTAAACACTGAAACCATTTAACTTTGTCTGGACCTCATTGTTTGTGTTGCAACTGCCATTGTCCACTTGGCTGGGAGAGTCATTCACATCCGTACTTGCAGGGTAGTTTTGGGGTATAAAACCCCTCAGTTTTGAGTAATTCAGTCCAGTCTTTGCCTTGCTGATTTCTGAATGAAAACTGTCCTTAGGTGCCTACCTAAACCACATTGCCATTTTTCCTCACTTCACTCTGATCTGGCAGTTATCACTCAAACCCTAAAATTCCTCTGTCCACAACTTTCCTCCCTTTATCCTTCAGCGAGTCCTTGTGTGTGTGAGAGAGTGCTTGGATCTTTTGCGTGCGTGTGTGAATCTTTCAATAAAACACATTTTAGTTTTTATCTTGGATTCTCTGGCTGGTTCTTTTCTGCATGACTCCATAAACATTGGTGGAAAGATCTCATTAAGTTACCCCCTCCCCCGCAGGTCTCCTAATTTTGAGCTAATTAATTCCCCTCTGTCATGTGGAGGTACTGGCATTGTAGGTGGACACCTGAGGCACGCATGTTTTCGGGTAACACAGGACTCAGGAAAGCTTGACAGCTGGGACTGGGGAATTATATTAGAAGAAGAAAGACCATCCTTTCTTAGGGAGCTAGTAGAAATTGTTTAGAAGAAAAGTCAAAAAGAGGGATCCTGGGTGGTCTTTAGATAAGTCTGTTGCTGTCATAAGTTGGAAACAACATGAAGGCACACAACAGCAACAATGATAAGAACTTACATAGTCAGACTAGCAGTATGTTTGAAATTACTATGTTGAGTTTGGGTGTCTATTCTGTTACACTGTTGTTTTCCAAGTATAAATCTTCTTCTTTTGGCTTAGAAGCAAACCTCTTTGGATATTTAATAAATACCTCTGGAAATTTCTATTTCCATTCTTTCCTCCACAACACTTTATTTTCAGTCAGCCCTACCCCTAGGCAGTGAAGTGGCTACCTGAGACACCCTACACATGGGCACAAGGAAGGTCACTAAGGTATGGAAAAACAGAGTTGTGTGGACCAGATAGTCTGATCTGCAACCTCTAAGTTGGCCTGTGGTCCTCAGGTATGGTGATAGTATGAGAAGATGCTCCTTTTACCAGTATCCAAGCAAGATTCCTCCATATTTGGAATGTTGGGAGTGCTACCAAATTGGTTGTTTTAGGCATCAAGATGTCTTGGACCAGCCTCAATTACTCTCACTGCTTCCTACAGAGTGCTGATTTTTAATACTGTGGGGCTTCTCAACCCAAATAGTGGTAGCAGTGAACTACTGGGCAGAAACTGGCCGTGTTTCATCAACCACTATTACTGTTGGTGGAATGAGTCAAAATGCACTTAGTTCTCAATGAAGTGGATGGAAACAGGAAAAGAAGAAGACTACATTGCAGGTAGATAGACTCAGTCAAGGAAGCCACAATCCTAAGACTAAAAGACCTAAGCAGGGTAGTTGGTAAACATGGGCTCTTGGATGTCTCTCATTCACAAGGTTGCCATTAGTCAAAGGCCATTTCCACCCTACACTGTTATAGCACTATTATTCCACTTCCAACATCCTATGGAATGCTGGGGTTTGCAGTTTTAGAAGGGACATTTAGAATTCTCAGCCAGAGAGCTCTTTGGCCTCAGTAAACGACAAACTCCAGAATTCCACAGGTCGTTGAAAGTGGAACAGTAGCACTATAACAGCGTAGGGCAGAAATGGCCAAAGTTGACTTGTCAGCAAGCACAACAAACTAGTGCTGGGGAGCAAGGCAGAAAGGAAGGCACTTGCAGCAGATCAAATTCTCAGTGCTACTTTAAGAAGAGCAATTGACACTTTTACTTGTTCAGGAAGAATTTTTCCTGTTAACTGCAAAAAATCCTTCCTGTCCATTTTCTCTTAGAAACATAATGTATATAAGAAATATTCAGACTGAAGGACAACCCTGGCCAAAAGCAGAAAATAGAACAAGAAGTAAAAATCTTGAGTTTAATGCATCATACTGTTCTGTTTCTTCCCGGGGAAAACATTGAAATGTAATTTAGTTGTCTGTGACTGCTACTCAGAAATAATCTTGGAGAAATCCTACAGCTTATTTTGACAAGATCCCATGCGTTAAAGTTCTGTGACTTTGAAAAGGTTAGTGAGTTAACACAAATGGCTTACATGAGAGCAGAGACCGTTTTTCTGCCTAGTGGAACTTCTTAATGTGAAATCTTGAAGCCAGAAAATGGCAAGTGGAAGTTGTTCCAATTAAGTTATTTTAATTATTCTATGTAGCAGGCACACATGATGCTTTGGCAGGTTTTCCTGAGCTTCACAATTGGGAACTTAGGCTCTTTGTCAAGAATGCTGAACTTTGCCAAACATCAAATACTGCTCCATTGTTAGCAAGCCTCATTATTAGACCCCAAGGGTGGCCCTGAGGACCACACAAGGGGTAATTTCCTTCTAGCCTCTCTCACCTTTTGATCATGCCACAGCAAGTGGCACTGAATGTTTGTCTGGCTCTAATACAGCTTCCGACGAAATAATAAAGCCAAAGCTTAAATAAAATGGAAAGATGCCAGCCGAGATTATTGTGTAGTCCAGAGAAACCACATGTTAATACGATTTTGCACTTTGCCTATTTAAAATAAAAAACCTCTACATAGAAAAAAGAAGGGACTAAGAGGGGTAAGAGGCTTTGAGAGCCAGAAACATTACATGAAAATGGTGGAATGAACATTATCTAAAATTTCAATTTCATCTCAAATAGAACTTAGACTACTGCTGGCCATGATGGTTGGGTGATTCCAGGAGTCATAGTTCTGGGAGATATATTGCAAAAGAGTAACTTTTCAAAGCTATGATCTAAGATGAAGTCACTTTGTAAAAATTACTTTCTTAAAATTATCGAAGTATTATGAAAACATAATGCGTTTACGAAATCATTCAAGAAACACAAAACACTGTTTCTGAATATACTGATACATCGCATCCAAATATTGTCATAGACTTTTTTTCAAATAAATCCAGTTCAGTAGTTGAATTCTTAGTTCTCTGCCTGTCTTCTTAATGAATCTTTATTTTGCAAAAGAACAAATCAAATTTGGGGGGTAAGGACATTTGAAAAAATGACATATTTGGGATAAGCCTACTCACATCTTACAATTGTAATCCAAGGCTCTGTTCCATGTCCCACGACCAAGCAAGGCTAGATTGGAGGGAATACAGGTCAGGACCTTCCCTGTTATGGCACTCCTTCCCAAGGGAAATCAACTAGCTTATTCATTTTTTTTTTGATGAAGAGTACATACATTCTTGTCTGCTCAGCATGTCATGATTAAGAAAGAAGCCAGTATTGGGTCTCACTCTCACATTTTGTTGCTCTGCTTGTAATCTGATAATTGAATCTGTTTCTAAATTTTGCACTGTACACCATGTCAAGGACCATTGGTTAAAAGGCACTGTAGAAATATTCCAGCAATAAACACACACTATATGGCCAAATCTATCTATCTATCTATCTATCTATCTATCTATCTATCTATCTATCTATCTATCTATCTATCTATCTATCTATCCATCCATCCATCCATCCATCCATCCATCCATCCTAGCTCTATGTGATCATGGTCACCGAAATGGTTTTGGAAAACTTAGAAGCAGAAGAGATTATGAGAGGTTATGAGAAATAACCATCTCACTTTGTATTAATCCCCATGTGCATATGAAAGACAATTACTACTGTGGTTAAACAAGAATGGTAAAGGTGGGTATTAACTTCAGCTCCTTTAAGTTTGGACTTATGTTCAAGTCCAGAGCATTCACTACCCCAGCTCACTACTCCAGTGACATGGGTGATACTAGCTGCCACTGAATCAGACTGACATCAGATTGCTTCCCAATGAAATAGGGCCAGGGTTATGTGGGATACAGTTCCCTCAGATCACTATTTGAGCTAGGACCTCTGTAATCTTAATGTATTCAAAGGGCTCAATTCTGAACTTGGAGAAATAATGTGCAGCTATTTACAAAAAGACACAAGTACTGATTCAAAACAAGACTGCATCAAGTGATGAGTTGTAACTGTGTGTCCATCAAAGACCACAGAAATATGAAGTAAAGAGCAAAGAAGCAAAGATCCAGAACGGTATTCAGAATCCATAAGATCTGGATCCAAAGATCCAGAATGGTATTTAGCATTGGACTATGACCGTGGAGATCAGGGTTCAACTCCCTGCTCAGCCACTGGTGACCTTGGGCAAATCACACACTCTCAGCCCCAGAAAATCCCATGATAGGTTCACCTTAGGGTTGCCATAAGTGGAAATGACTTGAAGGCACACAACAGCCACATATGATGCAAAGGAGTTCTGTTGGTGAAGGGGGTGCTGAAGGATGGTGCATCCAGCCTGCTCCCACCAGCAATCAGCTGTGCAACAACCAAAAGTGGGGACCCCTCTAGGGTCCTGTCACAACTTCTCATTGCACTGAGGATCACTAGTGGGAGTGGATTCATCTTCCTTTAGCACTCTGCTCACCAACAACACGGAACTCTTTCACTAGGTATGGCTGCCTAGGTTTTAGTGTGGGTTTTAGAAGCATTTGCAATTGTGGTAACAATGGCACTATTGTAAATGTGAACATTAAACAGTTATGAAGTTGAGTCTCACAACATTGTAACTGCCTAACATGATAGCAACCATAATGTACAAATCATGTATACTACGATGACAGTGTGATACATCCAGATGCACAATGTACAGTGCATGAGTGCTGAAGGGACAGCAAAGCTGAATGCCACCTGTGTCAAAATAACTGCTAATCAAGACAAGGATAAGGTCTGAGATCAGGGTGGATTATTTAGCTCAAATATGTATTCTCCTTAACATAAAGAAAGCAGTCAACATTCCCTCTTTGCAATTTTAAACGTTCCCCATCCACAGCCAAAGAAAGATGGAGAAATTTGAAGTACTAACTTGTGGCTAATGCTCACTGATGCTTCCATTCCCAACCACTAGGGAGGATTGAGATATAATGGAAAGAAAGGCCAGAATGACTTACTGGGGATGCTCTCATCTCTCAGAACAGGGGAGTGTGCAAGAAGATATTCTATCTCTTGAAACAAGGAAATGCAGGCTTTCCCTTTTCTGACTGGAGAAGCCTTTCAAAGTTCAGAACTGATGGTTTTCAGGAGGTTAAACAGTAATGTGTGGTCCAGCTGTTGAAAACCACAAGTGAACTAATGTATAATTTTTTTAAAAAGTCATCTCTTTTTTGTCATATGTTTTCATATGTTACTTGTTTCACCCTCACCTGGTTGGAAAGGGCATTTCACTCCCCCACAGTGCGGTTTTGTTTCTGAATTCACATAAATTAAGATCTATAACATTATGACATTATTATCTGAAAAACATGTCCACAATTTTCAACCACTTGCCACATGCATGCGTTTTTTAATATAGACAAAAAAGCTTTTAGGAAAAAAAATTATCCCAACAAATCTATTGCATTTTACCACTGGTAAACTTTGATTGTTATAATTGTTATAATCCCTACAAAAGAAGAATGGAAGTTGATCCTTTTCTTTTTTTTCCTTTCCCCCTTTGTTTTCCTCTATGTTTCAATTTCTAATTCAAATCATTCTTTTTATGTTGTTCTTTTCTTCTTATGTATCTGTAGAATTTTAGTGTTAGAAATTATTAATAAAGATATGTTTAAAAAAAATACGCCTGCTAGTACAACCAGCTGTGCCACAACAGAATTTCAACCTTTTAGTGATCACTGCACATCTGAAGATGAGAGCTGCTAAGAACCTGAAGACACTTTTTCTTTCAAGCATTAAACAAAACAGTTGGGAAGCAACCTCTTGAAATTGCTTCTAGGTGCTTGTGGAATTGCCCCAAGGTGAATGTAAAAGAGATGGGTTTAAGGAGCAAGAAATCTAGACATGAAAGAGCAGCCAGTATTGGGTTAGAATTTTGAGGAGACCAGGGTTTGAATCCCTGCTCAGCCATGGAAACCCTCTGGATGACCTTGGGCCTCTCAGCCTAAGAGAAGGCAAGGACAAATCTTCTCCGAACAAATCCTGCCAATAAAAGGTTGCCATAAGTCAGAATTGACCAGAAGGCACACAATAGCATAAGCGAAGGAACAAGAAGTGCGTGCTTACTTGTTCTTGCCCAGGAAGGACAAGTGGAGATACTGATGTCATGAGAGGCAGAAATGGAACAGCCTGATACAAACATCTCTACAGAGTTCAGTGGAAAGCAACTGGAGATATAATTTCAGAATATTAAGAGGCACAGAAGAATACAGATGAAGAAACAGAGGCAAATGTCTTTTCCAGCAGTCTCTGCCAATTAAAACAGGAAAATATAACATAAAAATATGGCAGTGCCAAGACATCATATCCTTTGAAGGGAGACATCTACATGATCTGGCAGCACAGTATCAAATCTTTATTGAATCAGTCTACAGACTATGTCAAACAATTAAAAAGAGGGAACAAAACCCGAAGCATGGAAAAGAAAACAAAAACAGCATCATCAGCAAGGAAACACATCGACAAGTAATAAAAATAGAAAACAGAAAATAATATATGCAGATAAAATAGCAATTTTCAGATTAAAAAGATTAAAAAGACCAACCCCTGTGAATCACTAGAACACCCCTCAAGTAATTAAAAAAAAAGAGATTACCCATGAGCCGGCAAGGGGGAACCTTTATCTACTACTTGCTTCCTAAACTTAGCTGCATAATATGCAAAGAGGGCCACTCTTTGAGTCACAAAAGGATTAACCCCTTCCAAAAGGAAAGTCAGCTTGGACTCGTTATCCCACTCCCTCCAACTAATTAGAAATGGGTTGAAGCAGTGGTCTCTAATGCTAACATATAGCTGACAGTGCAATAAGTAGTGGGCAAGATCTTCAATGGCAGGTGCCCCACATATACAAATTCTATCCTGAATAGGAATACCCTGATAACGACCTTGCAACATCCTAGTTTCCCTTTGCTCAAATCAGAGCTGTATAAAGGCCAAGCACAAGTCCCTTTTCATTGCAAAGGACAAAAATTTTTCTTCCTGAAAAAGAGAAGCCTTTTGGCTAAGATCAAGTGTAGCATAGTGAACCATGGGAACATGGTCTTAGTTTCATTTTGGTGACAACGCTGCTCAAACCATATTTCCACACTGGATGAAAGGTGGTGGGAGTTTTTATAAACTAGTTTAGAACTGGCAGAAATTCTGATAATCAAAGACCTAATGTTAGTTGGTACACTTCAACAAAGTATACCAAACACCCACCTGCATCCTTGTTTTTACTTTAGGAATAAGGCAGAGGATAAGGAAAACTATTAGGTGGTATATCCAACAAAGGAAATTTGCTTAAAAGGATCACTGCAATATCCAAGTGACACACACTGATTGTGAGATGGCTGGCAGAACGAATGCTCTTTGTTTTGAGAATATTTCTCTTAGCCTCATGAGACGTAAGTTTTCTGCGCCCATGTGGCTAAGGAGTATTTTTATGCTCTGAAACACACTGGGTCAAAAAAACACCACCCCATAAAGAAGGCACTCAATGCAAGCCAATTTGAAATCATCTGACTGCATGGAAGGTTAATGCTCAACCACCAGTCAAGGCTCTGGGCACATAGCTTGAGATGTCTGCGTTTTCAGGGAAAGACATGTTGCTGTTTATCATTTTTCACACAAAATTTAGTTGCCTGTTTGTTCTTTTAAATCTATCCAGTGACTAAAGTATTATTTATGTGGCCCTGGATTTTCTTTCTTCACATCTAACTTTGTCCCCTGTTTATTATGTTTCAGAAAAAAAAATACACCCAGTGAATATACATTACCAAAACAAATTAATAGCTAGATGAAACATGTCAGAATAGGTTTTTCAGAAATTCCTTTAACTGTCACAGAAAATGAAAAATAACTTTTTCCCAAAATAATCCTACACAGTAAATCTGTGTTTCTTTTGGATCTCCTTGATGTGACCCTGCTGGTTAATGAGTTTGAGATAATTTGAAATTGAAAGACTACTGTCATTATCTTACACACAGATACTTTTGCTCTCTCTACACCAATTTCTAATAAACAAGGTTTACAGAGTGAAATAATAAATCAACATATGCATGAGGAGACAAATATAAATGATTAATGTTATTATTTTCTTCCTAGAATTTGATAAACCTATATATCTCCTTCGATGTTTCTCTGCAAGACTCTGCACAAAGCTGGATTAACATTATAGTTTCTATAAAACAGCCTTTTAGTAGAAAAAGAGGAAAGAAGCCAGCTTTGATTACTTTGCTGTCTAGGAGAGAAGCCTGTGTGTTTGCATGTGCTTTCAAGTTGCCTGTCGACTTACAGCAACCCCTGATTTTCATAGGGTTTTCTTAGGCAAGGAATACTCAGAGGTCGTTTTGCCATTTCCTTCCTCTGAAATATAGCCTACAAGACCTGGTGTCCATTAGTGGCCTCCTGTCAAAGTACTAATCAAAGTACTACTCTGCTTAGCATCCAAAATCAGGTAGGATCTTGTGCTTTAGAGCATTTAGTTTATGTTTTGCCTAACATCCATCAAAGATTTTTAGGGCTCTTCCCAAAATCAGGCAGCAAGGGCCTAATTCCATTTGCTAATTTTTACTAGAATACATCCACTGAACCAGTGAGATCTACATAAATGTTGGCATGGCATTACTTGATTCACTGGGTACTTTAGTTGGGACTAGCAAATTGATTTAGGGCAAGCTTTATATCCTTGATTTATATGTTACACATTCCAAAAAAGAGCACGCTTTTTTACTACACACAAAGGATGTTCGCTAGTACCCCTCACATTTTCCTCTGACTTTTTTTTTCAAATATAGTTATTCAAATACAGGCAGAACAATCTATTCCCACAAACATGTGGAAGTGATTTCCAGAGAGTAAAATGAATCTACTGGTTCTTAGCTCAGCATATTGCTGCTGTAGGACAATGTAGTTTGATCCTAACTGATAAAGGAAAGATGAAAAACAGTGTGGTGTAGAGGCTTGGACTACAACCCTGGACACTAGGGTTCCATTCCCCCCTGGCCATGGAAACTCACTGGGTGACCTTGGGCACATCACACACTCTCAGCTCCCAGAAAACCCCATGATAGGTTCACCTTAGGATTGCCAGAAGTCAGAAATTGCTTGAAGGTACACAAGGACAACAATAAAGGAAAAGCCTTCTATATTTTACAAAAGAGACATCCAGTATCTCATTCCTCTCACCATTCCTGGCATGACAAATGGTTGGGAACAGTATACTAACAATTTTGGAAAAACAAAGTTTAGGGTGGCAGTCATAAACTCATGAACCAAGGCAGAAGCCTTGTTAAACTCAATGTCTGCTTCCAAACAGAAACAGATCAAATTGCTCTTTTCATCCCCCCACTCTTGATGAACATCACCAGGTTGTTGTTGCTGTTGTTTCCCAATAAACTTTTTTACACTTAAAGTTCCCTTGGTGAAAGTAACCAGAAATGTAACCAAAGGATCACATATTCAGGCCCCATTAGAATTAAGTTAATAGCCCAGTAAATCCATTCTTAATAATTCTGTACTGCCACTGAATATTTGTGGCCTAAAGGACACCAATATATTGCATCCTTTGGATTTGTTTTTGTTATTTGCCATCAAGTCAGCTTTGATTTACAGGGACAGTAAAGATGAGACACTTCCATGAGCCCCAATCATCAACAGCCCTTGGATGTCGATCTTGTAGGCCAGTGGTTCTCAACCTGTGGGTCCCCAGATGTTTTTGGACTTCAGCTCCCAGAAGTCCTGAGCATTGACCATCATGGCTAGGGCTTCTGGGAGCTGAAGTCCACAAACATCTGGGGACCCACAGGTTGAGAACCACTGTTGTAGGCAATATCTGATTTATACAATTGCCTACATGCAAGTTCCTCCCACTGTTTTTGTTTTCAGTATATACTCTTTCCCAGATCAAGAAGTTTAGTATGATCTTCTAAAGGAGGGTTGGACAAAGTGCACCCTGCCATGGTCCCCAGCTGAGTCCTCGACCAGCAACCCTGATTCCTTATATATATGATTGATTATTTGTAAAAGAAAAATGACTATATCAGCATGTGTTGCGGGGGGTCTGTTATGGCCTGCTGAATTCCAGAGGCCAAAAATGGTCCCCAGACCCACCAAAGTTGTCCATTGCATTACAAAGACTCCTCACTTACATCCAGCTATTGTAGAATTACATTAAATTAGACACTATACTGAGACATTCTAAGATATGGATTACACATAGCCACAATTTTATGTACTGACATTTTATTGCAGAATTCTCGAGTTAAATACAAATCTATGGGGTTCTTCCATATGAAATTAAAGACTAGTGCAACTAGATTGTTATATTTGAGATGTACAGATGATTGAAAGATAGTTAATATTCTTCCTTGTATTATATTTACACATGTCAATATATTGTTTATTATTTACATTTCTAAGCATATACCATAGATATAAATTGGTTATTTGAACTGTACAGCTTTTTGTTACAGAGATTAGTTAGTATTGCATTTATGACAACAGCATCTTCAGGTCTTCCTGATGAAATCTTATGAAACTACTGATCAGGCTACATTAGTGAAATGTCCTGATATCTCTTCTATGCTGAAAAATATTAACATAAGAATAGCTATATTAGATACCAATTTGTTGTTTTTCTAATTCTAGTAAAGAGGTGTAAAAATGGCAGAAATATTTCTTCCACATAACATTTGGTTGGATGGCACTTTACCTGAGATACAAAAAACTATCAAAAGCTAAGCATAATTCCCTTTTAAGAGAAGGGTATATAGGGGATACATACTATGAATATAGAGAAAGATGTGTGTGAAATTCTATCAGTCATCTGCAAAATACCCCATTAGTATAAAACTAGAATGCAAGTTCTGCATTTAGGAAAGTCTGATGTGCTTAACCTCTTTTCCTAGCCATTCCAGATTTTTTTTTCCAGCATGATATACTTCTTAATTTTTTAATGGGAAGCAATTCAAATCCCAATGGAGCTTGGAAGATGTAATGAGTCAGCTCACAAACAGAACCTATAAAGGAAGCTTTTTCTTCTTGTTCAAATATTCACTTTTTTTTTAATTTAACACAGCAGACACCTCTGGACCAACAGTATTCCTCATAATTGTATTTGTAACAATCCCAAATCTGTTGATATTATAATTTTTTCCTTCTTTTTAAGTGTTAAAAAATGTTTACCATCATTAACAGGTGTTATATATTGGCTATTTTAATTCTGTGTGTTCTGCTACTGGAAGAAGTTTCTTTAGGCACAATATGACACTTTGTAAACTTAAGAGAAAAACATTGCAGAGAAATCATATATAAAATGTAAAATGAGCAGTTATCTGGTGTCTGAGTAAGACACATACTCTGTGGTCTGTAGACATGTTGAACCATGCCACAGAATTCAGTCTCATCTCTACTATTTTTATTACTATGTGATAACTTCATGAGAAGATGAAAACCTATGGAAATACCTGCTAGTACTGCACTAGAGCCAAACTCCCATTTACACTGTATTACTTTCTGGAAGAACTGGTGTAGCAGCAGTACATACTCTCCTTTGTGCAATGTTGCATTACAATCGCCTAGGTAATGCAGCACTACCAGATCACCCTTACTATTGGAATCTCGCAGTCATTTTATCCCAATGAAAGGAGCCATACCCCTCTATTAAGAAAGCCATAGAACAATCTGACTAATTCAATAAAGCTATTAAACAGGCATGTGCTGGAAAATGAGGACTCAAACTGGGGCAAGACTGGATTTCATACCCAATGCACCCAAAACATGCACAGCTAAATAGTAAGACACTTGCAAATAATCTTGTCGTTAAAATATATATATTTTAAAAAAATACCTTAAGATATCTTTGTAGCTTCTTAGGAACATGCATCTATCACACTTTTAAATCAGTCCTCCAAAGTGATTTTGGGCTGTGGGACAGCAAACAGCTCTGTTTCCTACCATTCTCATATACTCAGACATCTACACTTCTGTCAGGCAGCAAGTTAACAAGTACAGCTAAACTGAAAGGCATAAAAACTGAAACTAAACTTAAAAGGCACATTTGAAGAGCTCCTGAAATTTAAGATTTTTCATCTGCACAATTTACAATTAATCCAAATCTGAGGGGGAAAAAACAGGATTTCCATAGATCAGAGATTGGGGACCCATGCCTTCTGCAGGTGTTAATGAATTACTATTCCCATTATTCCCCACCATTTGGGGACAGCAAGCCTAACTAGGAGAGTGGGAGAAAAGTGCAGCGTCAGCCTCTTTGTGGTATGCTGGCTTCCTATGCGCACAGGACTTTTATGTGGCAAATACTCAAAACTCATATATTTAGCCCAGAATTGTTTAGCACAGGAATAACCTTTAACACTGGATTCTACAAGTCTACTATATGGATCAGTGGGCCCTTACAGTAAGTCAAATAACTATTAATGTTTGCTAGAGCCTTCTATAAAGTGCAGCAAATTAAGGTAAAAAAAATTATAGTTTGTTTGATTTGTTAGATATTTTCAAAGGAGACAAGCTTTTCAATCAACTTGCACATAAATCCTTAAATGCACGTCTATTTTATACAGGTGACTTCTTCTGGCACACTTCATTTTCATATGTAAATGGTCAGTGTGTGAAAACAATCTATGATTCTAACCAACCTTATTGGTGAGTACCAAGGGAGACTGGAATAGCTGAATCACCAGATGTCCAGCTTTCCAAACTCTGCCCAACAAAATGAAAAATCCATGCAGAGGGTGGAGGAGTATCTTGGTTGTTGGCTGTCAGGGTAGCTGGCTGCTTCTGCGCTTCTCGTCCACAATCAAACGAGCCTATGTTTGCTGGAGTCAGGCATAAAATGCATCAGTTTAAGATCCTATTTGTTGTTGTTGTTGTTAAGGGTTCCTATCATGTTAGGAATTCTGAATAAGGCAACAACACATTAAAATATATTCTTTACTGTAAACTAAGATTCTCATTATAAAAAAAATCCTTGAAGATTAGAAGTCTATATACTGAAAATATTTGATAGTTTTAAGCATTAAGTTATGAATACATTATTACGGCAGAAGAAACCCATTTCTTAGTGTATAGCCAGCATATCTCAGAAAGTAAAGTGAAATAATTTATTAAACATTATTTGTGCACTGCAGTGTGTAACATCTGGAGATTTCTTGTGATCATGTACGTGGCATACTTTTCAAGTTCTAGATGTTGCATTCCACTGAAATCTATTACTTGGTTTCACTGTGTAAACAAAGGTAACACTAAAGGTATTTAAATATTTTGCGTCTCAAACAAAAACAAAAACAAGCCCATACAACTCCCATGTGACCTTACCAACCAATTCATTCATCCCATTTTCAGTGCAAGACTGATTATTCCTATTAGTTCACAAGCACACTAGACACCAGAAATATTTCCATCAAAATAATGAACACAATCAACTAGGAACAAAGCTCATGGAGATGAGACAATCAGTCATTAGGTACCAACGAACATAAAACACTTTCTTCATTAACATAGTAAGTCAATTACTAAAGAAAAATGAAAGCATGATAAAAAGTAAAAGTGGGCTTCCATCTCTTCTGTGGGCACTGAACAAAAATGTGCCCTCTAAAGCTAACATGGTCTTCTCAATAGCCTGCACCATCCTTTTCTTTGGTAATCCAATGATCGCATAGGTTCTTGCTGAACTATACTAGAATGCTTTATATGAATACATAGGTGGATAACAGTGTCCCACACAACCAGAATAATGAAAATGATGACACAACAGCAGTATACTTTCGTCGTCGTCCTCGTCATTCTTTCATCTCTTGTAATGGTTGGGAGCATCTGCAAACGCAAACTTCAATCTGTAGGCTTCTGCAAGGAGAACGCTGATCTCTTCATTCCCCCAATGCATTGTGGGTAGGTTCTGTAAAAAGATGAGTAGTTCCTTAAAGTGAAAAGGAGAAAAAGAGAATCAGAGCTGAAGATGATCTGTAAATATCTCAGGACTTACTAGGCTAATGAAGGTTTGTTTTGCTATAGCAACCAAATCCTTTCATCAACAACCAGTATTGCCTGTTACTCTGATTTATTTCTAAAATGGCTTGGTCTGAAATATATTTATGCAATATAGGTAAAACAAAGCTAACAGAGTTATATTTTAAATTTTAGGAAGCACATATTTGATGAAGAAAATGTTCATAAAAATTGCTTGAGAGATGCCCAGAGACTTTTGCGATGCAGCATCTATGTAAATATAGTAATTAAAAACAAATACAATATTCCAAATAGACAAGTAAGCAAGATGAGGAAAAATAGGGGTTAATAGACATGGGAACAGTGAAAAAAAAAAGGAAAAATAATTAAAATTCTCTTATTAATAATCTTCTACTGACGATACTCCCCTTGTTGCCTCTTGTTATCTCATTTCATTAATATTTAGTTTTCACCTATACCCTTTTTAATGAGCCAGAATGGCACAGTAGTTTGTGTACTGGACTACGACTCTGGAGATCCAGGTTTGAATCTCTGCTTGGCCTGTGGGTGACCTTAGGCAGGTCACATTCTCTCAGCCTCAGAGACAAGCAAAGGAAAACACTCTTCTGAACAGATCTTGCCAAGAAAGATTAAAGTTCCCTTAAGTTGGAAACAACTTGAAGCCATACAACAACAAGAACAACCACCACCACCACCAAATGAAAGGGGGATCATTTAAAATGGGGTTCCAAGGCAGTTGCAAAGTATAATGATTCTGTTTAATCCTGAGTAAGTCCCGAGTCATTGTCTCAAACATCCAGGACAGGCAACTTTAGTGAGATAAGACTGTTTTTTAAAATGCTTGCAGCAATGTGGATAATATGTATAGAAGAAGAATGGAGTAACATTGGCACAAAAACAATTATCTCACAGAATGTGCCACTGCTCTCAAAATACGACTACAGTGGGCCATCTGGACATCCAACCCCAGAATCTGTGGTTTCCAGCAACCCCGGAGTGTTGAATCCTATACATAAAATGGCAATGACACGAATACCTATGTGCAGAAGCATTTAATAATATGAGATGCAATCATTTACTTTTTATTTTTATTTTATTTTTTGGCCATTCATAGGGAGCCCTGGAATTGAAACCCTGGAGATCCAGAGGGTCCACTGTATCAAAGTACTATGAAGGCGATATTGAAGCAAAATAAATGGAGCCTCCATTTATGCAACAGTAAGCAACAGCACTTCTAGGTTAGGTGCATATATATCACGCTATATATTGGACTGGGCAAAGTACAGCTTATGGCCTGTGTGTGGACCTGGGGACATATGCGGTCCTGAAACCTCCATATTATTACTTTTTTTAAATGAGAACAATTTTCAGATGATTTTTGGCCTGAAAACTGCCCCAAAGCTGCCAAAATTGCTTGAAAATGTGCTAAAGGGCAACCTGGGATGCCCAAAGAGCTGTAATCCCACCCTTGCTATAATGAGATGCTACCTGTATCTTTTACTTCTAAGAATGAAGATGATATTGTAGAAGCTGTAGTATATATCTGGTAAGAACAGGTTGCTTACCTGTAACTGCGGTTCTTTGAGTGCTCATCTGTGCCCTCACACAATGGGGAATCTTCGTGCATGTGCAGTAGCTTTTCAGAAAGTTCCAGAGCTGAGCAGATAGGTGGGAACCCCTCTCTCATCTGGTACTGAGCATGCTCAGTCCCACCAAGCTAACGATCCCTCCTCAGTTTCAAAGTCCACTGAAGCAAGGACCTGAAAGAGGAGAAGCTTGACGGGTGTGTGTGAGGGCACAGATGACCACTTGAAGAACCACAGTTACAGGTAAGCAACCTGTTCTTCTTCTTCATGGTCTCTGTGCCTCACACAATGGGAGATTGAGTAGCTTACCGCTGGACGGTTAGTCAGGTCCTAGAAGATAGAAGACAGTACCGCACGACCAAAGCAAGCATCCTGCCTGGCCCTGCAGTCAAGGCAGTAGTGGTGGACGAAGGTCAACTCCCCTGAGAAGGGCCACTGAAGAGGCCATTGCCCTGGTGGAATGGACATGAAACAGAGCTGGGGGAGGTTGCCTGGCAAGTTCGTAGGAAAGGTGAATTGTCTGGGCAACCCATTTGGAAAAACATTGAGTGGAGACCTTGTGACCTTTCCAGCGCCCACCACAGCAAACAAAAAGGTGAGGAGTCTGACGGAAGGTCGAGGTCCATTGCAGGTAAAAGGTGAGGGCACAGCGTACATTGAGTGAGTGTAGGGAGTGTTTGAGAGGCAATGCAAGGTCCAGATAGAAGGTAAGTAGAATCAAATCCTGGTTCAGATGGAAGTCAGAGACCACTTTGGGAAGAAAAGACAGGTCCGGACGCAAGACTACTTTGTCCCGATGGAACACCAGGAACAGTTCATCGGAACATAGTGCAGTCAGTTCTTCTAACCATCTGGCTGAAGTGACAGCGACCAACAATGCCGTCTTCATGGTGAGAAAACGGTCATCAGACATAGCTATTGGTTCAAAGGGATGGCGCATGAACTGAGAAAAGACGAGCAATAGCGACCATGGAGGGAGAGGTGGGGTAATAGGAGGGTAGAGATGTTTCAGACCTTTAAGGAATTGCTTGTGTGTAGTGTTCTGGAAAAAGGCTAAGGAAGGAGAACCACATGGCTTGCCACGATTGCAGAGAGATAAACTTTCAGGGAGGAAAAAGCAAGGCCCTGGTCCCACAGTGTCAAGAGGAAGTGAAGCACTGTTGACAGGGAGGTTGGATAAGCGGTCCCACCATGGGAGGCGGCAAGGGCCACGAACTTCCTCCACTTGTATTCATAGGATCTATGAATAGATTCCTTCCTTGCAGCCGTGAGGACAGCTTGGATAGCAGGAGAGTCTAGAACATTATCCTCCACGCATGCAGGCGCAGGAGAGGAAGATCCAGGTGCAGCACGTAACCGTCCGAGTGAGAAAGGAGGTCCGGCGTGTTCTGAAGTCTCATGCTGCGGCCTCATGTGATGGCAAGAAGGGGACCAAACCAATGTTGTCTCAGCCAATAAGGGGCTACAAGGATGGCGTCCGGCCTGTCCACTGCAATCTTGGCCACCACTCAGGCCAAGAGAGGAAACGGTGGGAAGATGTAAAGGAACTCCCTGCTCCATGCAAACTGGAATGCATCCCTGAGAGAGCCAGGGATCAGGTTGGCTCTCGAGCAATGAAGGGGACATTTCCTCTTCTGTTTGGTTGCAAAGAGATCGATGGTTGGAGTGCCGCACCAGGACACTATCCACCGGAAGGTGGCGTCGGAGAGGGACCATTTGTGGTGGCATGCTGTGTCCCTGCTCAGCGTGTCCGCTGTCAAGTTGTCCCGTCCCGCTAGGTGAATCACAACGGGATGTATTCGTAGTGAAATGCACCAGTCCTAGATGCATAGAGCCAGATGGAGCAAGGAGGAAGAGTGAGTGCCTTCCTGTCGGTTCACGTAACAGACAGCTGTCGTGTTGTCTGACAGAATCTGGACAGTCTGTCCAACAATGAGGTTCTGAAAGGGCCAAAGAGCTTTGAAGACTGCCAAGAGCTCCAACGTGTTGATATGGAGACGTATCTCCAGGCCGGCTCAGTGACCCTGGACTGCGAAACCGTGACAGTGAGCTCCCCAACTGAGGAGGGACACATCGGTCATGATGGTAAGTGTCGGATGGGGCTCGACAAATGGCATTCCCAACAAGAGATGGCGTGGGGACAGCCACCAATGAAGGGACTCCTGTACTGAACGAGGGACCCCCAGAATCCAGCACTGATTGTCAAGCAGAGGATCGAAGCACCGGAGAAACCAGTGTTCCAAGGGGAAAGCCCAAAGGCAGGATGAGTAGGTGACCGCCGTCATGGCCGCCATGTAACCAAGAAGCTGTTGGATCCTGTCGGCAGAAATGGAAGGACTGCGCAGGATGGCGGCTGCGGCCTGTTGCAGGGTCTGAGCGCACCTCACAGGTAGGAAGGACTTGGCGCAAATGGAGTCCAGGGTGGCCCCGATGAAGTCCAGGGTGCGTTAAGGTTCCAGGTGGGATTTCTTGGGATTCACCCTGAGTCCAAGATTGGAAAGAAAGGAGAGGGCAATGTGGATGTCCTTGTACAGTTTCTGTTTGCAGGATGCCACCAGTAACCAATCGTCCAGATAGGGGTACACCATAATGTTCCTCATGCGGAGGAAGATACCACAGGGGCTAAGCAGTTGGTAAAGACCCTGGGGGCAGTAGACAGACTGAATGGCAAGACCTTGTATTGGTAACAAATGCCATCAACCACAAAACAGAGGTACCTCCTGTGGTGGGCGCGAACAGAAATGTGGAAGTAGGCATCTTGTAGGTCGATGGATGAGAACCAATCCCAAAGCCTCAGGAAGGGCAGAATGGAGGACAGGGTGACCATCTTGATTTCCGGAGGGAAATGAAGTAGTTTACCCACTTGAGGTCTATGATGGGTCAGAGAGTGCCGTCCAATTTGGGTACCGTGAAGTACCAGAAGAAGAAGACGGTAGATTTGTCTGAGGGCAGCAGCTGTGCTACAGCCCATTTGAGGAGGAGGGCCTTGACCTCTCTGAGAAGGGCTGGACTGGCAGGGGTAAGTAGAAGACGCCGAGAGGAGGAGTATTTCGAAACTCGATGGCATAACCAAGATGGATGGTCAGAACCCAGGAGTCCGAAGTGATGTTGCGACAGGTGTTGATGTGGTCCTGTGGTTCTGGATAGGTGGTTGTGTAGATGAAAGAGAGGCAGAGGTGGCGACCTACAAAGGGAGTAAAAAATGTGACTTAGCCGTTGAAGAGGATTTCTTAGAATATGGTTGACATTGTCTAAAGGAGCGACGGGAAGAAGCCAGCAAGGATGATTGGTGATATGTGCGGCGAGGAGAGCACAACCTATAAGAGTAGGAAGGGCAACTCCATGAAGAACGGGATGAAGATGGTCTTGTTTGAGCAGTTGCATGAAGTACCATCTTCTTAGCTGTCAGTTGAGCTTTCATAAGATGGTCCATAGCATCATCTGTAGTCGCATGAAAGAGTCCTTGGTCATCAAAGGGCAGGTCCTCAATCCTTTTCCTGCTATCCTCAGTCAACCCAACCAGAGCCAGGCGAATCAGCGGAGGGTGATCGCACCCACCATCACGCATGGCGCACCTTCAACAGCATGTCAGGATGACAAAATCTGTTGATTCAAGAAAGCCACAGACTCGTTAAAGTACTGAACAGCAGTAGCTCTGTGATCATCTGGCAGGTGGGAAAGAAGGGGAAAGAACCTATCCCAGATGTTACATTGATAAGCCACCAGGTAAGCTTGAGTGTTAAGAAATCTTGGCGATCAACAAGAAGGCAGAGTAGAAGCGATGGCCAAAGACATCCAAATGGCAGCCCTCACGATCAGGTGGAGTCATGTGGGCCCTTTGGCCTTTTGTTTGGGATGACTCAACAACAATCGAATTAGGAGTCAGATGATTGAATAAGAAATCAACATCCTTCTTCTGGGTAGGGTAAAGATGTTCCAGGCGGTGAGGGATCGGTTGTAGCGACGCCGGCTGGGTCCAAGGATATTTCAGAACCTCCTGCAGGATAGGCAGAAACGGAATTGGAGCTGTCGATGGAGGCTGAGTGTCGACATAGTAGAATACTGGGTCCTGTACCATAGAAGCAGAACCAGAAAGGTCGAAGCCCAAGGTGTTGGCCATTCTGACTAATATGTCGGAAAACTGCTTGATGTCCTCAGGAGCTGAATCAGGAGACGGGTTCCCAAACGCTAAAGGTGGGGAAGTATGAGACTGCAGTGTAGAATCTGTTGAATCACCGTGGGAATCATAAGAACCAGAAGAAGGAGACAATGAGTGAGGGGATCGAGAACGATGATGCCGTGCGGGTCCTGTTGCAGGAAGAATAGATGGTGGGGTGGGAACAGGGTACAGCAGTTGGAGCCGGTAGCAAGACTGGAATTTGCACTGGTACCGAGGTCAGGATGCAAGGCGGTGCCACAAGCACCTCTGGAGATGCCAACAAAATGGGTAGGACGGCCGGGATTGGTGCAATGAGAAACTGCGTCGACAACGGGACCAATAGAGATGTTGGCAGAGAGCACACAGGGTATCTGGCGGAGGCCAGGACACCGTCGCTGTCACCTGAGGAGGAAGTGAAATGGCTCAATGATGAGGCGATGGGTCTCAGGACTGATGACAGGACCAAGATAGCGAACACCAGTAATAGCCAATCGGGACTGAGAACGGGATCTGGAGTGGCAATGCTGAGGGGAGCATCGGTAATGAGATCCCAAAGGAGATTGTGATGGGGAACGTGAACATTGAGGGCGGTAAGGAGACCAACAATGAACGTTGAGATGGTACCAGTCATGATAGGCAGGTGAATATGAGTGGTAGGATCTGGATTGCTCTCTCCAGAGGTGCTTGTGGCCGTACCAGGCAATATAGGAGGCCGACAAGAAAGGCGAATCGACTCTCGCTAACAAGGGCTTGTAAGCAGTGCGGTAGCAACATGGGGATCTACCCCTTTCACCGCATCCCAGAGTGCAGACCACATTAAGTCAAGGCCGGGCTCGGGAAATAGCCCGAGGAGTGTCCAAAACAGGTGGACAGTCCAACTTGGGATGGCCAGAAGAGAAGGCCGGGGCCAGTGGAGTCTGCAGATACCCATCTCTGGACTGGCCTGACGTAACAGGCGGAGAGGCCAGTGGTGACAGCCAATGGTCCAAGTCAGAAACGAAGCCTGCTGCAGCCGGAACCAACAGCACTGGGAGCTGGGCAGCATCTCACACCGGTGAAAGGACAGGAGCATCCTCCTCTTTGACAGTAGATGTCACAGGTTGCATCGGAGGAGGTGTCGGTAAGGGACCAAGAGAGGAAGGTCAATTAGCCGACGAACGGGCAGCGGGAGGAGAGTGATGTTTCTCCTTACTCTTCTCCTTATTAGAGGAAATAGAAGGGTGGTGCGACAAGGCCTGTTTACGCTCTGCCAAGGTAGAGACCTTATGGGCCAGGTGAACAAGAGCCTGCTGCGAGGTCGAAGGAGTATCTCCAGTGGCATATGGGAGAGCAGGCATCCTGGAGAGCTTTGGAATCTTTGGTAAAGAAGATATTGATGGTAAGGCCGGCAAGGTCAAGATCAGTACCGGTGCTGAAGCCATTGATACCGAGGGACCGGTCATTACCAATAATTTCAGGACCGAGGCAGAGGATGTCATAGAAGGCATTGATATCGAAAGGATGGAAAGAATGGTATTGGAAGACGCCTGCTCTTTAAGGAGAAAGGCTTGCTCTCAACAGTAGAATTTCAACCGAGAAGCTCTATTCTTCAGAGTCTGGGAGGTGAAATCCTTACAAACAGAACAGGCCGGAACGTTATGGCCCTCCCCGAGGCAGAACAAGTACTTGGAGTGGGTGTCGGAAAGAGAAACCTTGTGGCCGCAAGACACACACAACTAAAAGAAAGACAACATAAGAAGGGGGAAGAGTTCTTACAGTTTTTGTTGTAAAGAGACGAAAAATGAAGGAAAGAACGAAGAAACAGGCAAGAATTAGAAGAACTGCTCAGCGAGGAAGTCTTCCGAGCTAACAGGTCGGTGGATGAAAAGAAACGGAGGAGAGATCATTAACTTGGTGGGACTGAGCACACTCAGTACCAGATGGGGAAGGGTTCCCGCCAAGCTGCTCAGCTCTGGAACTTTCTGAAAAGCTACTGCGCATGCGCAAAGATTCCCCATTGTGTGAGGCACAGAGACCACGAAGAATAAGAGTTATTACAGTTTTAGTACATTATAGTAGCAAGCAAGTTTTTGTACAATACAATCCCTTAAAAGCTATCTAGCTGCTAATGTTAGTAGCCCCATAGTTTAGATTGCAATAGAAAAAAAAACATGCTTGAACTGGGAGACATATTTTCAAAATAGGATGAACTTCTATCCTCCCACTGAAGCAGGATAAAATATGGGATGCTTTGAAAGAAGAAATGTTAAGAGTACTAGGAAAACATTTGCACAGGCTGTAACAATGCAGGCTATAAAAAGAACACACGCAACATTTGAAATAGAAGAGGCACATTTTATATCAGCTCTCAACAATGACCTCTTCCGGTTCCATGCCAACTTTCAATGAGGATCTCCTCCTCCTCCTGTCTCTGCTGCCCCTTCAATTGCCCTCCCCTTCTGGATACTATGTGTATAACCAACCGGAGAGAGGGTGTAGCTCAAGAGAGCAGTTCAGTCTTCTCACTTTGGTTTCTGTTTACATAGAAAAGCAAGTGAACAGGTAGCAAGAGTAAGAAGGAACTGCAGCACAGCCAAGAGACTCAGGGACTGAAACAGTTTCCCTGAAGGGTGGACACGGTCTCAGCAGTTGCTCAATAATGGCCTACAAACTCCTGTCCACCTTCTTAAAAATCTTATGCTTAATGTCATGCAAATACCTCAAAAGCAACACATCATTGTGCAGCTTGAACAAGTTCATCACTATTTCTTGACTATTTGATAACAGATAACAGAGAAAATAAGAAATTTGATAATAAGCAATTTACTTCATCCAATCAGTGTAATTCTTACTGTAAAGAGAACCACTGTTACTAATCACATGTCACGTTATTTTACTTCATTTATTTTATAAAACTTTAGTACTAAATATTCACATTTCACTTAAACACAATAAACTGTGCTGTTTATCAAAAAGATTTCTCCTCTTCTTACCAACAAGGTATTCAGCATATATTCAGTATTCATCATATTAGTTTAACCCTATATTAGTAGTCATTACATAATGATATTTATTCTAAATTAATATAATAATTTCTTACACATATCTTATCTTTACTCTGTACCTCTTTCCCTCTAAAAGTAAAGAAAATCACTAAATATTAAAAACTCAATAAAAATTCTCCTTTCACATATCATCTCTAGACATCTTATATATTGTTTGTTGCAAGTAATTTTATTTTATGCATTTTCGTATAGTTAGATTAAGTTTTTTTTCTATTTTTATTATTTTGATTTTTTTGGTTTTTAAACTTTTTATTTGATGTTGTAAGTTGTAAATTATGGTGTAGTTATTTGATGTTATAAGTTGTAAATTATGGTGTAGATTTCCCCTATTAATTTTAATTTTCTAAGGTAATTTGTGCAAAGTGATTGAAAAGTACAAGTTTGAAAAGCATATGCAATATTTATCAGGACTGATTCCCATGAACTGTTGACATGGTGATGTAGTGACCCCAAGAATGCACTCCATTTAGAGACACGAAGAATTTGAGTTTTGCTAATTATGGTACAATCTGATACAATTGTTTGCCTTAAATGTGGAATTTAACAGGGGTTTGAGAACGTTGAAACTCAGTGATACAGTGGTTTGAGTGTGAAGTAGAACACTGGGAAAGCAGTGTTCAAAAACCTAACTGGCCATGGAAATGCCTGGGTAACTTTGGGCATGTCATACTCTTTCACCCTCAAAGGAAGCCAAGGGCAAACCCCCCCTGAACAAGAGGGAAAAGAAAAGAGAGAGAAAAAGGAAGAAGAAAGAAGTCGAACAGTGAAGTGACTAAAAGGGGGGGAGGGAAAGAATGAGGTAACAGAAAAAGAAAGAAATTAGGGAGGGAGGGAGGGAAGGAAGGAAGGAAGGAAGATACAAAAGGAGGAGAGAGAGAGAGAGAGAGAGTTAGAGAGAGAATAAAGACAGCAAGAAAGGGGAAGAGAGGAA
The DNA here is from genome assembly GCA_948472985.1 of Iguana delicatissima. Lineage (NCBI taxonomy): Eukaryota > Metazoa > Chordata > Lepidosauria > Squamata > Iguanidae > Iguana > Iguana delicatissima. Next base: position 212,129 of record CAOKZL010000420.1, read on the forward strand.
GGAAGGCCAAAGAGGGATGGGAATAGGAAAGGGAGGAGGGAAAGAAAGAAAGAAAAAAGAAAGAAAGAAAGAAAGAAAGAAAGAAAGAAAGAAAGAAAGAAAGACGGACGGAAAGAAAAAACAAAAGAAAATGGCCTTATAGATTAGAGCTTTCTTCTTAGCTCAGCTCAAAAATATGGCCTTTTAAAAAAGAGGTTTGTACTGTGATCTCAACTAAGACCCTGTAAGGAAGGCAAGCTGGATATCGGGACAGCCTCTACCACAAAATTAGCCACAGAGTTATTACCAACAGAGTTGACAGCACTGTGGTAGAGGATTACATTTATTTTCCCCATTATGATAATTTCATTAATTTCATTAATTTGCTTTTATTGCTAGGACAGCTACATTGCTTAGCAAGTAAGATTCTCTGCTAATGGCTCAAAAGACATAGACGGCTGAAGTTCAGTGGTAGTTCATGTGAGTTAATTCTAGCACTTTCTGAGTTTCTTACAATGAATGAATGCATATACTAGATGGTATGTCGACAACATCAGTACTACAGTAAATATAGACACTGTACTTATTATTTGATATTAAAATATAAAAAAGTAATTGCCCTCTTTTTTAGTACTCCAGCAATACCAATACCGTATGAGTCTGTAAATGATACACCCTTAAAGTGTGAAGGAAACAGCTTTTTTGTGAGAATGCAATGCATATTCATGAGACACTTCAAGATTTCAAAGTTGAGTTAAATTCAGAAGATGTGGAGCGGCATATTTTAGCTATGCCATAAATCAGTGTCACTTACAAAATCCTGCTGTTCATTTAACAGTTCTAATTCCATCCCCTCTCCACACACAGAGCTTGAAAGAAATCCATCAATATACACTGAATGACTCCAGCATTCAGATTATTGGATTTTGGCAATCTGATTTAATGCTGAACTTTCTTACTTTTCTTCATAATCCTTGACTTTTGGTTTATTCATCCTAATTGTTAGACTTTCAATGGAGTCTGAAAGTTTCTTGCAAGCCCATTGCCTATAAAAAGAACACTCTTATCTTATTTTTAACCTTTCTTTCACATTCCATGACCTTTTAACCAATGGATCAAATAGAACACAAGTGTGATTCATAGAAAAGATTAAACTATGTGTAGACAAAAAAAGGTCAATCCGCAAACCAATGAGAATAGCTAGATCTGAAGGTGGATATCTTTCTCTCTCTCAGACACAGAAATACACACAGTCTAATGCATCATAAAAAAACAAAATATCTATGCCATCACATCACATTTAACAAGCAATCCTTTACTTTCACAGAAACCTATTTTCCCCCTATTTTTATGTAGCACACCTGGGATGCCTTTAAACTGTTGCCACTTTTTGAAACACTTGAGAATTTTGAGCAGAGCCTTTGCAGTATGACTTTTATCCATTAACCTCAAAATTATCTCTGATCTCACAGACATGGGCCCACAAACATCCCAAGCTTCAGCCCTGAACGAATCAGTAAATGCAGTCTCTTAGAGCTGATTTCTCTGACAATTCTGTTATTAGTCTGAAAAAAAAAACTGTCAAGTTCTAGAAGAAGCAGCCTCTAAAAATAGAAAAATAAGCGATCGTTACATTGGACGCAACTGCCAGCTTTTAAAATTGGTCAATGAGGGCTGACAGTTCTCAATAAGGTGAAACTGAGAAGGTGACAATTTGACAGAACAATCTTCCATTAATCTTTTGATAACATAGGGAGAGATATCGTCCATGTGATTAATTTCAAATTTTTCAGGAGAAACAATTTCATGGAAAGAAGTGCCTTAAGTCACAGAAAATAAAGGTAACAAATTGAGGGGCTGTTTTGTCCCCTTTTATATTTCAAATGGTATACAAAGGAACAGATTTCCAGGAAAGCGCACAGCATATTTTGAACAATAAAATAAGTTAGATGGATCTCCACAGGAATCCATCGAGGAGATATTTTAAACTTCAGTTTAAATTTACCTTCTTATATTTGCAAGTAAACTATCAGGCAGGCCCATTCTACTCTTATAGGAAAAAATTACAACTTTGTGGCTTAAAAATTACAGGGTTCATGGATCCATGCTCTTACACAAAAGCATATCGTGCCTTGTAGAAATCCCCATGATTTTTCCATTTTGTCTGTTACAACCCAGATTTGAAATAAATTTGAGATTGTTAGCACTTGACATACACAAGGTACTCAACTCAACCACATGAAGGTGCCAAGTTATTCTTTTAATGTGGCACAAAAGTTAATGAAACAAAAACAAACTGGCCCTTCTTGGTTGAGAAAGTATTCACCCCCTGGGCCACAGCATATTAAAATAAGCTCTGGTGTGATCCACTGCACCTCCAGAAGTAACACAAGTAGTTGAATAGAGTCCACTTTAGTACAATTCCAGTGTGGTATGTAATCTGAGATTAAGTACCACTGTTCCTGAAAGGCTCTAGAGTTTGCTGGAGAGCATTTCTCAACTAATAGCATCATGAATACCAGGTCTGGAATAAAGTTATGCAGAAGCACCAGTCAGAACTGGGCTAAAAAAAAAAAATCCCAAACTATGAACACCTTCCCCTCCCCTATATCATTAAATCTATTATTACAAAATGGGAAGAACATGGGTGAACTACAGCTTGGAGTAAGAAGACATTCCACCAAAACTCAATGATTGGGTAAGGAGAGTATTAGTGAGAGAACCAGTCAAGAGGCTAATTCTGGTAATTCTGGTAATTCTGTTCAAGAGCAGTTCAAGAGATTTGCAGCTGAGATGGTCAAAACTGGCTAAGAGACAACTATCCCCTGAAAAGTCCAGAGTGGTGAGAAGAAAGCTTTTACTGAAACAAACTCATATTAAAGCTTGGAGTCTGCAAATGTTGGAGTTTGCAACAAGCATGCAAGAGACATAACAAACATGTGGGAAAAGGTTCTCTGACATGATGAATGCTCTGTGCAGCACAAAGCTGATAGCGCCTATTGCCCTGAGATTGCCATTGTGATGGTGAAGTTTTATGGTGCCAACATCACATTGTTGGGGTGGTTCTCCTGAGCAGGGATTGGGAAACTGGTCAGAATTGAGGACAAGATGGACCAAGTACAGGGCAAGTATACAGATAATACTTGAATACAATTTGTTTCAATCTACAAAAGACCTGGGACTGGGGTAAAGGTTCATATTTCTCCAGGACAATGATCCCAAACACAACAATGGCTGGCGTCCTGTTGGTTAGCCCTATTAGAGTAGGCCCATTCCACTATTCGCTGAATGGTGAATCTCACTGGAACGACAAATTCCATTGATTCCATGGGTTGATTTTCATAAAGTAACACCAGAATGGGTTAAAAACAAGTATATGAAGGTCTTGGAATGGCCCAATCAAAGTCCAGACCTCAGTCCAGTTGAGAATCTGTGGCAAGACTGTGGGAAGATTTGCTATTCATTCCCAGTCGTCATCCAACCTAACAGAGCTAGAACAATTCTGCCTGGAAGAATGGGTGAAAAAATAGAGAGGCATACGCACAAACCTGATAGAGATTGACCCAAGAACACAGCAGCTGTAATTTCTGTGGAAGGATTCCAACTACTGATGCAAGGGGGTGAATATGTTTGCAATTAAAAGTACAAACCAACAATTTTTGGCCACCCCCATCCCTCCCCAGTGCTTCCCAGCATTCCAGAAGTAGATGTCATGCCACCTCTGTTCCCTATTTTGGGGTCAATTTTTCCCCCTCAGACAGGTAAATTGGATGAGCTGTGGGTTCTGTGAGGCTGTAGTTGTGGGTAGTTTCCTTCTATTTTGGATTGCTTTGGGGTTTAAAGAAAAGTCCACAAAAGTGTTGTTGTTGTTTGAATTGATGGTCATAGGGCTTTGAGTGTATGCATTCCATCGACTGTACTTTTTCTATCCCTGATTTAAACATTAGCCTGGCTATATGGCAACCACTCACTGAAAAATAATTCATACACTACTCCGGTAATTCTACAATCCTTCTAAAACATTTTTGTATTTATGTCAAACTGGATATTCTTTCACAGCCCCCTTTCCTATTTTGGTTTGAGCCTGTTGAGGGAAAAGTCTGTCTGTCTGTCTGTCTTTCTTTCTTTCATAGGAGAAATTTGAAGTTATTTTTTGGACAAACAGGGTACTCAATCCTATGTTCCTTCACAGAACCTTTGTGCCTACAGCATTGGCAAATTATATTTTAGAAGTATGGTACATCTGTAAGTTGTTGAATATAGCAACAGCAGCATAGCATCTACACTTTGTTAAGCACTCCTTTTACGCCAACAAACTTGGTTTTAAAAAATTAATGCTGCCTATGATAATTTTGAGGGCCTAATATCACAGCCTGCATGTTGTAGTGGTTTGAGTGCTGGACTATGACCCTGGAGACCAGGCTTCAATTCCCTGCTTGGCCGTGGAAACCCACTGAGTGACCTTGGATACACCACATACTCTCAGCCAAAGAAAACCCTCTGATGGGGTTGCCAGAAGTTGGAAATTAAAGGCATACGAGGACAACAATAAAGGAAAGGCCTTCCACACTTCACAAAAGACCTGAAGGCACACAACAACAAATATTCCAAAGGCCCTAGGTCCTACCTGGTCTTGGAAGCTAAGCATAGTTGACTCTGGTCAGTATTTGGATGGCAGATCATCAACAAATACCAGGTGCTGTAGGCTATATTTAAGAAGGAAATGGCAAAACTACCTCTGAGTATCACTTGTCTAAGAAAACCCTATGAAATTCATGGGTTACTGTAAATTGACAGGCAGCTTGAAGGTATGTGTGTGCACACGCGTGCATGCATACACACACACACACTTTGACTTGGGGTAATCTTTGGTAAGTTGTATAGTATCTAGAGTTGAGAAAGGCAAGGGGGTGAGGCTTATGGGAAAATCAGTCTCTCAGGTTGGATTATCTAGGGTTCCCATATTTTTAAAAATCAAAAAGAGGGCACATTTACTGACTGACTACTTCAAGTCACCAATTGCTATCATGACCCTCACTTTAAATGACTCTACTATATAAATTTTAGCACTGTAAAAGAGGGTTTGTCTAGGAAAAGGAAGACAGATGATAACTCCAGATAATCATTCTCCTGCTAAAATTGATTCCAAAAATGAAACAAACTTGGCAAGTTTTATACATACCGAAAGCAGGCTTCTGCTTCCATACCTGGCCACACAAATATTAACATTAAAGGGGGGAGTGCACCTCAGATGCTCATGCAAACACGAGATCAATCTTCTCTAACAAAACAAAATGGAGTGCTACTATTTTCATCTATACTTCACTGGTTTTAAACAGAGGGATGTGCTAAAGGCAATAATCTGAAGAGAAGTCATGATTGCCTTTATCACAGTAGTCACCAGTTGGCTATAGCCCCAGGTTGACCATTCATTCCCAAAGCCTAGTGGAACCCTCTCATGATTAGGGGGTAGGCAGAGGCCATTTCTGTGAAAGCACATCCATTTCTTTGTCCACACGCCCAGGGAGTCTAAGACAGACAATCAGATATCTGTGGGGAAGAAAACTTCAGTTTTATCATGATTGCAAAAGCCAGCCAGGATTTATAACAACAGGCTCTCTGTTACAGATACCATTTCTGGAAGAATTTTTAAATCTAATTTGTAACACAACAAGGGATTTATAATACTGCTTATTTTTCAGCCGTGCTGCTGCAGTGTGACAATTTGTTGTAAGATAAGAACATCTACATGCACTAGCACTTACTGAACCATAAGAGACTAGACACAAACAAAAAAGAAATAAATCACTCCTCTTAGATCAGCTTGTCTGGAAAGAAAGGCATCTGTTGCCACATTCCATATCACCCACTACATACTCCAATCCCTTTCTGGATTTCTGTTTATCCTCTTATCAACAGCTCTGATTGAATTTGGTAGTTAAATGTACAGGGCTCCTGTGATTTTCTTTTCGCTGGGGGCTGCACACTGATAAAGCCAATAATTGACATTGTTATTCAATTTCTACTGAAGAAAGAAACATGGAAAGAAAACAATTTATTTTAGAAAGATGTGTCTCCAGTGACAGCTGTGAATTGCCAACAAAATCACTGCTAGGACACTTGAGCTCCGTAGGTCACCTAAATTGCTAAGAAAAAGAAGAAGTTACATCATCCCATCTCACCCACCCCTTAATGAATTGCCCCCCCCATATTACAATGGGTGGGGCACAACACGTAGCTGTTTTATAGTGTTTACTAAAAAATAATAATACATAATAATAGTGTTAGAGAAAAGGATGTTCTGAGAGACACCAAAGTGTCCCCACAGAAAATTGCTGCTCGGTTATTTTTGCTGTATTGTAACAGGTATGGTTTAAAGGTTTTTCATGCACTCACACACACAAACACCAGATGTAATAAAGAAGAAGTGACTGTGTTCTCTACTGAGTATCTTCGGATAGCTGGGATGTTCATGTTGTATTCAATGTGTAAGTATCTGAGTAAGTGTATACAGGACCCTGACAAAGTCGCACTCTGCTGTCTCATCTTGATTTGGAAGCGACCCTGAGATCTCAAAGACTATACCCCACAAAGCACAAGCTCCAACAAGTTCTACCAAGCTAGAAAGTCTTCAAGAATAACCTATTACGAACTTCTATATTATTAAGAAAGGATTACCTGCTTTGTATTCTTTAAAGATAGCACAACTAATGAGTTAATTTTCTTATTATTAATGCAATATACTGGACAGAGGACAAGGTTTTTTTTAAGTAACCTTTAAAAATATGAATATTGGGATGTTTCTGCAATGTGTTATATTTTTAATGAATGTGATAGTATATTTCTTTTCTTTTTTTCTGATACCTCATTTGTCCAATTACATGCAACTCCTGGTTAAGCAGTCAGAACAATTGTTATTTTTATACTGCTTTCGTGGACGCAGATCTCTAAATACAATGGTTGTACTCAAAGTAATTTCTGCGTGCCATTTTCTCTGAAACTATTAAGCCAAATGTAATGCTATTATACCATCAAGGAGAGTAATATCTACTGAATGATTGACATACTTTCTGTATTTCTATGAAGTAGAGACAAAGATGAGTCATCAAGCTCTTGACCAAAGGAGGATGTATTGTTGCTGGCATCCACAGAAGACTCAGAAATGTGTATGGTGAGGTGACAATGGATGAGAGTAATGGGTGAAAACAGGTGAAAAAGTTTAAAGTGAAAACAGTGCTGAAGATAAACCACGTAGCAGAAGGCCACTGCAGTCACTGACGAAAACTAAAACAGGGTGGATGACATGATGCACACAGACCGGAGTACGACTGTCCAAGAGATTGCTGAGGAACTTCGTTGTAGTCACAGCATTGTCAAGCAGATTATCCATAACCTTGGATACAGGAAAGTGCGTGTTAAATGGGTTCCTCATCAATAACAGCTGATTTGAAAAAGAGACTGCATGTGTGTTCAGAACTGTTAACAGCATTTGAACGCCATGAAGACACTTTTTAGGGGAACCTCTGCACTTGTGATAAGATCTGGGCATACCTATATGATCCAGAGACCAAGAATTAACCCATGCAGTGGTGGCACCCCACTTCTCCTAGATCAAAGAAATCCAAAAGCTAGCATTCAGCACAGAAGATTGTGGTGAATTTCTTCTAGGATGACAAGGGAGTGATTTTGCTTGATTCCCTTGAGTGTGGGACAGCAATGAACAGTGACCACTACATTGCATCACTCCAGAAACTTTGAGAAGCCATCTATAAGAAAAAATAATAGAAAAAGCTGAGTGCAACCAAGTTACACAATGATAATGCATTACCCCATACTTCTTTGGCAACTTCACCAGTTCTTGCACAAATGAGATGGTCAGTGGTGTCACATCCACTTTACAGCCTCAATTTGGTACCCTCAGACTTTTGCTTGTTCAGTCAGATGAAGAAAAGCCTTTGGGAATGGTGCTTTGATGATGTAGGCAAACTGGAAGACTATCCAACACTGGATCAGGGAATGCCTGAAGGAATTTTTCCAAAGTGGATTTAATGAGTGGGTTCAAGTGCTTCACCAGTGGTGGAGACTATTTTGAATAATACCATGTTGTAGAGAAAGTTATTTTACACATGTATGTAGTTGCATATGTCTCATGTTGTTAATAAAGGAGTTATGATCCCACAGGCATTACCTTCAATACAACCTTCACGTGTATACATGCAGTTACAGGCAATAAAATGAAAATTAGAATAATAAAAGATAGTAGAAATAACAACAACAGCAAGAGACCAACTTGAATGACAAAACAACTTTGTTGGGAACCATAAGGGTGGTGGAACAGAATATTCCCTGCCATTCACTGTAATGCAGAAAGGGAAGTTGTCAAACGCTCCTCAAAAAGCTTCCAGTGGGTAAAGTGATGAATTTCAGGATCTCTCAATCAGGTAGATTCCTCTGTTTTGCCTATTATGAACAGGCCATTGCCCAGGTCCACTTTCCTACAAGGGTCTCCTCCCCTGGCACTTCAATAGATATAAGAGTTTGAGATGAAAAGGGTTATACATAGGGGACATCCCTCTCCGCTGAACAAGAAAATCTTGCAGGTGAGACATTTGTGACCATGTAGCTTTGGAAAGTCGGCATCCACAAGAAATTACAAATGAGCCCTACCACTCTTTATGAGAACTACTGTGGTACAGTGGTTTGAGCACTGACTATAACCCTGGAGAGCAGGGTTTGACTCCCCGCTTGGCCATAGAACCTTTGGGTGCATCACACACTCTCAGTTCTCTTCTGCTCCCAACCTCATGGGGGTGAGAGTACAGTCAATTGTAAACAGATGAGAACACAAGCATAGATCTATACAATGGAATATATCACCTGTTTAATCCAGCATCCTTTTCCTCACTATGGTCAACCAATTCCTCTTTAGAATATTGTGGCAGAAAGGAGCTTTTACTGGCTAGGTACAAACCTCCTTCTGAACAAATCTTGCCAAGAAAACCCTATTACAGGTTTGCCTGAGGGTCACCATAACTCAGAAATAACTTGAAGATACAACAACTATATCTTTTATCAATGTGTTTTTCTAATTACTTTCTAATTCAATTATGTCTTATTATCATTTGTTGAGCTATATTTTTTATTTTATCTGCATCTGTTTTTACTCTTGTGAATTCCAGTTTGGAACAAAGACAGCTATAAATCAAAAAACTAGGTAAATAATAAGTATGTACATAAAAGGTCACGGTCTAATTTTAAATTTTATCTACATAATAAGCATATATACATATAAGCAAAATGTTGAAGTTTACACTGCTTTCTGTAAGTCTGCACAATTTACTATACGGTTCAGTATCTTAGTTTGCATAATGGGAAATGGGATTTGCCATTATGCAAAGGTGAGGGAGACAAAGAAGAGGACAGAAGAATCTCCCCTGTCCCTTTCTTTTCAAACTTTGGCCTCATCTGTCTTGGCCAAATGGCTGGCTACAAAGGACTAGAAGTGATAGAGAACGCAGAAGAAATTATCGAAAAGATGATCCTGTTGTCTATTCCACCTCTGTCCCTTTCTCCCACCTTGGCATAATAGGGAGTTCCAAATTAATTTCCAAGTTCTTAATAAAGATCTGGTAGAGATGGGGGCAAGGGGGTGTCTTTCCTCTTGTTTCTACTTAATCAGACACTGGAAGCCCAACCTATGTGCTAGGCAGTGTCATTCTTGCCTGGACCCACATAGAGAGGCACTGAAATGACACAGACACAAGCAGACCCTTCTTGTTCAACAAGTAACACATTACAGAGCCTCTGGGATTGAACAAAGTCAGCAGTAAATGGCCAAAGCCTGCCTGACATTTAAACAATGCACAATATGGTCCAAGCCAGATGTTGAGCTTTGTGTGAATGAAGGCAAGACAATGTCCCATTCAAATGAAAAACAGAAATCACTTTCAACAGGAAGGAAATGTCTGTTCTAAGGTATGGTAGGTCCACACAAAGAGCACCTAACTTTCTTACTCATCTGGCAGATGTTATTGCCACCAAGAAAGCCATTTTCCAGCTAAGTAGGCAAATGTCACAGATCGCCATTGGCTCAAACAGTTTCTTAGCTGGGATACAAGCAGTTTGAGGTTCCTTTGAAGTGTGGATTCAGATTCTTGTAGCACTTTAGAAATCTCTTAACCAATGGGTTCTGGAAGCAGGAAGGCTTACCAAGGATTTGGAAACTGGAAGAAATCACTACCAAGTAACATTTAATGGAAAAGAGAGAGAGAGACCTCTGTTGGATAGTGACAGGAGAAATTCCAGCACACAGTGGATTTGTCCCTGGTCTGGAGAGATCCCTCAGGGCAACAAAAAGGACAAGAATTTGGTCCATGTATAGTCACAAGTCCACTGGGTTGCAAGTCTAAGCCAAACTACAATTGGCTTCAATCCAGTGAAGCTTTGCTTAGGCTTAGGCCTTCAGTGATTTGAAGCCAAAAGAGAGTCTAAAGAAACGCTTGCAAAACTGTCAGCTTGAGAGTGTCCAGATCTGGATGTCTCACTTGCTCATTGTGCAAAGTCAGGAGGTCTGGTCTCTCTGAAATAGGAGGCAGGACTGAGGTAGGAACCCTTAGTGAGGTGGAGAAGAGGAGCAAACCAAAGCTGTCTGGGCCACCATGAAGTGATCAAGATGCACTTCCCCTTATCTCTCCAAATTTTGGCAATCACCCCGGCGACAAGGGGAAATGGGGGAAAGCATACACAATAGGATCTCCCCAATGAAACAAGAACGCATTGCCAAGAGAATCCTTCCCCCAATGTGCCCTGGAGTAGTAGGTCTGGTACTTGTCTGTTCACTTCCTGAAGATGGTATAGATTACATCTGGATGAAATCTGCATTCATGTCAAGAGACTAGAGTTCTGCTGACAGCACGGGCTAGGACATTCTTCACAGAGATGGAAATGCCACTGTCAATGTGCAGTCCCACAGACTGAGCATGAGATGAAGCAAGGTGGTCAATTTTGTTCCTCCCATTTGTTCAGGCAGTACACCACCATGGTGTTGTTGGAGGCTACCTAAGCTTCCTTGCCATGTAGAAGAACCTGTGAGGTCTGGAAGGTTTTCTCCACAACCAATATCTTCAAAGCACTGATGTCCCCTGTCCAGCAACCTTTGATAGAGAACCCTTCCATGTGAGCTCCTCATCCTTCCATAAAAACATCTGTCATCATCTCTGTTGTGCACTGATGAGGAAGGAATAGCATGCCCATTTGGATGTTCTTGGGATCACCATTCCAAAAATCAAGAGACAGCTCTTGGTATGATCAGAAACTCCCAAAGGAGATTTTTAAAAAAAATGGGTCAAAGGAGGACCAGACCTGCAGAGGGCACATCTGAAGCCTCCTGTGTCATGTTATTGGCATTGTAGAGGCCACAAACCTGAGCAGCCACTTGAATGTCCTTGTCAATTACCCTACGAGCATGCAGCACTGTATGACAACTTTTGTCATGTTTTTGAGCCTCTTGTCCTGCAGGTAGGCAGCCAAGAAAATGGGAGTTTAGAACAGAACCGATGAACTTGACAAATGAGAGTTCTCATAATTCATGATCAACCCCCAACTTGTTGAGGTTCAGCATCAGGCAGATCTTAGAATGGGCAACAAGGAGCCAATCATGGATGTAAGGAAATATGATGACACCTTGTTGCCTGAGTCATGCAGCCAACACTGACTGCCATGTACTTCATGAAATTCAGCAGAAAGTCCAAAAGGAAAGGCACAAAAACAATAGGCCCTTCTTCCCATACTGAAACATAGGAGGTGCCAATGTAACTGTTGGATCTTGATATGAAAGTATGGGTCCCTCAAATCCAATGTCACAAACCAATCTCCCTCTTCCAACAGGGGCAGGATGGTACTAAGAGTGACCACCCAGAACTGCCTGGGCTGGAGGTAAAAGTTGACATCCCTGAGATCTGCGATGAAGATCTTCAACTTTATTTGACAGAATGAAGTAGCAGAAGAAAAAACCCTGTGGGGTTGAGAGATTGGGAATGGGTTTGATGGCACCCTTGAGGAGAAGAATAGACAGCATGAACAGCTAAGTGGTTTCCTGGAACTATGTGGTGATATGGTGGTTTCCATTGGTGGTAAAATCATCTCAAACCACAAGAGTGGTGCCAATCATAGTCATAATCCTCATAATCAAGCTCCAAAGGAGGGGAGTAATCATGCCAGTAATACAGAGAGTATTCCTTGATAATGGTGGTAAAAAGGTCATATTGCCTATGGCTCTATGGGATTAGTGATTTTTCAGTTCTAACTGCTGTATTGGAAGCAGGCCTCTTGGCACCCTTTCTAGTGCCTGAATCTTGTAAGATCTTTTAATAGTGAGTTGGAAAAAGGAGCTGGTAGCAGTAGGTGCAGAAGATGATCGTGGAATTGAACCATGTCCTGAATCAGAAGGCACAGCCATGAACACGTCCTACAAGGTAGTCTTTAAGTCTAGGTGAAGACTTTTTGCACACTTGAGTTATTGCTTTGCAGTGGTTCTCAACCTGTGGGTCCCCAGATGTTTTGGACTTCAGCTCCCAGAAGCTGGGGCTTCTGGGAGCTGAAGTCCACAAACATCTGGGGACCCACAGGTTGAGAACCACTGCTTTACAATGAGGACATGACCCAACACTGTGGCCTTCTCCCAGACACAATAAACAGTACAAATTCTCATATATATGAGGGATCTTATTCCTACAGGAAGTGCACCACTTGAACAAATCAGAAGGCTGAGGCAACTGTAACTGAAAATCCATAAGCCAGTAAAGTATCTAAAAAACAGTCTGAGTCAAATGCAGACAAAGTCCAAAAGCCAATGCCAAGACAAGATCTGAAGGAGAAGAAGCCAAAAAGCAGTCCAACAGTCAGAATCCAGGAAAAGATAATAAGAATAAACAATACAGCTTACCAACAGTTCTTTCATTGTTGCTGCTGAGGTAGAAGAAAAGGAACTGAGAGCTTGAGTGGGAACTGGGCTAGTCACATGGGCCAGGGGAGGAGGGACTACCACCAACAGCTCTAGCAGTTTCTGAATGATGCACTGCACCAGTGCAGTCGACCCATTTATGTGAGTCATAGAGACCACAAAAAAGAAATATGTTCATCAAGGTAACAAGGTAACCACAGAATTCTGAACGAATTCTGTTCTGAGAAGCAAATTAAACAATGAAGGAAAAGTGCCAGATTTTTTTAATAATACTGTTAATTTGGTGAGCAGAAGTCAGTGCTGAATTAGATACTGCTGAGGAAATATCCTAGCACAAGGAAAATGACAGTATATAGTATAGGACAACAAGACAAGGTAACATGCCTGTATCATTGATGGAACATGTATTTAGTCTATTTAGGATAAACTGGAACCACTCCAAACATCACATTATCTCATTTATTTTTGTACCTTCTACAAAGATGGGAGGATTGTAATACTGAGTTGGCAAGTCAAAATTGTTCACCTGCTGTGTCTTGCTGGTAATTCATGCTGCTATCCTGCTACATTTATGCTCCTGTCACATTACTTTATGATGGAGATTTCATTATGGTCAAAGCAAGTACAGAAATGCAGAAGATAAACTATACATCAGGACAAACAATACTTCCTTCCCTGTATTCCTATTTGAGGTTTCAACAGCAGCCAATTCAATCAACAAAGAATAATGTAAGTATAATATATCTATCAAGAATTCTACCACAGCTTGCTAGGTATTCACACATGAAATCTTTACAGAAATTCTTCCTTCACAAAAAAGCAGCTGCATTTTTCATACCTTTGCACTATAACAATTACATGGTCAATATCTTATATATTTTTCTAAGATGTCTTGTGGTGGCTCTTCAACCATTCTATGTAACAATAATAAAATGAGAGATTTTAGAATGATTTCCAGAAATCTAAAATGTTTGCTACTCTTAATTTTTTTTTAGCTACAGATGGAACAACCTGGAAAGGAGAGCAGAGATGAATCTCACTGCACCAGGAAAACAATTAAAATCTTACCATCACCAGTTTAGAGTCCTCAGCAAACAGAAAGAAACCATCGAAGGCTGGATTTAAACTACAGAACATATTGAATACAAACAGCAGTTAAATTATATTTTGCTTTACCATCATATATACAAATAACAGATTTAGGTATATGATCTAATGGCTATGTATCCAACACTAGGCTGGTAAGAAATAAGAAGGGCATCAATATGCTTAGAAGACTACTATTTATGTATTTTATGTATTTTACATCCCACCTTTTCTCCCAACATGGAACTCAAGGCAACTCACAGCACAGATTAGAACAAAGTATAGGTAAACAATAAATTCTCTTACTGAACTCTTATTCCTTGAATGCTACAAATATATCCTTATTTTTCATTTCCTATTTTTGTAACTGCAAAAAGAAGTGGTAGGGAGAATGTACCATCCTAGTTTTTTTATGGATTTTCTCTTGTGATACTTCTCAAACTCTGCCTTCCACTCACCAACCTGGATGCATATGTATAAATTCTAGCTGTCCCATTTATTGTACAAAATATGTATCCCTTTTCAGTACTTTATTAAAAGTATTTTTAAAGAAATGGAAAAATTCAATACAGAAAGCATGAGAGGGAGATTTTTAAAAAGAAGATCTATATTAATCTGCGCTTTATAATCTGAATATTCAGTGACAGATGTTCCTGAATTGAGAGGTTCTACTATCTAGCTCTTATGCTGCATTCCAGTACATGTACTGTATGTTCTAAGGGTTGGGGTTTTTTTCCCCCTGCAGTTCTTCCATTAAAAAAAAAGATGGAAATAACAAAGACTATATTTCTTTGCTTCAGCAAGTTTTAGCACATTATGCATTCATTTTTATTTTTGTTTTTAATATCCACTTATGTGACTTTATAGGTAAACACATACCACTCCTACAAGAGTGCCCTTTGTTTAACTCAACACATTATTGTGTTGTTACTGTGTCGTTATGTCCTTTCAAGTCAAGAGAAAAGCTTGTAGATCAAGTATTAAGACTATATGTAGTCAGTTCTCCCTCCATATTCGCGGGTTTGAGACTCGTTGATTTGATTATTCATGAGTGACTTGCCTCCCCCATTTCCCCCTCCCATTCCCTAATGCAGGGAGAAGATCTCCTCCCCTGCCCTTCTGCCATCAGCTATGGCACCGGCAGCTGGTGGGAAGATGAAATGCGGGAGGGGGATCTCTTCTGCCCAGCTCCCCTTCTAGGCAGCTGAGGGCTTCATCGTGCTGGGGTGGGTAGCAGAGGGAAGTGGGAAGAGCAATCTTGACCTCCTCGCTCTCCTCTCGCAGGACCCCTACGCAATCACCACAGGGGCGAGTGGGAGAAGGATGTGGGCAGCACGATCCCACTCTCTCCACTTTTCTCTGGCCTGCCACGGGCACCATCTTGCCAGGGGTGGATGGGAGAAGAACGCAGTGAGCATAATTTCGCTCTCTCTGCTCTACTTCGGCCCACCATGGGCGCGATCCTCCCTGCTCTGGAGGAGGCTTGCAGAGGCATGCAGGACCGGCAATCGCCCATACTCTGCACATCCTGGGGCCTCTGTTCACTGGCAGCAACTGGTAGGGGTGTGCAGAGAGGATGACCACTCATTCTCTGCACATCTGCCGCCGCCACTGGTGGAATCAGGCTTGCAATCTGCCCACCTGCAGCTCTGGCATGATTGCCCCAGCAGCAGGGGGGGATGGTTGCCACCTGCCTGCCCACAGCTCCTGGAGCAATCGCCCCAGCAGTGAGGGGGAGGGCAAAAGGGAGGAAAGATTTTTCTCCCCCTCTCAACTCTTGCCCTCTGCCAGTGATGGCCGGTGTGGCGGTGTGTGCAGGAAAGGAGGGCTGCTGGGGGGAGTTATTTGCAGTTATTTCATTTTCACGGGGATTCTCTGCAGATATCCCCTATGAATGTGAAGGGCATACTGTACTTTGAAAACTTGAATTCATGCTAGATGTATTGGTGAGTGAAACCAGAGTCTCATTCTTAGCCTCTTCACAGCTAGTAGACAATTGCAGATTAAGTAATCGCTGTATTTGAGCGACGCCTGGCTTCGCTATCAATTCACAGCAAACAATTCTCACACCATATATTGCTTGCCAGGGTTCAAATCCTTACTCAGTTATGGAAATTCACCAAGTAATCTTGTGCAAATCATTCTAGGATTGTTTTTAGACCCCTTTAGGGGTTTTAAAAGAATTTTTAAATTTTGTTTTAATTAAAGTTTCTTTCGCTGAATTTTTTAAATTGACTTTTATATGTTCATGGTCTTGGGAGCCCTTGTGGGCTGGGAAGTAATACAGAAATTTTTATATATATATATATATATATATATATATGCGCGTGTGTATGTGTGTGTGTATGTGTGCATGTATGTGTCTGTCTCTGTCTGTCTGTCTGTCTGTCTGTCTGTCTGTCTGTCTATCTATCTATCTATCTATCTATCTATCTATCTATCTATCTATCTATAATATTTATAATAGATAAAATACTCTCACAGGCTGATGGAAAGACCTTCAAATAAATCATGCCAAGAAAACCTTACGAAAAGGTTGCTGTAAGTCAGTGTCAACATGAAGGCAAATAACTAACCAACTCACTTGGCAGTAGATATTTAGAAGAACAATATAAGAACTCACATATTTAATATCCTTTCCAGTTTTGATTTCATTTTTGCGTGGATAATACATACATAATCTTCCAAGACCACCTAATTCATATTATTATCACTGTCACATGGAACATAACATTGTAGAACGGCGGTTCTCAACCTGTGTGTTGTGACCCCCTTGGGGGTCGAACAACCCTTTCACAGGGTCGCCTAAGACCATCAGAAAATACGTATTTCCGATGGTCTTAGGCTCCATTTCCTCCTCAGTGGTGGTGAGCAAGCACAAGCCATGCGCTCGCATCCTCCTGCCCCCTTTGGCGGGAGCGTGTGCGGCCGCACACGCTCCCACCAAAGGGGGTAGGAGGATGCAAGCATGTGGCTCGCACTTGCACACCACCACTCCTGGGCCTTTTCCGCATGTTACCTTATCACTGAGGTGGGGAGGTGCCCTCTCTTCGCTACTCCTTCATCCCGCAGTTGGCTTCCTGGTCGCACGACCACCCTGCCCTTTCCTTCCGCAGTGCAGCCTGGGAGCTGTAGGCTATGCTGGGGGAGGAAGGGGCGGGGTGGTCGTGTGACCACAAAGCCAGCTGCGGGACGAAGGAGCAGTGAAGACAGCACCTCGCGCAAGAACCTGCTTGCACGAACGGCACCCCCCCACCTCCGCGATAAGGTAACATGTGGAAAAGGCCCAGGAGTGGTGGTGCGCAAGTGCGAGCCATGTGCTCGTGTCCTCCTGCCCCCTGCTCAGAAGGGACTGAAATCACTCCCCTTCTCCGCTACCGGGAGAACCTCCTGTCTGATGGGCCAGCTTGGGGGGCGGCGGCAGCACAAGGGGCAGGCCCCCTCCTTGCCACGGCCCGTGCCCCACTCGCCATGGAGGGGGGCGCTGCGGGAGGGCCGGGGGACCACAAGGTGGTGCTTTTCTGGGGGGGTGAGCTGCACCCAGAGCAAAAGACAAAGGCGCTGGGATTCCTCCCCCCGGTCAGGGTCAACACTCTGGAAACTTTTTCCACACTGTCCCCCCCAGTGGAAACAAGAACGTAGCAGAAGCAGAGCCCGGGGGGGGGTTCTTGGAGTTTTTTCCTGGGGGAGACACACGGCTCCTCTTTCCCTCCCTGCCCACCCCCCTATTCCTGGCTGGTGAGGCGGCCTTTGCCGGGGGGGAGGCATTGTAAATAATAAATAATTTTATGGTTGGGGGTCACCACAACATGAGGAACTGTATTAAAGGGTCGCGGCATTAGGAAGGTTGAGAACCACTGTTGTAGAAACAATAAAGTACCTAGCCCTTGCTTTCCCATTTGCTTTCCCATTTGTGCATGTGTGTGTTTCTATGGAACTGACACACATATACGTTTACCTACATAGAGGAAAAATATGGGGAAAGAACTGGAATTGGTCTCTGCCTTGATCCATGGTTGGGCATGGTAAGAAATACTAATAATTATTTGCCTGTTTTGCTATACGGATCCACCTGTTTGATCACAAAGTCACCAAATTTGTTGTCACAAAGTAAGTGCCAATGCCTTAATTGCATTTGTGTTGTACAGGCCACTAGGACCTCCTCCATCTTTATCAAAGGTAATACTAACTTTCTCTTCTGTATTACAACAAATTTGTTGTCCTATCAAATGGTTCAAAACTAACACTGTAGAAAGGTTTTAGGCCTGATCTGTTGAGTTCTTATACTTCTTTAATAAATATCTCCTTTTATTTTTTTCTAGAATGCTTATTACGAATTTATTTCAACAAAGCTTGATATCTAGATGTGATTTACATCTTGAACAACTTGCAAAGCCAAAAGCAATAATCAAACTTTGACTTTTTCTTCCTATTGCTGGTTTTGGGTCTGTTTGCATGGAACTTGATGTGAAACAAATTTTAAGCATTGTAGCTTCTATCAATCAACATTTCATTTCATTCAAATAATATAAATAGTATAATATAAATAAGAATCTCTAGCAGTTTGAATTTTTTAAATAAAGTGATCATAAATAAAACCATCAACATCAGTCTGGTTGAGCAAATCAGTCAGATGAGCAAATTTCCTAGTTAATAAATAAATGCAGGGACTTCTTTAGTTTTGCTCATTATACATTATGTACATTATACATAATGCTCATACATAATTGCTCATTATACATTTATGTACATACACACAGAGAGAGCATAAAAACAACATGTAATTTAATGAAAAAAAACTTTCCACTTTACTAGGTGAAATACCACAGTAATTCAATGCAAGGAAAAAACCTAACCCACACCATAATAATTTCTTGCTGAGTTCATTTTAATCATTGCAATTGGTTCCAATTTATTGAATGAACTATTTTAAATTCATGATGCTTGCCAAATTAAGTATTTTCTGGTCACTTGGGCCATTCCCCAGATTAGAAACATGTTTATAGAAGTCCTAATATGCCCTCAGTATACTGATACAAATTACTATTATCATAGTAAATACAAGCACATAGTCTTTTTTTTTAACATTTCCATCTTATTTTTACAAACTTAAATTACAGACTTGGCTTAATGCTAACCTGCACATGTTAAAACTTCTCCTGATTTTCGAAAAAAAAAAACCAGGATGATTGTTTCATTAATTGACATGAGGCTCAATTTAGTTTTACATTCTGGCTTCTACACACATTTTCTGTGTGTAAAATAAAATATTTTCTGCTCTTTCTCTGTAATTACAATCCATATGGAATACTGGTCAAAACAGCAATTTACATATGAATACAACATAGCTAAAATTTTACCCAATAATCCATAAACACAACGGAAGGACACTGGCAATCCTAGTCTAAAGAGCAGATAACTTTATAGATGTAAGGACAACTGGTAGGTATCATGTTTTGGAAGTACAGTCCTCCCTCCACATTTTCAGGTTTGACCTTCGCAAATTTGATTATTCGCAAGGTATGTGCTTTCCTCCCGCTTATTCCCTTGCATTCCTCAGCTCAGGCTTACAAGACTTACATTTAAAATGGGCATTTTTTTTCTCTTTTGGGTGAACAAAGCCCCCTACCACTGCTGGAGGCATGTCCCCTCTGCCATGTGACTGCACATTCTGCTGTGCAATGACTGCTGATTGGTCAGGTGCTTTCTTTGTTCCTATCCCTCCTTTTTCAAGATGCTTGCTGAAAGTAACTAGAACGCAAGAACTCTGCACAAGAACTTCTCCCTCTGAGGAGAAACTACTGGTAAACCCTTTATCTTGTCTTTTTTCTTCCCCACCCCAGAATGCTGAGGTTAAAGGCAAAGGAATGAGAGGGGAACTCTGGAGGAGAATCATGGCGGGAGGGGAGGAGTTATTCATGGTTTTTCCACTTCCGTGAGGATTCTACACCCCAAGCCCTCACAAATGAGGAGGGGCTGCTGTATTTATTTCATTTGAGACAGTTATGTCACACACACTGAAACAAAAATATTACAAAGAAAATCTAAGGCATATTTGGAGGCTAGCCCAAGGAAGAACAACATCAACACTTGAAAAGGCAGGAGGAAGGTTAACTACTATTACTCCACACATTGGTCAAAAGGAAAAATTACACAGGTGTAAACACAGGCAAAATACTTTTCACTTACACTATGCCTTTTCCCTCTCTACTTCTTCAAGATAATGATGCACAAAAGACTCAGGATTTGGATTTGGAAAAAAAAGTTTCTGAGCCACCCAGGGCAAAATGAATTGTTTAAAAAAAAAAAAAAAGGAGAGTTTTAGAGAAAAATGGAGCAAAAAATCAGAGATAGAAAACATAAAACAGACTGATTAGCGCACTAGCATAGCTTAAGATGTTTAACAAGCAATTAATGCTTGAAAGTCAAAGAGATCACAGGTGTCTAGTCATGCTAGCAAGCAAAGTGAGGTTCTCTCTTAACTTGGCAGCATGGACTCAGAAGCTTGTATGTTCAAGGAGAAAAAGACTGATCCAGCTGTAAGAAACAGGTATTTTAAAAAAATATGTCAAACCACCTACAGATGGGGAAAAGGTCCAAAGAAACTGGGACACACTAATTATTGGCAAGATAATACAATGAATTTGGACACAACTAGTATGGGGAGAGGAATTCAAAAATGAGATCACTTCAGTGGCCAATACTTTCTAGTCTTGGAAACTTAACTTTTAACCCAGGGTAAGCTGAATAGATAAAAATGAAATGTCTGTATCAGTTGAGGTCGGTAGTGCTTTTCAGGTTAACACAGTCTCTCTAATTTGGTCAGATTGTGTGCAACAATTAAGGGCAATTACAAACATTGTTATTATTATAAACATGATCAACTTAGGAGGATGGAAGTTATTTTCGTCCTTGGCATGGAGAAGCATTTCTTCAAATAATATTTGCTCCGGAACACTCAATGGTGGTAAGGGTTATATCCAACATTATTCACACAAGCCTTTATTCACAGAGCAGGACCTCCCCTTCCTCTCTATCTCTGTCTTCATATAAATATGCTTCAGAGATTCCTCTAATCCCCTGGGAAAATATTTCAGGGATTGCAGTAGGACTACAGCAGGAAAAAAAGAGAAACAAATTCTGCCAACCATGTTTGTTCTGTTGGCAGACTGCTAATGCAGGATATCACCCAGTTTTAAGTTTCATTAAACATATTATTATTGCAAACAAAATAAAATAACACTGCTGATGTAAAACGCTACTGCAAAAAAATGGTATGTTACAAACTCTCTCTTTAGAAAAGTTTGATGTTACAATTATGAAAGAGCATATACAAAAATTTGGTCATTGTGGTCAAATTAAAGAAGTTAATGGCTCTTCTAACAAAATTATCAAATATCACTACAGATGAACTTTCTTAATGTCTGGCAAGAAAACAGAAGGGGGTTCAAAAGGGCTGGCCAGAAAAAGAGGTCAATTTTTTTCCAACAGAAACTGGAAAGCGTTGTCTTTAAAAGTAAAATCTTTCTGACCAGACAATTCCTTTTCTTAAGATACTTAGTTTCATAATCAAAATGGCTACAAAGTTAATATAAAGATAGGAATATTTTAATACAAAGAGGCTCATTTCTACAAAGTTTTTTTTATGCTTGCCTTTCTCCTCTTTTCTCCTTGTCCTCTGCCCAGTTGAAAGTTTTTAGTAGCTTTGCACTGGGAAGATGCGGAAAGAGAGCTGGAGGAACATGGATTTTTAATGTCAAGTTGTAGTAGCATGTCTGCAGTAAACAATGCAATAAAAGCTTGAGCTGAGATTCTGCTCTAGCCAATCCTGCTGCACTTGTGTGTGCCTGACTGTAACAGGAGAGATATACAGAAGCTTCTCCCAGAATTCCTTATGTAGCATTTGTGGACACTATAACTGGCGAAAGCAGACAGACCTGCCTCACCAGCTAATGCTATAGACCTATAAGTTTAGTCACCAAAATGGAAAACATAAGAAGTGGAGACTAAAGGAAGAAAAAAAAATCATCCCATGCATTTTGGGAGATTTGTGGTGTCTTGTGGGCTCAAAATCTTTTTCTTCATTTAGCCAAGGCTTACATGACCTGGTTGTTTCAGTTCACATGTGAGTGTTAATAGTTTTTGAATAAAAAGTCTGCAGAAACATGTTGAACTGCTCTTCTTTTTCATAGTGCAGGAAACTACCTCTATTTTTTCTCTATTATTTCTGCCTCTGATACCAAGGTTTCTGTTAAAGTAGTGACATGGACTTCATTCACTGAGGTATACCTGTATTTGCCACACTGTCACACATATTTGGAATCATCCAGTGATCCCAATTGTCAGTGGCAGAACTGTGAGACAGAAGACCAAACAGGCTATTTTCAACAAACTACCTAAATGCAGGAGGTGAATGGCATTGATTTTATTCAATAATCCAATAGTGCACTTTATTTTACTAGGAAGTTTCTCCTGAGTTATGCAGTACCATATAACATTTTTCACTTGGTGTTGTTTCAGATGTTTCACATAAAGGAAAACAGAACAGATTTACTAGCCACAACATCTAGAAGTTTGTTTATGCAGGACCGTGTTTTCTAAACCTACATTATGTTCCATGTACTTCTTGACTGCTTCCTTCACTGCATTCCATCTCAATCTTTTCTATCTGCCAAAAGCAACCTTATAGTTTTATCTTTGCCATGATGCTATACTGAATCAATTTGCACTCACAGACAAGTTATTAAACACATCTCTTCCAATGTCCAAGCACAACCAAGTATATTCAATAAAAAAACCCCAAATCCTTAACAATGTGACAATCCATGGGCAAGATCCTTTCAACCAATCTGGCTGAGCTCCCTTAATTGCTTCCCAGCTCAAGTTTTTAGGTACAGATGTTTTTAGGCATTCAAGGACATGGAGAAACAGGATCTACTTGCTGATCTTCACCCTTCATTGTTTGAGTGGGAGACTGCAGTTTCAAATACTCATTCTAAAACTGTGCAGTTGCCACTGTCATGGAAATTCAGGCTGGTGGCAAGATGAGCACCTCCTTCCCAAAACAGTAGGCAAGAACCCTTACTGTCTGGCTCCATCTTAGTTGGATTTGAGTTAAGGACCATGGAGGCATCAGACAATAAGAAAAGGCAAGAGGAAGAGATCACTCTCCTTCCAAACAGGCAGCTAAAAGTGCTAGTCTACAAAATTTCTCTGATACTGTCTGCAAAAATAGATTTTTTTTAAAAAAAATCCGTATTTCTCCTTAACTGTTGCTTAGTAACACAATCTGACCAAGTTAGATAATGTCTATTGCATTTAAAAGTGAAGACAGAATCACAGATCAGTTTTTAAGAGGAGCAACTGATTAAGAGTGATAAAACAACTGGGAATGTCAAACTACTAAACTTTGTAACAGGTCTGTTTACTAGTATTCACATTCTAATCAGTGAAGAGATTTATTGCTATGGAATTATTTGGCATTATTTGGCAAAAAAAAAAAGAATTATTTGGTGTTTCACAACTGATCAGTAGAGAATTGTAAATATTGCTTTCTATGCACAGAGAATACAAACGCAAGGGATCTTTTTCCCTGAAAGGAAAATTACATCAGTGTTCACTTTAGTAAAATATAACAGCTGAGCCCTAAATGACCTGAATGCCGCAGTCTGTTGTAAATGCATCTAAATGAAAATAATTGACGAAGAGAGTCAGAAAAATTCAGCCGCACTTATTCATGTCAAAATATTTTATAAGACCCAAACAAACTGTATTCTATGTCTATTACCTCAAATCCTTGTACGTTTCTCAAAACTTTCATTTGGTATTCTCTTCTTTTTGCTACTGTCTGGATTTTTTTATTCTGAGTCACTTCATTCAAAGTGCACAAGGAAACTTTTTGCAAATACAATCGCGTAAAGGACATTAACCCACTATTAAACGCTTTGCCTCAATTAAAAAAAAGCACTAATGTAGACAAAACCCTTTAGTTAGCATGAATTTCATCCTGCATTTTCTCATTTTAGGAATTCAGAAAGCATTCCTGGAGCAAATACCAAAAGCTGACCAATGACATTGCAAGGTTAATAGCGCTGACCTAATCATATTAAAAATATTCATGTTTGAAAGAGAGTCTATTGGAATCTGCATTTTATTAAACTGCTGAACACTGCAGAAAGGCAGAATTACACAATAAACTTATGCTTTGCGGATTAAAATGTTCGGATCACAGACTCTGAAAACAGAACAAGTCTTGAAAGTGAAATCTTGCATGAGCTAGTGTTCAGAAGAATGATCCTCAAAACCCTTGGGTCCAGATCAGACTATACAACTTTTGTCCTTCTCAACCCTTTGTTTTCTTCCAGACCACCTTTTGACTCTGAAACTGCTATAATTGCAACTCTTTAGAGACAAAGTGAAGTAATATCTTGGTGATATGCTTCTTAGGTTGCTATGTTACAGTGATTATCTAATTAGCTACCTGCCTGAAGTGAATAATAATGGCAGCATTTAGACAAATCGATAAAATACATCCAATCAGTTCTTGGCAAGCCTTGATGTGAGTTTTATAAATACCAACTTAGAAAATAACCATTCAGGAATATGCTTGGGTAGCTTCACATGAGACGTGTACACTGTAAATGCTGACACATAAGACAATCTTGTAAGTGAGCCCATTTAATTGATCTAGAAAGCAAGTTCTATTCTCTGAAAGTACTGATAAAATGATATTAGTATAATAATACATTACTGCTGTTTTTGCATCTTCTCTGAAAGGAAATGTAAGCTACAAAAGAGAACAACTCTACAGGTTCAGTGATCATACATTTTCTAGCAAGTTGCATGTCAGACTTGAAGTACAAAAAGTGTAAGGCTAATGAATTAGCAAAGTCTAACTTAACTGAGAAGAATGCTCTCTCCCTCTCTCTCTGTATGTATGAGAGGCATGTCCTACTAAATAAAGTATCTTGATAGCATCATGGTGGTTAATAAAGTAAAAGAACAGGTTGCTTACCTGTAACTGTAGTTCTTTGAGTGGTCATCTGTGCCCTCATACATTAGGACAGTGGTTCTCAACCTGTGGGTCCCCAGATGTTTGTAGACTTCAGCTCCCAGAAGCCCCAGCCACTATGGTCAATGCTCAGGGCTTCTGGGAGCTGAAGTCCACAAACATCTGGGGACCCACAGGTTGAGAACCACTGCATTAGGAGCTTTCGCACCTGCGTGGTAGCGATCAGAAGATTCAAGAGCTCAGTAGCTTGGCGGGAACCCCTCCCCCATGCCGGTACTGCGCATGCACAGCAACGGCCACTCCTCAGTTCATGGTCCGCCGAGTAGAATGGGACCTGAAAAAGAGGGGAAGGATGGGCGGGCATGTATGAGGGCACAGATGACCACTCGAAGAACTACAGTTACAAGTAAGCAACCTGTTCTTGTCTTTCGTGGTCTCTGTGCCTCATACATTAGGAGACTGTGTAGCTTACCAGTAGGATGGCGGGTCAGGTCCTACAGAACAGAAGCCAGCATAGCACGTCCAAATCAAGCATCTCGACAAGACCAGCGGTCGAGCCTGTAGTGGCGCACGAAGGTCGATGGCTGGGACCAGGTCGCCACATGGCAGAGTTCCTGCAGGCTGACTCCTCGCAGGAGGGCTGCAGATGTTGCCACAGCTCTGATGGAATGAGCCCAAAGAATGTCTGGTGGAGGCCTCTTGGCGAGCTCATACGCCAGCTGGATAGTCTAGGCCAACCACTTGGAGAAGCGCTGGGTGGACACTTTGTGGCCTCTTCGACGCCTGCCATAGCATACAAAAAGGTGTGGGGTTTGTCTATAAGAAGCAGTCCTATCTTTATAGAACGCCAAGGCCCAACGAACATCCAAGAAGTGAAGGGACCGCTCCAAAGGTGTAGTCGGGTCCGGGCAGAAGGTGGGCAGGATGATGTCCTGGCTCAGGCGGAAGGTGGACACCACCTTCGGCAGGAATGAGATGTCAGGCTGAAGGACCACCTTGTCCCTGTGAAAGACGAGGTATGGCTCGTCAGACCGTAGAGCTGTCAGCTCTCCCGCCCGCCTGGCAGAGGTGACAGCCACCAAAAGGGCAGTTTTCATGGCGAGCAGCCTGTCATCTGCAGTCGCCATTGGTTCGAAGGGTGATTTTGTCAGCTGCGACAGCAACAGTGATAACGACCACGGTGGTAAAGGCAGCAATACCGGCGGGTAGAGGTGCTGGAGACCCTTCAGAAACTGCTTCACGTTACTGTGACGGAAGAGTGCCGCCGATGGGGATCGTGGAGGCTGGTATGCCACAATAGCGGCAAGGTAAACCTTCAGCGACTGGAAGGCCAAGCCCTGCTGTCGAAGGTGTAGAAAGAAGTGGAGCACGGTAGGCAGGTTGACAGGCGATATCGGCTCCCTTCATTGTTCAGCGAAGGCCACGAAACACCGCCACTTGTAATGGTAATTGCGGCGTGTCGATTCCTTCCTAGCCATGGTCAGGACGTTGCCGATGATGGGGTCATCTAAGGCAATATCCTCCAGGCATGCAGGGCCAGGAGCGGCAGGTCCAGGTGAAGCAAGAGACCATTGGAATGGGAGAGGAGATCCGGTACCATCGGGAACCGGAGGATTCGTCCCCGGGTGGCCTCGAACAGGGCCCCGAACCAGTGCTGCCTCGGCCGGTACAGTGCCACGAGAACGATGTCTGCTCGGTCCGCGAGAATCTTCGCGATCACCCAGCCAAGCAGAGGGAATGAAGGGAACGCGTAGAGGAATCCCTCGTTCCACCAAAACTGGAAGGCATCGCCGATGGAGTTGCGATCGTGGCCGGCCCTCGAGTAGTACTGACAACACTTCGTGTTCTTGCTGATGTCGAAGAGGTCGATAGTTGGTTCGCCCCATCGGTCCCGAACCATCTGGAAGGCCTCGCTGGAGAGGCACCACTCGTGGTGGGATGAAGCGTCCCTGCTGAGGGCGTCCGCTGTGGTGTTCTCCTGCCCGGCCAGGTGAACCGCCACCGGATGAATCCGAAGCGAGACGCACCAGTCCCAGAGGTCGAGGGCGATGTTGAGAAGGGTGGTCAAGTGAGTCCCTTCTTGCCTGTTGACGTAGCAGACTGCCGTCGTGTTGTCAGTGAGGATCAACACCATATGGCCTGCGATGAGGTGACGAAATGACCGCAGAGCTTTGTAGATGGCAAGCAGCCGGAAGGCATTGATATGGAAGGCAGTCTTGTGACTGATCCACCGGTCGCAGACTATGAGGTCGCCACAGTGTGCTCTCCACCCATAGAGGGAGGTATCCGTCGTTGCCGTGACCTTCAGATTCTGCTCCCGGAATGGCACGCCCAACAAGAGGTGGCTGTAAGACTGCTACCACAGCAGGGATTGGTGCACCTGTCGAGGAATCTGGTAGTGGTGTGTCTGGTTGTCTAAGAGAGGATCGAAGACCCAGACGAACCAGTGCTGAAGTGGTCGTGCGTGAAGCCTGGAGAGGTAGGTCACAGCGGTCATCGAGGCCATGTAGCCAAGGAGCTGTTGGATTCTCCTGGCTGTCACCGTGGGAGCATGGAAGACGGCAGAGGCTGCCTGATGAAATGTCTGTGCCCGGTTGAGCGGTAAGTACGCCCTCACCGATACCACATCCAGGGTTGCCCCTATGAAGTCGAGAACCCTTGTGGATTCGAGATGGGATTTCTTCAGGTTGACCCGGAGTCCTAGACGAGTGAGAAGAGTCAGAGTCCGGTGTATGTCCGTGTAGAGTTTCTGTTGGTAGGACACCACCAAGAGCCAATCGTCGAGGAAGGGGTAGATCGAGACGCCTTTCGTCCGCAGAAATGACACCACAGGGGCCATGCACTTGGTGAAGACCCATGGCACGGTTGAGAGGCTGAACGGTAGCACCCGGTACTGGTAGCACGTACCGTCGACCGCAAACCGTAGGTACCGTTTGTGCTGCGGGCGGATGGAGATGTGGAAGTAGGTGTCCCGAAGGTCGATGGAGGTGAACCAGTCCCCTCGCCGAAGGAAAGGCAGGATCGAGAGTAGCGTGACCATCTTGAACCTCTTGGGGTGGATGTAGTCATTCACCCCTCTGAGGTCTAGGATGGGCCGCAGGGTTCCGTCCATCTTCGGTACGGTGAAGTACCTCAAGAAGAAGCCAGTGGTCTTGGCTGAGGACAAAAGTACCTCGATCGCTCCCTTTTGTAGAAGGGACTGGATCTCTTCCAGCAATACCGAGCTGGCCGGGGTGGAGTAGCAGACCCCTTGCGGCGGAATATCCTGGAACTCTATAGCGTAGCCCAGGCGGATGATGGTAAGTACCCAGGAGTCCGTAGTGATTTTCCGCCACTCGGTGAGGTGTCTGGCCAAGCTTGGTTGTTGTTAAAGGGTTGCTGGGAGGGTGAAGATTGGTGTCAGTGGAGTCCTGCGCAACACATCAAAACCGTGACTTCATCCCGGACGAAGACTTCTTGGAAGAAGACGACGGGCGTCTTCAAGGTCTCTGTGTGGCGGATGAAGTGGACAGCCGGGATGCGGTCGATCGCAGTGACCATGGTTGGTACGTGGAGGAGGACGATGACCTTTGCCACGATGGCCTAAAACTGAAGCTGCCAAAGCTGCAGTGGGACTGGGCCAGTTGATTAATGCCCATCTTCTTCGCCGTTAGACGGGCCTTAACAAGATGGTCCACGGCCTCGTCCGTCGACGTACGGAAGAGTCCCTGGCCATCGAACAGGAGGTCCTCGATCCTCCTGTGGCTGTCTTCTTGGAATCCCGACGAACGCAGCCATGCATGACGTCGAAGGGCTACTGCGCCAACCATCACCCTTGAGGTAGCCTCCACGGCATGCCTCAAGGAGGTGATCTGCTGGTTGGCAACCGCAATGACTTCACTGAAGAGTTGCGTAGCAGTAGCACGGGACTCCTCAGACAGGTCAGTGAGGAGCAGGGCGAGCTGGTCCAGAATGTTCCAATGGTATGCCGCGAGGCAAGCCATCGTGTTTAGGGTCCTGGCCACCCGGGAAGACGCCGAGTAAAAGCGCCTTCCAAAGGTGTCGAGCTTCCAACCTTCACGGTCTGGTGGGGTTGTATGTGCCTGACTTCCGCCCTTCATCTGGGCCGACTTGACGACTATGGAGTTCGGGACCGGATGGGTAAGTAGGAACTCCACGTTCTCCTGCTGCGTCTTGTATAGATGCTCCAGCCTGTGCGGGATCGGTAGCGCTGAAGCCGGCTTCGCCCATGGTTACTTGATGGCATCCAGCAAAGTCAGCAGAAAAGGTAGCGGTGCAGTAGATGGCGGGCGTGTTTCCAGATACTGAAACACAGGACCCTGCGCCGCTGGGGCCGGTTCCGCAACCTTCAAGCCGAGGGCCATGGCCATACAGAGGAGGATTGCCGAGAACTGCTGCACATCCTCCGGTGCTGACTCTGGTCCCGGTTCTCCAAATGCCAACGGAGGTGACTCGTGTGATGACGGAGTCGACTCCATGGAGTCAGAGTCTGACTCATACAACTATGAAGATGGGGTCGGAGATCTTTCCGCTACTCTCTCTTGAGATGGCTTGTGGACAGGGAGAGCCAGGGTCACAGTTGGAGCAGCAGACTGCACCGGTACCGAGGTCAATGTCGTGGTCGGGATCGAAGTGACCTGGAGGGGCCCCACAGAGGGCCGAGGGCGGTGAACGGCCTATGTCATCAACGTCGCCAGTTGCATCGCTTGTGCCATGGTGGTCTGGGGCATAGTAAACGTCGCAGTCGACTTCCGCGGAGGAGGCGGCACTGCCCCGTAGCAAAGTGAGGGCTCCCTGGACCTCCGATAGTGCAGCGAGTCGGATCGGCGGGGCGATCGGCTCAGCAGCCTCTCATAGTGGGAGTGATGGGCTTCTCTGGAGGGCGAGCGAGACCAATGTCGTGGTGACCAGTACCGGACATCGGGGTGGTACCGGTCCCTGTACGACGGGGAGTACGAATAGTATGACCCCAGGGGCTCGCACCAGAGGTGCTCCTGGCCGTCCCTACCGAGGTAGGAGACAGAGGTGTAGATGGTGTCCCCCGAGTGGGGCCTCTCCAGGCACATCTCCCGATGTCGCGGGGATGGAGGCCTGGCTCTCTGGTCAGGAGAGCGGGACTCACTCCGTCTAGAGACCGGCCTATGCGTAGGCAAAGGTCAATGTCAGACCACGGCCTCCTCCCAGCAGTCAACCGATGGACGGTGATCCGGCAGGGTAACCGCAGCCGTAAGCTTGGGCGGTTCCAAGGGCAGGGCCTCCACGGCCTGCTCCTCCAGCAGCTCTTCCGGTTCCCCAGTGAGCTGGGTGGGCGGAGGTGTCGGAAGATGAGTCTCCTTCTGAGGGGAGTGTCTCTTTTCCTTCCTCCTCTTCGTCTTCTCCTTCCCAGAGTCCTGGGTAGAAGCACGATTCTTCTGAGCCGGTGTTAATGGCTTGGAGAAGGTGGTCTGTGAGCCCACAGGGTCCTCTCAAGCCAGAGGAGCCGAAACCTTCGGGATCCTCGGGAGCTTCAGGGTCGGTACCAAGACCGGTACCGACGAGGAGGAAGGCACGGCAGCCGCCGCCGCTGCTGATGAAGTGGACACTGAATGGGAAGATTTTTCGGACATGACACCGTGGGCCTCAGGCTGTTTCTGCGCACGCAGGGACTCCTCCCAACAATGAGACTTCAGTCTCGCTGAGCGGTTGCAGAGGGTCTGGTGAGTGAACTGCTTGTACACGGGGCAGGCCTGGACGTTATGGCCCTCGCCCAAACAGAAGAGGCACTCATGATGCTTGTCCAAAAGCGCAACCTTCCTTCCACAGGAGACGCAGCTCTTAAAACAGTGCCGGCATAGAATGAGTCCAGCAAAGAGAAGAGAGAGGTGGGGGAGGGGGGGTTCAACAGAACCAGTCCAAAATCTGAAATCATAAGTCAAGCCAAAACCGGGTCGAAACAAGAAGCCAAAAATCACCAAATCCAAATTGCAATCCAAAACCGTAGTCCAAAAGCCGAAAAGACTGGGTCAAAAGCCAAAAAGAAAGCGAAGAAGCACAAGCTACCAAAAGAACCTCCTGTTCGCAACGGCGAACAAGAAAGAACTGAGGAGTAACCGTTGCTTGGCGGGCTGAGCATGCGCAGTATCAGCATGGGGGAGGGGTTCCTGCCAAGCTACCGAGCTCTAGAATCTTCCAATCACTACAGCGCAGGCGCGAAAGCTCCTAATGTATGAGGCACAGAGACCATGAAGAAGAATAAACAAAATCAGACATATACAGGAACCAGAATTCACCAGCCTGGTTATCATTTTCACCAGAGAACCTGTATGGGATGACACATCCCTTGACGTAGCCACTATCAGGAGTTCTAAGAGCACTCTAGATTCAGAAATATAGCAAACCTGAATTCTTGATATTTCAAGAAGGTAACCAGTACTATCCAGAATAAAACTCCAAAATCAGATAGACCTCCATCAGCAATATATCTGCTCGGGGTGTACTGAACTTTATTTTATCTACCCTTATTCAGAACCTATTTATAAAATGGGGGATATTTTTACAAAGCATTTGATTAACAGAAGTTGATTTAATATTGTGAAACATAAACCAATTTTTAGGGAAAATTTACTTGCAGCATTTGTATTATTTGTTATGACTGTATCTTTCTTTTCAGTTGTAGTTGTTATTGTTCAGCGGTTGGTAGATGCACAGAGGTAGTTGTGTAGTTCTTAAGTTTTGTAGACTTATTCATCAATATGTTACATTGTGTTGTAAAATAATAAATATACAACAACAACAACAAAAGAACCTATTTATAAAATGGCTCTGCTGCAATGGGAAACTGACAACCATTCAAGATTCCCAGACAATGCAGCCTTAAAACAAAGGGGACAATATCGCACCATGCAGCACAACAGTCACCCAGCAATACCTCTGAAAACTTGACAGTTAAGAGTGAAACCCATCCAACAGCTACATAGTGCCTCTGACTTCCAATCTAATCCATTCTAGACCAGCAAGGGTGTTTGCAAACAACTCGTAACATTGGTGATTACCAAGTGAGGTTCCTACTTATAACCCCTACTTGTAACTTTTTGTGTAGATTCAGGTCATAGTACTCAGAACAGATCCTGCCTTATTATCTCATCTTGAATGCAGATTTAACTTGGACCAGTATATCTTTTACCATCATCAGCCATTCAAATTAAGTGAATGTTTATGTCAGATTATCTTTCTCTTTCCCACACAACAGCTGTGTCAATTCTAATTAGGGTTTTTAAAAGGTAGATATAATGTA
Organism: Iguana delicatissima; assembly: GCA_948472985.1. Lineage (NCBI taxonomy): Eukaryota > Metazoa > Chordata > Lepidosauria > Squamata > Iguanidae > Iguana > Iguana delicatissima. Next base: position 244,439 of record CAOKZL010000420.1, read on the forward strand.
GATAAATGTAGAACATTTCTGAGTACAGTAAAACCTGTCTCATGATTTGTGTGCAAGATGTAAAATTTATTTCATTTGTACTGTCTATGCTTAGTTGATCACAGAGCTAAACAATGACTACTTTCATATTCATCCCATGACTGACATTGACTTATTGTTCATTTCTTTAACTACAGCTATGATTTTGAGACTTTCAAAGAAGTGAGAAAAACATGTAAATAGTTGGCAGTGGCAAATTATAAAACAATTGTGCATGAAATTTAACATATTCTACCTTGAAATATAATGAAAATAAATGACTAGTATTTAATAGTATTTAGCTCAGTTTAATAACTGAAACCTAGAAGAAAAGCATTTGGTCCAGAAGTCACCCTAACACACATACGTAGACTTACCTGTATTAATGTCATTGAACCACCTGCTGGGATCCAGAATATCAGCTTGTGCAACCTACGTTCATAACCAAATCACAATCTCATACAGTAAAACAACTGGCATTTTGATAAACAAGTTTTGTTTTTTAGTCAGGCCTCCCAAAAATTTAGACTTCCATGTGCCAGAACCATTTCTAAAGAACCTAAGGCCTAATCCATCTGTTAGAATAGGCCCACTGAATTAATGGAACTTATGTAAGTCTTCACTTGACAAGTGTCTATTAATTCTATGGGTCTACTCATGGATTTAGGCCAAAGCAGCCCCTGGATTTCTAGAGTGATGGCCACAGTATACCTGCAATTATATGACAGCAGGGCCTATTCAACTGTAGTTCAATATACAGAGCAGACATACTAGAGCATGCATATCCAGCAAACATATTAGCAGGCATGTTTCCTGAGGACAAATGGAAGCTGCTGCTCCCATCCCTCACATCATCATTTGTCATGTCTAATTTGGAAATTCCAATGGACCAGCTGGGCTAGCTTTCTATCAGATAGTAATGTAATATTTGTTTTCCCCTTCAGTTGTCTTTTCATCTAGAAGAAATCATGCTGGGACTTTGTCAAATGAGGCCAGTCTGCTCTTAGCAACAGCAATAGAAGCAGCAGTAATGTCATTACAGGTAATACCCTATACTGTCCCATATGAAATCATGACTGACAAATAGAAAAAAGGATACAGTTATATCTTCTTCCTACCACATTCCCCAATTGTCCAAAGAAAGTAACAGAAATTCCAAGAGGATAGACTGAGCACATATGATACTATCATATTGTTAATAATGTTTCGAAGATAGCATTTGGGCAAAAAAAAAAACCCCTGAAAACAAAACTAATGTTTTACTTACCTGGAAGTCTTTTTCTTCTAAAATCTCCTTCTTCCATCTGACAAGGAAGGCAGCACAGACATACAAGTGGAAGTGAGAAAAACCCTCTGGTTCAGACTGTGAAAATAGCATATTTATAATGTGATTAGAAGCTAACAAGAATACTGCAATACCTTTATGATTGTATACTGTCATTTTTCCAGGTATCCTCAAATTAATCCAGAAAGCAAGCTTTCTGTTGCTATTTTTTAAAAAATCTAGTTAGTAAATCCAACTTCACAATCAGATTCTATATAATCTTATCCTCACTTGGCAAATTATAAATTATTACCAACAAAGAATGCTGCTCCACAGCAGCAAAACATACAGTTACATACAAGGCATACTGAATCAAGTAGGCTAATGCAGTTCCCATCAAGTAAAGCTATTTGGCTTCATTTTTAGTAGGGAGAATGAGACTGCTTTGAGCATGCTTGTTGGGCAATCCCCATAATTCAATACTGTCTGGAGAAAGTGAGAGAACAACTTGAGCACAAAGTTCACAAGCAACTTTAGAAAACCTTTACTAAATAAATAAATAAATAAATAAATAAAAACCTAATACCACTCAGAGATGAGCTAGCTCAAAGGTTCTTGTTAAAAAGGAAAAGAAAACTGCAAATGAAGCCAAAGATCTGGACTTATTCTTGATATTTCCCTTCTCACATTGCTTTCCAATACGTTTTCCTAGGCACTTTTAAATTAAATCAAACAAGCTTAAGTATTCAATTCATTAACAGAAAAATGCATATTCCCTTTAGATTTAAGAACTCATCATGGTTCAGAGATAAAACTAGGCTACAAGGTATTTCAAATGGATAGTCTTGGACAGTTTTGGAAATTGAGCAAAGCACCTAATGTACAATTGCCTTTCCTAACACCTGCTACCTATTATAACTTTCCATTTGCAGCCCTTGAAGATTCATCTTTAAATGTATAAAACAGTAGACAAATAGCTAAAAGCTGCTTAAAAATCAAATATAAACAATGACCTTGATTTAAATATTTTAGCAAAAGATCTTAAAACAGATGTACAGCCTTCCAGAAGACTTATTCTTAACATATTAGGCGTGACTCTGAGCGCATCACCACAGAGCCATCTGTCATCATCAATAAAAATCATTTAGACGGTTAACATCACACAAATATCACATTGCCTTGCAAGAAGTTTATCGCGTCTCAGGATGAAATCGAGCCATTATTTCAGACATTGCCCACAGAAACCTCATGAATTACTCAGAGGCTACAGACTGAAAATAAAGTAGTCCGGCAGAAAATATTTTGAAGCTAACAGTGCACCCACCAGATGAAAATGAAATGCTCTTATCTATGGAATATGGTTTAATATCCTATCAGGGTTTAACTGCCCACAAACTTGTTTCCCTCTCATACTAACAGATATTTAAATCAAACATTTAAAAAGCCAATTTCAGGGTTTAGAAAGGGGTATAAACTTATTGCTACTTTCAGATTTTGTCTAATAACTTTTAAAGTAATAACATTTCTAGTCCTGCAATATGAATCTTAAAGGCATCAAATATTAACAATATTCTTTCAACTGTTTTTAAAGTACCACACCATTGTGGTTATTAAAAATTTAAGACAATACCAGCTCTAAATAATTTCTGAGCATCAAAAATTCCCATCCTCTGAAGGTAGGAATGCTGAATACTTTCTAGGGAAGCAGTTTTATAAGACTTGCCTAGGTATAGCTGAATTGAAACAATTAGAAGGTTAACTTGAGGCTTGACTAGACATGACAGCTGCAGATTTGTGTGTCTGAAAAGCAGAGTTATTGGGCATTTGGTTTGAATAGTACAGAGGATCCACAAGTGAACAGCATAAGATCCTTTACTCAGCTGTGGGTGCATATCCAAGTCCCTGTCTACACAGCTGAGCTCAAATAGTAGAAATGATCTCAGCCAGAGGAGGACATGGCAGAACTTGTCATGTGAAAGAGGGGTTTCAGAGAGAAAAGGAATGAGGGCAAGGAAGTTTCTGTGCCCCTCACCCATGGACCATTCTGTTATTTTACTTAGATTTTTGCTGAACATTTACAGTACTTGACTCTATTTTTCTCTTTCTTTGTTGTCTTCATTCTCAATTTATTAGGGAATTAACATGTCCCAAGTCTTGGTAGTCCTCAGAGGCAGAATTGAAGCAGAAAATTCTGAAACAGCCTCTACTTATAAACTCATTCCTAATTCAGATTAAAAAAAGCTTCTCTTACAAACTCCTGAGTGAAGCTCTAAAAGATCATTCAAATCAGTATTTCAAACACTATGCTCATTTTTAAGTACAATTAAATAAATGGAAAGAACTGACAAAGTATCCAGTATCCCAGTGTACCTCTCAACACTAGTGGCTGGGGCACACAGGCAGCAAGGCGCTATTATTTTCATGTCCTACTCATGGGTTTCCCCATGGTATCTGCATGGCCACTGTGGGAACGCAATAATGGAGTAGATAAAGGCTTTGGTCTGATTCAGCACAGTTTTTCCTAAGTTCTCACTTCAGTTCCAAGTCAAACAGGTTCAAGTATTTTTTTAGTATACTTGTTTTGCTTACAGAGTCCTCTTTATGTTAAAGCTATCCACACTGAAGACAGAAGAGGAGAATTTTTTACTTCTCTTTTAAATTATATCCTGCTCTAGAGATGGAAGGGGAGGATACTGTCAAGTACAGTCTACTGTAGAATGAATTCCAACAGAAATGTGACACATTCAGAATGGAACTGGAACGGAATTGGAAAAGTCTTTCTCCTTTTATTAAACTTCCTAAAGTAACCAATTATTTCCTCTCAAAAAGATGTCCAAGAGAAACTTTGTTCTGCAGCTTGCACAATCAGTCTGGTCCTGCTCTCTTGCCATTTGAATCCTATATAAAGATAAGTTTATCCTGCATAAGTATAAGTTCAGGTTATTAATTATGCTACACAAGCTGCAGAGCAGAGTTTTAACTTACAACAGCTTTAATCAATCCCTAACTAGGAACACTGAAATTCAATGAACATGCCCTCACACTTTCCATTTTGCACCTCAAAAATATTCACATAACTGGATAGAGAAATTCCTATCTTTTTCTTCTGTGTAAAATTTCAGAATTTAGAATTATATGCTTGGGTTCTATCATAAAAAAAATCAAAACACAATTCTTTTAACTTGGTCTCAGTAATAGGATCTCAGATCTTCCTTTACATGGCAATGATCAAAACATCTTTCAACAGTTCATTCTTTTTCTAATCTCCTTCAGAACCTGCTGACTGCTTCCTTACTGGTAGTCACCAGTTATCATATTCCTTGCTTGGAGAGAGGGGGAAGGAACAGCCATTAAGATTTTTCTGAAATTAGAACAGCAGAGAAGGAAGGAAATTAGTTACCACTGTTGCATAATTAAATGTTGGCAATTTGGATTTTTCCATATTTTCACTTACTTTTGGAAAACTGGAAAATAAAGATGATTTAAGATCAGCCATCATAGAATACTCTAAATTCTGTCATGTTGAATACAGACAAAAAAAGCTAGGAATTTTAAAGAATTTAAAGATATATAGATATATAAAAACTAGAGTCAAAAAGACTCTTCTGATTTGGTTGAGAACCCAGAGGACTCCTGTTTGATGCCAATCTGACCTGCTTTGGATCCCAAATATGAATGGAGATTCAGGCAACAAAATATTTGGGTCACCCACTGACCTCCACAGAGAAACTAAAACAGCTATAACTTTTCAGGTTTTTTTTAAGTGTCTGTTTTTTTGAGACTCAGTAGTCAAACTGCAGACTAATAGTGCTAGCCAGCTTTAAATCAATTTTTTAAAAATATATATTTTAAAATCACATACAGTCACAATTGAATGTTCATTCCTGGTAGTTCATGCTGCTTTCTGCATTGTAATACCTGCCTCTGCTTATGCAGTAAGAGAAGTACATATATACCTCTCACACACAGAGTAGAGAGACACAAGAAAAAAAATAAAGAGAAAGATTTGTGGCCATCAATACATCTTGAATTCAGAATTCCAGTTAAACTATGTATTATTTGAAGTACTTCATTTTATTGTTAAGTTTCAGTGTATTAAGTTTCTATTATTACAAGAGAGGAGAAAAGCTTCACCCTATATACTTTCTCCACACCATGTATACTGTTGTGCACCACTATCACAATCTCACCACCACCATTACATGGGCTATGTCTATCAATACCTGCATGAACTATCTCTAAAAATGGGAGACACTACATAGGAGTAGGGCCTCTTTTCGTAATATGTATACGCCAATAGGTTCATTTCAGGTTCCCTATGCAACACAAAGAATGCAAGGTTTAATTTCTGAATTCTGCCATGCTGCTTAAATCAATAATATATTTTTTTTAAACTGGAAAAAGTAAAATGTCCCGTCTTCCTTCAATGAGATCCAAAATCCTCTTCTACTTTAAGAAAGAGAGCAATGACCTGACATCAGATTGTCAGATAATATGATGATGGCTTAAGAATCCAAGTATCTACTATTCTTTTTGAAGAAGCAGCAGAGACTGAGAACTCAACATTACCTTTAGTGTTCAGAGAAGAAATGATAAGTGTGTATGTATTATTGCCCCACTTTTTAAAACATATTACATTCTTATTTGCAAATTCTTTTGAAATACACACGTTGCAATTTATAAGGCATGTTAAGCATCAGAATGACACACCTGCTGTAACTGATCATCCTTCCAGGAAAAAAAAATAGATATTGCCAATTATTAGACCTGCTTGCAATGGTAATGGCACGCATCAGAGATTTTTTTCTTTATGTGAGCTTTTACATGGCCTTGCTACTTGACTGCAACCAGCTGTAAAGCTTCTTTATTCTTTTATCACATCCACATAAGAGAATGAATGCCAAGGGTTCAATAGTCCTGCTAAGGAAGCACAGTCACACAGTCGGAATAGCAATGAGTAGACTCGACTGAAGGCATCCTTTCACACTGCCTTGCTTTTGCAGAATAAATGCATGAATGACAAAAAATAAAAAAATAATAATAAGTACTTCTCAAGTGCTGATGCTGAGACAGATACATAAGAATATAAATAATCTATCAAGTACAGCATGTCACAGAGTTTAAAGAAAAGGGTCTGAAGTCAATATAAATGATACAGCATCATAATAAGAGATAAAATTGACAGGTCTTATTTTGCAATTGAGAAGATACAGAGGAAAATCCTAGATGAAACACTTATTCTATTAACAATGAAGTGTTCAGAGTTTCAACCAGAGGGCACACTTGCTAAACTATGAGATATTTTATACTTCCTTTTTCAAGTGATCAGATGACCACAAGAACCTTCATGGAAGCCAAGACAAACAGCATAGGACTCTTTCAGTTCTAAAGTTTTGTTTAACCCCTACCTGCTTTGTATAACTACATCTGGGTGTAAACGATATGGTGTGGTAAATGCCTCACTGTGCCAGAGGAAACGCCTGCTGCCTTGAAGGAGGCTGTGGTGCATCCTCTCCTGAAGAGGACCTGCTTGGTCCCAGAGGTATGTGAGAATTACCATCCTGTCACTACTATCCTCTTTCTGGGCAAGGTGCTTGAATGTGTGCAGACTCCAAAACTTTAGGCATTCTTGAAGGAAATGGATTATCTGTACCCATCTCACTCTGCTTACAGGCTGGGACACAGTATCGAAACAGCCTTAGTTGTCTTGACTTACAATCTACCCCAGGTGAAAGATACGAAGAGCATTACTCTGTTCATTTTCCTTGATCTTTCACCAATATTTGATACCACAGATCATGGTATTCCACTGGACCAGCTCTGTCAGAAAAGAGTAAGAGGCATTATATTACAGTGATTCTGTTCTTATCTACAGAGTCAATTCCAGAGACTGGCACTGGAGATCTCATTGCTCAGCCCCATTGTCATTAAACTTCAGAGTTTCTCAGGGTTCTATTTCACCTCTCAAGCTGTTCAACATCTTTGTGAAGCGTCTGGGAGAAGTCACTGGGTTTATGGGTGCTGGATGCAATCAGTATGTTGACACCACTCAGATCTACTTCAATTTTCTGTTAGGGCTGTCTGAGACAGATGCCAGAGAAGTGACTAGATGCTGTAATGGACTGTATGAAAGCCAATAAACTGAAGTTGAATCCTGATTAAGAGTGGAGGCTCTGTGGACTGGAAGGTCTCAGATCTGGGAATTGAATAAGTAACCTGTCATGGATGGGATGCACCCTCCACAAGGGAGCAGGTGTGTAGCCTGGGAGTACTTTTATATCCATCTCTGTCACTGGAGGTCCAGATGGACTTCTTGAATGGTTCAAATGATCCACCAGCTACATCCTTTCCTGGGCAGGGATAATACAGCCACAGTAGTCCATGCACTGGTAACTTCCTGATTAGATTATTGTAATACAGTTTATGTGTGGCTACCCTTGAAGTCAACTTGGAAACTATAGTTAGTGCAAAAAGGAACAGCTAGAACATCATCTAGAACACCACACATAACACAAATATTAAAGGAACTGCACTGACTACTACTATGCTTCCAGTCTACATTCAAAGTGCTAGTAATGACATTCAAAACTCTAAATGACTTTGGACACTTGAAGGAGCACCTCACCTTATATATGCCTTCTCAACTTTGAGGTCTGCTGGAAAGGTTCTCCTATGTCTCCCATCAGTCAGTACAGGATAAGGCCCTCTCTGTAGTGCCACTCCCATTATACAACACCCTCTTTAGAGGCCCAACTGTCAACAACACTACTTTCATTTCAGTACCAAGTAAAAACCTGGCTGTTTACTATAGCTTTTGGGATGTAACTAATATTGCCCGAACGTCCACATGTGAATAGTTTTAAATTGTTCTAGATGTTTTAAGGGTTAAATGGTTTACTATGCTTTTACTGTTTAAAATTGTTTTACACTGCTCAAACAAGTTTTATTGCACACTACCCTGGATCATCAGATACAGGGTGGGTTATAAATATTTTAATAAATACATACGTACATAAAATAGATGTGATACTTTAGAAAGTTAATGTCAAGGCAAAGCATTGTTATTATGAAGAGAGCAGTGGACAATGAGTTCCAATTAGGAGTTAGACTTAAAAAGCAGCAGCATGAATCTTGATGGGAATACATAATTCTACTGATCCTGCATCTCCACAGACTTCCTTGGATCACTAGCCATGCTAACTGAGGATATGAAAGATGCAATGCAACACATCTAAAGACTTCCAGATTGAGGAAAGGGAATTGGTTGCTATCTTTCTTAGGATTCATTATCAGTTTCTTGCCCTAATTTTTAAAGCTTTACATGAGTCGGCTCCTCCCTATCTTTCAGCCCTCTATCTATGAAGAGGCCTTCATTATCAGCATGCTCAGGGTCGCTACTCTTTGAACTCCTTGTTTCTTACCCAGACAAGCATTTCCTGCTCACTAGCTCAACATCTATTTTCTGTTCTGTACTTTTAGAATTGTCTTCCTGAGCGCCTGAGGACTGCTTTTTCAATTATTTTTTGAATCTCAGCTAAAAACTTAGTTTCCTGAAGCCTTTGCAGCTTTGGAGTGCACATTATTACAAGTATATCGTTTTTATTGTTTTATTACACACAGTATCTTGTAAACTGCTGGTATTACAAATTAATAAATAATCTTATTTTGACTGCTTCTTGCATTCAGGTATAAGAGAGGGAGTACTAATATTAGCCTGATTTCAGCTATACACACACAGTTACATATTTCTATAAATCAAACAATAGGAACATTGTCACATATTATTGTTTAAATAGTAGTAACTCGCTTCTAACTTCTTCACTCACAGAAAATCAAAAGTCACCCTGACATTCCAACGCTTATGCTAATGGACCACTATCCTTGTACATTTTTTTCCGAAAATTTTGCTAAAGCTTTCTACTTGCTGGTTGGTTGGATCATTCTGAGGATTACTCTTTTGCTATCCATAGTATTGTGACAGCAATCCATAGTTGCTTTTTACATTATGAAAAGTGTGTGTGCGGTCTCCTTCTTACACACATTGACTTACCAAATCCAATCTTTAATGGAATTTACTGGGGCAGAGGGAAGAATGTTGCAAGAGAGTACTACTCCAGTGTGATTAAATTAACACAGATCACTTTTGGCACCATTTGTTGCCATGGGAAAGACTGACAGCAGCATTCACAGACGAAATAAAATTAAAAGTGGCATCATCATGCCTTCTCAGCTCAACTTCTTGAAATAAAGGTCACATAACTCCAAACAGACCTTTGTGAACAAGGGCTCAGTCATCTCACTGAAATGGCATGATTCCAACTGACCTAACAAAGCTCAAGTGTTACCCAAAATTGTAATTCTGTAATTATATACAGATTCCATGACTTATGCTGAAGGACCAGCTGTCTTTGGCTCTTAACTGTCACCAAACAGTGGCCATTTCATCAGGCTACATGGCAGAAGGGAAGAAGGGAAGCAGGGACTCTCTGCTGATTCTGCTGAGAGGCCAGCTTTATTTCCCCCACCCAGATGTAATAAGAATACCATCCCCCTTCTTTTGTGATGTAGCAGTCCTGAAGACAGGAACTGTCCTGTTATGCCTTCACTGTTCTGTAGCTGACTTGGCAGCCTTTTTGGCTAAAGACCAGGTTTAAATGCTTTAAATGTATATGTGTGTGGGGGGGGGGGGTCCAAGCCAGCGGTCAACTTATGGTAACTCCATGAAGTTCATAGGGTTCTCTTAGGCAAGGTACTACTTCTAACATAAATGCATTTTTAACTTTTACATGAAATTAACTTTAAGAAAACATTGGTGACTTGATTTAAGTATTCTGCTTTGCTTTAAAATATGCTGAATTACTTGATTTAACTATTTTTGCGAACGAAAGTTAGCTCTAGTGATTGCACCTTCCTTACTTGTTTTGGATAAACAGTGCAGTATTTTCTTTAGCACAGTATATTGACAGAACATATTTTATTATGCCATATGTGGAACCTCGAATACTCGATGTTCGTATCATTGCAAAGATGCTATTTCTATTATTATTAATTATCATCATCATCATCATTATTATTATTATTATTATTTTATTACTACTATTATTTTGGTCTGGCTTTCAGAGGTCAGGATTATACATTCAAGAATATGGATGAACTGAACTGCAAAGATAGATAGATATTACAGGCACATAGGCTACAAGTCTCTATCCATATGAAAGCCCCAAAAATTTTAATGAGACTTATATCTGAGTAGACATGCACAGAATTCCACTGTTAGCTTTTTAATATTTTAGGGGTTTTCTGTGGATGGGAATGCACAATCCTGATCCCATCAGAAGTTTCCTACCAATTCATAACAGAGCAAGGTATCATGCTTTGCTCTCAATCCAGCAAAGCATGTAAAGACAGCTCCAAAGAAGCAACCTTTTCTTCTACAGAACAAATTATTTCCCCTTTCCCTCATATCACATTCCATGTCTAATTTAGGAAAGCATATGAAAATAAATAGAACAAAAACACTGGAGCTGCCCATATTCTCTAGAAGTGGTTCTGTGCTAGAATAATAAAGAGATATCTTAATTATTAAAAATATTTAAAGAAGGTAATTTTACATCCACACTTACAAAATATTAAATTTAAAGATGTTATCAAAAGCTTTATGTCACCATTCTGTCAATGAAAAAAATAGACACCAGACTGGGGGAAATATCCTAAAAAGAATTTCTCAGAGATATGGTATAAAGTGAACAGGAGACAACACAATATAAATATGTCAGGAAGCTTGGAATAGCAAAAGATACTACTCAGTTTTCAAACTTTATATCAATTTTATATCTATCAGTCATTTTCCTCTTTGTCATCACTTCTCTAGCCTAAGTATAAAAGGTAATATTGATTCAAAAGGTTTGAAGAACAGGCTAGCAAGTTTGAGGAATGCCCCCACAGAACAGCTCTGAAACCATCCTTTTGTGATCATTAATTTCTTTTAAATCTGGCTATTTCTGTTCTTAAGATGTAAGTAAAATTTTAAAAGACTGTTCACATTCCTCTGCCACCATGACAGTGCGATATGGTCCTGGCCAACTGGAATTATCCACATATATCTTTCATTTGTAGATTTTTATAGCACTACAACTTTGCTCAGCAGGTTTTGTGCAGACTATAACAAAAAAGATTTTAATATTTTTTGTACAACAAACAGAGCACAGGCAGCCAATAAAGGAATTATCTCCAGGAGCCAGTAACAGCACAGCAGTAAAACTAACACAGAAGGCATAGTGAGGGGGAAAACAGTGAAGGAGGGACTAAAAGACAAAGAGTGAATTACTGGCATAATAATACTAGAGATACTTTTGAAAAGGAAGATGACAGGACCTTAAAAGAGAGCAGAGAGGAGAATAATTATTTGGGGACATGTTCACAAACAACGCTACCTTAATAGCTGCTCTCCTAACCTTATTTAGCTCCTAGACTGTATATTATGGGAAGTTACATGCACATACCCTCCTACTCTTAGAACAAGATTTATAAACTCCTCACACAATAGAAATGAAACCTTAAAATTTCAGAAACCTTATTCTGAATTGCCATGGCATTATTGACAATGTGGTTTACCTGAAAAGCAGAGACAGCAAACATTCCTATTTTGGATCAGGGGATTCTGAGAACTCAAATCTTCAAAAAAACAAAACAAAAACACTTTCCCAAGCTTTATTGCATACACATTTCTCCAAAGACATTGTTCTCTACTGCCTACAAGTGGAATGGTCCCTCTATATTATGGAAAGCCAGAGTAAAAGATCTCCAGTGCAAGGGGTTGGAGAGTTCAGAGACACACTCATCTGTCATAACAGCCTTTTAAAATTATTATTATTGTTTTGAAATTTGATGTGATATTTCAGGATGCTATCACATACTGCCTGTGGTCCTGTAGAATGCACTGTATTTACAACATTTTAGAGCAATTTCTATCCTCAAAAAGAAGCCATGTTGACACAACGGGCACACCCACAACATTTTATCTTAACAGTCCAGGAAATAAGTTATTTTATCAATTGGCAGAAAACTGATAAATAGAACAGAAAACCAGTCACACAGTGCAACTAGAGCTCAGGGGTTTTTTTACCATGAATTTTCATATGCAGAACTAACTACTATAGGTTACACTATATTGTGCTAAGTATTTTCATGCAAGAACGAAAGAAATTTAGTTTCTAGCCCAACTAATTGTTCTCTGGTAGCTGGTGGAAAAAAGGAGTGAAGACACCATCCTGCATAATAAAGACAAATGTAACACAAAAGTGTACAGGGTGACATGGAGAGAAAAACAGCAATAAGATGAAAGCAACCAGAACGATACTCAGATTATAAACTTTGGTTAAGGACTGGGCTCTTCAGAGGCTGAACATTGTAACAGGGTGAAGAAAAAGGGACAGTAAGAGTCATGAGTATTTTAACTCCTTTAAATTGAAGCTGTCACAAACCATCTAGGGAGAAAACAACAGACAGACAAGATGGAATTAAGTTTTGAACAATACAATCAAAACTGGACAAATACATGAGAAGGATAAGAATAAACCTCAAAGTTGTTACACCACTGATAAAATGCAAGAGCAAATTAAATAAGCGTCACCCATTCCGGCTGTGCTAAGAGGTTTTACGTCAAGGAAAAACCTACGAAACACAACAAGGATACAGAACAAAATAATGGGATTCTTGAATGTTTTGAATTACTGTTTGTTTGTTTTTTCAAAAAAAAAAAAAAGAAACACAGATTCCTTCTGCGATAGAGTTTAAGCTTTGATGTCTTTTTTTTCCAAGTTAAAGACTACATTACAGTACTCTGGTTTCAAGTTATCAGTGATTTCTAATAAATTTTCCTTCATTTGTATGTGCAATAATTACCTACAGGGTGTTTTCTCTCCAATACTATGGCCCTAGCACCTTCTTCTAAGAACTTGATCCACCTTACCCCAGCTCATCACCACAAATGTCTCTCTCCAGCAAAGGTTATGTATGCAGAAGGTGCAGAAAGTTGAAAAGTAATCTTACAAGTAAATACCTTTGCAGGAAGAAAAATCAGAGGAAGTCCTACTGCTTCTGTTGAATAAGTAGTGTGATCTCAAAGGCAAGAGCTACAGGACTAACTGTACTGAAGAAGATGGCTTTTTGGATTTAATGAGAAAGAAAAGGAAGACAGCCAGGGCATAACCAGTGTACAAGGTAGACAAAGTAGTACTAAAATTTCTGATGGGCAGAAAGGTGAAGGTACTCTTGATCCAGAGGTAGAGAAGATCTGTGCACTGGGAGTTAAGCAAAATGAAAAAGTAGTTGACTTGCTTGGTCATCACCAACCTAGAGAAAAATGGAGTAATATTTCTTTCTCTTGCTGCTATAGACTATATAGTCACCACTCTCTTGCTCTAAACTCTTTCAGACAAGCACTATGTGTTGGCAAGCCAAAAGGGAAATGCTCTCAGGAAGGGGGACACAAAAAATTCCTATGGGTCACTATCCAACAAGGCAACCCACCTGTAGAAAACACCACACTGTAAGCCATATGACTTTCTTGCTATTTGCATATTCTCTCATGTGATCATGAGAGCAGAAAGGAACATGGTAGCAACAAATAGCAAAGTGAAGCTCTAGCCAGCCACTGCATTTGCCCACAGTTACTTGAGAAAGAACTTACATACAGTTCTTGATACAGGCTGGATATATCCATGGCTGCTTCTTTCCTCAACACCTGGCCCTACAAGGACTTCAAAATGAGGGCAAGAAGGAAATCTTGGGAAATCACCTGTCAAAAGGCAAAGGTGATCTCCACTGCAAAAACTCCCATATCGTCTTGCTTCTAAAGGCTTCAGAGCCAGCCACAGAGAAATGAAGCAACTGCTGTTAAAATTGTTCTGAGTCAAGAGGTGCAGTAAATTCTGGCAAAACAGGATCTTTGCCATTTGGAGCAATATCAAAAGAGGGACAGAAATAATCATTTTCAGAACCATAGCAGAGGAGCAAGGGTGCAAATGTGAGTGGAAAAATTAAATGTAAAGAAGTGATAACATTTAAATGTAAAGAATAAAAATTGTGGGACCGCTCTACTGTCATCCTCCCAGCTATATCAATTGATGGATGTGGTTTTTCAGAAGCACAGCCATGCATATTTGTGTACTTATATACAATTATACAGTTTTATATATTACATTTTCCATGTCATTAGCTGTTGAAATTTTAACTCTCCATTTCAGAATGATATTTTTATTCCAACGCTCACCTTTAAACTACTTAATACCTTTAAATCAGACTTAATAAAACAATCTGTAGCTGTCTTAATTGGGAAATTGCATGTATCCTCATATTAAAGCCAATCCACAGTTACTATGCCAGAAACAAATTACATTAAATAAAACCTGCACAGATTACAAAAATCAACCAGTAAAGAATGGCCAAGCCTATCTGATTAACCAGGCAAAACAGGTGAATATTTAATAAATACAATATGAACTTGTAACAAGAATGGCTACGGATTTAGAAACGTCCTAATCACCACATTCTTCTGAGATATAAAGAAAGCTGTTTTTTTAATTGATTATCTCCCCCCACCCTGCAAAAAGTCATACAATGCTATCAGAACTGCAAATATGACATTGCTACATAAGATTCAACCTGTGCATAATTTCAGTTTCCTACACATCTGTCTGGAATCCAAGATCATCTTCTCCAGATATGATTGGCAGATTGAGACTTACAGCTGAAAAGGAGAGGAATTTTTTAGTGATGATCTTTTATCTATGGAACACCCTCATCAGAGATGCCCACCTAGCACTTATTATTACAGGCTTTTGGTGCCAGATGAAGATCTTTTTATTTTCTAAGTCTTTTCAGCTTGAAAAACAAACAAACATGGTTTACAGTTTTTTAGATCTTGAGCACTATTATTTTCTCTGCTGCTGCTTTTATTCTGATGCTGTTTTACCTTTTTTTTTCTTTTAAAAAATAGTCCTTTTTCTCCGTATTGCCACCTTTGGAATTTCTTGTTCATGAGTGGTACAAGCATGCTCAAAATAAGCAAAGTTGAGACCACTTATTCCCATATTAGTCAATCCAATGCACTGAGGTAATTTTGGAGGTTCTGCATTGTGTTCTCCCCATCACAATGCATACAAAGTGGCAATATAGGATGGAGACAACAGTTGTGATACTTAGTTCTAGGGAACAAGATTAAAACAAAGAAAGAAGAGACACAGAAATAGTGCAGTGTGGGGGGAAAGAAATGTGCTCAGATTCCTAACTAAAGGATTTCAGATGGCAAAATAAAATATGTTTATTTAAGATGTAAACCAGTTAGCATTTCTCCACTTAATTCTGTTTTAATGCTATGTCTATGTGTTTTTTTAAAAATAAATATATACTGCTTTATTTTGTTCTTTACCTGCCTTGTGGTTCTAGTGTATCCAACGCTGTGTGGAAGTAGCACTGGATGTATATATTTTAAATAAATTAAAATTTCAACAGAACAAGACTTCTCCGAACATTCTTTCAAAGGTACAAACCTATGATAAGGAACTCAATTTTTAGTATGAGGAGATGAAGACAGATCTTTTTTTCACAATACATTTGGGGCAAATGTATCCAGGCTTCCGAATGATGAGATACATCATTACACATGAGGGACCACAACATGGACTAAGAAATTATCATAGATATAAATTTTGAGATAGTATTTATGTTATGCTATTCACATACCTGCCATTTTACAAAGATTTCTCTCCCTACTCCCCAAAAGAAAAAAAGATGGGGAAAAAAGGTTCATTACCTGAGATTTCCATCTAGAGTTTTACAGTAAGGGCAGAGAAGGAAAAGGAATATGTGATTTCACGTGTAGAATGTATTTAACTTTCTCTTGAACTGGAGCTGAAGATAAGGTCAAGTTAAGGTCAAAATCTTTAGCGCTCATGTTTTATATAGGGAATAGCACAATTAGCTAGTTTTGCAAAGTCTTAGTTTAAAGTTTGAAACAAACTTAGCTAACTGCTAGATTCAGACTCATTGCGGTTTTCTCATTTGAATAAAACCACGGCTGGGACTCCAAGGCCTGATGTCTTTCATGCTTCACAGGAGGGAGGTTTGTTCCTTCCATGTCCGTGTGAAGGAGGGCACCCTATAAATCTCATCCCTCAAATAATGTTCAATTTTCCCCAGCCCCCCATGACACTGGGAAGGTTGAAGCAGTTAGGAAAGTTGAAGCCAGGAGAAAATCATCAACATCTGTAGTAGTTGGCACACAATGACGCAGGTATACTTCAGGACCTCTCTGGAGTCCTCCAGGATAATATCAACATGGGGTGCCAGATACTGGAACATAGCCAGCAATGATTCTCAATTTTCCTCTGCATTCTTCTCAGTTGCTACATGGTGATGATGGTGGAAGTGGGGAATACCATGAGTATGATCTAATTGGTGGGAGCAGTCCTTGAATCTATTCAGAGGCTCAGGAGCCGAAAAGGAAACGTCAGAAGGATTCTCCTTGTTGGAGTCTTCCAACACTTAAGAAGCCCCTTTTTCATTTTTTTCTCCTTGAGTCTTCAAATATTCTTTCCATTCCTAACTGAAGAAGTATGTGCTCACTATAGAATTGTGGCTCCTAGTGATGCAGGCTTCAAACGCAGAAACAGATTAAAATTAATTAATGCACTTTAAAAAAATCCAGATAAGCAGGTCAATTTAGTATGCATCTCATGCTTGAGGTATCTAGGTTTCATGGTCTTGGAGCTATGCCATTAAAAGACAAAGAAGTATCCTCCTTTATTATTATAGATACAAGATATGCTTGTGATTAACTCAACCTCAAATATAACTTGAGGGCTGGTTTTGGGGCCCAAATTGCAGATTTTGATATGATCGGGAGATCAGTCAAGACTCATTCTGCAGAGAGGGGAAAGCACCAGCATCATCTTTGTGGCCAGTTTTCCCAGAAGCCGCCACTGCCATTTTCTCTCCTTAGCATTCAAACAGGCCTTTCACCACTCTACTCAGAGAAGAGGATGGGTTTTTTGTTTTTTTTGATAAAAGTTAAGGTACAGTATTAACCCTTATCAAAAAAAGGACTCATCCCCTTCTCTGAGTAGAGTGATGAAAGGTGAAAACTTAAGTCTGTTCCAGGACACTCTAAAAAAAAAGCACTGACTTCCTCTACTCTCTTGGCGCTCATTTGAGGGGAAGCAACAAAGAGTCTTCACACCCACCACTTTCCTGTCTATGCATTCGAAAAGGTCAGAAGCGCCGCTATGGTGGAAAGAGTAGAAGGGGTCAGTGCTTCTTTTAGCTTCTCCAAGAATAGACTAAGCTCTCATCTTTTGCCATTCTATTCAAAGAAGGGGATGGGTTCTTTTTTAAAAGTAAGAGTTAAGATACAGTACTTACACTGAGCTGTCGATAAGTCGACCCAAGTTTTTTGGGTATTTTTTCTGACTAAATACTGTATATATGTAAATATAAATTGAATCTATTGAATTTGCCTAGAAGGAATTTTTATGTTGTTCTAAACCCTTCCCTTGTAATCTCCAGTTTGCTGTTTTGGTAGCTGCAACATATTGAGCTGACATTTCCAAGGCCTTGCTCACAATGGTCAGTGGGGAATTATGAATGCTGTGAAATTTTGAAAGATAAATATTCAGTCTACCAAATCCATAGGCAAACAGGCTTGATTGTGTTGGCTTCAAATATTACAACTCCCCTGCATCAAAAAAGCCAAGTACCTGACAACTCAATAGAGATCTGCTAGATTAGTTTCTTAAAATAGGTAAAGGTATGAGCAATGATGTTTCAAATAGCACAGTGTGGTATAATGCATACTTAATAGTTGTTCACCTGGTATGTGTCCCAAAGCCTTATGGTGCACCGCAGGGGAACTTCTCTCATCAGCAAGTTATTCATCCAGCGGAAAGCAAACTGAAGATACTTCACTTCATGTTGTTCTAAGTGTCTGTGTACTTGCTCTGAAAGAAAAAAGACAGACACAGTTTTCCCAGTGGGCTTCATATAGCTGTAATGAATCACAAAGAGTAACTTGTGTGTGCAGGCACATGAGTACCCACATTCACGCACATACTAAGCATTATATAATTTTCATTTTACCAGCAAATAAAATGGGGACAAAACGATGGTACAAATCAAGACTGCAGATCAATTTACATCATCATTGCAAGGATATTCTGAAATAATTTTTGGCAGATATTGATTGAGATGGTGAGGCAATGAGTTCAACATTAATCTCACTGTCGTATATATTAATGCCACAATAATTTCCTCAGTTAGCTCAATTTCTCACATGTCATTAAGAACACACAGTTTAGTATTTCTTTGTGATAGGATGATGGTTGTGGTGGTTGTGAGAAAAAGGAAAGCTGATTCTGTTGAAAGTCCAGGTAAAACGGTTAGTGAAATATTATTTAGCTTAAGCTTAGTAAAGTTAATCATTTGGCAAGAGGAACCGCGAGCCTCAGCAGACACAGGTCATTGGGTAAGAATGACATCTTGTTATTCTCAAAGCTTACTGCAAAAATAGGCTATTATATATATCGAAAGCAGACGGGGTTCCCCTTTTTGCACAGGACAAACATTAAAGAATGCATGGTCAGCAGATGGGAGGGGGAGATAGGAGAACTTATAGAACTCATAAACAGAATACATAATGCAAAAAGGAGGGAGATTTCCAAGCAAGGAAAATGCTTACATTTAGATAGGCGAACCAGGAAGATTGTGCACCCCAATAGCAACAACCAATCAGCGAGAGGGACAGTAAACTTGCGGTCGGGAACTAGGGTATAAGTATTGGATGTTCAATTTGTTCGATGTGCCATTCTCTCTGATGAAAGGGTTTGGCACCCAATTCTGCAGAACTGTCAATAAAATCTTCATCGCTGCAGTCAAGCTGCTTGATCTAAGAATCTCTTATTTAGCTCTTTATTTAAGACCTCACTGGCATGAATTATTAAAATCTAACAGGCATATTTCTAACAGTGGTGATGATGATGATGACAATAAAGAGGAAGAAAACTGTATTTGGTGCAAGATGGTATGCGATGCCTCCAAGTTCAACCTGAGGAGTAGTATCTGTGCAAAACTTCATGATTACCATACTACAGTTAGAATGATCAGCAATTATTATCTTCTACAAGAAATTATGATAGGAACTGGAAATTCCATTCTCTCAGAACTACTGATAACCAATAATTTTAAAGTATTTGTAAATCATTGTGGAAAAGCTAGTTTTTGACAGACCTTTCTTCACATAGGAACAATGGGGTATATAACAAGAGTTTCTAAAACAGTTACTTAGTACATGATGGGAATACATTTTCAGGGAAAGTCTGAGAACTTCTTACTTCTGATTTTGCTCTGCATTCTGTCTTTATTTAAAAAATCTACCACAGTAATTATTCAGAAAGAGAAGGAGGCAATTGCATGTATAGTCAGCCCTCCACATTTGTGGGTTTCACTTTTGCGGATTTGATTATTCGCGGATTATTTGCTGTCACCTTTGCTGCCTCCCTATGCCATTTTTAATAGGGACTGCAAACCTTATGAGACTAAGAAACTCTGAAAGAGGCTTGCAAGTCCCTATTAAAAATGGTGTGGGGCAGCAGTGAAGGCAGCCCTAAGCCCTACCAGTCACCCTCTTCTGCCTTGTGAAGATGCCTTAAAGGAATCCACAGTGGGTTGAATATGGAGATTAAATATGGTTTGGGAGGGGTTTTTTTTCACTTTCACTTTCATTTTCACAGAGGTCACCCTAGGGAATGTGGAGGGATGATTGTACTGAAATACATTTTCAAGAAGGAACTATCAAAGGCTGCCACACCTGCCCCGGACTGCCACTCGAAATTACCCACTGTTCCCAAAATTGAACATTTTAATTATCACTGTACTTCTTGTCATTATATTTATTAGGTTATATCCAAGAATCACACAAATAAAAAAAAAACCTTTTTCACTTAGTCTTTCCTTTTTTTTCCCCTACCCCTGAAGCTCTCAAAAATCCTCTCCAGAAGCTAGGAGGTCTGCTGAGCAGTATAGTATATATTAGAGGAGGATGAAATGGAGGGAGATGATGATGATGATCATCACCATCATCTATTTATATAGTGCTATCACTGTACTTAGGACTTTACAAATAAAAGAACAACAAAACAGCTACCCACTCTCAGGCTTACAATCTGATTAAGACATGACACAAAAAGAAATGGGGAAGGCAGTGTGGGAGGGGATTAAGTCTAGCAGAAACTGCTGCTTCTCTCTCTCTGAGGCCACAACAGTAGCAGTGGGGTTGGAGAGAGGGTCTTTCATCTAATTCTGATCTAGGCATGTTTGGTCTAAATCCACAGTTGTTCCCCTGATGTGTGAGCTCCAATTTGTGTGAAACACCTCTGCTCAATTAGAGACATGTTCCTTTCTTCCTAAAGCCCCATCAACATAACCCACACTGCTTGAAAGAGATTCTTATCTCCTGGAGAGACTTTACAGAGAGAACAAGGGAGTGAAGTAAAGGACAAACAGTCATCATATCAACAGCCACAACATTGCGAGTTAGATCCTGCAGGGCTCCAGGTTGACTCGGCTTTCCATCCTTCCGTAGGTCAGTAAAATGAGTACCCAGCTTGTTAGGGGCAATGAGCTAAAATACATTGTAAACTGCTTAGGGAGTGCTTTGCACTGATAAGCAGTATAGAAACATAACTGCTATTGTTATCATATGAGCTTTGTGTTACTATTATTAATTAAATATAAAACAAATTATATTTTAGATTCCATAAAAGATTTTAAAATGTTGGCCCATGCTTGTAGTTTTACTTATTTATTGATTGATTCGATTTGTATCCCACCTTTCTTCCAAAACTGGGATCTAGGATTAATTAAACTAGTTGAAACAGAAGATCTAAAAACAAGCATACAAAAAGCCTCTCAAGATAAGCCACCCATTTCTGTGTTGCTCTTCTACCAGCATAAGGAAGTCTCTTTCTCTCTTTCTTTTTAATTCAACCAGGCTTTTGGCAATTTTCTTCCTGCTGGTGAAGGGGCTTATAGTAAGTGGGTTCACTTTTTATTGATGTGTCCTTAAATTGTTTCCAAATTCATTTGTTTTCTAATGTTACAATTTCTTCAGCTGTGTCCCTTTCGGGAGGAGCCACCAAGAAAGCCCTAACACATTTCCAGTAAAACCAAAAAAGAATGAAATTTTGAACCAAAAAAACAAAAAAGAACATGAGAACATTTGATTAAACTTTGTTGAGCATAGGTTTAGTATACAGAACTGTAGCCACCTTATGATACTTCCTAATCAGCCTGAGGAAGTTGATGTTCAAATATAATTTCATGAATGATTTAATTTTGCAGCCTTGGTCACAGCAACTACACTAAGCCAGGCAAGTAGTTTTCAGAGCACTACTGTTCGAAGAGAGACATCCTAGTCCCTTGCCATCACTTGAAAACATATTGTACGTCACATGACCATCAGACAGATATTGTCTCATTCAAACAAAGCAAAATATAAGTACTGATGAAAAGTTTGAAAACATGGGGAAATTGACAAGGAGTAGTGACATGATAGAATTATGGTATTCATTATAGATGCTGTCACCTCCAGTTTGTTCTGAAATAAATGTGTTAATGGAAAATACAACCAAGCCATGGCATGAAACCCATGACCATGGCTAGAAAACTACTCATGCTAAGAAATAATACAAAATATACAGCCATGTGCATGAAGGATCACAATAAAGACCTGCTTTGGAAGACAAGTTTGATAAGAGAATTTTCATGGCCTTCCACTATGAAAGTAGTTCACTTCCAAAGCCTTTATACATATTTAAAAAAACTAAATGACAGATTGGGATGTCTAGAGAATTTTATTTACTGCAGTCACACGGCTGAAAATTGAGGAACACAAAGAAACACAGCATGCTTTCCTGAAAGCACTTGGCTACACACATCTATGAAAGAACCTGCAAAACACTAATTCTCAAGTTGATGACAACATAGAATTCTCAGGTCAGCAGAAGCCTAAACATTCTGATCTCAGTACAATAAATACTGTGTATCCCAACATGATGACGTCTTGTGCAGACCGTTTCCATGGTAGGAGCCTTAAGATGGCCTAATTTTAGACTGTCTGACTGAGAAACTGTAGTTTGAACATCTCTTAATTTGTTGGTACCCAGTTTCTGCACAATGGTAATGTACCTTTTCCTTTGGCTGCTTAAATCCTATCAACATTTCAGAGGAATGAGTAGCTAATGTTTAAATGTGTTTTCAACTGTTTTAAATTAATGTTTTAATAGGAGTACTTATTTAAAATAATTTTACCTTACCATAAATATATTTTCTTTTAATCTATATTGTAAGCTATCTTGGTTCTCTGCCAGAACAAGAGAGGCCATAAAGTGAATAAATAATAAATACATAAATCATACATAAAATAATTATGGCATCCGGTTTTGCTTCTCCAATAGATATATTTAATATATATAGTGGGCAAGCCATATTCACAAGGGATTGGTTCCAGGACCCCTTGAGAGCACTAAAAATCATGCATTCTCAAGTCCCTGTGAAAAAATGGCACAGGGCAGCAGCAGAGATGGTGACAAGCCACAGAGGAGATGCATCAGTCACCACTGCCATGTCCTTGTCAAAGCTCCTCAGTGTCCTATGATTGTTGCCAGTGGTTATCCTGCTCATTCATTTGCACATAAGCAACCAAGACCGGCACTGCTGCCTGCAACAATCTCAAAGAGGCCAGCAGCCAGCTTCTTGCCGCCCTGCAATTGTTGGCAACGAGGGTAGTCTCGATCCTGGTAGCCAATTTGCAAGCAGGTGATCAGGGTTCGTACTGATACCATCAGCAATCCAAGGTGGCCAGCAGCTCCTGCAGAAACTCCTCACCACCCTACAGTTGTTGGCAGCAGGAGTGACGCTGATCCTTGTCACTCATTTGCAAACAAGCAGCTAGGATCAGAACTGCCCTCACTGCATGTCCCTGCCAAAGCTCCTCCTCACTCTGCAATAGCTGAGGCAAGAAAGCAGCAAGCTCTCTTCTTGCCACCACACCTGCAGGGAGAGGATGAGATGCCCACTTTGCAAGGCACCCATGCCTTGCTTGGCACTCAGACCTTGACCACTTCTGCACTGAATGTCAGGTAAATTAATTGTTATTTTCTTTTGCTCTTCAGATTACATAGTGTTAAATTTGCAGATCCTGAGCAATTTAACACTATGTATGAATACAGCAAGCCCACTGCTTAAATAATATATACAATATAATACATATACTGAAAACAAGTGGAAGATGTAAAACACCAGATAATTATACATTACTGTTTCTGTAGTTGTAAACAATTTGTTTTCATTCTGATTGCAAAATGTGGCCACAACTGTAGTTTTATTAAGAAACAGAGAGTTTAGCAACTGATTTTTTAAACACTTTTTCCATACCACAGGGTCATAGAAAACTGGTTAACACATCAAACAATGAGTAATGTAGCCTCTACAGCTAAAATATTTAATTACATACCATATTTCGTTAAAATTGTCCATTGCTGTCCAAGACAAATTTCAACTGAGCATGATTTTGTCACTGTTTTCAGTTTAAGCTTCTAAAAACCCTCCAGATGGATCTCAGGCTTAATATTAGCTTGCTCTCATAAGAAAATTGGAGCATTACAGAGGATAGAATACTAAATTTCAGATGGAAAGCTCAAAAACAAGGCACGCTGGCTGAAATCCTTTTGTTAGTCCTGACTAGAGTAAAACCACTGAATCAATTGGATTTACCTCTGTGTTGACTCAACATTCACTATTCAGTGGGTATACTTTAATTGAGCTTAATTAACAGGATTCTCACCAACGTCTGATCCATTAGTGTTTTTCAGCTTAGTGTAACTTCACAGGCTTTCTGTGAAAATACACATGAGATTTTTCCAATCTCTCCTAAGCTTCTGGACAGAACAAGACAGAAAGTTAACACACACACAATTTCAGTAAGAATCCCCCCTCCCAATACTACTATTCAAGATCCTGTAGTTTATCATGCAACTTCTAATTCCAGGGACTGAACCTGGAGCTTCTAGCACACATAATAATTTCTCTATAACTCGGCTGTGTCTTTGTCTACAGTGGCATGGGGGGAGGCACCAGTAGCTGGAGTCACAAAATGGGGAAATAAACTTCTCTACCTACCCTTACATGTTATGGAGCATGTATACTTATGTGCTTTCAAGTTTTCTGCTTACCTATGTGCAGGAACTAAATCCAATTTTTAGTTTCAACTAAAGAAGACCCTGCTGAATAAAAAGGATTTACATAAGATATGAATTTAGCACCCATTAATTTTCATACACTGTCTAATTCACACTAACTTCCAGGCTTAGGCTCTAATGTACAGCTACGTGCACTTTCCCAAGGTAACTGCTGAAGCTGTCCATAGCTCTTAGACTGCACACTTCACTTATGTTGATGAAATTACTATATACTTTAGTTGTTTCAACCTAATTTCAGCATTTACTCATAGGTGTATGCAACAGCTACTCACAAGCAGTAACTTCTACACCACCTACCTATCAATATACAATTATTGGAAATCCTCGGGAAGTAATGAAAGGCAACGAACTGCAGTTACTCCAGTATTTCAGCTCCATTTCTTAAAAAATAGGGTATACTGAATTTCCCATGTGCTTGTCTGTATTCCATCCCAACATATAGAAAAATAGGCAACAAAATGCAAAGCTTTATCTGCAATTTATTTTATAATATATGTAGGAAGACAAAAAGGAAATGAACAGACCGAAGAGATTCATTCCTCTTTTTTCATATAAGTAATTGTGAGCAGATGTTATTTCACTGATAAAGGTAATTTTGCTGGCAATAATTCTAAATTTAAATTTTCCATTTCACTGGTAGTAAGCATGCAGATGTAATGAATGACTTGGCAGATGTAATTATTGCCATCTTTCAGATTTAAAGTATTTTTTCATACAATACTTATACAGCAGTTTGCAATAATAAAATTATGCAAAATCTTCAAAAAAAATAATAGTGCTTGTATCAATATGAAATAATGAGTGAATTTGTTTCAACAGTCCTCTCAGCACTTTTAAAAATTACAGAACCTATTGAAAATGTTGCTGAAACAGGCTATATTTTTTAAAAAAATCAAGTTATATATGCGTATTTTTATTCAATGGATTTATGTGCATTCAGGCTCGTTAAATAACATGTTTATGCAAAGTGCACTATATGTTTGTACCAATAATTAGCATAATCATTCCATATTTCATTCTTAAGTAGAATCCCAGGAGAGAAATACGGTTTAATAAAAAGAGTACTCTGCCTTTGGATGCTGAGAAAGTTGCATTCACTATATCAAATGTTTCAATAAATTCCCACCCACAAGAAGATCTTGTCTCCAGAATGCTTCCTCAACTATAAAGTTAGGCACAGTAAAATGCCTCCTTTAATAACACCACACTCAGCCTTTTTTTAACTATACCGCTGGGGCACATCTGGGACAAGAGGAGACAAGAAGCCCTTAACGGTACACCATTTACTATAGAGCAAGCTAACTGGCCTTCCTGATTTCTAATACTGATTGGTAGCAAAGTTTTCTTAACACTGGCAGGATGACATTGAAAAACATACTACCCAGGGAGGAAAACTTTCAGACCACATTTGGTCATCGGTATCTTAAGTGATTAAAAAAATATATCACTGAGAAAATGGAAGTTTGTACAAGGCCACTTAATGCAAAGTTCTGAAAAAACCAAGATCTTCAGACTAGGTGGTTAATATGGATCAGCCATGTATTTAATAATTCAGCTTACAATGACAGCTGACTACTGTATGCATCTCCATATAGGCAAATAAGGATGTTAGCAGAAAAGGGACTGTTCAATTCCTCTACTACTAGATCATTTGTTCTCTAAGTTAACCAGGAAGCTGAGAAAGTCGCAAACAGCACAGAAACACAACAGCAGGCAGCACAGAGATTGATCACTTCATCCCTCCTTAACCAATCCACTCGATAGAATATTTTTTTAAAAGGAGTTACCTGCTAAAATGCTAACAGACTATGTCTCTACAAGAATCACAACAGAGGATGTTTCTCCTTTCTACAACCACCATAGAAATGGAAGCTACTAGTGTCCTTGCAAGCTAGTAAATTTTGCAGGATTATTACAAAGCTGATAAGTGCCCTTAATTATTCCATCGTCCAGAAACAATCCTAAATACATAAGGATCCCGAGAACTGATTTAACATAAGGCATTATCGAACAACCATCACACAATATTTTTAATTTATATTCAAGTCCCCTAGATCTGTTACTTTCAATTGATACATACAGGTTTTATAAGCTTGTTAAACAATCCAGAACCACCAAATTCAATAAATCATGTGAAGAGATTCATAACTCATATAATAAGTGTTTGAAATTATGCTTACTATTTTACACAAGAAATGGAATTTGGACCTTGTGCTGTAGCGCTTAGTCTCTGGATCAGCCTACTTTAAAATATCTTAGAAAAGTAATTAAAATGGTTTTTCCCCTCTCCTTGTAATGATTAGGATAAGATTTAAAACAGCTTTACTGCATTATAGTAATCGCATTTCTAATAAATACTGCAAAATAACAAATCCTTCAAAATTGAAAACTTAATCCACAGAGTTGGAAAACAATTCCCTTAGAAGATGACAAGAACAGATTATTCTGAAGATCCTGTATTTATTATACCACACAGGTGGTTTTTCCATATTGTATGACTGGAAAAACCAGCAATGCCCAGTCAAAACAAAATTACGGACAAAATTTTATTTTCAGTTATACCACTTTAATCAAAAGTCCAGAAATTCCAGAACCTCCAACTGTGTTCATAAGTGATCCTTTCCAAAACCGCAAGGTTACAGTCTTTAAAGAGTAATCTTTTATGAAGGACTGAAAGGACAATGCTTCAATAGCAAGAGGACAGGAGAGGGTGAGAAACTAAATGCAAATTAAAACACCTTCCACATGAAACTGCTCTAATAACTATTGATTGACTTCCCTGCTTTCAATAACAAAAATACAACATTATTTAAAAATATAGGATCAGATCTGTAGGTGCCATTCCATTTGCAGATGGGGACTTCAATTAAGTGGAGGTTTCCACAAATGTAAGGAAAGGGGGGGGATTTTTGCTGATAACCTTGCCACTGCTCTCTGCAACACTATATGAGTAGGTGGATGGGTGGGATAGCAATGAAAATTAGAAGGGGAAAATCACTGAAAATCATTTTCCCCTTCCATTTGTATTGGCTCTTTCGCAACTGGAAAGATACCTTTTAACCCAATCCAAAGTATTCACTATAATGACAGCAGAATAACAGTAACAGCAGAAGTAATCATCATACCATAACAGAAACATGACTGAGAAAGAGAATTATGCAAGAGTAAAACAAACTATATGAAATTAAAGTTTAAATTCTGTGTTTTAAATAGAATAGGTTAAGAGACAGACAATGTTTTGCAGGGATGTAAGGTAACTAGGTAAGTGGCTTAAAAAAGAAAGACACCTTACCTTTAGAAGACAGAACCATACCTTCTAGATAATTATCACTATCAACTAACTAAGTGGCAATTTAGCAAGATGATTTACTATTCATTATTTTACTTATTTCATCACAGTACATATAGGTTATCATTTTGCTAACTCCTACTCTCCATTAGTTCTTACATAAAGCCCTGCTCTCTTCCTTGACTATCTGATTATACACCAGCATGTCTTTCTAGAGATGTATACTTAATTTGAGTGGTATATATAAAACAAACTGTTATCATTTTGAGGAAATACATAATGTATGAATCCTGCATTCCCACATGCATACAAAATAAGTCCAGAAAAAAAATCACAGTGGACATCTTTTCTTCCAAGACCAGAAATTACATCCACTAGAGTCCAGTCCTTAGCTTGAAGCAAAACCTGAACCCTGGGCTAGATTGCAAAGGCTAGTCAGAGAACCAGAAACCTATAGGCCCCATTTTGAGTTATGGAAAGCATGGGCAAGAAGTCTGTATTTCAGGTTTGTATCTGGATGCAGAGAAGAAGAAAAAATCCCATCTTCTGACACCACTAATAGAACATCTTGTCTTGGAAAAGCTGTACTTGTAAAAAAAGCAGAGGACTAAAACAAATATGTGATTCAATCATATTCAGAAGCATGAATGAAAACGAATGAATCAACGATCATGAATGAATCAATGAAAATTCTGTACAGCAATGTACATGCTTTTTAAAAAGTCCACATGAATATGTTAATTTTTCATGCAGGAAAAAAGGTAGTGATACTGTATGCAAGACATACATACAAAGATGGGAGTGAGAAAGTGAGAACTCCCAACAAGAACAAGACTGACAGGTTCAGACATCCATAGATTGTGGTAAATTACAAAAAAACAAACAAACACCTATTTCTCATACTATTTCAGACCACAGGTCTTTCTAACTCAGTACTACCTATATATCCACTGGCAGTTCTCTAGGGACCACTTGCTTATGAAACATGTGCTTCCCCAATGTACTATGGTCTTCCCCATGCAATGTATATCCATATACCAAGAAAGCGGAAGGAATGAAGGCTCCATTCACATGAGAAAGAATCACACCCAGAGACTTCAGAAAGCAGACCTTACAAACAACTGGACATATTATAGCTTCCTATGAAGACAATGTTAACCTTTAAGCATATCCAAGGTCAGCATTAACTTTTCGGAATGTTAAAACACAGCCAAGCAAATAGAAATTCTGCTGCAGTTAAGTGCTGCTGCAACTAGGCTTACAGTGTGTATAATGGAACAAGAGAATCCATCTATTCAAGAAGCTCATTCAGTATTAAGCACTTTGTGCAATAGCGTTTCTTTGACACACATACACCCATAACTGACAGGCAGTGTCACAAATATATGCTTAGTTCTGCTCGGCATCACTTTGCTCGTTAACTTAACGAACTATCAAGAGAATATGTTTAGAATGGGCAAGCACTATCTCTTGAATTTCATTTAATTAAACTCTGCTCTAGGAATATGACAGTCAGCATTTCATGATGGGAATTGTTTTAAGGATGAAGGTAGAAAATGTTTCAAAGTGGCCTCACTAAATCATGAAAGCATAATCTAAAATTACCCTTGCACCCACTGTAATTTATCTCTAATATTAAAGATGTTATTTCCAAAGTTGTAATTAATTGCATTCCACAGAGAAATTATTCGCACATTCCTGATAGCAAAATGATACACACAGGCACAAAACACAGCACCAAAGGACAACTATAAACAACCAATGTGACTTTCCGAATTACTACAACCATTGAGCTTAATGCAAAATGAATGCTGGCTGCCTTTTGTATGTAGCCATTAGTCTGCAGCAAAGAGATTGGCATTGAATTTTGATTACTTTGCCTTAATAAACCATAATGAGAGTGGCTCATGCTCTAGTGGCTTTCCTTTAAATGATACACTGCAGTAAGTCTGCAAAAGGCTACTGTGCCACAAGATGATTAAGGATGACACCTCGCCTGTGAACGCCTGTATTATGGTAGCGGTAGATTGTTGCACTGACATTGGCAAAACAGCTCACAATGCTTTTAACTAAACTTTCAACCAAGCCGCATTCAGACTCTTACTTAGCTTTTTGAGACTTACCATCGATCCGGCTAACAAGTTCTTCCAACATTTTCACTTTCTTTTGTATACCTGGCTGTGCAAAAGTGTAGTTATCCTGAGGAGACAAGATTTTAAAACCTAAGTATCAGCAAAAAGATATGAAAATCAGCCATTCAGAGCACACATTGCTGAATGAGTATCTTGCTTTACTTCCTTCTTTCTTGCCTGCCTACAAGTCCTATCTACAGTCTATCTCAACCATACACAGTTACGCCTTTAAAAAGATTGCCACTTGAAACAAAGAGGGGAAAAAAACTATGGTAACACAATTTACTGCTTTAAGCACAACCAGTATGTTGTTTAGAGAACGTTGTTTCAACTGAAGTTCTAACCAATGTATTTAAGGCAACATGTTTTTTACAACAGTTGTATCAATAAGCAGAAACATATACAGTTCTCTTTCCACATTAGCAGGTTTGACTCTCATGGGTTTGATTATTCATGGTGCCCACTTGCCTCCCTCCATTCTCCCCTCCCATTCCCTGGTGGGCAGGAGAGTGGAGGGGAGGAAAGATCTTTTCCTCCTCCTCACTATCTCCTGCCTGCTGATGCCAGCAAGATCACTGGCATGGGCATGTGGGCAGTGATAGGCAGGAGAGTGCAGTGAAGGGTGAGCTTCACTGGGGGGAAATTAATTGCTGTTTTTTCACTTTTGCAAGGGTTCTGTGCCCCTACCCCCCACAAATGTGGGGAGCCTGCTATATATCAGAAAGTCATGTTATTATACAAAAACACATGCTCAGATTAAAGATTTGGGATGAGTGCAGAAAAGCAGGGTACTATACTAAATATTAGGACATCTGTTTTTGTTTTAATAAAGGAATTGGTAGGACATCAACTTTTATTGTGAATTCAGAAATCTCCAAATCACTCCAGAAGCAGGGAACCTGTGACCCTACAGATTTTGTTGGATTCCAGCTCCCTTTAGCCCTAACTCCCATCACCGATGATCAGGTGCAATCAGCACCACAGACAAAAACCTACAGGGTAGTGCAATGAGAGTAAACAACAAAGAATAGATGGACATCCCAGAATCAACCTGTTCTATAACATCCCTTTCCCCTCACTCTTTCTCCTTTTTTTAAGTCTCATATTTTTGACACTATATATATTTACATATGTATATTTACAAATGGAACGGATGAACATTTTTATGCTCTGACAAGGATTAATGGCTATAAAAGAACTGGTAGGTTTGATAAGAGGTGGTGAGCTAATTGTACCCTGTTCCCAGGTAGATGCTGAAGGCCCAGGCTCTCGTTGCTGTGCTTCCAAAGAGAAGAATAGATGAGCTACATTAAAGCTTTCACTCTAAAAACCACTTATTAAGTCCAAGCTATTTAAAATATCACCAAATTCTGCAGAACATGTTCTTAAATTCAGCCTTTTGACAGGTGAATGCATTTTATGGTGCTGAGAAAATGTCATAAAGGAATGGTAACAAAAACAAAAGGAGCATTTTAGTGCAGTTAATGAAGAACAGCATTTAGCAAAGACAGAAAGGAATACCTGTCAACAATCTAAAAATACTGCTAGTCACAGTCTCCCTCTTCCCTCATGGAGGTCATAATAAGCATTCACAAATTAAACCATGTCTAAAAGTTAAAGAGGTGCTCTCTTTCTGTATTTTCCATCTCTGTGTGTCTCTTCTCCTCAAGTGAAAGTTACTACTTAATTCAGCTCTGGCCCTATTTAAAACTAGGAAATGCAAAAGTCTCTTCCAGAAAGTAAGCTACTAAACTGCAAGAGATAGACGTGCAGCTAGGAGATCCCTTTCCCCTCCCACATGAGCATAATCATCACATTGGGTGATTTAAAATGCCCTTCATGTATCAGCTGACATATGCACTGCTGGACACAA
This sequence comes from Iguana delicatissima, assembly GCA_948472985.1. Lineage (NCBI taxonomy): Eukaryota > Metazoa > Chordata > Lepidosauria > Squamata > Iguanidae > Iguana > Iguana delicatissima. The sequence goes on from CAOKZL010000420.1 coordinate 276,327, forward strand.
AATCATCAGCAAAACTTTTGGTTGTTGCTAAAAAATCTTACAGTTCAGAAACCAGTCAAAAATGTTAGGGAACGCTTAACCTCAAGTGTCATGTCCTGTCAGTTTGCTCAGCCAGCTACCGATTCACAAACTATTGCATATATCATTGCTCTCATCCCTGATTGCATTTTCCTGTGACTCTTGCAATCAGAACAAAAAATAAATCTTAGCATCTTTCCTTCTTAAACAAAAAATGTTTTCCAACAGGTGGAGAATCTGTATTGTTTCAAAGAAAGATATGGTTATACTAGCATATTGTTTTAATAAGGACTAATTTCTTAATGCACCTCAGAAACAACAATGTCTACTTTTAGGCTAAAGCATATTGAATATATTGTTATAAATAAGAGTTAGTTGTTTCTCTCTAAGATACATCAACCAGTGTGTATCCATTTCCCAAAATGGCAGCATCTATGCCTCATCCCAATCAGGGGGGCTCCTCAACATCCTCAAGTCATTTACAGGGTACAACACTAATCAGTTATCACCACTGGTTAGAGAAGAGGAAATCAATTTACCTGAATTCCATCAAGTAGTTTACTCATGCACCAGAAACTGTCAGCTTCAATGTTCTGCACTACTTCAGCAGGCAAGCTGGAAACATCAAAATTATCCACTTCTTCTTCTGTTTTGTAAAAGAGAAAGAAAGGGAGAAAAAGGCATGTCAACAAAGTACACAGAATGAGTAAGAAGTCAATGTTTTATATATATATTCCTAACCTTACCCATGAGAATTAAAATATCAAAAATGAACCCATAAATTGACCCTGTGGCATACAGTGACATTTACAAGCTTAACCTGTAGATAAGATGCAATGTTACCTGGAGAAAGATGGTCTGGCCTAAGCTCATAGCAAAGCTAACGTAAGATACCTTTGGAGACTTTTCAGACACTGTAATTAAGTAACCTAGCTGTTGCATTATATTGTGGGATTGGACATTCTGATCACATTACACCTGTGCTATAACACTCACATTGCCTCCCAGTCTGTTGCCTAATCCAATTCAAACTACTGATTTTGACCTTTAAACCACCACCACCCCATACACACTACATGAGGACAGGAGCCCATTCACACTACACAATTATAGCATTATTATTCCAACTGCCATGGTTCCACCCTATGGAATCCTGAGGTTTGTGGTTTGGTGAAGCACTAGAGCCAGGTTACTTGAAGGACCACCTGTCTCTATAAAAACCTACCCATATAATAAGATAATCACTGGAATGCCTTTAGCAGCATCTTCTTGGGGTTGGCTACCTATTTTCCTTTCACCCCTGGGCAATGACTTTTTAAGATATCATTTTTATCCTGTTTGTACAATTTGGGGAGGGAGGTTGCATTAAATTTTTAAAATCATCCTATGAATGCAACTAGAGGGCAGAATAAAAACAGTTATGCAAACAATTACAATTTTCCTGTGTCCAGAATAGTCTACTGGCTTCAAGGAGGCATGCTTCCATAGGTATCAATCATCATAAATCATCATATTTTGTTGATGGGGCTTCTACCATGCCATAAATGAGCAACACATTTTCTTTCTAAGTTTCATGTGTGAAGAGAGGCTTCTATATAATTTGAAAGCTACTTGTTTAAAGATTTCTATTGGTCCTAATATCATGTTTGGATACTCTCCCATATTTGGTAAAATGGCATGAGGCTCCACTGAAGAAAGAATAGTCAAAACCAGAACTCTCATTATTATGGAAGTAAATACTCTATGAACATCTATAAGGAAAGCTTCATGGTTTCTGCCTAGGTCAATGAGTTTCCAAGGAAATAATATGATTCATTTTATGTGTGCAAGTCCATGATAGCTTATGAAGTGATTAATTGGCTGCTCCTGAACAAACAGCTGGTGAGCTCCAGAAGCACAGCAAGTTCCAGTTACAATTTCTGCCCCAAGCCCTGACAGACCATCAACCAGAGCGTGCTGGGATAGTAGCAATTTATCTGGCTTTGGAGAAATTTATCAGGATCTTATTCTCTTGGCAGCTGCTCAGAAACAGAAGAATAGCAAGTTACATCCCTCTCTCAACTGCCATCTGATCTCTTCCCACAAAATTGAAAAATAAAAGTATTCTGTGAAATGGCATATGCTGTGTAACAATTTCTTTTTTTACTAATGAGAGTTCAATAAATGGTATCAAAAACAATGTCAGTACTCCATGTTTTCAGTAGCTCACCCTCCAAATGAACATCAGAAATCAACCAACAGTTAAGCACACTTAAGCCTAATTGATTTCAAGTGGTTTAAATGCATTTAACTCTAGCCTTAATGCCCAAGAAGTATCTTACGGCCACATATAAGAAGCTAAAGCAATAAAAATTTAAAACTGATCCTTCCTAGGTCACATTCTAAACAGCTGTTACACAGCATTACCAGTATCTAGTATAAGCCCCAAGTAACAGTAATGACAGAAAAAGAGCAGGTACTGCATCATACTCAAGACACCTTAATTTTTTAACATCTCAGTATGGTATTGGCTCTACTCAGAGGGAAAATCAGGATGCTTCCTTTAGAAGCACATGCCTGGATCCATATAATTAGGTACTGATTCAAACTAACGTCAACCCACTGGGTCCAACTACATTGGTCTTATCGGATAATTTGTCCTCCAGCTGGGTGAGACCTGCTGAAGAGAAACTAGAGCAATACAGGTTTTCCTCATCAGCTCTACTTTACCTAGAATTCTCCAGAGCTCCAAAGAGATAATCAAACAAAGAATTTAATATGTAGATCTTTGGGGAAATAAGGCAGGCATTTTAAGCTACCTGGCAATTGGAAATTATACTAAAAATTTTATTCCATCCAATTATCTTTAGGCCTTGAAGTCTATAAATGCCATAGAGTCTTTACTTTGGCTTGGTTTAAGGCTTAGCCCACTTAGATAGAAAATACTCATCTATCTCTTACTCTCAACATGTCTGCCCTTGTCAATCAGGCATGGTGGAAACTGCTGAAGATATGTTTCTCTACTGACTCTATCTACTGTTTATATATTACTCCAATTTCATCAGCCTTTCCAGGCTCAATTGATAATTTTTACTGTACTCTTGTTCTTTCAGATTCTATTAATTAAATTACTCTTAAGGTGGAAAAATTTTGTGTTCTAGCACCTTCTATAAGGAGTCAGTTGGTTAAATCCTCTTAGTAATGTTATCAGTAGTGCTGGGTCTACCACTTACTTTATGAAAGAAACATGTTTCTGTTACAGTATGTATATAGGTCAGATTTTTTTCTGGACTTGTAATCTGTAACTGTTAATTTTATACTTCTTTACAGTTGGCCCTCCGTACTTGTGGGTTTGACTTTCAGGGATTTGATTATTTGCAAATTTATTCCTCCTCTGTCTCACAAGTCTATCTTTTCCAGGGGAACCTTCCCTCTCAGCAGCTCTGACTGGGCTGTGAACCCATTAAAAACCTGACTCCTGGTGGTCCTCCTCCTCCACCAGTTGCTGCCTGGCTAACTAGGGATGACTTCCAGCTCAGTTTCTTAGCACCACAACCCCACTTCTGACGCTCCCAAACACCCAAGGAACGAGATGGGCAAGAAGGAGGGAGTATAGGGCCACCATGTTGAGCTACCCCTACTCCCTCTACTTTCCCTGACCTGGTTTGGGCCCTCGGTTCCCATTCTCCCCACTATGCCTCAGCCCCTCTCCCACAGGCACAGACAGACACATTTTGATATTTGCAATTTTTCACTTTTCCAAGGGTCCCAAAGCCCTAACCCTAGAAAATATGGAGGGCCAACTGTGATTTCTAACTGTTAAGGCAGGTCTACGAGCATAATAAAGTTACATATGTAAGTCTGGAAAACCAAAGTCAATCAATTTGATATGCTACTAATTAGAATGCATCATTTCATTTTTAGTTGCAGGATTCTTTTCTGCTAGTTCCCGAGAAGATAGAAAAATAGTTTTTAATTAAGGTTGAAGACTGGTCTAATAAAGTTCAGGGCAGCAGTTAGCCATAGTTATATACAATGGACAATATAAAATAGATTTGAGAATTCAAGGCCCTTGCCCAAGGTCTTTTAAAATTCTGCTCACCAATATCTTAAAACTTAACACAGCATTTAAAAGAATAAGTACTACAACAACTGACTAAACACAAGCCTGGTCCTGTAGGCACACACATTGTTCTCTCTTTTTTTTAATAATATTTTTATTGAACACCTAATATAAATCCATACAATAACACATAGTAGAATCTATAATACTAGATAAACATTAACGAAAGGTAACTTAATCTAAAAAGATAAAAGACAAAACTAAACTAACATAAAAAAAGTCTACCCATGACTTCTAGCCTCACAGTTTACAGTAATAAAATACAACAGAAAATATACTTCCTCAACATTATAGGTTTCACATGTACTTCTGCTATATTAATTGCAAGCTAATAACATTCAAAGAGAGCCAGCATGGTGTAGTGGTTGGAGCATGGGACTATGACCCTGGAAACCAAGGTTTGATCCTCTGCTCAGCCATGGAAACTCACTGAGTGACACTGGGTGCATCACACACTCTCAGCTTCAAGAAAACCCCATTACAGATTCACCTCAGGGTTGCCATAAGTTGGAAATAACTTGAAGGCACACAACAACAACAACAACAACAACAACAACAATATTCAAAATCTAAAAATGAAGTTCTCCCACAATGATCTCTCAAAATATGCAATCAATATATCCTAATTGTTCTTAAATTTACTCGGTGATCCTTCTTTGATCAAAATAGTCAATTTGCCAAATTCTGCCAAGTTGAGCAATTTCACCATCCAATCTTCTTGAGATGGAACAGTAGGATTTTTCCATCTCTGGACAAAAAGTTGTCTGGCTGCTGTTATCATATACTGTACAATTCTTCCAAATTTCTTATCTATCTGATCATTTATCAGTCTCGATAAGAAGTAGAACAGGTTGCTCTCCTGTAACTGTGGTTCTTTGAGTAGTCATCTGTGAACTCAAACAAATGCATTTGCAGTGCATCATTCAGAACCTTCTAGAGCTATTATACAAGCCCTTCCTCCACTGATACATATGACCAGCTATCTTCCTGCTTAAACCCTCATTTCCATGGCCAGCAAAGAAGCAGCCCACGAGCTAAGCATACTGACATGAGAGAAGTAGGAAGGAAGGGTAGGTTTTGTATGAGTTTACAGATGACTACCACAGTTACAGGTGAGCAACCTATTCTTAAAATGGGACACTAGTAAGCTACTAACCTAGCTGGTCAGTAACTCATGTGACGTAGGAGTACAACACTGCTCTCCCAAAGCCAGCATCAGCCCTCAACCTCGAGCCCAGTCTGTAGTATGTAAAGGTCAAAGGCTGAAACCAGGTAGCTGTCCTGCAAATGGCTTCCAAGGGGACACCTTTTATAATGGCCAAAGAGGCAGCTACAGATCTTGTGGAATGGCTGTACATGATGGCAGGAAGGTCTTTCTTGGCTAGTCCACAGACCAGGTGAATCATGGAGAAGACTGATTTGGAAAGAAGCTGGGTAGAAACTGGTAGTCCTTTTTTGTGGATAGAATAGCAGAAAAGAGTCTTTGAGACTGCTGAATGCCAGCTGTCCCATTAGTATAGAAGGGTAATACTTTTCTAACATCCAAGCAATGAAGCATCCATTCAAATTCAGAGGATGGATTCAATATGAATGTAGGTAGTATGATGTCCTGATTAAGATGGGAAATCAGAGATCATTTTGGAAAGAAAGGAAATGTCTAGCCTGAGGATGACTTTATCCTTGTGGAAACGTAGACAGGGAGCATCAATACGGAGAGCACACAGTTCTCCAGCCAATGGAATATAGCAGCAAGGTAGCATTTGATGTAGGACAGCAAGAGACCTTTCTCAGAAAGAGGAGAAAGTCCAAGCCCTGCTGAATTTGAGCTGTGTCTGGAGGTATGTGATACGGGGAAAAGAATGAAAGGAAATTGTTCCACTTGTAGGTGTAGGATCTTTGAACAGAAGGCCTTAGAGCTACACGTAGTATTTGAAGAACTGGTGTTGACAAAGAAGCTAAGGACTGATCCTCCAGGGTGTCAGCTTGAGGTTGTCCATGCCAGGATCCAAATCCACCTGCTCTGCAGACTCAGGAGATCTAATCTCAGTGGAAGCCTGAGGTAAACTGTGTGAGGCAGTTGAAGAATATGGGTAAACCACAGTCCTCTCAGCCACCATGGAGTTACCTCAATGCAGCTCACTCTGTCCCTGGTCAAGTTGGAGAAGACTCTCATGATGAGAGGGAATGGGGAAAAAGTACACATGTGGACATTCCCCCAATGATATAGGAAAGTGTCACATAGTGAGCCTTTTCCCTTTTGAGTGCTGGAGTCCAGTTTGTGGAATTTAGTATTGAGCTGGAAGAACGTGGCCATATGAACCATCAGCTTTGCAAAGGTCTTGATACTGTGCATGAGAGAAATGGATTTGTGCTCATCCAGAATGTTAGGAGATGAGTGTTGCCGCAGAACAATGGAAGAAGTTGAAGTCAAATCAGTCAGTATCATATGATATAACCAACTCAGAATGGTGGCAGTGCAATCTGCACAGAGATGGCAAAGAATTCACAGATGGAGGAACAGTAGATACAGAAGAGTGATGGTACAGAAAAGACACCAGAACAGAAAAGACCATCAGAGCTTGGTGGAAACAGTGATTCAAGGAACACTGGTGGAAGCAGTGGAGAGAAGAGGCATGTTAGTGGTTGAAATGGATATCTGAGGCTAAATTTTTATAAAATGCTTCATAGATGGTACATGACTCCAGAAAGATTACAAAAAATAACTAAAACTGGGACTGGGAAGTGTTGAAAGTGTGATGAAAAGATTGGATCCCTCTTTCGTATGTGGTGGACTTGTAGGGGGGCAAGAAAATTTTGGAAGGGGATACATGATGAAATTCAAAGAATTTGTAATCTGAATTTTGAAATGACACCGGAGTTCTACTTGTTAAATATGTTAGGGCAACACAGGGAGATGAGAAGTCATCAGAAGATACTGTTATTTTTGGTAACAGTGGCAAGGTTGATGTATGCACAATACTGGAAAGAAAAGAGAGATCTAGATCCAGAAGAGTGGAAGCTAAAAGTCCTGGATATGGTAGAGACAGAAAAAATAGCATTTTCTTTATAAAACAAACCTATCCAGAACTTTGAAAGGAAACGGAAAGGAGTTTTGGATGGGTTAAAGATATAAATGTATAAGAAATGAAAGAAAGATATAAAGGTAACTGTTTTTCTCTTGTTAATGGAAATGACACTGTTCTCTTGTGTCAACGGAAACAAAGTAGATTCAACTGGAGAATAAAAGCTTGGAAGTGGGGTGTGTGTATGGGATACATCTAACAATGGAGTATACCCACTTGTTTCTTTTTTATTTTTGCAATTAAATCTTTAATAAAAATATTTCAAAATGAAATGGATACCTGAGGTTCAGTGGTAGAAGTGGTTGCAGGATGTACATGAGTTTCTATAGCTAATGGAGACTGCACCACTCATTTTCAGTAACCAGGAGAAGTGCATGTAGGAGACTGGCACCACAAACACTGCCTAGAAGAGGAAGAAGGCCTGCTCCAATCCAGTGATTCTCCATGCCTCATTGCATAGTGGTAAAGTGGTAAAAAGAAGGAGACAGCCAGCAAGGAGAAAGCCAATGAGGAAGCTGTCCCCTCGCTCCCACCCACCCGATCCTGATGGCACAGGTGGGGGGAGGAGCAGGAGACAGCCAGCTGGGAAACAGATTCCCCGCTGGTTTCTCTTTGCCCCCACATGTGCAATCAGGATCTCGCAGGTGGAGGTGGGTGCAGGAGACAGGCAGTGAGGAACAGCTTCCCCGCTGGCTTTCTCCTCATCCCTACCCACATGATCGGGATGACACGGGTGGCAGTGGGCACAGGAGACAGGCATCGAGGAAACAGCTTCTCCACTGGCTTTCTCCTCACCCTGATCATGAGAGACAGCTAGTGAGGAGAGAGCTTCCCCACTGGCTTGCTCTTTGCGCCAACCCACACCACAGCGATCATTCCGGTGGAGGTGGGTGCAGGAGACAGACAGCAAGGGAACAGCTTCCCTGCTGGCTTTCTCCCCAACCCTGATCATATGGGTACGGGGGTGCAGGAGACAGCCAGTGGGGAAAGAGCTTCCCTGCTGGCTTTCTCCTTGCCTCTGCCTGATCATGTGGTTGCGGGCAACGAGAAAGCTATCAAGGAAGCTCTTTCCCCACTAGCTGTCTCCTGCGCCTCCCCCAACTCATGCCATTGGGATTGGGTGGGTGGAGGCAAGGGGAAAGCCAGCAGGGGCGCTCTAGGCAGCAGCAGAAGGAGCGCAGGGAATGGGTAATTGCCCTCCCTGAATTCTTCCAGGCCCAGAGGGGGAGAATGGGGGCACAAGCAGGTACCTCGTGAATAATCAAATTCATGAAAGTGAAACCCACGAATGTAGAAGGAGAACTGTATCACTTTAATTCATGTGATAACATTTTGCCAAAGTTCATATTTTTAAAAACTTCAATCATAAATGATCAAATGCTGTCAAAAGTCTTTTCACACTTTGTTTTCAATTCATTTCCCTGGATCCATGAATGATCATAAAGAGCGCCTGTATTATAGATGATCAAATAATTAGAATGTTAAAATTTAATCAGCTGCACCAAATTCATAATATTGTTATTTGCACTGGATAGCCACTGCCAGAAACTGAATGCTAAACTAGATCCAACAGGACTCCTATGTCCTTGTACATCACAAGCCAACACAGAACACACCCAACAATGACACAACCAAATGCAGAAATCTTCACATGCCATGAGTAGCTTCTAACTATGCAGAAGTACTCACTAATATTTTATTAAGATCACAATTAAGAACCACATTAAAATTTTGACATGGCTTTAGAACTAGAACCAGAGTGATGCTTGTACTTAGCATTTATTTAACAACAGTATCACAGTTTTGCAAACAATATTCCACTTTTTAAAAAAAGCCTATCAATAAATCTTCAGAACTACAAAATTCCACAATCCAGTGAAGTAGAACAGAGATTTACAAACTTTTCATGTTGGTGACACACTTTTTAGAAATGCATCATTTCATGACACAGTAATTCAGTTTTACTAGCAAACTGGAGGTTAAACTAATCCCTTGTAAGAGATACAGACACATACATACCTTGTAATAACAAACTGTATGAAGTCACAACATATCTCATGAAAACCTTTCATATATTTTTAAAAATATATGATTTATAAATAATAACATACATTTCCAAGATTGTAGGCGACACACCTACACACTATGATGCACTATTGAATTGCTGCGCCTGAAGATGTTAAAGTTTCAGTTGTCCATTATGCAACAGTTAAAGACATGAGACATACCAGTGAATCTGTAGCATTCTTAGCTGAAGTGCTGAGAGAAAACAAAATGACGAATAATGCTACCATCTATTCTGATCTGGTGCATGCCACAATATTTTACTTCAGGGTTTTCCAAGGGGTGTGCTGCGACAATAGTGCAAAAAAATTTTACCTGCTGGTTTCTGTATTATGTTACCCTAGAAGGTGGGGGACTTTGAGGTCCACACACAATGCCAGCATCTCCTTCATTGATCAGGTAGTGTGAATGGGGAAGATCTCTTGTAGGATATCCTTACAGTAGGGGTCTCCAGTTGCTTCACCTGGGCAGTTTCTCCTGTTATTGTTTTCAGGAGTGCTCACAACTTACAGCTTTTGAGAGGATTCGCCCAAGCCCATCAGCACAGGGCTTTCCCTCCTAATCCTCTCTGAACTTATGATCTGATCACATCTGAGGTCATCCTGGCCAGGTATATGATTACAGCCAATGCACTTTCAAACATGTGTTTCAGCCATAAAATATGTCCAATTATGAAAATAGTATACACTCAAAGTGGAGATGTTGAGTGTTGTAAATATTATTATATACCAGGAGGCGACAGTAAGAAGGCATAACCTACCAAGGAAAAGGAGCAAGAGCACTAACAGATCTATAGTATGTAGAACATAATGAAAAATCAGAATTTGCTTTTTAAGGACAGACAACAAGGAATCATTCTAGAAAAGCAGATATAACAGAGTGGAATCGATGATTAATACCAGAAAAACATGTACAATGTGATCTTATTAGAAAGTAGGCCACCACAAATGATGCTTTAAGAACTGGTGACAAGTTGAATCCAAAAAGACTGCAGCCAATTATGATTGCACTGTATGTAGATTTAAAAAAAAAACTATCAGGACAATAAGCATCTTTGTCAGTATCTGGATGGATGGGAAAGATACCATTTTACAAAAACTCCCAATAACTAAGCCTCACAGCTACGTCTCTCATTTTCTTCAGTTTCCTGTGGTGATTCTCATCATGCTGTCTGTATAAGTGTAGAGGATGGCAAAAGAGTTGCCTAAAGAAAAACTGCTGTGACATGAAGTAAGTGACATGCTGATCCAAGTGCTGTGGATGCTGCAAGCATTGCTATTAGCTCCTGTTTACTCCTTCATAGCATATTATCCTATTCTTGTGAAAACCTCCTCTGAGCAAAAAGGAGTAATTCATTTAGAAAGGCTCTAACAAGATGCATTCTCAACAGGCAGCAGCAACACAACAAAATGAAAAGGAAATTAATTATAGTTTGTCACACCTTAAAATGCTGTACTCAAACACTAATGGTAAGATTAAGAGCTTGTCAAGTAACAGTCTTTTGGTTGCTTTTAAAATCAATTAAATAACACAATTCTTTGCTTGCACCCTGGCTTTACAAATGAATTTCACCTGAGTTCCATGATAGTCACCATCACTGATAAACATAACATTTATCTTCAGCATCACTCCAAACAGATTATACAATTAAAGGTTACTCCAGGGTTCAGTGATCTTATTTTATCAATAAGGCATCTGCTTGGTTAATGCTTAAATTCATGAAGACACAACAGAATGTTTGATCCAAGCAGGGACTTCAAATTCTATACAAAAGAAAGAATCTCTGCTAGCACTCAGGCTTCCTTATGACGTGTTTCCTAGCTCAGATCACAATACAGATCAAAGACATCGAGTACTACGCAAACTGTTTTCAAGGAACAGTTTATAATGTCCACAAGTTACAACTGTTATCAATGAACAACCTACAATGTCCACCTCAGCAGTTCTGTACATAACACAGTGCTGGTAATAAAAGACAATACACTAGACAAAAACATCTGACAATCTTTTTTTGAAAAATGAGATTCTTGGGTGTGGGTTGCAAGTTAATGAAAGCAACCAACACACTGTGCCCTTACAGATCACATTCTAGTATAAACGGGAGTTCTACATAGGAGTTATTTATAACCCACTTCAGTCTCAAGAACATGAATAAAAATGCTTATACGTGAATGTAGCTTCCTGGATCATAACCAAACAATTCATTTAAATATGGAATGCTTTCTTCACATCTTTTTGTGTATAAGTATTCATAATACAAATATCTCCATATTCAAATAATCTTTGAAGGTACATGTCATTTCCATCTTTAGCTTCCTTTCCATTTCTTTAAACACTCTTCTTATTCAGAAGATCCATTTCTCTGTTCCTCTTGATATTTTTCTTTTCCTATGGAGTGTATTCCATTTTAATTAAATACTGTTTATTGTGTATGCCCATGCGTGTGTGTGCCTTCAAACCACCCGTCAACCTGTGGAGACTCCACAGATTTCATAGGGGTTTCTTAGGCAAGGAATAGTCAGTGGTGGTTGTGTCAGTGCATTCCTCTGAAATACAGCCTACATCCCTATGTATTTTGATAACTGCTATTTATTAAAGAACAGTAGATTCAATTAGGAATTCTTTCCCATACATGAGAAAACATAAAAATATTATTACAAACGCATACAAAACACCCATTAGCGTTTTCAAAGTGGTACAACATTTTAGTCCAACACCAAGAAGATATTTAAAAATAATGTTGCATAAAAAAAAATTATGAACGCTTGAGGCAATATATGCTTTCTTTCATAAACATTTTAACCAAACTACACAGTTTAAAAAAAAAGAAGACATGCAGCTACATATTCAAGTGCAGTACTTCTATTTCAGGGAAGTACTAAGTCAAATCAAAGGAGGACAATACAAAGGCAAAACTTCAAGCTGTTTCTTGATTTCCCCTCCTTGTATTCCTTCTTTCTTGTCTCTAAGCATCACAGAAAGCAACCACAGGCGTGGTTTCAGCACCAGGTGCCTCCTATAGGCTCCAATGCATGCCAGTGATCACAAGGAAGCTACCCACTTCTGATTGCGATACTATGATTAAGTAAGCATTTATGACCTATATCTACTTTCAACAAGTGCTCAGAGAAACAGGTTATCGTAGAGGAAGCAGCTACAGAGAAGTCAAGCCAGTCCAAGTCTTGCACAGGTAACCCTGGAGGTTTATGGAAGATGAGGAAGGTGCAGAGGCAAGGTCTTAGAAAGGTGACGAGTTACACAAAGCCAGTAGTCCAGATGACCAAAAACAAAAAAAGTAAGACAAGGTGATATTAAGTATAACCAAGTCAGAGATCAAGAATCCCAAGAAATTCACAAGCACTGCCAATACAGGAAACTAAATGGTTGCAAGCAATGTGGATACTCAGCAGCAACTGGAAGATTTATAGGTGGCTGACTCTAGATGCCATGTGCTTGATTAATCAGTGTTTCCCATTTAATAGATGTTGACTCTTACAACACTGTTCCTTCCTTTTTTGCCAGTCTTCAAAGGACAGGGCTATCTCTTCAGCCTTCATGAAGGCCTTCTGAAGAGAGAGCTTCTCAGCTGCTTCAGCCCCCAGCTACTCAGATTCAAAGCAGAAGCTGTCAACTGGAGCCAGAAACCCCTTGCAATCCAACTCTTCTACATCAGCTTTCTTAAATCCAGAGGGCACGTGAGGACAATTTCCTTTAAATAGCACTGAGATAGACTTGGGGTCTCAATGTGCTTTCCTGACTACAGAAAGTTGCCCAGTCCTTATTGAAATATTATGATTAAATAAGCATTTCCTTCAAACAGAGTTATGTACCACAGAATGCATGCCACTAGCACTGTGTTTTGATCTTCTTTGTCCCTATTCACAACAGCTGATAAAACTGAGGCCTGATTGGGGAAAAAAAAGAAAGAAAGAAAACTTAGATCACCACAATATATTTGACTGGACATTAGAAATGTGGGAAACAAGAAAGGTCTCTTATGTTTAGTAGCAAGCAAATATCTTTCATAAGATCCAGGACTAGCATGAAAGTAAATGAATTTGCAAAAAGGTATATTTATATCAGTGCCTTTCGTATCCTTTAACGCAGGAGCCACCTATAAACTTAAGTCTATGTTTTGGAACCAACATGTATGCTCAACTCCACCTTTTGAATCCTACTTTCCCACTCTTTAGTAGAATACGCAATATTACATCAGTAGTTAAAAGTGAACCTATTTTAATTTTATTTCATTTTTAAACATTAGCACAAGTCTATATAGGTAGCAGGCATTTGATCAGAAATGAAGTATTACATTTCAGGAACAAAGGCAGCTAAACAGTAATGATCTGCTATCAACTAAGTGAGAAGGGAAACTCTGAACTGAACCTGTGCAAGAAAAAATTTGGACTCACTGTATGCAACATGAGACATAGTTTAAGAAGCAATTGTGTATATGACACTTTGAATAAATTCGCCAACTCATTTTAAAAATATCTAACAAAACACTTGTGAAAACTGACTACTAATATGTTTAAAAAATAATTTCTGTTTTAATAGTACTAAATCATAGAAAAGTCTTGAAGGTTCAGAACTGTACACAAACAATGCACTATGAGAGAAATTTTATTTTTCAATGGCATGTGCTAAAAAAAGCCCTTGACCACTAGAAACCTATTGGGTATATTCATCTGTCAGTTCTTAGCTCATTAAAGCACCTATGGATAAGTGTAAACAAATTTACAAAGCTGCTTTGTTATGAACAATGAATCAAAGAATCATAATTTGTATTTCAATTTTTCATAAGGAAACACACAGTATGCAACAGACTGTTTCATTAGCATAACCTAATTACATTGCAACTCATTATTCCACAAGTCACTGTTAATACTGTTAGTAGGATTGTAAACATGTTTACGAAATTTGGGAGTGGGATTACCACCACCCGCAACTATTAAACTTCTATAATCAATCTGTGCTAATTACACCACAAGTTATAAGCAACACTTAGGGGTTAAAACAGAAATATTACAAAGCCAACCCTTTCACGGTTACAATTAATTCTGACTTGTTCTCCCTTCAAATAAAATGATTTTGTCCCAGTGAAACAATGAAACTAATTGTTACCAATTCTGATAACAAATACTAAACATGCATATTATTTTCAACAGAATATTAAACTTCTTACATTACTTCTTTTATGTCACACCTATTATTCAATGACAATAGAAATGATGCACAGAATCCATTGGGATGAATTACACATAACCTTCTTGATGGAAAGTTTTTGAATGAATGCCATAAAACAAGTTCCTTACAAGAATTGTTCAACAACGACGATGCTGATTTTTTTTCTAGCTAATTTTTTTTTGGGGGGAAGGGAGATGACACTAACTCAATTAATCCACTCTTGCTGTGCATTCACACTAATCCACCAATACTTTGCTTCACATGACCCTCAACTGCAGGAGCTGAGCTGTTAAACATACTAATTACTATTATTTTTGTGTTACGGTACAAGAAACCTAAGGTGCCAGCCACAAAGGTACTAGGTGACAGAAGGGCAGTGGGGCTGGAGTGGTTAAAGTACCAAGTTTTGTCAGTGTCATAAAATCTGTTCTTGAAGCCTGAAGAAAGAAGGGGTCCCTTTCATTGGGTTTCATATGAAAATGTACTTTGAGAGATCCAAGCTGTAGTACTGTACTGTAACACATTTACCTAGGGCAAGTTCCAGTCAACTCCACACATCTCAGTTAAGAGTAGACACCTAGGATTGCAGTGCAAAAATTTTTAAACTCTGTCTCTAACATATATTGGAATAAGCAACCATTGTTTTTACAATAGTAATATAAAAACAATAAAGTAGAATAAAGTCTCATAGAATATGCTATGAAAGACAGGATGTACAGTAAATAAAAAAACCATTTGTTACATTTTGTTTTGTACAAGACACTGCTCAGCTTTGCCACAACAGAAGTAAAGGAATGGTTTAGAGAATAAATCATTCCCGCTTGTAGCAGATGCAGACTACAAAATAGACAGCCGAAACAGTATGTTGGATGGTGTGTACTCAACTGTGTTTATAAAACAGCTGGAATCTAAATGTGTCTACAGGGGCAGATCTCCCTTGAGCTGATTTGGCTGCTAATCTAAGAATTGTGCATCATATCTAGGGGTTTCTCCACTTTTATGTTAAGACCCTGAAGATTTCTCTTTTCATGGTGCATTACTACTATTTATTACTAGCTTCCCAAGCTTTCAAAATATTGTGCTGACTGTTTTACAACTCTATAACTAGTTCTGAATCAAATGTTTTTTTCAACGAAAAAACTGCAACTAAATTAAAGATGAAATCACCCAAAATCTTAATATCTGAACAACATACTCATTTTGTTCATTATACTTTCAATTTCTTTCTCTTTCTTTCTTTTTCTCTACTTTTAAATTTCTAATTCATATGTTTCATGTTTCCTTTATATTGTTTATTTCCTTTTCTCTTATGTATCTGTAAAAGTGTTTTTAGAGCTTATTAATAAAGATATATTTTTTAAAAAAGAAGAAAGATAGCACTAATCCCTGATTCCACCACTTTTGGAACTAAAAATACAATTTTGAAAGAGGATAGAGCCTCTATTTTTACATATTACTCAGGAAATATAACAGTTTAGACCATAGGAGGAACTACTGAAATTATTTTCTGGTCTTAGGGAATCTCTGCATAAAAATTATTGCATCAACAACTAAGGCAAAAAATTCGATCATGATCTCTCTAAGAAGCCCTAGTATCCTTCTGCAAAACCCTGGCTGAGAAAACCTTGTCCAGAGCTTACTAGATGCTCTTAATTAAAACCTGGCCTGACTACAATCAGTGACATTAACCTTATCTGAGCATTATTAACCCAGTTTGAAACAACACACAAGAGGAAAGCACCTAGAGCCACCCCTTCTGTCATCACTTTCCATACATGTAAAGAGATAAGTCTGGAGAGAAGTTCTTGTTTTAATAGAGATTTTAAACACAAGCAAGAAGCCTGAATCTCCAGCATCCTTTTTCACATGGAGAGTGTCTACACAAGAAGGATCTCCTCTTCAGACATGTTACTTTTTATATGAGAAAAGTGACAAAGGGTGATAGGGAGCGCTAGATTCTCTTTGCATGTAGCATCAAACCAGATAGGTAAAATTTGGACAAAGGCTCCAATATTTCTATACTCACTCCTTGTTGAAAAATAAGTGGTTGTTTATGTGCATGCAGGTAGGAGTATGTGCAGTTTTCTCTCTACATTTTGATCAGGAAATTTAAGAATCGAAATGGATCAGGAAAAAGAAGCTCCTTGAAATGGTTTTGTTTCTGTACTATGTACATTCTATTATAGAGCCTGACATGTTATTTCCTTTAAAGATCCATATTCAGTGGAGTTTCATCCATGTTTCACACCTATGGTACTCAAGATGTGCATTATAGAAAAATGCCTAGTATCTGCAGGATGACTATTCCTATCTTACAGTTTCTTTCTCGAGAAATTAGAGGCAGGAGTCATCAATGGGGTAACAGCTATTTCTCTGGAGAGGGGAGTGGGAAGGCATGAGAAAAACAGAAATAATATATATACAAGACTGGGAAGAATGTAATGATGTAAATATCACATAGATAGATTAAGAAGGTACACAATTAAGAGGAACTGCTAGGTCAATTTACAATTGCAACTGCAACCATAATAAAAGTTATTTTGGCATTTATTAGTTGTTAAGTCTCAGCAGCACATCAATTACACCTATTAAATACACAAACATCTATCAACAAGAACACTATTTATTGATTTTTACAGTCCATTGAAATTGCTTATTATTTTCATGTTCGAATCATCCACAAACACCATCAAGAGTCTATTGATGGTAGATTTTGTACACAAAATGAAAACACATAATAGATTAGTGTTGACGGACACGAGTCTAAGGGCTCTATGTTTATCCCTCCCTCTTCTACCAGTGGAGGCAGTGAGAAGAAATCTTAGGTCCAATTTTTAAGTAAACAGTGTTTTCTATGCACAAAAATAGTGTGAGAGATGAACGATGTTTTAGTGCTAACTATAATTAGTTACTGAAACAAGCCAGAAGCTCTGTGAAGATAACTTGTTTCAATAAATCATAATAAATAGCAAAGTTTGTCTGCAATTGACCATAAACTAACCATGTTTTCTTTAAAACCAAATCAAATGCTCCCAGACTCTTCTTCATGACAACAAGAAGGAAGAGAACGCAAAGCATGTGGGTCTAACATTGTTCACAAAATGTTAAACAAGGTTTTACTACTAAACATTAATCAGACCTTTACATTAGTCAGAATATTACATCCTAAAAAATATCACTATATTTGTTTTTATTGTTTATATTACTACCGTTCTATTGAAAAAAATCCCCTGTGAAGCACAGAAATTCAAAACTAACTTGAATGTCACGAGTCGACAATACATGATAAAGCACTAATGACACTGTATTTACAACAATGAACAAGACTTGGACAAAGAAAAATGAGTCTTCAGTGTGGTAACACACTGAGTAGAAACTTTCCAACCCAGCTAGTATGTTACCACCAATCTTGATTATCTCTGTTACATAAACATACACGTGGGAGAAGCCAGAGACTGACAAGACATCAAATGACAGTTGGAGAGCAAACAGAACAACAAGACTTCCAGTGTCAATATGGTTTTTAAAATAAGTAAACTTCACTTGAGTGATTATATTCCAAGCAGCTTCTCTTTTAAAGTAAGTAGGTCAAACAGCGCAAAATCACTATTTTTACTGCAAAAGCATAAAACAAAAGTGGAATAAATTGGGAGAAAGGCTCCCATACAAATGCCATTTCTAGTGTTTAAAGAGCATAGCAGTTAAAAATCTTTGAAAAGCCACATTTTATCCACTTCTAGTATTTTTAAAATAAAAATGATCTTAACAAGAAATTAAATGAAAATCAAAGTAGAAGAGTTCTTCTTCGGTTCTCTTCTCAATATTGGTATTAGTCATGGGGCCACAATCTAGAGACCACATTCACACAATGAGCCTTCTGTTCTCTGAAGGTGCTTTCTACAGAAAGTACAAGCAGTTCTCAAATCTCCAAGATCAAGGGCTTGAAAGAAACATTTTCTAAAGCTTACAGAGTTTTAAAATTGTACAGTTTAGTAGGGTAGACAAAGCCACTGAGATGTTTCAAGGATCTATCAAGTAAACCCTATAAGTGGATCTGTTTCTTTTCAAAAACAAATGAAAGGGGAGCAAATCCTGTTTTTCAAGACACATTGAGTCCTTCTAAAGACCAAGACAACATTTAATAAAATATAAAGTAAATATGTGCTTTCCTTGCAGCAAAAAAAAAAAAAGTCCACAGCCAACCATTTGCAGCTGGAACAAACCATGTGTCATTGAAACTAGATCTTCCACAACCATTATAACATGAACTTTCCTAATTTTAAAGACATGTTGGTATGTTATTAAATGGTCCTGGGACTATACTTCTAAATTTGGTCAAGTGTCAAAGACAGTTGTCCCTTAAAGTAGCGAGCAATACCTTATATTTTCTCAAAGAGACAACTCTACACTGCTACGGAGTAGCTTCCAGTTTTCTTAACTGACGTTTGGCAAAATGTACATTTCAGTCTGACCAACTGAAATCAAACATTCATTCTACTAATTGAAAAAAATTGTCAAGGGTCTCCAAATTTTTTCAGGTATAACAAGAGCTACAGTTCAGTTTCAAGGCAAAGCTTTGGAGACGAACAGTACTTCAAAGCATCAATAACATATTAATACTTTCCAATGCTGGAAAAACATGTAGTTTTTGCTACTAGTTCTACCTTAATTAAGTACCAGAGGGTGATTGTCATTGCCAAAACAAATTAGAGCTGTATTCTATCCTTGGACCAAAGTGTGCTCAGTAAGTTCCAGCTCAAAAAGTGCAAACATTCCTTTGCTTCTCTGTTCTAGAAAAATGTAACTAATTATAACTATACAGAGACCAAAAGGAAAGCAAGAAGCCTGCACATGCCAAAACTGAAGCATGCAACTCCTTCTGGAGGACATTGTCTTCTCATAATTACATTAATTGCATTTAGCTTTCTCTCTCTTCATAATTCTCTAAATTTTGCACCTGAAATATTCCTTTGGCACTTCTTCAACTCAGTTTTACGGCTGCCACCATCACTCTCATGCTTATTTTCATTTGTTCCCACAACCATTATTCCAGCCTACACAGAAGACAGCAATTGAACTGAAAAATTATGCTAACAAATTTTCTCCTTGAATATTAACACTGTCATTATAAGATGAAATAATTATTTGCAGAAAACACTTGAGTAATACATTATGTTACTTAAACTATTTTAAGCAACTAATTTAATTTAAAACATAACTATAAAAGATTTTGCTTGCATGTCGTACAGCATCCCTAGCATGGCTCCACTTTTAAATAAAGATATGAAGTTTGACTATTCCTCCATTTAAAAAAAAAATCCTATACTGTTTCCTGAAAATAGCTTAAAATATAATACTTTCTTCCCCTTGGTAGCTTTCTACCTTAATCCATCACTCTTCCTGAGTCCATAACTTCCAGAAATGTAAACACTGAAATCTATTTGCAATAAAATACATTCCCTGTCATACCATTTCCTTCTATTTGGATAGCAAAGCCCACAAACTTCATGATTTGTTTTGGTCACACAGCCTCTCTCTTTTTAGATTCACATGGAAATCCATTAATTTCACACTAACAACTGTCTCAGTAGCCAAAAAACAACTTGCTACCCCTTTAAAACTGCCTAATGGGCATTTCCAGCTATAATAATCATTGTCACTAAACTGAAGTTTGTCTGGATGCAGTCAAATGGCCAGAAAAACATGGGCCTAGGCAAGACAAATCAGTGCTGAGCTATTGCCTCCCTTCCTAATTACAGCCACCAATGTCTGCAAAGGACCTCTTGTACAGGAAAAGCCAGCATCAAGAAGATGCCCAGTTCAGAACTGTTCTCCTTGCCAGTTTTCAGAGGGCAAACAGGAAGAGGATAAGAACATTTCCAGCAGTGAAGACAACAAGATAAAGTGACATCCCCAACGCCTAGAGAAGATGCCTAGAATGCAGACACTTAACTGGCTCCAGTCATACTAATAATCTGTAGCAGATGGCAGTAGTTTTTGCCATAAAGGAGCCATTACCAAAGAACTATTTTGGTTACTCTCCCAATTATCTGGGAAGAAAGATTAAGAACTGATACCAGAAACAGATGTATCACTTTTTCATATTTAGTGATAAACCTCAATAATCCAGGTAAAGCATCACTTCAATCAGATTAAAAGGGACTGATGCTGCTAATCATGTGAAAGCTGAGCAGTCTGAGCAATAGAGTTTTTTGGAGGGAGGGGTAAATTCTTTGGATTGAATGAATGGACTAAAATTGAAAAATTATTCCCAAATACACAGTGCAATTCCACGGATTGGGAAATAAATGCATAAGCAATAAACAAGACCACACAGAAGAACAGCAATAAACCTTATTCATCATAATTTTGTTAATTGGGTTTTCAAAAGAGGAGGAAATGTTGGCAGGAATGAGAACAGTGAGATCGCTCAAATAAAGAAATGACTGGCTTTTCATCAATAAGACATTCTCAGCACTGATTAAGATGCTGTAAACATATAATAAAACACATTTCTATGAGCACTGTAGGGTACATTCAGCAAAAAGCTAACACATAGACAATTTTCTTATAACATTCTGGACAATTCAGAGTTCTTCTAGATCAATTTAATTAGTCTTTTCATATCACACTAACTTAATCTTGTTATTCACCCTGAAACAGGGGCAGAGGCACTAACCATCATATTGCTATACTGTTCAAAACACATGGAATAGGTTTTGAAGATTAACAAAGAGAACAATGAAATGTTACAGATCACATGAAAGGGTCTCAAAAACAAAAAGGTAAGTATATTGTCCTAAAATACATCCAACTTTTAGACTACTGTGGTTGATCCACTCAACCAGAACTAGTATATCTATGAAACAGAGAAAAAGTGACAGCTTAGATCAACAGTGAGATGGATCATCTTCACAAAGTAGTATTTAAGCACCTGGTGCTTTTAGAAGCATTTCTGATATCACAGACTTTCCAAAACAATCCCCTTGATGGCCTCTGTGGTATAGCTGAGAATTAGTCATGCAAGTATACTCTTATAATCCTCTGAGCTCCATGTAATGTTTCTGCCTAAAGGTGCTGACAGGATTGTTATATATATAAAAAAGGCCCATTAACAAGTATATAATGTTATCTATAACCTGAGAATTGTATTTCCCCATTGCTGTGTTGGTATTAAAGGAGATGTCTAGTTCTTATGATGCTAACATGAAGTGGGGAATATTTAATAAAGTCTCCAACATAAGGAAACTTCAGAAAAAAAAATTCTGGAACCAGAGAATAGGTTTTCATATCTGTGTGCAATTCTCCCATCCTCACTGCAAATGTCAGATTCAGACGTCAGTGTTTGTAGGGAAAGTCTTTCAAAGTGGCATACAAATTTTAGCTCACTTTACTAAGATTGTGCTTGCCATTTGATCCTATCTCACTTCAGGGGAGTTTGTGGGGTTTGAATAAAAGATAGCATTAATTCCAAGACCAGAGGAAGCTTCTTTTCATCATTAAATGCACTTATAGATTAGTAAAATTTACAGTGCAGTTATACACCTATAGCATGTGATGTAATGCAATAAGCTGAAGTATGAACCTCTAGAATTATATCATTATAACTATTCAAAGCAGGGACCATAAATTCATTCTTTCTTTCTTTCTTTCTTTCTTTCTTTCTTTCTTTCTCTCTCTCTCTCTCCACACACACACACACACTCACACACACACATATATATATAATGTTCACAATGGGGCTATCAATAGGGTCTATATATATATATATTTGGAAGATTGCATTTTCCCACCCAAATCTTAAGATTTTGTTCAGATATCCTGCTCTGAGTATACCTACCACATGATGTGAGGTGGCTGACTCATGAGGAGAAGGCATTTTAGGGACACTCTGCTTATGGAAAAACTTCCACAGAGAGGTTCACCTGATAACATCTTCATGACTTCTTTGGCACCAATAAAAACCTTCCTGTTCAATGAAGCCTTTCTAGCAACTTAGCTCATTTTAGTCTGGGCCTCTCAAATTGATAAATAAAAAGTATTGAAATTAAAGGCACAAACTGAAATTCTATGCCTATTTGTATCTTTAATTTCAATATGGACTATCTATTGGTTGTTAAACAGCACCGCTACATTTGTTTATGTGCCACTTTGAGAAGTTCTATGGTGGAATTATGTATATAACAGTAAACAAACGTATTTTCAATATATTTTCCTTTTTAATGTGCCTGAAAAAATTGTGATGAGGCAAATTCTGGTATGCAGCTGCCATGGTGTCCCACCACCCACAGAAAAATAATTAGGCACTAAAATGAGATGAGGGCTCTGGAAGAATTTTTGGAATTCACTTCCACAGTTCTCTTGGTAATGCTTACTAACACTACCACACTCATGAAAACTATTTTAAAGACAACAAAGGAGTTGCTCCAAGAGCTCTCTAACTTCTCCATGTTGCCACCGGCGCAATAAACTAGCCTTTTAAAATAGCAGCTATTCTAGATACCTTTTGTCAGCATCTTTTTTATTAGCAACAATGCACTGTCCTTCCATAACCTCCCATGCATCATGTTCACAATAGGGCTATCAAAAACATTTCAATGAAAGCACTGAAAAGAATATAACAAACATAATGAGGCCCGCTGATCAAGAGTGTCATTTGGAAGTAACTGCTTTTGTGAAGGCTACATCAGCGTTATAAACACATTTACTGAATTCTTGCCAGTTTTAAACAGAAAATTTTAGTATACTTGTGTATTTAAATCATCTAAACACAATGAATCCATAGCTCTAATAATTCAATAAATAGGAGGTCCAGTTTTCTCTTTCGGATTTTAGTGGAAGATGTTTCAATTCAAGCTATTCCTCAACAGTTTCAGGTGGTTGATAAAATTGCCATGGAAAGAAGCTGCTGCCCCAGAAGAGCTGTGTTCCCAAACAAGCCTCATAGATGCTACAGATTAGATTCATTAGAAAGCAGAACATGACGCTACAGCTCTTGAAATTATTCCCACTGGTAGTTAAAATATGCTTTGGACACTGTACCTTTGAGTATGCTGTTTGAAACATAAGCCAATTGCTTTAGCTTCTTCCTTCTACCAATATTGGGACTGGAACAAATGTTTTGAAAAAAATGTACGATATCCCCAAGGAAATTTTTACTCAAAATGTATGCATCCAAATCCAATATGTACACAAGCCATAGAAATGTGGAAAAGCCTGCCTCATTGTTCATGAAAGGCTGTACCCATGTACCATGAATAATATATGAAAACATTAATTGCATAAAAAGAATCTCTAGAGAAAAGAACATGCAGCACAGAGAAAGTTCTAAGCTAACTTGAGTTTATGGTTGCTACAAATCTGGATGGACTGAAGGACAGAGGGTAACAAAAATTAGGCAACAGAAAAATCCATACTCGTGAAGAGCAACCACTTAACAAGCTATAAATATCAGATGTACTCAGAAAGGTGCAGAGAGGTAGGCTGAATACCAGCTTGTGTCTCATCAGTCCTCTACTGGCTTCAGCCTCTAACACACAGCTGTGGAATGTGAAACTCTTCTGTTATTCCTGGACAACCAGTCTCACCATGCTGACTGGGGCTAATGGTAATTAATATCTAACAACTTCTGGAGGGCCACAGGCACCCGACTCCTGATTTAACTTTACCAAATGAGTAAGTTAGTCCTTTGCTAGGTGATATGGTTGTAACCAAGAATGAGAAACACTTACTGCTAAGGAAATATAGATATTTTTAAGGTGTCACAGAAATAGGTCACCATTGCTATTACTGAGATCAGTAACTTTAAAATATCTACAGTGACAGCTACGAGGCATAGCAAATTGTATGGAAATAGTAAGTACCATCAAATCATAAAGTACATGTACATTTTAGACTAGGACTTTCAGTGTAAAATGCTGTATATTTCTTTTACAAAACTCACATAATTTACTACAGAAATTTATATTCTGCTTGGGTACCCAGCCCTACACCTTCATAACAGTGTTAATAAATAAGCAACTACATACAACACAGTAAAAATGACTTTTAAATGCTTAAATATTTAACCAGTTTTAACCAGCAGAATATTATTTTTAAAATGGAGTTTTACACTATCTCTCTGCAACACAAAAAGGAATAGGTCTGGTTCCAAAGAGCAGAGTTCATAAGATGAATCAAATACTGCCAAAGCTCTATTCCTCATAGTTATCCTTCTTATACTATAAAGCAGGAACACTAAGTAGGGCTATTTGCCAGAGAATATATATGTTAGATTTCAGGATACAAGAATTAAATAAAACATTTTTGGACATTACAAATAAATATTTGTTTTAAATGTACATATTTAAAAGTTTTAGTATGCTTAGATTGTCTTCCTCACCATACTCGAGTACATTTCTAGGCATCTCCTCAGCAAATGATTGAGACAGCTAGCAATTCTACACATGGGCACTGACCCTTTCCCCAATAGGAAACAGCAGGAATGTGTTCCTTAGCTTCCACTCTACTTGTTTCCATGATCATCCATTCAAGTGTGCTGTCATGAACACAACAGGACTGAATCAGTTCATCAGGAAAATACACCTCAGTGGTTCACTTCAACCACTAGGTAAAGTAACAGGACACAACTCTTTGTTAAAAATATCTAAAAACTAATTTGACACAGAAACAAAAGTTATAAATTTTATATTTTATTCCTAAGAATTTTAAACTTTAAAGCTTTCTTCTTCTTTAATCATATTCCACCTTTTCCCCAAAGCTGGGGTAAACTGGATTCAAGCTGGCTTATGCATTAAAAGGATTAAAATTAAAAACATACCAAAGATGTAGAAATTAAAACCAAACTAAACTATTGACCACATTAAAAACATACGCTCAAAAAACGATTTTAAAAAATTAAACGAATCAATTTAAGAGAGTCCTTTTGCTAAAACCCTTCTGTTCTAAAAGCCTGATTGAATTAAAAAAGTCCTCACCTGCCACAGGAAGGATAGCAAGGAGGGGTCATTCTAGCATCCATAGGGAAGGAGTTCCAAAGTCTAGGAAGAGCCACTGAGATGGCCCTCTCATGTGTTCCCACCAACCACACCATGAAGGTGGTGGGACTCAGAAATGTGCCTCTCCACTGGATCACAGGATCCAGGTAGGCTCATATAGAAAGATACGGTCTGTCAGATAACCTGATATAAGGCAAAGATGACCTTCCTTCAACTTTCCCAAAGATCTCGTGTACAGAATCCTTACTACAGTTACTTTTATAACATGTAATTAATTCACACTTGCTTATACACACAGAGGAAAAGAGAAGACATTGAGGCAAAAGGTACACACATATAAGCTAGACGGGCACACAGTGGGAGTGGTGGGGATGACAGCAAGTAAAGGGCAGCTGGGAGTGTATGACAGTAGTAGGTCAACACTGAAATGATTTTAAAAAGATAGACCATAGATTTAAATGTTTTCCCCTGTGGAAATACTACATTCTTCCTCCTACGGAATGCTATGTTCTTCCTTGTGGCAAGCTCCTATTAGTCTTCAGCCTAGCATTCCATGTACAATGCAGTCATAGATTTCTGCTTTTGCAAAATACTGTGTTTATCCACCAGTTTTGCTCATAAAATCCATTGTCTATGTTTTCTCTTATGGGAAGAGGTAGTCTCTCTCCTGTGCTCACTATTCACATAAACACCTATGCGTGCACAACAAAGGAAGGATCCAAATGCAATGGACTACTCTCACTACATTTTGCATGTGAATGAAGGAAAAGTATAACACAGTTTATATAACTAGAAAAAAAATCAGAAAACCTCTTGACTGTAAATTGCCAACTGAAACAATTATGCTAAATTCTATATGGCTTTAACAGACCAGTCAACTTGACACATGAAAAACGGAAAGCAATCAAGTTCAAATTAAATGCAAATAGTTACAAGGTCAGCTTCATAAAAATCTAATGTATCAAACCCTGTAACTATTACAGCTTTTACTTCCTGTGAATGTCATCCCATTTTAATTTACACTCTAATAATTGGTATATATGAAAAAGATGTCTACATTACTTGAATACATCTAAGTAAATTCTGTTCATTATTGCTTTGCTATATGCAATGGGCTAATGTAAATTTACTTATCACAAGAACACTCTAATTAGAATTAAACAGAATTAAATAATAATTAACAGAACAGTTTGATCAGCGGTGACCGTGTTCTGAAAAACACACTAAAATTTGGAGGGATTTAAAAATCCATTAAAGCATAATTATTACATCATCTGATTCCTGTATTATGAGAAAGAGTCATAACATTACAAAACATGAAAATTAGTGCATAGTTTTATGTTTTTCTGGCTTCTTGCATCCAAATACAACATCTGGCATATTAAGTTATTTACTGAAAAACTTGTTCCAGGCCTTGAGACTGGATGAGCTGTTGAGCATGCTTGTGTGGTGAACACCTTACAATGAATACATGCTCCCACATCATGGCCTTTGCCAAGGCACAATAGACAGTACAGATGCCTCTTGTGGATTTTAGCCCCACAGCAGGTACATTTTGAAAATGATCCAGAAGAAGCCATAGTAGGCCACTGTAACCAAACTGCTAAGCCAAATAACATTCCTGAGGCTGGACAGTCCAAGTCAAACCAAAAAACAAAGTCCAGAACAAGCCAAATTATAATTAAAACAGTAAAGCACAGTACAAGAAAAGTCAATGCCAGAGAAATTAACCAAAACAGATGAGCTCCCCAACAGTTCCTTTGAAGCTGCTGCTATAGTGAACAAAAACGAACTGAGGGTTTGAGTGGGACTCAGCCTGGTCACATGGACCAGAAGAGGAGGGGCTGCTGTTAAAACACTTACATAACAGCTCTGGTAGGTTCCAAATGATGCACTAGACAGGCACAGTAAACCCATTCATGTGAGTCACAGAGACCGTGAGAACTAGAAAGTTCTGAGTTTACCCAATTATTTAAGCCATTTTGCATGGTTGGTACTGCCACATTAGGACACCAACTTGTTTTGACACTGCCTCCTCCTCCTGTTCTATACCAGGCAACCTTTTATCAAGGTTCCTTGCCTTCATGCAGCTTCCCATGTCAGTAGCTGCTTGGAACAGCCATAGAAACTGCTCCACAAACCACTCGCTTTGTGGCAATTGTCGCTATGAAGTGGCAAATTTCCTAAAAATAGATTTGACATTAAAACAATGAAATTTACATGGAAGGTTTATACTCCATCTCTAGAAGAGTTCTAGAAAATACTAAGTATAATATATCCTAGTTTCCCTTTTAACACTTAGTAATTAGTCTGCCAAAGAACAAAGAACTACTTTTTTTCCACTGAGCAGAAAAAACCATCAGAGATTATTGTATCAAACATGTGGAAACTTATGGAAGCCATAAAATACAAAACATATCAGAATTACTGGATTTTAATAACCAAATTCTCTGATACATACCTCGTTACAACAGAAATAACAACAATAAGCTCTATTCTGAGGGTAGCTCAGTAACAACCTTTCAATGACACTTCCACCAATTAGAAGTGGAACACATTGTTGAAAGTAAATTTCAGAAAATACAGCAAACTCACTTAGGAGTCATAATTTAAATCACTGGTGAAGTACTTAAGACAAACGTATTTACTATATTAATTAAATGGTCTATTTAACATGGAATATCAATTCTCTAATCACATCTCATTTAAACTTATTTCAATTAACAAACTCTAAAGTATACCAGTACAGATCCCACTGTTCTAGGCCCATTAGGAACATTTTCATTATCTGTCACAAATGAGAGAGTAAGAGGCAGAAACTGTAAGCACTCTCTAGAGTAGCCCCCTATCCTACTTAAAAGATTGTTAGGGGAGAAAGCAACAGTAATTCTCATTAGTTGCTCAGTGTGGGGAAAAAAGAACTTCCAATGAACTGAAGCAGAGCAAAAGAGAGGTC
The DNA here is from genome assembly GCA_948472985.1 of Iguana delicatissima. NCBI lineage: Eukaryota > Metazoa > Chordata > Lepidosauria > Squamata > Iguanidae > Iguana > Iguana delicatissima. The sequence goes on from CAOKZL010000420.1 coordinate 304,734, forward strand.
TCCACACACATTCACAAACGGACAGTCTATCATTCACTCAAGGGTAATCTGTCCTGTAATAAATAAAATCAGTCTAATTTACTCTATTGATGAAGGAAGTAAATTACAGATAAAGCCGCAGCATAGTGAAAAAAAGAAAAGGAAAAGAAGAGGATAGAAACTAGTGACAATCTGACCACAGCCATGAGAATCCATGAAGCAACAAGCTTGACGCACAAAGCTCTTTTAGTCCAATTGAAAATTTTCTGAAAGACCTTTGAACTTTAAAAATTTAAGGCTGTTCAACATGTAAAGGCAGATTTTTATTAACTCTAACTTGCAGGGAAGATGCAACACAGTGATATTTTTAAAATATGTTACAGCAATCCTCACACTGTTATTTTTCTTACCTGTATATTCACAAATGAAGACAACAAAAAAAGGAGTAACAAGATCATTAATGCCCTGGACATATCCACTGGCTGGATGACGTATTGCCCAGATAAACAAAATTCTTTCGAAGATCTGGAGAAAAAAAATGTAAAGATCCATGAACCAACGAGAGTGGAAGCAGCAAAAATTTAAGTAAGTGAACATGAGCATATATGATCCTTAGCCAGTGTTAATGTAGTTTCTTAATTATTTAAAGACAACATTTAAGGATTGCATTTAAGGATTGCTAATCCATGCTAAAATGAAATTCATCTACATGTTTTAAATTTTAAAAATTATATATTTGCAAAAAAAATTTTTTTTCCTTTTTACATTTAATGGTCAAGATCTAAGTTTCCTAAGATTCCTATAAGGATTTTCCTCCTCTCATGGTCTTTGAAATGAATTTTGAAACTTTCAAAAATTTTGGAATCTCCACTACAGTACAATGGACTATGAAAGTTCCCGCAATTTGAACAGTAAATTGTCACTTAGAAGGGGCCAAGAATGCTTTTTAGGCCTATCAGAATCTAGGCATTTCTTCTTCCACCCCCAGCACTGTTGTAGAATTTTTAATGCACACAAACAAGTTTTCTATAAGAGAGATTTATTCACATCTCAAAGAAGTTGCTCCAAGCACATACACAACAAACATTGCATTGGAGCAAGCAGGATGGGCCTCTGGCCACAAAGGGTTGGAATCTACCCACTGAGACTCTGGTTGTTTGCCAGCTATGGATGCAAGGGTGTAGCTGCGGGTGGTGGCAAAATGAGGACTCTCCATTCCAAATAAGAATTCAGCTTCCCGTCAAATTTTCCTTCATTTTCCAAATGTCTTGTGTTCCAGAGAGTGAGACATGGAAAACTGTACACACAAGGAACTCTTATGTTTGCCGTATTGACATTGCCTTGGTAATTTTGTCTGCCCCTTTTCTCTAGATGTGCATATTCTACTTCTAAATGCTCAACTGAAGTTTTAAGTTACAGAAATGCTAGAAATGTGGGAATTAAAGGAAAAGATCATGGGGGGGTAAAATTCTCATGGGACTGACACCTGTTATTTTGCTCCTCCCCACAGTTTCATCCCTGCTGAGGTGAAGAATGTTTGCTGTTACCTCTGATCAGTGATAACCACAAAGATTTTCTTTGCATGCTATTCTCCCTCCAAATCAGAAGGGAGAGCAGCACCTCATGAAGCCAGATACTTTCAGCTAGCACTTGTAGGTGTCATCTGAGAGGATTTCCCTTCTCTCCTCCCCCTTTTCTCCTTCCCTCTGCAAGGGGCAGAATAAACAAAGTCAGGACCCAGGCCAAGCCTTAGATGGAAAACTGCTTTGACTGATTACCTCCAAGCTCCCAGAGAACCCTGGAGAACAGATTCAAATCTTCTACCCTAGTGTGGTCCCAAACTGCTGCAACAGAAGGAGAGACAGACTAGAAAGCTCTATGGCCACAATGATACATCCTATAGAAGAGTACAGAATATGGCTTCCAATCCAGAGAAGCTTCACTTTTATTTATGGTTGAAGTTTCTAACACTTGTTTTCTGCACAGTAGGAAACTTGGGAACAAACTAAATAGCTCCTGCTAAGCTTAAGGTCATTCTGTGCAGATTATTGCGCAATAAATTCACTTTTGTTGTGCAGTCTCCAAGATGCGATTCTGCTGAAGGGTACTGCATTTACCAAACTCAAGAACTCAGTATTTTGCACCTGGGGAAGATGTAGTATTTTCAACAGATAGTTTATTCATTGCTGCTTTGCAGAGTATAGTCATGCGCATGTCAAAGACATCTAGCACATAAATGAGTGAAAAGTTTCTATTGAGATGGTGAGAGGTTCCATATTTGCTGCAGGGCAGTGTTTGGAAAGCTACTTTGAAGAAGAATGAATATAATGACATGCTCAAACCATTCATAACAGATCAGTAGTCAGATTATGCTCTGGGATGTTCAGTTATGGATGGCTTCAGCATGTTATTATATTCATTCTTCTTCCAGTTACTTCCCAAGCTCTGCTGCAAGGAGGAAATAAAACACAAATGGAAAGGCACCAATGGCAGGATAAAGCAGTGATGAGATCTCCAGATACAGAGGAAGAGGTTTATTTATGGCCATCACATTTCAGAATTAATCCTTCTTCAGAAGCCCTCTTAAATGACAGTTCTCAACCTGGTATACTGACTGCACTACATCCCACAGCATGAGGCAGTAACATTAGCAGAAATGTTGACAAGTGGATGAATACCATTAGCAAGCAAGACGCTTTATTGTTATTGCTGCTGTTGTTGTGTGCCTTCAAGTCCCTTCTGACTTATGGCGACCCTATCACAGGGTTTTCTTGGCAAGAGATGTGCAGAGGCAGGTTGTCTCTGTCTTCTTATGAGGCTGAAAGAATGTGACCTACTCAAGGTCACCAGGAGGTTTCTATGACTCAGCAGGGATTTGAACCCTAGTCTCCAGAGCTGTGCTCCCAACATTCAAACAACTATACCACAGTGGCTATTTACTTTGTTTTTGTTGTTGCATCCCTTCATGTCATTTCTGACTTATGCCAACCTTAAGGTGAACCTATCACAGGTTTTTCTGGGGCTGAGAGTGTGTGACACTCAAGGTCACCCAGTGGATTTCCATGGCCCAGCGGAGAATCATACCCTGGTCGCCAGAGTCGTAGGCCAGTGCTCAAACCACTATACCACTTTACTGAACTTCTCCCTCCTCCAAAAAAAACAGCCACAGTAGCACAAACTAAAACAGGAGTGGGACAGAAACAGAAGTTCAGTTTCCCATGTATGCAATCTGCCCGAAGCAACTTTGGAAAATGAATAGCATGATGATTGGGATATGCTTTCCTCCTTCCCAACATGCTTTATATAGTCCTGGCAGTTATGATTTCTTATGTTTTCTCTATAATTTTATTCCAAAAGTTGTGAAAAACCTTCACATCCTACACGAAAACTGATGCAAATGGCAGAAGTATAATTTTAAACTGCACATTATCGTATCACAAATACATTAAATATTTTCAAGAATCAATATTTAGATCAGGGAAAAAAAATTTTGACAAGTAAATGATCTATTGTTCAATCCAATACACATCTGTTCAGAAGAAAGCTGCACTAAAATCAATGGGATGTATATGCTTATAAGACTGTACTCTTAATAATATGAACAAGGAACAAAATATTTCTCTATAGAACAAAAAGTCAATGTTTTCTATTAAATCACACATTTAGTATGCTTTCCCTGCTATCTCCATTCAGACTTAAGAACAAGAAGAGTTCATATGATCCACTTTGCCCCTCAAGAATATATCAGTGTGAAAGAGAAGCTACTCAGCAGAAATCTATATACTTTCCATAGACAAAGCAGTGATTACTGTCTGCTGTGAGTGACAGCAGCACCCCAATGCTTTGTGCAAAACTTTCCTCCATTCCCCCCTCCCAAGATTTACTATATACAGTTTAAATAAAAATGCTGCTTGAACCTGAAACTATTTGTAGCTAAAACATCTGCTCCACTAGCAACTTTGGTGCCTATATCAAGCACACCTCAAGAAAGTTGTTTTACAGACCTAAATCAATTATTAGGGCACACTAGCCCTATGACAGTGTTCTGCAAAAGGCAAAGGATGCATGGATGACAGCACAGGAATCTCAGTGACTCCAGATCTGCATTAAGGAACTTGACTGAATGTTAATAGTTTGCAGACATTATTAAGTACATACTATAAAACATGCAAAAACCATACACAGTTCTAACAAATTTAAGGCACTTACCAAAAAAAGAGCAAGGAAAAAAGTATAATACGGAAAGAGAGAGAGCTGAAATAGCTGTGTAGCCTTCAGCCAATGTAAATGAATTAGGCATTATGCAGTTTAATACACTTTCAGTGTGCAAATATTTCTTGAATTATGAAAAAGAGAGTTTATAATAATGAAGCCAATAATTCCATTCCCATTTTGAGGATGCTCAGAGAACAGGCACAAAATACCTTGGGAGTAAATAAGCTAAAGAAACAGTTTTTTTTAAAAAAAAAAAACTATTCCTGTGGAACACCATCATATGTCCAAAGCAAGTTAATATTTTGACTGTTAGGTCTTTACATCAGGGTTCGGGGATAGGTAAAAAAAGCTGCAGGGCTAAAAGTCATTTAAAAGCCAACAAACAGTCTTTTGGTGACCTGAGCAATGGAATCTCATTAACACCTAGCCATTCTAGTTGTCAAGAAATAATGAATGAATGAACCGAAGCCCAAATTATACTGTCAACTGAGGGCTCACATGTTTCAGTGCTCATATAATTGCACCATATGTACATTTTGAGTTCATGCTACATGCATTATGGAAATTTCCTTAGGTGAAATAAGGAATCCAATGCAAAAGATACAGACTGTTTGGTAGTCTATATCTAAGATAATTCTAGTCTCCTAGTGATTGTACATTCACACCACCTACACCAAGGTTAGTGGCCAAAACCTGTTGTCAGCCCTGACAAAGTAGAATGTCAGGAACTAATTAACTGGATATGCCTATCAGTTGATTCACCATTCAACAATTTATTCAAAGAGTTACTCTAACTGGGACTAACCAACATGATTCCAGCCTATGTGTACTTATTCTCTGTTTTCTCCCATACATTGGTCCATTCATAAATCCATTTTTTTAAAATTACAGAAGATTTGATTTCCCTAAACAGTCACTTCAAATTCAAGTGCAGCTTCTATCTGTAACCACATCTTGACAACTGGACTCTTTATATTCCCTTAATAATATCACAGGGACACATGTAAGATGCTTAATTCTCTCCAGTGTTCTAACTTGACTTACACAGTGTTACTCTGCAGGTTGTCGTTTCTGTGTCATTATATAGACAGCCTTACAAACAGTTCTTGAACTCTTACAAAAGGGTCTACAAGCATTGCCTCAACACTGGTCTCTATATTTGGAGTGGGAGGGAGTAAGCCACTGCATTCCTTATTATTAACGCCCTTTCAAAAATTATATTAAGACCATAAAAATCTAGTATGTCAGAGGTTGTTCCGGAAGTTTCTTCTATACCTTCAAGGCACCCCTTGGTGGGTAAAAGTTCCTGAACCAAAGCAAAAAAGAGATTCAAATTTTTATTAGTTTTCTCTGTATTTACATGTGATCATCTTTACCAGATACATTAGAGGGCATACTACAGTCAGAGGATGGCACGGTCCATGCTTTAACATCAGGAATATGAAGCAAGGACAGAAAATTCACACCAAGACAAACAATAATGAGAGTCATATAATGAAAATTAGCAAGGAATACCAACACCTGCTAACCAAAAAAGAGACTGTTTTCATTGCAGCATCCTAGGGCAAATGTTGACATATATTCCCCTTTCCCAACCCATTCTCTCTCTCTCTCTCTCTCACTCTCTCTCTCACACACACACACACACACACACTCATACACAGAGAGAGAGACAGACAGAGAGAGAAGGGGGAGGAGGGAGGGGGGAAGAAAATTAGATATATTATTTGGTAGTAATACTTACCTCTGTTACTTTGGGTTGAAGAATTAAAGCTTCTGGACTCATACGAGGAATATCTATATGAATCTGAAAAAAGAAACACTTAAATTCAGAAACTTTCAAAAGATTTAAACAAATCCAGATTATTTTTCTGTTTGACAGTGAAAGAATGAAAACTTTCAGGCTACTTGGAGCCCTTTAGACTTCAACATAAGCTTTTTAAAAGCTTTGTCTTTTTAAAGGGATTTATAATACATGCATACTGCATATGACTTTCAATACTGTGACAGTGGATATACAGTGGCTTAATCTGCTATAATAGGTTAAAAGTTATTCTCAAAATGGGATTGAGATGAGTCCAAGTTTCTTCTACTGCATAGCACGTCCTTTCTCCATCTGCATGTACAGGTACAAAGCTATGGAATTACTATTCATTTTCTTCTAAACTTTACAATTCCTGAACCGTGTTAGACCCAGTTTGTTGATGTGCACCAAAAACAGAAAGCAGAATTATGCTTTTGATCTGATTTTTGATCTATTAACATAAGGAATAAAAGCTGCTGTTTACACAAACTACTTTAAAATAAAGATAAAGCATAATGCACACTTATAGGACATATCCAGAAGATAAATGGTAAAACAGGTTTAGAGAGAAATTAAATGGAAGATTAGGTTCAGAGAGTAACCTTTGGCTAAGAGGATTCATTTTGTAGAACATAAAAAGTGTATTAGCTCCTCAAGCTTTCAAAATAGAGAAAAGGTCCTTCAGTAAGGACTTCAGAAACTTGAATTATCCATTCCTTCAATTGTATCAAATAATAGTTTTCACACTGTATTCTTGGGAACCATGGACTTCCTAGAGGGTTTCATGGCAAGAAATCAGTAATGGCACATAGGCATTCTGGAAAGACAAGCTTTTCCATCTCTACTGATCTTCCGCAGATACCAGAGAGTGTGAGGTTCATTCTAAGAAGCAAACTCAGCTGATGCTGATAATGGAAAGGGCTGAATGCTTTGACCAGCACATCTAAAGAGTATGTCAGAGATCTTTCATCTGGCACCTGGTGTTCCCATAGTCAATGGGAAGCATAGAAAGAAGATTTGGAAACTACTACTCAGAAAACTGGGCAGGATTTATCCTTCTCCAAGCTTAACTGCAAATAGAGATAGGAGATGAAGGCCAAAGGAAACTGATTTTGACACAGTCACAAGGGTAAAATGCACGGCCTAGCCCAATGTCTTCTTATGCACTCAAGAACTTCTGCAAATTCATATGCTTCCCCTTGTACTGAGATTTCGATAACAATGCCATAATCATATCTCTATCCTAACTGAAAGAATAACTGTCCAAACGGAAGAGAAACTCTTAAAACAGTGGTTCTCAACCTTCCTAATGCTGCAACCCTTTAATACAGTTCCTCATGTTCTGGTGACCCCCACCATAAAATTATTTATTTATTATTTACAATGCCCCCCCCGGCAAAGGCCGCCTCGCCAGCCAGGAACGGGGGGAGGGCAGGGAGGGAAAGAGGAGCCGCATGTCTCCCCCGGGAAAATACTCCGGGAATCCCCCCGGGCTCTGCTTCTGCTTTGCTCTCGTTTCTGCTGGGGGGGCAGTGCGGGAAGTTTCCAGAGTGTTGACCCTGGCCGGGGGGGGAGGAATCCCAGGTGCCTTTGTCTTTTGCGTCGAGTGCAGCTCACCCCCCCAGAAAAGCACCGCCTTGCGGCCCCCCAGCCCTTCCGCAGCACCCCCCTCCGTGGCGAGTGGGGCAGGGGCTGCGGTAAGGAGAGGGCCTGCCCCCCATGCCACTGCCACCCCCCCAAGCTAGCCCATCAGATGGGAGGTTCTCCCGGTAGCGGAGAAGGGGAGCGATTTCAGTCCCTTCTGAACAGGGGGCAAGAGGATGCGAGCATGTGGCTCGTGCTTGTGCACCACCATTCCTGGGCCTTTTCCACACGTTACCTTATCGCGGAGGTGGGGGGGTGCCGTTTGCGCAAGCAGGTTCTTGCGCGAGGCGCTCTCTTCACTGCTCCTTCGTCCCACAGCTGGCTTCCTGTTCGCACGACCGCCCCGCCCCTTCCTCCCCCAGCACAGCCTTCAGTTCCCAGACTGCACTGTGGAAGGAAGGAAGGCTGCACACACTCCCACTAAAGGGGGCAGGAGGACGCAAGCGCATGGCTCGCACTTGCACAACACCACTGAGGAGGGAATGGAGCCTAAGACCATCGGAAATACGTATTTTCCAATGGTCTTAGGCGACCCCTGTGAAAGGGTCGTTCGACCCCCAAAGGGGTCGCGACCCACAAGTTGGGAACCGCTGTCTTAAAAGCTCCCGCCTCCCAACAAAGCCCTATCTATATTAGAAAAAATGTGGAATGCCAGCATAAAAATGGAATAAAGATCTTATATGCTACAAGTTAGTAGCATTGTACTTTTCATATAAGTTATTTCATATAAGTTATTTCTTCCCACCCCATGAAACACACATGACATATACAGCCTTGCAGAAGACATATACAGCCTATCAGCAGAAGACACCCTGGGGATATACATACCATTCAATGGTAGGTCTAGGTAAAAAAAAGTTAGAAATGTGAAATACATGTTTGAAGGTGCCCTTACACCATTTTTCTATTCCTTCACCTGCCGGTATGTATCCTGGTGAGTTTCTTCATTCCTTGAATCGTAATATTGTTCAACAAAGGCAAAATATTCTTTCCGCTTTCTCTGTAAAGTGCCTTGCCTCCGATCAACATTTGCAGGGAGATAACCCTAGAAATAAAGCCACATTTAAATTAGCAATTTTTAAAACCAAATCTCAGGAAAAAAATCCAGCACAGCTCTTTCACATATGCCAAAGTTAGCTTCATGCTAACAAAAACTTCCCATGGAGGAAGTTTAATTTTCAGTGTAGTTTTAAACATTTTATTTCATTCATTTTACTTGTCAGCTGCTTTTTGTTTCTCATTTTTCCAGTGACTTCCAAGAAAACTCCAGACCATGCTGTGCTACCTGTAACTTTGGTATTTTCCATTGAAACAGCATTAGATATTCAAGCCTTCTACTACTCGCCCAAGGCATCAGATCTGCCAAATTTTAGATGGATTGGACAAAGGGTTCCCATTTTACAGGCAATTAAAAAAGGTGCAAACACACAACTTAACTGCTATACAAGCAAAAGAAAACTGTCTAATCTGTCAGTGTCACTGCTCTCCTCCCCCCACTTCTCTGTGTACTGTTCCAGACTATGGCTCATTTCAGACATAAATTCCCAGCTATTCACAGAAACTCCTAACTCCTGTAAACACATTAAAGTCTCCAAGGCTTGATGAATTACAGCTCTGGGTTCTGGGTCCTAAGTGTGGTCCTACGCCCTATACTGTTTCAACTAAATGACCTGGGTAAGGATATAGAAGAGCTGATTATCAAGTTTTCAAAGCACACAAAAAGGAATAGTGAATAACAAGGCAGACAGAATAACGAATAAAAGTGATTCTGACAGTCTGAAAAACTGGGCTGAAACTTACAAAACAAAATTCCTGAGAGAACTATAAGATCTTGTATTTCAATACAATGAATCAAGAAAAATGAATCAAGGGCTAGGAAAACATAGCATGGGAATAGTTCTTGTAAACAGAATCTAGGTGACTTAGCCTATCGTAAGCTGAATATGAGCCAGCAGTTGATCCAGCTACTATAGAAAGCTACTACAATCTTAGCCTGTATTAACAAAATCAAAGTGTCCAGATCATGGAAAGCTGTAGTTCTGGTCTATGCTGCACCGATGAGGCTGAAGTTGAAGTTTGTTAAGCACTGCAGGATATGATTAAAGATAGATATGGCCAACCAGAGTACACAAACACTGATGGGTTTTTAAAAAACTACAAAGAACTATTAGACAATATGACAGATTTCTGAGCACCAAGGAGGTGGTGGCTTCTATTTCCCTAAAGATAATTAAAAAGAGGCTGGACAGCCATCATTTAGATATGCTGCAACTGCACATTATATTTCAAATCCTGCACTGAGCAATGGGTTGTACCAGACACCCTTAAAGGTACTTTCCAATTCCAGGATTCTATAAAATTGCCTCATAGCATAATCAGACCATTGGTTTATCTAGGTCAGTGGTTCTCAACCTTCCTAATGCCGCGACCCTTTAATGCAGTTCCTCATGTTGTGGTGACCCCCAACCATAAAATTATTTTCCTTGCTACTTCATAACTGTAATTTTGCTACTGTTATGAATCGTTATGTAAATATCTGATATTTAATCCACCATACATGATATAAAGTTTGAAGATTTGGTTTCACTGCATCCAGGCTGAATTAAATCCAAAAATAAATCTGGCATGGGAATAACACTAGATTTTGTAGGCTTATTCCTTACAATTGATGCAACATTCCTGTTTTTATCAATATCTGAAGTTGCACTCTCCAGACTGTCCAGTCCCAGAGTTACCAACACCTTTTTCAGCAAATTTTTAAAAGAATCTGAGGAAAATAATCTCACTTTATTATCATCTTCTGCATCCTCATCCTCCTCGGAAATAGAACCATCTGATTTAGAGTCATTATCCCCATGAGTATCTGCCAAATGTGGTTCCTCATCACTTTCAGATTCAGTGTTGATTTGTTCAGAGTGTGACAAAGCAGATTCCTCAACTCTAGTCACTTTGGACCTACAGGTAGACTTTTTTGGTAAACACACACCAGCATCATTTGATTCAGCTTGAATAACTTTTGTATCGTCAGGAAAATCACGTGAAAATGAAGGATTCATGGAAGTAGTCTGTTGACTGCTTAATAATGACATTACATTCAAATTCAATGAATTGTCCCAACTTGCAATACATTTTTTAAACTTGTTATGTATTTTGTGAAATCATTTCACTAATATCGTTTGCCTATTAACATGCACCTCCATTTCTTCAGCAATCATTTGTCTTATCGCCTCCCTACTACACTCAGACACATTCCCCTGGGAAGACACTGAGGACATAGGAGGTTCAAATCTTACTTCTTTACGTTCCATAGGCATTGCAGTCTGACTCCTAGTGAATAAGGACACCATACACAATGCTAAATTGCCCTGCGCTACCGTATTCGCTAATACAGAAGGGCAAGGAACTGCTGACTGAGAGGCTGCCATTTCTCCTGGCAGAGGTTGCTCGCAGGTTTGAGTGTGATTGGTTGTGTTGCTGGTGAGCTTTGATTGGTCAGGAGAGCTCCTTCCTCTCATAGCCCCCTCCCTTGCTTTCTGAACGCCTCTTTTCAACATGGCGACCGGAAGTTAAAGGAGCGGTTGGGAGCCCTTCCCCGCCCTTAACAGACTTCACTGCATTACCAGGTAATTTTCCTTTCACCTTCTTTTTATTTTATAATACGTATTTTCTGATGGTCTTAGGCGACCCCTGTGAAAGGGTCGTTCGACCCCCAAAGGGGTCGTGACCCACAGGTTGAGAACCGCTGATCAAGGTCAATAATACATATCCCAACAAGCAACAGCTCTAAAAATTTTATGTAGAATTCTCATATTATTTAACTAGATATCTCAACACATACAAAAGGATACAGTATCAACAAAATATTGCGGAACACAAAGAAAACTGAACCGTTAGCAGACAGACAGGAATTTGAACAAAGTAGCTATTGGTCCTGTTCTAATACATTCTAACTTACAACAAAGAAAACTGACCAGATCAAACGCATTTGGTCATGCTTTTAAAAAGGGAATGTTGGCCATTATTTTTTTGATCTACAACTACTATTTTTGTTTCTGGAGCCATAATACTCAATACATTGATAATTTTCAATTTAGAATTAATATTCTATTCTGTTTTGGAAGCAAACTGAAATTTTGCTTTTAATATAAATCAATATAATTTAAATAGATGAAAAATGGAAGCTATTAGGGCAGTCAAACATGACGCTGCACACTGGAGTACGTTTGACATTTGGACAAGCTGATACACCACAGATTTCAGCAAGACAAAAATAACAGATATGCCAAAGGAATCATAACTTGAATTAAGCAAATGTTTTGTGTATGCATGATAGAATTCCAATAATACTTCCAAAAATACAAATGGAGGTGTGTCATCTCCCAAGGAACATAAAATTAGGGGAAGTGTAGTGTTCCAAATTATGCAAACGGATGCTTAAAATCTTTGGTGCGTATCAGAAGTTCAGCAATCTTGCAAAGATGCTTGCTATACACAAAGCAGAAAGCATTTCTATAAAAACATCTGTAGGAAGCTGTAACCGATTCAAGGGTCAAGATGGTGAAGTGTGAACTCAACCTGGCATACAAACCCTGTGCACACACATACATACACACACACACACTTCAAAGCTAAGCCTAGGTTTTCAGAAAGTCAGGTCAAAGAGAAACAAAGAAGGGGAATTATGCCAGAGGATCCAATATGTCTAGAAAATGGCTTTCATATGGATGTGGTCAGAGAGACCCAAATTCTGCTAAGGAACCTGAAAGACTTGGTTAGAATAGTTCTCAATCTATTTATTTGAAGTGAAAACCAAAGAAAGTAAAGGTATACATTCTAAATAAGCATTTTATGTTGGCTGATGTATAAGTCAACTTACAATATGATTGCAGAATTATGGAGTGACTAACAATTAGCTTGAAGTGATTGAAATGGCAAAGAAAGAATAGCTTATATGCCTAGTAAAGTCAAGAGAAACATGAGTAAGTGTTGTCTCTGCACACTTTCTCGTTCCTTCCCTCACTTCTTGTAATATCTTCCAGGATTTGTTAAATCAGTTTTAATCACACCTGAATTAGGAACACTCTAACCTAGTCAATTCTTATAAACTAGGATGCAAACATTAGGACTCAACAGAGATTTGTAATCAAAGATTAAGACAGTTTTCTAATTCATCCATAGATGAAAAGGCTTTTCAACAAACCCTAGAAGATCTATATTATGGCATTGGGGGGGAGGAGAGGGAGTACATAAGCATAAAATTTGTTATCAGTTGAGACAATTATGTTTGAACTGGGCCAGAGATTCTCCCAAGGATAGCCAGTTTGCTCCAGGGTTCACCTGAGGCTTCCACTCATATCTCCCTAGCATTACTCCAACAATTTTATTCACTATACCGCAAAAAGATGAATAAAGATTTCCACAGCGACATATAAGACAGTGATTTAGGAAGCTGTAAGTCCACAGACCTCTCATTTTCACCACCAACTAAATAATTCATTAAATTAAATTAATGAATTTACAAAATGCCCAAGTCTTTTAAATTCCACTACTTTAAGTTATGGTTTAGATCCCATCTGACATTTCATATCCTCTTTCAAAATATTAAGTACATTTAGATATGGAGTTCTAGATTGCACTTGTTGTCAAATAGTTTATATTTTCTGTAGGATATTATTTGGTTCCATTTGAAAACAATTTAATTTATACTGTTCAGTGTAAGTGCTCCAAGACCACCAATACAGTATTTCCTTTAACAGAGTAGTGTTTTCTATTACTTGGTTTTAAAGATTAATAGAAGCATCCTTTCTTTTAGAAAGGTTTAATATCCTGTTCTTCTCCCAAGCCTAACTTATTTTTGAAACTATGAACACAAACATTAGCCCAAAAGGCTGAATCATGTATATTTCTCTCTGGTCTCAGAAAACACTGTGGCTTTGTTTATGTCTGGACAAGTAAGAAGTTCAGAGAAACTGAGAAATTTATTTTGTTTCCTCTTATGTCAAACCAATGTATACTTTGCATTACTCTCTTATTTTAAAACATTTTAAACTAAGTGCTTAATTCAGAAAAAGAGAAAAATCTGTTTGGTGTACCAGTTTCTGGCAGACTGTACATCAGATTTCTAACAAAGCTGAGCAGTGACCAAATTTGTGCTGATGACAACAGAATGTGACAATATTCAAGGACGGTGGACAAAATTACATTAGTCCAAAGCAGTAGTTCTCAACCTGGGGGTCAAATGAACATTTCACAGGGGTCGCTGCTCCTCATCCCGCCTCACCCTCTTTTAAAAGAAGGTGGCCTCACAGCCAATGGGAGCGCTACTTCTGAGACCCCGCGCTGGAAGGAGGGGAGGGGAGGCGTGCTGGGCATTTCCCCATCTTTCGCTGCCGGGTGGGGAAGCATTGGAGGAGCCTGAGGTGGAGCCGGAGGTGGGGAGAGCGAGAGGAGAGAGCTGGAGCCCGAGCGTTGAGACGGAGGTGAGGAGACTGAGAAGACACAGCTGGAGCCCGAGTGTGAAGATGGAGGTGAGGAGAGGAGATCCTGCACTGGCAGGAGGGGGAGGAGGCGTGCAGCCGGGAGCAGTCGGGTACTGCTTGGACGCTTGCGCGTGCACCATAAACATACACACACACACACAGAGGGCTTCCCATTCAGGGCTGGAGCTCACCTGCGTCACTCGCCTGGCGGCTGGTTGGTGGCGGTCTTCAGCCCGCGGCGGATCTTGCCCAGGCAGGTTGGTTTATTTATGGCGCTGCAGCAGGACGTCTGGGAGGTAAGACCCCGTCCCCTTACTCTCTTCACCTCCCGCTCATTCATGCCGGTAAGCAGAGTTGCTTGCCGGGGCGAGCGAGCAGCCGGGCTCCACTTGCTTCCCAAAGTGGCGGGGCTGTGGCAGCCGCGATTGCCCAGTCGCCCATTCATTCTGGGCACGCCGCTCCGTGGGAGTTGTCGGTGTGGCTGTCGCCTTTGGTCCGGCAGGCAAAGGGGGAAACTTTCCTGCGGCGGATCTGCCATCCGACAGGGGAATCGGCCCCTCCGAGAGCAAGAACTCAGTCGGGAAAGGAGCAGGGGCCGCCAGCCAACAGCTTCGGTTTCTGTAGCAAGAGCCCCTGAGGCTCCTTGGTTGGGGTTGTTGTTGTTTTTTTGGTTTTTTGACCCGAAAGCGCTGCTCTGATCCGTCCTGTGGACTTTGGCCATTTCCACATTACAGTGTTGTAGCGCTATTATTCCACTCTCACCATCCTATAGAATCTTGGGGTTTGCAGTTCAAACCGCAAACCCCAGGATTCCATAGGATGGTGAAAGTGGAATAATAGCGCTATAACAGTCTAGTGCAGAAATAACCAGGATGACTTTCTCCTCTCACTTTTGTTGTGCGTGGACTCTTGGTGCTTGCCACACGCACGTGTTGTGTTCCTCGCCCTGACTGTCTTGCATTCCTCGCTTTTTGTATGTTCAGCGTCCACGGTCGCGCGCGCACACACACACACACACAAAACGAAAAGGTAGTCTTTGTTTGGCTTCCAGAGGGTTGCGCTCTCAGAGGGATGAAAGGAGGAAGGAAGGGGCGCCCATGCGACATGGGAGTGAGAACGTCCGAGCAGTCGTGTTCCCTTTAAGGGAGGGAGGGAGGGTGGGAGTGAAACAAAACGCGTCTCCTTATGCCGCCGCCATCTTTCCTCTCTCCCTGTCCTCTCCTCCCGGCACCTCGTGTAAAATGTGGGCTGTATTGGCGTTGCCTTTGGGAGTGACTGGCTTTTTGAACTGTGGAAACCTAACATTCAGAACTAGAACTACTGCCTTAATTCTGGCATTGATGGATGCTTTCTGTGCTTAAAAAAAAGGGGGAGGGTTACCAGTTTTTAGGCATTAGAAGTCTATCCAGAGCAGTGATTTAGGGCAGTGTTTCCAATCTATTTGATGTTGGAAATAACTACCTAACTAACTAACTAACTAAATAATAAATAACGAAAATAATTTTATGGTTGGGGGTCACCACAACATGAGGAACTGTATTAAGGGGTCGTGGCATTAGGAAAGTTGAGAACCACTGGTCCAAAGGGCAAGAAGTCATTAACAGGAACTGAGGGAAATACAGTGGACTCCCCATACCTACGGTCTCTGATTGAATTTGAGTATTTGCGACAGTGTCACGTCCTATACCAAAAATGCACTGAAAATACACTGAAGCATCCCTGTGCACATCACCACCATTGAATATAATGGAGCATCAGCTTGCATACATTTCATCATTCATGTGAGTTCCTGGAATGGAACCCACATATACAGTGGGTGCACCGTACATCTCAGAAACCTGAATCTGCACAGGAAAAAATATTTTTTCACATAAAAAGGGCCAAAAAAAAAAAGAATATCTAGTCTTTCATGAGGTATAATGGGACATATTATTTTTTTATCTGTTAACCAGGTTTTAATGTGTTTTTAACTGTGGTAATTTAGTGTGTTCTAGTAGTACTGCTTATTTAATGTATTTTTTTTAAAAAAAATATATCAAATATTTTAATGTACTTTGTTTTTAACTGAACGTGAGCTGCTTTGGGTCCCATCCCAGGAGAAAGTACAGCTATACATAGAATAAAAGAAACATAAAATAATACAAATGCTATCTTGAATCTCAGTTTTGTAGGGAAAAAAGAGAATAGTAAATACATAAATAAATGTAATTTATCAATTTTGCCTCAGAAACCATTCCACCTAATCAAGATAGAAAAATCGCAGATAATGGGTCACAAAACTTTCCCTTTTCTTCTTCCTGCCCCTCAAGATAGGAAAAATGAATACACAAACTTGGCTTGAAATTTAAGGTGAAAAATCAGCATTTTCAATATATGTTTCCTATTTCATAAAGAAAACCTGCTGCTTTCTGTGTACTTAGTGTTAATCACAAGAGACTACTTGTTAGGTATTCACTGTTAAAAGATGCATCTAAATTTTAGATTAGAAAGCACTAAAACTGCAAATTTACTTGGACTCATTAGCAAGAGAGATGCTTTTAAACTCTGAAAATCAGACTTCTTTTGAATACTTCATATTCCCTGGAGAATTATCCTCTCTCATGAAAGAAAGGCAAAATAGAAAGCTACCATAAGACTTCTCTCTGAAAAATTCAACAGCATTAAACTGCTGGATGGGTAGCACAAAAATGTTTAAAATCTAACAGAAAAATTTGCTGATAAAGCAGCATCCATGTTCTCTTGAGTACATACCACAGATACACACACAAGCAAATGTTCCTCAGAACATTTTAGCCCCAAGCAAGGAAATGATCCTAGTTTAAACCTTAATATCAACACGTACCAGATTTTAAACTTAATATCTTCCTATAAGATCCATAGACTGCAACTTAACTTTTCTGTAAGAAATTAAATTTTTATTTAACAACACAGAGCTTGATGTAAGTGAGGCAGAGAAAAAATTAGCACTTGTCATGATTTACTGCTCTATTCTCTTATGACAAGCCAAGCTTGAAATTGAGAATAGAACCGTGTTCTTTTTGTCACACTGTTTTGGAGTGCTACTGATTAGCTATGACAAGCAAAATTATATGGGGCAGAATAAACAACATTATTGTCATCAGAAAGTACTGCATTACTTACTGAGAGGAGCTTCCATGTAATTGGCCGTACAGGTTTTGGAATTCCTGACCAACTCAGCTTGCGTAATTCTTCTGTTCTCCCCACCCAAAAGAAAGAGCAAACTTCATTGAGAAAATAGGACTAAAATACATTCATGTTAATGTCATCTAAATATAATTTTTACATTAGAATTATATATATAATGCAACGCATTTCACAAGAAGTTTACAAAAAAAATCACTTCTAATTGGATTTAACAGAAGGCATCCATAATTAGATCAAAAACACATAAAGCTCAATTATAAAGCAAATTTCTGTGTCCTTAAATAACTAGCAGTCTGATCTTACAACAGGAAAGGAAGAAGATACCAATATATTATCAATATATCCATTATAAATGTACTTGTATGCCACTTTTTCATGGTAAACTATAATTTACACATCAATTATGCTCACAACTTCAGAAAAATTTAGATAATACAGCAACATTAAAAGTTAGTTCACTATCAGACATTACAAGATTCAAACGTTTATACAAATATTAATGGCTGAATTATAATATATTAATATATGTCAAGATTAAACAATCCACAAATAGTCCAAACTAATAAAAGAAATAAAAGAAAGAAGCATCTGCATCATAGCTCCATGAAACCAAGATATTGGAAACTTGGCATGCATACTAAGGGTCTTTAAGGTATTTTTTTTAATGAACTGATTAATTTTAATTGAAATCTACTTAGGAACATTGATCCCCAAAGAATAATTAACAGCTCAAGTGCATGCTTTGGTGGGCCATATACTTAACTGTCCAGATTTGAACCATACTGATGATCAAACGAATAAATTTACAAAACTGGAAATGCAAAAGTAAACCCAGTATCAACACTTGGATTCAAGATCTGTTACTATTGGCAGATTATGAAAAGTTATGCTACACTAGACTACAAAATTGCATACAATTTGGCACAATTTTCATGAATTATACATGGAATAAAAACTTGTTCTCGTGAAAGCAGGATAGTGTGTAACTCAAAAATCTACTATTTTGTTCATCTCTTTTTATCCCCCCCACCCCTTATTTATCCACATAAAGAGAATTGTGTTCCAGGCATCGTGCTGGTGGATAAATTTATAGTCCCTAGATACTCCCTCTACAATTCCTCTAGTAACATGTAGTCTGAACTTGTGAGGTCAAATTCCATAACTAAAGGAATCCAAGAATACAGAGAATCTACTAGATTCCCTCTGCAATTCAAAATCCTGCTGACAACATCGGAGTGCTTAGAGCATGAACTGAGCATAAGTGAGATAACTTTGCTGACAATTTCTTCAACTGGCCTAAGTCCAATTCCCTACCCCAGCTTTGTAATCTATTGATTCAATGGGATTCACGTCACTGCTGAATCATCAGCTATTGATTCAGTGGGTCTATGACAGCTGAGACGAGCAATTAAATTATATTTAGATCACAGGCTTTAATTGGACAGGAAATCCTTAACAATATTTACCACTTGCTCAGAACTTTGTCAAATTAATATACAATTGCCATCCATGAGGATCTTGAATTAGTAGTTTTTACTAGTTTTCAGTAGTTTTTATCAGAATTCAAAAGGGATATGATATTTTTAAAAAAGTAAATATGTAATAACAATATTTTTTCCAAAAAAGGAAATGTGCAATAAAAATATTTTTTCAAAAAAAAGTAAATGGGTTTTTTTTAAAAAACTATATATGTCATTTCAACACTGTTTAACTTGCTGTACCTAATGCAATTTGTATGAAATCAGTTTAAAACAACACAACTACAGATCTCTTCAAGCAGATCATGGATACCAAGTTTCAAGCGGTTAGAAAAGTCATTTTTATAAGAATACACTCTTGAGGCTCATAATGGCAGAGTGTATTTCTCGTGATTTGCCTGGATTAGAGGGGCACTGCTATACCCCAGCATGCTTGTATTCCATTATTAGGCTGTTCAAGGAACATAGGTCCCTACAGCCAGTTTCATCAATAGTTTACCAATATGATGCCTACAGTGAAGTTATTATTTGCAGTATCTTGCAGCATGCTGCAAGATAGTTTTCAGAATCAAATTCAACCTGCCTGGTCTTACTGACTCAGCACTTGGGCTGTTGAAAAACCCATTCTAAAGGCTATCATACAGGACCTCCTTGCAAGTAATGGGAACTGTCTCCCTGACAGGCTATCTGCTATAAGCTTTCTTCCCAATATAAACTTTCTATTCTTTCTTCCCTTCAGCCATTCATCTGTTACTACAGAGAAGAATATTTGCTTTAGCTTCAATTAGTCTAGAAACATAATATTGTCCCCCTGCCCCAAAAAAGGCTCTTCTGGAAAAAGAAATAGTACTACCTTCTATAAAGGTAGTACTATTTCCTTTCTAGAAAGCTGGTAAGGGATCTGACACTCCATAGCTATTTAGGATGTGCTATGTCTTACAATGACTTGCCAAACATTTGCATAGAATTTATATTAGCTTTTGGGATATATTTATGATTAATTTTTTTATCAATGCTATGTTCAGCCCAATATATCTTCCATATCACCCAACTAAATACAAGTTTAGAGAAATACAATTAATGCATGTCAAAATTATTTTCTGAAACCACCACCGATCACTTTATTCATATGTCTCCTTTTTCTCAAACTGAGACTCAATGGCTTGAGCAACTAACCTACAAGACCTTCTTAATACAGAAGGCTTACATATCATTACCTCTTTACAATCATAGTGTGGTTTTGCAGTATCAAGAATAAGACCAGCCATATAATAAACCAGTTTTATCTTCTTTCAGTTCATATTTGGAGAGAGATGGTTTTGTCACTTTTCGAAAGGTTACTTGGAAAAAAGGCCAAGTTCAACTTTCTCAAGTATAGAAAATTATTAGTATGCCATACTGAAGCTCATAACTATTCAACACATGAAGACCTAGTTACTGTCACTATCCAAGTTTTATAAACTGTCATCTACATCATACAGATGGACAATAATCTCTGTAATTCATACTTAGTATTGTTTATACTTAGGCTGCCAACTAAGGCTCTCAAAGTGTTTTAGGCCTACAACTCCCATCAGTGCTAGACAGATTAAGAGCTGCAGTCCTTAACCGTATGGAAAGTCATAAGTAAGGGCTCAACCTTGGTTTACATTAATAACTGTGACTCTCCAAAGTGTTAGACAAAAATCTCCAGCTCTATCTAGAGATGCTGGAGAACAAACCTGGAACTTTTGGCATGTAATCAAGCACTGTACCATGGATCTAGTTCTGTGTGTGTGTGTGTGTGTGTGTGTGTGTGTGTGTGTGTTTAAGTCATACATTTCCTTTTCTAGCAAGCTCATAAGATACTGAAAAGTAAGCTTATTTTTTCAGATCCCCATCCATAATCTACAAAATATTTTTAAAAAAAGACTGTGGAGTTCACCTTGTTCTAACACCAGACTTGCTGGACTGATTTACCTCTAGTGACATACCTCCACTGAACTAGAGAAGTAACAAAAGAGAAAGGATGTGGGTTTGATAACCAGTGTGTGTGTGGGGGGGGGGTAGTTTACGGGCCTATATTTTGCTGACGTCATGTTTTCTGTTTGATCTGCAAAAAAGAAATCCTCAGGAATTTCATTGCTCCATTGCCAATTTTCATTGGACACGGATATTTTTGAATGGTACTTACGCAATACATGAAATATATCTGATACCTTTTCCCTATATGGTACATAGGAAATATTTCAATACATTTGGCATACCATATGTAACCTCAGCAGTTTCAAGAATCACTTAACCATTTGCTGCAATATTAAAAAAAGAATTCTAGCAAAAAGTATATTAAATTAGACCTTTCAAGGTACATACTTAAGATTATACCAAACACCAATTCAGCTTCATTAACTACAGTCAACACACTCACAATGTCTCAGTAGATGTACTCAAGTGTATGGCAGTATAGCAGACAGGCCATATCGCACCACATACTAATCTTGCTGCAAATGCAGGACTTGTTCCCTGTAACAATAACTCGAACAGCCTTGAACAAGAAGACTGCCAGCTAACAGAGCTCAAAGACCTAAATAAACCCTGCAAATCAACAGTGTCAGCTAAAACCAAGAAAGTCAATCATACCATAGTGGCTATTCTGCCACAAGCTGAGAAAATAAAGCTATAAAAGGAAGTCAAAAACATATTTAAACAATAAGGCAGTAAGCCAATTTCTCAGCAAGCCATCTTGTATCTGAATTAGACAGTGGCTCACCTTTCTGAGGTGTCGTGGTGCCATCTGTTAACCAGAAAGGACTTCTGCCCTAATCCCTGCACGACCAGTCACAGTCTGCACACGTGTGACTTCCAACGCGCACAGCCACCAGGCAAAAAATACAAGTGCATGGCTGTTTTAGCTTCCAAGATTTTTATTCTTTTCAGTTTAACAGCCAAACTCCACGAGTGAATTTTAAAAGGGGGCTGGTAGGTCAGATTGGCAATTTGCCAGTGACAGGGAAAGGTGGGGGCTATCAACAAAGTTCAATCACTTAAGAAAACCACCTATCCATACAAAAAAATGTCAGTCAGTATTTTACCAAGCCCATTGGGAAAAACTTGGAGACAGACAAAATTTAATTATATTTAGGTAATGGAAAAGCGAGACGATTAAGACATTTTTCCTGATGCTTGACTGCTTCACCCTGACCCTACAGAGTCAAGTCTTAAATGTGTTTGAGAGACACTTGTTTTCCTAGTCACTCAATTTCAGAAAACACTACTTTCTCTGTTATTTTTTCCATCATGATATATCAGAACAAATATATTATTATAACTAACAAGGCTACTGTTCTATTTAGATTGCTTCATGTCTTTTTTTAAAAAAATGAAAGCTCATGAAAGAAACTATTTCAACTGTTTGTTTTCAACAGCATGCTTTTTTAATGGACCAAAACTGCCAAAAAGCAGACCATAATATTCAGGGTTGTGATGTTTTGCTTTGTTTTAGCTGTATATTTCTCAAACCTAGTGTTTTAGCACTTTGTTAAAGGTTAATATAGTACCAGCCATACTAGCAATGGCTAGGCAATCTCAACTAGGAAGCACTACCTCTTCGCTTTCAGGAATAATTATCCCACATTTTTCTTCTTGTTAATGTGTAAACCAATGGAAATCACAGTTGCCTCACAGAACAGGTACTGAAACCACAATCTTAAGTTTTTAAAACTACTATTTCAAACAAACTATTATTTGACAATCAGACTGGAGGTTGCAGTCAAGAAATCAGAAGAAGTCTAGGACTTGGAAGGGCATCTGTGAAGGAACTAGACAAGATCTTAAAGGGTCAAGATTAGGGATGGGACGAATCCAGAATTTTCTGAATTCAAATCCATATCTGAATCCCAGGAAGGTTCTGGGAATCCACAAATCTCAGGAATCTGGAACCTTTTGAATCCTTTTTTAAAAAAGGGTTTAAAAAGCAACGGAGAGAAAGCACTTCTATTGAAAAGTGTTTTTGAAGCAGAATTTAATATCTTTCTTTAATGAAAAACACATTAAATAATGGTTTTCACCTTCAGGAAAACTTCCAGGATCCTGGGCAGGATCCCGCGAGTGGTGGGCAGGAGAAGAGTGGGGAGCACAAGATCACACTTTGCACAACCTTCTCCCGCCTGCCCCAGGCAGGATCGCACCGGCAGCAGGCAGAAAAAGAGCACGGAGTACATGATCGCATTCTGCACAACCTTCTCTCACCCACCCTGGACAGGACTACACCAACAGTGGGCAGGAAAAGAGTGGAGCGTGACATTGCTCTCCTCACAACCTTCTCCCATCCACTTAAGCAGGTGGCTGAGGATAGGATGACTTGGATACCTCTCTTCCATAGGGTCACTACAAGTCAAAGTTGACTTGACAGAGTTAACAACAACAAATTGGAGACAGATTTCATAAACAGTAGTAACAGGTGACAGCAATTTCTATTCTTCCCACTACCTCTTCCACTTTATCTCCTACAAGCCAAAGCTAAGAGACTTCCAGCTCATCAGCAACGATAGAATCAGAAGCCTGTATTGAGAGCAGGAGTTTCCATTCATTACAAAAGACAATACTGCACTATCTCCTTTCGCTATTATAATCAATTTGGGAGATGGTGTGGGTAATCTCATGGCCTTCCAGACTCTTTGATTCTCACGGGCTATGCTGAAATAACAAGAGACAGAGAGAACAGAGGGACAACTGCAAAGTCCACTGTGGTGGGCTGGAAAAGTAGGAAAAGTAGGAGCTCTGCTCAAAGGCTATCTCTTTCACTCACCTGAATCATCCTATCAGTGTACATCTAACTTGTCTTGTCTACTATTTGTTGCTGTTAACTGCCATAAAGTCAACTTCAACTTACGGCAACCCTATGAATGACAGACCTCCAGGTCACTCTAACATCAACAGCCCTTCTCAGATCTTGCAAACTCAAGACCATGGGCTCCTTGGTTGAGTCTAGATATCTAGATATCTGTAATACAGTCTTCCTCTTTTCCTACTATTTTCTACCGTTGTTGTTGCTGCTGTTGTTGTGTGCATTCAAGTCGCTTCTGACTTATGGCGAACCTCAGGCAAACCTATCCCAAGATTTTCTGGGGGCTGAGAGTGTGTGACATGGCCAAAGTCATCTAGTCGGCTTCCATGCCCAAGCAGGGAATTGAACCCTGGTCTCCAGGGCTGTTATCCAAAGCCCAAACCACTACAACATATGGGCCTAAATCCAAACAGACCAAACTAGAGTAGATCCACTGAATCACTAGGAATTATCTACGTTTGTCCCAGGAGAAGTGGCTGATTCACAATCAGTGTTAAAGGAACATTTCCAAAAGGTTTAATTGCATACAATGGCCTCTCAATATTATTGACTTCACAGTCAATATTCTACAGAGTTTAACTAGAAAAAGCGTTAATGCCATGAGGAGGCCTAAAGGCCCCCTCCCCCCGCCACTATGACTAAAATCATATGTTAAAACTGAAGGATTCAATCAAAGGTATCATGAGGAACTAGCATATTGATTAATACACTGAAAGTATAAGGAATTTATTTTTAAAAGTGGGCTTACTGTTTCTTATTAAGTACAGTCAGCCCTCCATATTTGTGGGTTTCACTTTTGTGGATTTGATTATTCACAGATTATTTGTTTCCATCTCTGCTGCCTTTCTATGCCATTTTTAATAGGACTGCAAGCCTCATGAGAATGAGAAACTACGAAGAGGCTTGTAAGTCCCTATTAAAAATGGCATGGGGCAGCACTGGAGGTGGCAGTAAGCCCCACTAGCCATGCACTTCTGCCTTGTGAAGGAACCTTGGTGCCTGAAAGGAATCCTTGGTGGGTTGAATACAGTGATCATACTTTTTTGTGTGTTAAATATGGTTTGGGAGGGCCAAGAATTATTCACTTTTTTTCACTTTCACAGGAGTCCTGTGCCCCTAAACCTAGCAAATGTGGAGGGATGACTGTACTTTGGATATATCATGAGATGTTACGACTCACTAGAAAAGACAATAATGCTTGGTACGGCAGGAGGCTGTAGAGAAAGAAGAAGATTGCAACACAGTTAGATAATCTCAATCAAGGAAGCCACAGTCCTGACTCTGCAAGACCAGAGCAGAACTACTGATGCCAGGGTGGCTTGAAGGTCTCTCATTCATAGCAGTGCTGTAAGTCAAAGGTGACTTGATGGCAGTTAACAACAACAACAAAGGAATTTCAGCTCCCGACTCAAAACCTGCATGATGGCTACATTCACTGGCAACCTGAAAATATCCAGCATATCATTTTCTTACAGGTTATCCCTGAAATAGTAGAACCAAGTATTTCAAATGCTGGCTCTTCAAAACAAGAAGACTGAAATTCAGAGGACACTCTAAGGGAGACTGAAATTGTGGAAGGAAGTTCAAAATGAATGATTTCTTGTACCAGAAATACAGTTAGCCCTCCACATTCGCTAGGATTGGGGGCACAGGACCCTCACAAAAGTAAAAAATTGCAAATATCAAAATGTGTGTGTGTGTGTGTGTGTGTGTGCGTGTGTGTGTGTGAAAGGGGCTGAGGGAATACAGGCACCCAGTGTCCAAACCAGACAAGGGAAAGGCGAGGGTTGGCATGGTAGTCCTATATTTCCTCTCTCTTGCCCATCTCATTTCTCAGGTATATGTGGGGCATTGCGAGAGAAACTGGGCTACGAGCTGTCCTGAATTGGCCAGGCAGTCACTAGTGGATGAGAAGGAGGACTGGAGGCAGGTTTTTAAAGAGCTGCACAGCCTGATCAGGGCCACCAAGAGGGAAGTTTCCCAAACAAAAAAGTACCTGAGATGGGGGGGCAGGGGTTGGAGAAATTCACAAATAATCAAATCCGTGAATGTCATCCCTGCAAACGTGTAGGGCTGACTGTTCCTGCTATTATCAAGTAATTCATCACTTCAGTTTCCCTGCAGGCTGACAGTTTCCATGAACATTTAATATGATGGAGCAGATATTGTCTTTAGAGAGCTTGCTCCACCCAAGGGTCAATTCTCTGTGGAGATTTTCCATACCTAAGCACATCTATTGTATCACACAAAAGCCATATTTCTTAATCATGAAAACATGACAGCAAGGGTCTTAGTGCAGGAGGCACCAAATCAACAATAGTTATAGAGCTGAAAAATTTTCCAAGGACCAAGTGATCGCGGAAAATGTCCAATAGGGATATTCCCTTACAGAAAAGGCACTCGCATAGGATGCAATAATCCTTCTACAGAAAAAAAAACTATTTGTAGTAACGTCAATACCTCCTCAGCTATTTACAATAGTGAAATCCAAGTGTCTATGCACAAGAGGAAGAGGAGTTATTTTAAGTAGAACCTCAGATTTCAACCACACACTCTCTGCTCTCTTATAAAAAAGGAGATGGCAGCAAAAACATCTGATGCATTTTCTTCTCTTTTTCCCCCTTTTAAACTTGACATATTTAATGAGTCCAGACACTCTGAGCAAGATCGAGGGGTGGGAAGAAACCTCTGTGACAGCACAGACAGGGAAAGCAAATAACCATAGATAGCACTATGCTTCCATGATACAGTAGTCTGACAGAAATAGAAAACTAGTAGTTGGATCTTTTAAAAAAAATTCATCAAGAGAAATTAAAAACATTCTTAATGAAAGTGTCTTTACCATGAAGATCTGAGAGTTTAAGGTAGTCAAGTTCTCTACTGAAAGTAATACACAGTGTTGCAAAGGTGACCTCCAATAAGATGTTACAGTGTAAAGTGTGCCCATGTAGAGTTAGGGTGCCATGCCCTTTCCAAAATACTCCATTTTCTTCTCTGTTCCTCTAAATGAAGCTCCTCACAAAGTGTGTGTTCCAGCACACATGTAGTGAGTCACAATGCCATGCCCACTGAATATGCTTTGCCCTTGCTAAGTTATTTTGGCTTCTTCCCCATTTCGAATGATGGAAATGTACAATTCTTAGAAATCTGGGA
Source organism: Iguana delicatissima (assembly GCA_948472985.1). Taxonomy (NCBI): domain Eukaryota; kingdom Metazoa; phylum Chordata; class Lepidosauria; order Squamata; family Iguanidae; genus Iguana; species Iguana delicatissima. The sequence continues at coordinate 331,476 of CAOKZL010000420.1, forward strand.
GTTATGGAATTGCTTCATACAGGTAAGAAACTACTCCTCTGGCACAAGCTCTTTGTTCTTCCCGGAAAAATAGCAAATGATGATGATAAACCAATAATCAAACCAAATTTCAAGCATCTCTGATCTTCCTTCCTATTGGGATAAGAACTGAATTCACTGAACTGAACTCTCACTGAACTTATTAGTGATTACATCCAGTTAAATCTGGATACAATTCCTTTAACTGTAGTCTCAAAAGATTTTGGCCAGTATTTGCTTCTTGTTTCTTGTATATTTATACTGAAATAAATACCACAATATTATCTAACTGCAGTTTGTTTCATAGAATTATGTTTTTGCCACATGGCCATATAGCAAAACTTTAATTTCTTTCAAAAATTAGAGCTAGCTTCAAGCTGAGAACCACAGCTAGTTTAGAAGCTTGCTTGAAGTCATACCAAAAAAACCCAAAAACTATTCACAATATTTTCCTCACAACAGATATACATTATTTTATTACTTCCCTTTAAGCATAATTTTTCTGGCACCATAATTATAAGTGGACCCACAATTTCTGAACATGCATTATTCATCCCGGGACACAAAACGGTTATTTCAGTGAGATGACTGTAAATTGCTACATGAAGTAACGGCTTGCATGAACAATTAAATGATAGACATGATAAACTAAATTTATAAGCTTCAGATTCTTATAAAAAGATGCAGCATAATTTAACAATAAAGAGCTAGAATATTCTTCCATGACAATATAGATTCATGGAACTACAGCTCCCCCAGCAGCCCTGCAGAAGTTAGACAGCACACACAGGCAATGGTTTTTATAAAAAGGCTTGATATCACTATGGTAACCAGAGAAACCATTTTTTTTAAAAAAATGAATAATAGCTCTGTTAGGTGCTTCATTTAAAAAAAACCAAGTAAATACTGTCCTTTATCTTCTCATTGAAACAGAAGAGTTATTTCAGTATGTACACAGACTGAAAATAAATCAGTCATTTACAGCAGTGGACTAAATGAGTTAGGCACCTCAAAAATATATCTATTTGAAAAAAAAGCACAGAATTTTGGAAACTGAATATTAAAATACGTGAGATGGAAATGTGAAAGCCACAGAAAACAACTGCATACCAGATGAAAAATTGAATGATACCACAGAACAGTTAAAAGAACATTAAAAGGGGACGTTAACTACAAATAATCATATAAGGCCAAATGGGAACTGTCAAAATAAATGAAGGCTGTTGATCTTTATAATATTAGTACCTCATAAAGCAACTACTCTGTGCAAAATGGAGAAAGGAAAGTTTCTATGCATTTATAGCTCGTTTAGTAGTCAGATGAGAGATTTCAAACATTGCCACACTTTCACAAGCAGGTCATATTTCTTCCTACTCCTCTCGGCCTCTAGCAAGAGTGATGAAAGGATTGCCAGTCTTCCTCTCAAATTTGGACCTGGATCACTCCTACACTTGTGGTTTAACTTCTGTTTAAGTTTTGGACTGGGTCACTAGCAACAAGTTGGCTGGCTGCCTTGCCACTCCAAGCTCCTCAGCTACCACCAGCCAATTGATTATCTGCTCCTCCAACTCAGCTCCTTTTTTTTTTTCAGCTAATTTCTGCAGTGGCACAATTCTACAACAAGAACTGAGGAACTGCAGTACTTATTTCTACAGATATATGCACAGGATTGCACAGAGGAAGAAAAGCAGCATTCTGTCACCCACAAATTTGGGCTCGGCTACTAAGACTGACCAAAGTCGGAGACATCTGGCTATCATTTATTCACAAGTGATATACCATGTTTCTCCAGTTGCACAAAGCTTGTAAATTCAATAGACAAACTAATATAACAGGCCAAATTTTTAAAAAATGAGGAAGTCCTCACTTCAGCCTAGCCAGTTCTGGCAACTGATTCTATTATCCTGCCACTGATTCTGTTATTATCAACAAATCTTATTGCTGAAATCCCTGTGATCACATTTTTGTTCACTAGGAGGAATTTAGCCCACTATGTTATAAAAGATTCAGCATGCAGGGGGAGCCAGGTTTGAGCGTTGGATTGTGACTCTAGAAACCAGGGTTCGAATTCTCACTCAGCCATGGAAGCCCACTGAGTTTCCTTGGGAAAGCCACATTCTCTCAGACTGAGAGAACGGCAAAGGCAACCTGCCTCTGAACAAATCCTGTCAAGAAAACCCTGTGATACGTTTGCCTTAGGGTCACCATAAGTCATAAATGAGTTGAAGGCACATAACAACATTTTAAAAAAAGAAGAAAACTTGGCCTCCAACAGAGAAGCAGTAAAGGAGATGGTATCACTGTGAAGGCCTAATGATGCTCACTGCATTCTGAATCCAGTCCAGCTGCTTCCCAGGAAGGAGCCTGGAACCAGATTACACTTGCTATCTGAACACGTGTGCTGCTGAAACTGCTGAGGATTCTCACACTAAAAAGCAGAGAAAAAGTTAGAAAGAATATAGGTTTCACACACATTGCAAGAGAGGTGACATTATGGGGTTCTTCCGTTCATTGGTTTCTTTTCTTCCTCTCTTTGTTAGTAGGCAATTTTCTCTACTGCTCCTAAGTGCTATGGAGAGCCAGTCATTAATGAGACATGCAGCTAAGATCCTTCCCCACTCCTCTTCCTCATGCCTCTGATTTCTACCTCCAGCCTTCTTGGTATTCTGATAGAGTGAGCCTCCAAAGCTCAAAAGACAAGGTTAGCCCAATCATGCAATAAGAGTAACAAGTAGACAGGCTTCAAGAGGGAGTTCAGTTTTGACAATCTGCAATAGCTTTAAACATCTTTCAAAAATATAATCTAAATATTATTCTAGTATCTGAACATGATGTATCCCAGATAAAGGCAATCTGTCAATTGAAGACAGATTGTACTCTATGATACAACTATAGTAGTTAAAGATGTAAGGATTTATATCTTCAAAGATATTTTGTTTGCTTAGCCAAAGTCAGTCTGTTTCAGCAAGGAGTATAGGAATTCACTGTGGCACATACATGGGGGGCGGGGGAAGCCTTGGGAATGGGAAAATCTAGAATTACCATCCCTAACACAGAATACAGCAGCTAGGCTGTCCATGGTGATTAGATGTTCAAAGCATACAAAATGAATACTGTATTTTCTATTGGTTTCTGAGTTCAGTTTAAGATGTTGGGTTGATCTTTGAATCCCTAAGTGATTTAGCACCAAGTTATTAGAAGAACCACCTGCACAAATACGAAACATGACCACACTCCCGGTGGGTCTCTGGGAGCTGTAGCCCAAAAGAGTAATTTTTCTAAGCCACAAATCAGTGCATTTTCTTCTTCGTTTTATTACAAAGGATGTCCACAATTCAAACTAAACTGAAAACAAGTGAGAAAAGCACTAAAATCTTCACCACAGTCAAAATTTCTTCATAGATCCCTATATCTGAGGTATATTGAACTACTCTTCCCCCACCCCCAGGTCCTGCATTTTCATTAAATGTCCAGGTTTGGTGATTAGCTTTACATTTGTTTTGAAATGATCTGCAGAAAAGAATCTGAGAGAGAGTAGAAAATATAACACCTGGGAAATCTGAGAGTGAATGCCATGAAATATGGGTAAAGAAATCAAGGGAACAGATGAAAAGTGTTGATGCCATACATTTAGCTTGGTAGCAAAGTAAACATTAATTTCAAATTGTTACCCATAGACAAACTGCCAAGCTTGGAAAGGATAAGAGGTGACAGTGCAAAGGAATAGCTTTTTCTTAAGGGTGAAAGAAAAACTCAAACAGGTGAATGCAAAGAAATTCCAAAATAAGTGAAACTATTTTCACTGTTCACACTTGAAGAGCAAGAAATGACAAATACCATTTCAAGGCAAAGAACATATAATAGCCATCTTTAAAAGGGGAAACACATAAAAGACAAAGAAAAGACAAAGCTCCTAATGCGTAGGATAAGAGATTTCAGTTGTTCAAAGATTCAAAAGGAAATCTCTAGTCAGAATTGTATCACTATAAAAGCAACACTGAAAAGGAGGTTGAGAACCCTCAAATACAATTGATTCAAAAATCTTGGAAGACAGCCAAAGAAAAATTACTGATTTTTTTTAAATCTACAAATCCTTCAGTATAAGGTATCACCCTATTAATTTATCTTACATTAAATACATGTCCATGATCAGTGTTGAGCAACACAGGCCTCTAAATATACCTTATCAGTATACAATAATTGTTTCTGAATGAAAAAGATCAGCATTTCTAAAAATGCCTACAGGGCACCTGATGGGTGAGAACAACTCAGCCCACCCCCTCCACATACAGAAGCACTTCATAGCCTTCAGGCTCCATCAGCTACCAAGAAAATACAACTCAGAATTCCACCACATAAAGTTTTACTGGCTTCAAAGCTTTACAAAGCACAAAAGCCCATCTCTACCACTATCCATTATTCCATGCATGAGGTCAAGAAGCATCAAGGCCTTTCCTTTGGCCCATGGGCCAGACCAGCAATCTTTGAGTCACAGCCAGATTATGCAAAGGGTAAATCTGTGAAGGATAACCCTCTTTCCACTTACAGGTTTCTGTGTGATCACATCCATGGAGGTGGATAAATCTGCACATGTTCATACTCTCAAGATCACTCATCTCTGCTGGGCAGCAGGCAAATCAGGCACAAAGGGGCTTTCCCCTGAGCTCTTAGAAATCTGAGATCTGATCTAGAGTCTGTGGACACTGAGACTGGGAGCCAAATCTCTGGGAAGATCCTGCTGTCAAGCTTCATCTTGACCTCCTTGCCATGTCCCTGGGCAACTCTTTACCCTTTTCGTGGGTGCTTGGCCGTTCCATATCCTTCAACCTCAGTCTATGACAGTCTTCCCAGTCAGATAGTGTAGCACCCCTTCTACATGCTGATGCATTATTCTTCTTCCTCATGCTATCTCCTCCTCTCATGGCTACAGCATTGGCTTTTATAGCTTGATTGCCCCACTCCAATCTCTCTGCTGAGTTTCTAGTGTCTGCATGATGTTAGCTGACTGACCCTCTGGACACTGTCTACTTACCACTGATATGCCTAGCAGTTGGCAGCTTCCACAGTCTGTGAGAAGCAGCAAAGAAAAACAGCAAGATGGTTTTCCCTGACATCCTTTCTTACTAATATACTCTGTGGTAGCAATACATACATAAGCATGTATGTATATCGCTTAAATGGCTGTTAAAGGGGGCAAGACTACAAACAACATTTCCAGTACTATAAAGCACCTCATTCAAAACATGTTCTCCTAAGCTGCCTTTTTCCCCCATATGCACACATACAAAGATAATTTAGTCACTCTACTAAAATACAGAATTAAATTCACAGTATTATAAGCATCTTAAAATGGGAACCTTGACAAAATCCTTACATTTGTAACATATCAATTAATTCCTTTAAAACCAATTTTGTCACTTCTCATATATCAATATCAAAGTCATAAGATAACCTATCATGGTCTGAAAATAAAAGGACAGGATATAAGGTGGATTCACTGTTTAACCCTGCATTCTAAGAATCAAGCCAACAGATCTTAAAATCTACTTAAAGATATAAAAATCACCCTTTCTGCAGCATGGATCATTTCGTGTGCTGCTTGGTTAGTCAAGGGAATTAAAATGGAGCTAGTCAACATACTAGGCAGGTTATTTGTCTGACATCACCATATACGGATCCACATATTCAGACCAAAAGTCAAACTTTTTTAAAAGGAAAGAATAAATGTGTATACCAGCAACAAGTCAATTCATGCTGCTTTGAAAGTAATGTTTGGTAGCATTTGTAAGTTTTCTATGCAGCATACTTAGCACCTCAAATGCCCCATTTTGCCATGCTTTATGTTAAATTAATGTACCAAATGAGTAGCCATATAAAATCCTGTAATGTGAAGGACAAGGGGAAAAAAATTGGAAACATACACAGGAAAAATGGATGTGCTTGTTTATTTGTTTCAAAGCAATTTTAAAGAAAAATGGGATAAATATTGAATATTTTCTTTCAGGATGATGAATAAAATATTTAATATAAAGTGCTCACGTATTTACTCCACTCACATTATTTCTAAAAACTATACAGAAGGTAGGTTTGTAGGAAAGAGCATGCATAGTATTAGACATCACTGCAATTCCTAGTCTTGGTTTCCTTTTCTCAGTTCTTTATATGAGAATGAATGCTTTATGTTTCCTTGGCACTACAGAAGTCTTAAGACAAAATAGTATTTTCTGTTTTAGTAATGTTGACGATTTGTCCTGTTTTTTATTGTTTTTGTTTTGTTTTGCCTGCTGCTTATAAACTAGCAAAAGCAAATATGTTCCTCATAGTTCATGGGTTCTTTGTAGTTCAAGACATCAGTCCTCCATTTGTAACAATAAATGTCTTAAAAACAAATTCAATTTGTAATTATTTTCTGAATAAATTATACCTTCAATACATCATACATGATATTTTTATGTCAAGCCAAGTAATGCATGATGCATTTATGCTCCCAAAGTAACAAAGTGACTTTGAAACAGTAAAGAGTGCTAATACTTCAATTATTTCCATTTTTTCCAAAATCTCATTTTTCCTTTAAAAAAAAGGGGTGGGGGAAGGATTCCATGGCTTCAAAATTCCTTGAAATTTTACATTTCATAACTAAATGTCAACACAGACTGCTGGTAAGAATGACCTCTACTAGTCTGGGCATGGCATTAACTCCACTGAATAGAGGTTCTACTCAGTAAACACATTTTCAGAAGGCTACTGAATTTTTTTGCAAACGGCCCATATATAAAAATGTTCTGAAAATGTTCAGTATTTCTGAATCCATTGGCCTGGATTCTTAAAGACATAGATTCACAAAGACAAGCTTTTCATTCCCTAATCTCCACTTCAATCTTTGCATTTACCATCACAGCCTTCCATTTTGCCAAATATTCTGGAAGACCTTCAGGTCCTCTAGAGGTTTTTAGGGTACATTTACATACATATCGGAGAAGTGCACATATGTACACTTTTTATCAAGGTCCAAACTACAGAGTTTGGGGGTTACCACAAAAAGATTTTCCTATCCTATCCCAGCAACAGTCACCAGATACCAACCTTGTGTTTTATTGTTTTGAATACTTACCAAGGTTTGTATTTGGGCCAGCCAGAAGTTGTTTGAATTTATCTAATCGCGATGCTTCTCTTTCTGATAGTACAGGAAGACCTGAGGTATTGTGATCCACTACTCCACCTACCATTGTCACTGTTGAGGTTTGTGGAAGGGACTGAGATCTTGGCATGGAAGAATTTTCATTAGCACTATCTAAAAGACCAAAAAAAAAAAAAATGTAGGAAACTTCCCAAATTTCAAAGATAAAGAATGAATATGTGGACTTTTTTTAAAAAAAGGAAAATATTGAAAAACAGATATTTGTAGCAGCGATTTAATTATCAGTCACAAATTTCATTACATTCATCCTGGCTCCAAAGCAGACATAAAAATTTACTCTGATATGCTCTGTCATCACAATGACAAATAAACTTTATGTTTACAAGAAGCAGGTTAGACATTGATTATTTTTGGTATCAATTTGTTATTGATTTAGATTTATTTCCACAAGACAATAATTCATAGACTACTGTCCTCTCCATTGTGAAAGTACTGAAATGAAGTAGGTTTTCCAAATTTTCCTCCCAAAACCATAAAATAAAAAGAAGGAAGGCTTTTTCCTACACCCAGAAACTATACTTTAGGCAATTTAAAATAATAATAAGAGAATGTGTTGCATTCAGTGGTTTCCAGTAATACAAACTGTCTACTACCCGCAGAAAATTTGATTTTTACCATTGTGCAAGTATCAAAACAAATTATTAGTTTTTTGCTCACACATGTGCATCCACAACCTATTAGGCTTACATTGTATTAGATGCCATTTGTGCTAGCTGTTTTGCTAATATTTGTACACTCACTAATGGATGACTACCTCTTGTACTTTTTTCACTAGAGTTCCAGAGAATACAACCCAATCTTCTACAGTTACACATAGGAACAGAGAATATAATTTCTGCATGCTGCCAAATACCCCAAAGGCACCAAATCCTATCTGATCTTGGAACCTAAGCAGGGTCAGCCCTGATTAGTACTTGGATGGGAAACTATTATTGAATACCAGGCACAATAGGCTAGATTTCAAAGGAAAGAACTTGCAAAACCACCTCTAGGTATTCCTTGCCTAAGAAAGCCCTATGAAATTCACAGGGTCACAGTAAGTAACAAGTGACTTGTACGCACATACACATGCGTGGGTCTTACTGGCAGCTAAGCATGTAGCCAAAGTAAGCATTTCTGCTCTTGCTCTTGTTCTGATAACTTTAAGTTTAGATCTCCTAAAATGTGTTTTACTTCATACTTTCACTGAAGCCAGCATACAAAGAGAAAGTTAGTTTATATCTAAAATGATGCATTTGAGGTACCAGCCCCCAAGATATTTCATCCCTGCATTTTATCATGATATGGTTTAGCTAACTTCATTACATGGTTTCAATAAAATAAAAAAAATAAGCAAACATTCCTTCAATAAAAAAAATATCTCCCGTGACTTGATTTAATCTCCTACCTAATTTTTCAGTGTTAATCTGTTAAAAACAGTATTTGACTGTGGGTTTTAACATGAAACATATCTTTACATATTTATATTTATATATATTTATACTTTATATTTAATTAAATGACAAGTACTTAGTCCCATAAAGGTCAGTGGGATAAATTCAGAGTACACAGACTGTTAAGTTAACAATTTTCCAACAATTACAAGATTCATTTTGAGCATGCAACATAATTTTTTCAATTAATGTTCAGTTTAAGAAGAAAGTGGGTCCTCTTCTAAATGGCCTTCTGAAAGTCTTGCAACAACCTACACACAACAGCATTCAAACAGATATTTGGGATAGTCATGTTGTTTGATATTTACTGTACCTGTAGAAGTTGATGTGTTGCTTTCACTCACAGACTTAACCAGTCTGTTGTCACCACATGCTGAAGGCAAGTCTGATGGTTGCTGGGCTTGTTGTCTTTCCACCTGTTCCTCTTGCAATTTGTGCTGTTCTTGTAATTTACTATGATTCTGAATTACTCTGTTAGCTGTTTCCATGACTACTTCAGTGTTAAGGCTTTCTGTAGCCATTGCAAGCAGTTCATCATCATCATCTCCAGCATCCCAGGCATCACTTGTGTTGCTTTCAAATTCCTGAAATGTGCTAACTTTCTTCAGTTTCATAGGAGTCGTTGGTGGCTTGGCTCCAGGTTTTAAGCTGTGATGGGGAAGAAGCATGTACAAGTATTTTATCTGATATTTATGTTTACTAGAATATTTCATATATAATAAACCTTAGATAATTCCAGCTAAAGCAAAAAATGTCAACTTTAATCAAAAAAGGGTAGAAGTATTTCAAAAATCTAAGAAGCATGCAGTTTTTGCAGGTTTCCATATTATTTAAGAAACTGTTATTTTACCTCTAAGTGCACTCACTTTGTGTTGATTAAAAAGGTAAGAAAAGTAAAGCAAGAGATAGGTGTTAAGTTAGTGCTGAAAAGTAACAATGTTATAAAGAATGCTAAAAAATGTATGTCCAGAAGTATTCCTCAAGGACAAAAAGTCGTAATGTACTCTATTCAGGTTCATCAAGAATAGTTCATTCAAAAATATATTTTCAACAAAACACTTTTCTATCCATCACAAAACTATCAAGCAAATGCCTCAGCCCTCCTTTCTTCACTCATCCTGTCTTTATTGGTTCTGTGCCTTCAACTCATTCCTGAATTATGGCAACCCTAAGGCAAACCTATCACAGGTTTTTCTGGGCTGAGAATGTGTGATCTGCCCAAGGTCACCCAAGGGGTTTCCACAGTCAAACGGTGAATCAAACCCTGGTCTGTAGGGTCATACTCCAATGCTCAAACCATTACACCATGCTGGCTCTCCTCTGTCTTTATATCACAAGCTTTACCTCATTCTCTCCTTCCTACAAGCTCAATGAGTGAACATTTACTTCCAAGATCAGCTATTTAACTTCTAGCATGGGAAAAGACTGCAATTTTTATGATAATAGTTTTAAAAAAATCTGCAAAAAAAGTGATTGAAGCATCTACGAGTAACAGAAACATGGGGTGCTAATTCATGACTGAGACGTGGGCTGCTCAAACATATTGCCTACTAAAAATTCTAAAATTACTTTCTAAAATAATTTTCTATCATACCAATCACAAATGGTAAATGTCAGCAGAAAAGAAAACTTTGGTCTGCTGCTATCACTTAGCAGATAGGCAGCTGGAGTTCAGAAGCAAGAGTCAAAATAATTGCTCAATATACACTCTGAAGCGAGAGGAGTGTTATTAGAAGGTTTAATGTGTTTTCCAGAAATGTTTGACATAGAATATCTCATTCTGGTTTTTGTCATCAACTTCAGCACATACACCTCTGGAAGTGCATAAAAGATTGGAACTGTTCCACAGATTCTTCTCATACTAATGCCATTCTCACTTCCATACAACACCACATAATTCTTCTGACTAAACTCAGCCCTCTGATACACTCTGTGCAAGTCCTAGAAAAAGTAATGAAAATGGCCAAATCCACTTCAATGTGACTTGCACAGGGAAACTTCACATACGTGACCCCCTTCCAAGTTATAAGGAAAGTTTTGCTAGTAAATAAAGTTTTTGCTAGTGAATAAAGGCACAAAAATAGCACAGATTTTATGAGGTAAACCAAGGCAGGAGGAGGAAGGTATGTAGGTCAAATGGTGTTTGCTATTTCCTTATTGCCTCCTCCTGCACCCACAGAGTTGTTGTTTCACAATTTGCCAAATACATGGGGATGGGGGGGGTTCTCACCTTATACACTAAAAAGGATCACTGTATTGTCTGTGTTTGCCTGAGTAGGTAAAGGAAACCATAAGCTATTCACTTTTAAAGAGCATATAAACTTTCTTTGTAAATGGTCTGAAGTGCAAAGATTGTAAAGCTGAAGAAGCTTTCTTATCTCAAAAGACCTCTAGCTAACATTCAGAGAAACAAATGTAATCCTGTTCACTTTCAGCTACTAACTGAATTTTATTTCTAAATGCTTAACAAGCCTGTCCTATATATAATTTACTCTAAAGTTCAACTCACTATGTCCCAAGCAAGTATGTACATAAATTCTACTATAATATGTAAACAACAAATCACATTCTTCTTCTTTTTAAGATACTAAAATATGAATCAAAATATGCCAAATATGAGAAGAGAAGCACACTAGAGGCTTTAAAAAAATACATGAAGAACATGTTAAAGAAAATTCTCAGGAAACAGTTGTATTGCATAGGAATCATTACAAAAACTTCAGGAAAGAAGAGAAATCTGGATGGGTCATTCTATACATTTTGGAGGCACACATAAAATATTGTAGACACAAACCTAAAAATGTGAAGCGGGAATGTGGCAAACATAGCAAACAGGTACAAGTGTCAGGGAACTGGCTCTCGTTTTCTTATTGTTTTGTCACCTTCTTGCCCTGGTGAAGGACAGCTTTTTCTGAGAAACAGGCAAATTGGCCAGACATTTCTTGGTTCAAAGGCTAGAGGTCAGATTTATTGAATACAAAAATACAAAAAGATTCTGTTATAACAGGGCGCCGATAGAGATTCGGAACCCTGAACAAAGGCTGGGACATGCTTTTATAATCTGGGATCCAGGTGATCAGGGTGGACACCCACTGCAGCATTTTTCACCAATCACAGTATTCAGATAAACATTATACACACCCATTGCAGCCACCCACCCCATATTAGGTAATTGCCCAGAAACTTCTAACCATATAAGGGTAAAGGTCCAGAGACTTCTGACCATGTAAGGAAATCTCCAGAGGGGCAGGTAGTATGAAGTTTCTTCCAATCACAAGTGACCTTCCAAATATGGCCAGGTTCCGGTGAGGTAGTAATAGACATGAGTCAGCAGACGGGAGGGACTGGGGTCTCCTCTGTACGTGACAACTCCTTAATCTGTGATGGTGATTGTCTTTCCCCCACTCACAGTTTTATGCTGAATATAGCCACAAATTCTAAAGGCACCAGATCCCATCTGATCTTCCAAACTAAGCAAGATCAACATTGGCTAGTGCTTGAATGTGAGACCACCAACAAACACCAAGGGCTGAAGGCTATATTTCAGAGGAAAAAACTGGCGAAATCATCTCCGAATATTCCTTGTCGAAGAAATTTATGGGGGGTCACCATAAGCTGACAGGTGACTTGAAGGTATGTGTGTGTGTGTGTGTGTGTGTGTATCTATATATATGCACACACACGTAGCCATATTATTTTATCTTCTGAATATTTCTAAGATTTCATTACATTCATCAAGCTGTGAAAAACCTACATTAGAAAACTGAAAGAACCACTTACTTTAATTCTTCTGAATGACAAAAACTTAAGTAGCTTTGAGCATGCAGTCTCCAAGGACAATTTTTTCCCCTGCACTCCACTACTATAATTTTGATAAGCATAAGGTGTTTGTTTTACAGGGGGTTTCAAGAAACAATTTTATTCTACAAGTACTAGCAGAATATCTAATTTGAAAATGGAACAGCAAAAGCTAGACACGCTGTTCTTTAAACAGTTTAAAGATTCGGGTGATATGATGTCCTGTTAAACTGAAGGTTAATGTACAACATGAGTATATTGTCCTGTATTACAGCCATGAAATCAAAGTGACTTCATAAAATGGTGGTATCCTTACGGGAAAAGGAGAGGGGAAGGAGAAGAATGTTTAACTATCAATACCAGTTACAGATTCTAACCCTGACATCTTAATAGCTACAGAATATAAAAACCAGACAGAAAGTACCTAGTACCTGGCAGAGGTGTTAAATAAACAGGTTCAGACCAAAAATGCCCTCCACACTGGATATCCATCAACATACCAAATATACAAGCTCTGTTTGGCAGAAAACATACCAAGAGTACTTCTTTCATTAGGGTATAATTGAAGAGCAGCTGCACAGTGAATTAAGAAGTATGTCACCATTTACTGAAAAAGGGAGCTATTGTCTTTCCACAGGTCTTGTGAGAATGGCAAAGATTTGGCTACAACATCCAATTGCCAACATATTTTAATCTGAATTCACAGTGCTAGTGATAACACTTAAAGCCCTAAAGAGGTTGGGACCTCAGTACTTAAAGAAGTGCCTTTTCCTATACACATCTGCATAAGAGTTGAAGTCTGTTGAAGATGCCTCCTCTGTGTCCCATTGGTGAGGACAACACACTGTGAGAGGACAAGGGAGAGAGCCTTCTCTGCTGTGGTCCCTTAGTTATGAAGAGTCCCTTAGAGCCCAATTGCCACCAACAACAGGCTTTTATGTGAACTGGAGAGCTCTGTATTTATTTGTTAACTTCTTTTAAATTGTACGTTGTTTTAGGTTTGCAGAATTCTATATGTTTCTAATGTTTTTTATTGTTTTCAGTATTTTTAAAGTTTTTAACTTACGTTTGGAAGCTGACTTGGGTCCCACTTGGGAGAAATGACAGCATACAAATACTATAAACAAACAAACACAGCTGATCATTCAAGCACCAAGTCAAAAGATTCATCTGTTTTTTATTGAAGCCTTTGGGGCATAATTGAATTTATCCAAATTTGCTCGCGTGTTATGGTTTATAATCATTTTCATAGGTCTTGTTTTAAGTGATAACTGGTTTAATACATTTTTAGTATTTTAAATTATATGTGTCAGTCTTGTTTTAAACTGTTCTAAATTGATTTTACAGTATATTGCCCTCAAACTCTCGGATATCGCGTGAGATATAAATGTTTTAATTAATAAATAAATACATTTTTCAATCATTTGGCACTAATATAGGTGTGTATAGCACGATATGCCTAATTATCAGCATCACAGGTTGGGAGGAAAATGCATCACTAACTAGCAACAATATTTTACCACTCTACATCACTACTACTAATCATAGAACCATAGAGTTGGAAGAGACCCCAGGGGCCATCGAGTCCAACCCCCTGCTATGCAGGAACATCCATCAAAGCATTCCCAACAGGTAGCCATCCGTCATGAACTCCTTTTTCTTTTAGTATTCTTGATGGTGAATGGTGAATGCAAACTAATTTCTCTTTATCAGGGTTTGCAAACTAGTTTCAGACTCGGATTGTGAATAACCATGGCTGGTGAGGTACACATGACACAGCAGGAAACTAATATATTAATAATGATCAAAAATCGACAGTATCACATCTGCACTGAAGAACTCCAATTGCGGACACAAATAATTAAGTCAGTGCTAGTATAAACAGGAAAAGCTTTCATTCCTATATCAGTTCTTGAGACTTTATTATTTACAGGTTGTGTTTTTTGACAGCTTAAAAATGAGCTCTCTGCTCAAGCTGATGAAAAACAAATCTCTCAAATAATTTCCTTATTGCTATTTCTCAGTCTGCATCTGCTCAAGCCAGTTCTGTGGAGTGAGAAGCTGTAGCAATACTAGGTATCACTAGAGAAACAGGAAGAACAAAGGACTAATTTGAAATTCCTGGTAGGCAATTCAAGGACAAGAGACATTATAATTGAACACTGTTTGTTCTATAATCTCTTAGTATTGCTATAGAGCAAGTTGCAAAGCATCATTTGCTGTTATTTAGACCACAGCACTTCTACTTATCACAGAAAGTCTGAAAAACCTTGCTTGCTTAAAGTTTCTGGATGACAAAGTAAAGCGGTTTTTTGGCGGGGAATGGGAGTTGTAGCCCACAGCAAGGAGGAGTTTTTTCCCCTTTAACAATAATTAAAATCATTTTGTGATTTATTTATTTATTTTATTTAGAATTAGCTTTTCTCTCAACAGTGGGACTCAAGGCAACTAACAACATATCACAAACAATACAGGTTAAAAACTTCAATAAAAAGTATAAGTACAAAAGTAATTTGAGAGACAGGTAAGCAATTTATAAAGTCAATTATCATTTAAATTTATTACAATACTACATACAAACAAACAAACAAAAAAACAACCAGGACAACACACCACTGAAAGTCCATCCCAGTCAGTTTCTAAAAGCATGATGGTATAAGAATATTTTGACTTATCAGTGGAAAGAGAGCAAGAGGGAGCCATCCTAGCCTCCCAAGTGAGGGAGTTCCAAAGTCTGAGAGCAGCCACTGAGAAAGCCTTTCCCTTGTTTCCACCAAATAAGCCTTTCATGAAGACCGTAGAGCTATAATGGGCCCACAGAGGGAAACGTAGTCCTTCAAATAGTCTGGACTCAAGCCATTACAGGACTTTATAGGTCATAACAAGCACTTTGAATTCCATCTGGAAATGGACTAGAAGTCTGAGGAGCTGTTGAAACAAAAGAGTTAGAGTGCCTACCTAGCTTCCAGTTTATTCAGCTCATTTGAAGCTGCTAGCTTCAAACAGACTTTTTCTTCAATATCTGGCTGTCAAAGTGGTCTTCATTATCAGATTCTTCTGGAAACCCTGGCTTGGAAAATCAGCTTCCCAAAACGCATGGCTTTGAGGATCCATCCAGAGGCCAGGTGTTGGAAAAACAGGCTGCTCAGTGCCAGAACCTTTCTTTGATAACAATGACATCTTTCTCTGCTTGTCCTCATTGATGCTGCAAAACCCTGCACAAAATCTTTAACAGCTAGTGTAACAGACTGTTACACCAGCACAGCATACCAACAAGATTCCAGCCTTCATATACATTAGAGAATATGTATGCTATCCTCACTTGAGCTCTTGACAAAGCTTGCATAACTCAGGCATCTTACAGTATTAATTTTATATAAAGTTTTTTTTCTTTTGTTGTCTTATAATCCTAGTTTCTCTAAGAGCAACAAACAAGGAACCTAGAATCAGATGTAATGTAAAGTATCACTGGTCACCAACAGGCAGCATGCAGCACCATTCTGGTCCTTCACAGTAAATCATAATAAACTATGAACTTCGAATTAGCATTATGTAAGAATGTAACCATGATAATTATTGCTCCTGATGTAAGTGAGCATCAGTGCACAAAAGGGTAATAAAAACAGATTATTTTCAAAATGCCTATACATTAACAGAAATCATTAAGGTTTGAACTGAATGAGACAGGCAACTTCTTCCCATAACTTTTGTTACACAGTTTATGGCTTGAGTCTCATTACTGAAAGAAAAGTACTATACAAACGAATAAAAAATGAAGAAAACAAACAAATGAATAGATAATAAAGTATTGTTTAACAGGATGCCACACTACAAATTGTATTCCTTGTTCTATGTATTACAAGAAATCTATGCTCAGCTATAATAAACACTGTAGTCCTCTCACCCCCAATATTCAGAAAGGCTGGTGTAGGAGAGGTATAAAAGGAAATAGAATGTTGTGCTTAGAATCAGAAAGGAAAAATAGGTAACTAAAGCATTATTTCATGAACTGAATAGGAGCAAGGG
The DNA here is from genome assembly GCA_948472985.1 of Iguana delicatissima. Lineage (NCBI taxonomy): Eukaryota > Metazoa > Chordata > Lepidosauria > Squamata > Iguanidae > Iguana > Iguana delicatissima. The sequence continues at coordinate 347,949 of CAOKZL010000420.1, forward strand.
GATTTTAGACAAGAGTCCTTCTTGTGCATTTTTTAAAACTTACGTTCCATGCAACAGCGGATCGAAGGGAGGATGCTGAGCTCCATATACATGTTGAATACTAGAAGAAAAATATTTAGTACAATTACAGAACAATCTCATACAACTTGGGACCAGGACATCTAAAAAACAACCTCCTTACATAGGTGCCTGCCTGAAATCTAAGATCTTCAGTAGATGACCTATTCCAAGTTTCACCACTCCATGAGACTGGGCTGATAGGTACACACCACACAGCTTTCACAGTAGAGCACCCCAACTATTGAACTCACTCCCAAGTGAGGTCAGACTGGCTCCATCCCCTCTGGGAAGTGAAGACCATAATATTTTGCTTAGCCTTTGGTTGTTAAAATGAAGGGTGGATGTACTGCCTCTTTTCAGTTTTTCACTGTTTTTTAATTGTCTGTAGTTTAGAACAGAGAAGGGCAAAGTGCAGTCTGTGGGCCATATACAGTCCCCTTGAGCTGTTCTCTGGCCCCCAGGACCCCCAGTGATCAAATATACATATATACATATACACACATACGTGTGTGTGTGTGTGTGTGTGTTGCAGAATGCCCCCATGTCTAAATAACTCCTACCCTTAGAGCAATTTTTTTTAAAGAAATGTTTTTTGCCCAAAAATGCTCCAGACTGTCCACTAAGGGTATGGGGTGCATTTTCCTCATGCTGGTTGGGCCCCAGGCCAATTTAGGCCCAGGAAAGCACTCTTCTGAGACTGAAAACATAGAGAAAATGCCTCCATTCTTACAGAGGCATTTGCTGACCTTGTAGTTTACACAAAAAGGGAAAGGTTCTTACAACCACTGCTCAGCAGAACCACAGTGTGCCCTCCACTTTTGCAGGTTCAGCACTCATAGATTTTATTATTTGTGGGTTATTTTATTTATTTATTTATTTATTTATTTATTTATTTATTTATTTAAAAAATCTTACCCTATTTGCCCCTGCCACAAAAAAAATATGTTCTCTCTAGGAATCTCTAGGTTTTCCAGTACAATTCTATGGTTCACCTCTGCTGGATGTGGATTGTAGGGTCACACTGGAGGATCTAGAGACTCCCATAGAGAACACTTTTCTAGGCATTGCTAGGTCCTCCAGCATGACTTTATGGCCCACTTCCACCCCAGCTTCATCATAGAATCACACTAGAGGACCTAGAGATTCCTAGAGAAGTGTTCATAGGTTAAAAAAAAATAGCGTTTGCCATTTTTATTTTGATTCTCATTTTTCCACTTTCACAGGGCTCTTGTGGCTAAGCCCCACAAAAGTGGAGAGCTCACTGTATTTCAGAACTGATTTTATCACACTTTGCCTGAAAGTGAAATGCTCCTCTCCTGGCATGAAACACTGATGAAGGAGAAGAATCCTTTGTCATTAAGTGAAGACACTTGCCTTCATCTAGTTGGAGGGGAGAGGGAGGTTCTGGTAAACACAGTTTTTGGCTGGGAAGCAAGGCTGGCCAAAAGGGACAGGACCTGTTCTTCAAACCTACAGGAGGAGACATTGGCTTAGATTCTAACTTCCTATCCTGCACTACTTTCCTCTGCACCGTCTTGAAAATCTGCACCTTGGGAATGGTTTGAAACATTACTGACTGAGAAAGAAATCAGTCAAAGGTAGACCCTCCATTATGTGAACAAAGGAACAACTGTGGAATTCAAACTATTGAATTTAAGGACTAAAGACATACATATGCCTGTGTAATCTAAAATGGACTTTGCCACCTAAGTGATCACTTTTACAAAGATTTCAATATTTACATCATGGAGTAGCAGAACTGAGAAATGCATACTTCACTCTAGTTTACCTTTAAAGGTTAAACAGTGGCATTGTAAGCTGCAGAAGGTGAATCCTTTTCCCATGTGAACACTGAGAAAGACTTTATATCATTGCAGACCAGACACAAGGCTTTTTCTTTGCTCACTTCTCCAAAGAGAGACTCTCTCAGCATTTGACAAGGGAAATATCCCCAGCAGCTTATCTAAATAGATTAACTGAGAAGGGTGCATGCATATGAGCTCATATGTCAGGGTATGTACAAGATATGGCTCCCCACCCACACACTTTGAAAAATGTATCAAACCACTGAGAGGAGAATGCTTTTAACTCCTAGAGAGGGGAGGGGAAGACGGCTCTTGTGCCAAAAATTGTCCTCCATCCCTGTAACACTCAGACAAACTGATATTCATTATTTTGGCAGTAGTTCTAATTCTCCCTCCTTGATAAATCAATGCTATTTCCAGATATTACAATAGGGAGGTCAAGGAAAAAAAATTGCCATAAAGCAACATATGAACTAAGGACATTCTAACTCAAAGGTCAACAGCCAAAAGAGTGTCCATATACTTTTGTAGGCCCTAACTAATCTATCAATGTTACATGGAATGTAGAATGAAACAATGAAAAAGTATTACATAAAGGGAAATAAAGGGGGGATAAACAAAATCATCCTTCTGATTTACCCCAATTGCAATAAAATGTATAAAATGCACTGACTCAATAAATGAAGCCACAGCCCTGAGTCTGCAAGACCTAAGTAGAACTGGTGATGACCAGAGTTCGTTGAGATCTCTGATTCATAGGGTTGCTATTATCCCATAACAGAACTATTCATTTCCTCCATGACGCAATCCCTGTACTTTTGACAGATGTATGATGAAGAAAACATTTATCAAATCATGTTTTCCCCGATAATGTAAAGACGCATTGATAGTAAAAGTTTCTCCTGTTCTGATTCACACAAATACTATGACACAGGAATCCTACCAGAAAAGAGTCCTGATCTGTCACTTCTTATAAGTCAAAGACTCATTAGATAAATCAATCAACTCCTCATAACTTCAAAAGAAAATGAAATATCTCATCCTTTAGCAGATACTGTTATCTGTTCTATACTGGATTATCCCTCTCCTGTCGTGGGCTTTGTAAAGCCAAATTTAGTGTATAAAAGCAGAGCAGAATATGTATAAAAGCAAGGCACAGCGCTCAAAATCTTTCTCAACAGAGGTTAATCAGAAACTTCCAGGAAACATAACTACAGCTTCTCATTTCAACAGATACGCTGTCTCTGGAAGTGCAATTTTCACTTAATCATCACATAGTTTAAAAGGGTCAGTTAAAACTATGGAAGCAGTTAAAATCCCATACTTCTGCCATGAATTTATTAGGCAGTCCAATGCAGGATACCATCTCCATAGCCCTCCTACTGCTTGGGAGGAGCAATAAGACTGGCCTACTCTGTTGTAAAAGTCACAGGCTAACACATAAACAATTGGCCATCTGCTTTCACAAGAGGGGGCAGGTTGTTAAGGCCACACAACCCCCACAAAAGTGGAAAAACTGTGAATATCATAAGCCTTCTCAAACCATATTTAACATATACACAAAAAGTACCTTACTGACAGGTTGGTTGGGCCTGGCCGTGTGTTGGGGGCGGGGAGATGGGATGAGGGAAATATTGGTTCCATCCCCTTCCTCTTTCCTGTCCATGTGAATGAGTGAACACATGCACATCCCCCTCCTGTACCATCACCTTCCCCCCTCCCATCTGCGTGTGTGAGCAAGTGAGCGAACACACGTGTGCACCCTTTTCCTGATCCACTCCCTTTCTCCATCTCATCTCCTTATCAAAACTGTCATTACTTAACTTGCAAAAGTGGAGAGCAGACAGTACATACTAAATTACAAAGCACTCTGTATATATTAAATTACAATAAAACTTACAGCCATCATTGTTAATGACAGCCACCATTCTTGTAGATCTGTCCTTCAATCTGTTTTCAAAGCAATCCCCACATCCTGCAACGCTGCACGCCATAACTATGCATGTTTGTTAGGAATTTTCTCCACAATTTAATGAAGTTTAAAGCAAAACAACTCTATGAAGGACTTCAGCCTAAATAAAACCTAGTATCACACACAGACACACCCTCCCTTCATTTACATTTCATAATACTCTCCTCCCACTTACCTGCCTGGTACCCAGGAGACATTACGCTTCCAGAACTGCTTCCTAAACCCACCGCTTGCCATCTTCCCATCACTTCATAATCCTTCTTTCTCCAAGTGGGAGACAAAATAGCCTGGAATGCTGAGAACCAGATTAACACCCCAACCAGCAGGGCCACTGGTTCTTCCCCTCTGAACTTTCTGGGATTTACTCCATCTCTACTCCCTTTCCTTCTCTAAGAGTGCAGAGCGCTGCCATCTTGACACCCCAAAACAATCCCTCTCCCCATTGGCTGCCTGAAAGCAGGTGTCATCTATACCCAATCCCAAGTGACATCAATTGCTGGCTGGGTTCAAAATCATCAAATCAGTATCAATGAATCCTATTTGTTAAAAACAGTTAGAATTCCAGCCAGTATAAATCTCAATTAGGGGCTCTGCTGAGAAATCCTATTGTTTTGTGACTGGCTATTGGCTCCTGACAGATTCTTAGCACCACTTAACTGCTGCCATTGGCACTTAGTTACATCTGTGATGAGAGAGGCAGCAACAAGATGTCATGTTACACAACAGTGTTAATTATGCCACGCCTCTGAAATCACACCGTGGACATGAAGAAATAAAGGAAGGCTGTCTAATAAATTCATCCTTCCAGTTTTATTTCAGCTCTTGGGAGAAAACTGTTTAAATCATTCTCTTTAAAATTTTATGTGGTGATGACGACAATGACGACAACACATTTTAAAGAATACAAATGTGTTTACATATAATACCGCATTTCTATACAGTTTGACTATAAGAAAACAGTGAGTGATAGAAAAATTATGGAGAAACAACAGGAATGTATTACTACTTGCTGTCTGGATGACAAAAGGCTGTCAGCTGGCTTTTCTAGATGGAGAGAGTCTCAATTGGATTTGGCTCCTAGACTGCTCTGTATTGATTATTGGGTGATAAAGTCTAAGCCAGTGTTTCTTAAGCTATTTGAGTTGTGGGACTGGCAGGGTTTGTTTTTTTTGTTTTTTGTTTTTTTTCTCTGTGTGTGTGTGTGTGTGTGTGTGTGTGTGTGTGTGTTTTGTTTTGTTTTAATTCCAACATGTTGGAAACTGGCAACTTATCTGTGCCCATCAGTTACAGCTATTTCTTTCTTTCTTGGAAACGTGCAGCAGACTGGCAGTTCGAGTACAGCTACAGGATAGGGGGTTGAATTAAGATACTGCCCTCAAATAAGAATGTCCCCATCAATTAGATTTTGCTTCCAACATCATATTTCTAGCATTGCAGTAACTTAAAACTTCAGCTAAACATTTAGAAATACACCATAGGCATCCAAAGAAAGGGGAAGGCAAAGTTACCAAGGGAGTGTGAACATCACAAATGTAAGAGTTCTAGGATCAATCAAAGAATTTTCAGTGTCTCACTCTTCACAATGGTAGAAATTTGGTATTGAAGGAAAATGCCACAGGAAGCAGAATTACTGTTTTAAGTGCAGCATCCTCATTTACGTCCCCCACCAGCTATTTCCTTCCTGACAGCCAACAGATCATAGACTAGAACTGGTGAATGGATCACCAGCTTAAGCGGCACTGATGTAGAATCAAGTCTACAAACATGAGCACACTTGAATTTAAACGAATTCCAGGAAAATAAATAGGAGATTCTACAAAATATGCATGGGTACTTCTGGAAGGAAGACTTCTAATATTAATAAAAGTAATTTTAAAATAGTGCAAGTATTTTCTGTTTTATATAGAATGAAAAAAAGTCAGAGAAGCAGTCGGAAAGGATGGAAAGATTGGGTGTGGAAGGTGGCTGGTTTTGAATAACAAAGCAGGGCAGTTGTAGGGTAAAAGCCTCATCTGGAAGGGATGGAAAGCCAATTAAAAGTAGAGTAGCTGTGATAAATATCTACAGTCAAGTAGTTTTCTTTCAAACAACCTTACTTTCTGCCTGAACTTAGATGTCTGTAATCCTACTGCATAGGACTGGATGTTAGTTAATTATCCCAGTGTTCCTATATAATACAGATACAGCACTGGTGGAATCACTTTAGTGAACAGATTCTGTATGCTGTATTTGTGTGAATTTTATGCTGCTGGAAGAAAGTCAATGTAATAAAACTTAAAAGACAGTAACTCTAGGTACAGCAATTTATTCCCTCTAGTTAGAAATTGTTAAGTCATAAAGACTTTTATCATATATGGATGGGGAAATATCAGATGTCCAAGCTGAGTTCAAGAAAGGAAGAGCTACAAGGGATCACATTGCAAACATATGTAAGATAACAGAAGACATCAAAGAATTTCAGAAAAAAATCGGCCTGTGATTTATAGCTTATAGCAAAGTCCTTGATTGTGCAGATCATGCAAAACTATGGAGCAGTCTTAAAGAAATGGGTGTACTACAACATTTGATTGTCCTGATGTGTAACCTGTATGCAAGACAAGAGGCTACCATCAGGACAGAATATGGAGTAATGGAATGTTTTCCAATTGGCAAGTTGGTCAGGCAAAGATATATTTTATCACTCTACCTGTTTAACCTGTACGCTGAATATATATGTAAAGCAAGATTAGACTTGAAGGAAGAAGGCATGAAAATTAGAGGAAGGAACATGAACAATTCAAGATAGGCAGATCATACCATATGACAAGCAGAAAATAGCAAAAACTTAGCATGATTACTGAAGAAAGTCAAAGAGGAAAGGACAAAGGCAGCTTTACAGTCAGACATTAAGAAAAGAAAAATAATGAGCACAGATGAGTTCCATAAGTTTAAAGCAGATGATAAAGACATTGAAATAGCTAAATTTTCAATTTCCATTTGGCTTAGTCATTAATCAAAACAAAGACTACAGTCAAGAAATCAGAAGAAGACTAGAACTAAGAAGGACAGCTATGAAGGAACTACACAAGATCCTGAAGTATAAAGATTTATACAGTTGGCCCAACACATTTGCAAGTTTCACTTTTGCGGATTTGATCATTCATGGATTATTTGCTGTCACCTCTGCTGCCTCCTGATGCCATTTTTAAAACAGACTGCAAGCCTCATAAGACTGAGAAATTTTGAATAAGGTTTGTAAGTCCCTAATAAAAATGGTGCAGGGCAGTGGAGCAGTGGAGGGGGCAGTAAGCCCCACCAACCAGCCACTTCTGCCTTGAGAAGGAACTCTGATGCCTCAAAGGAATCTATAGTGTGCTTTTCTGTGTTAAATATGGTTTGGGAGGGCCTAGAATTATTCACGTTTTTTTCACTTGCACGGGGGTCCTGTGGCCCTAATGCTAGCAAATGTGGAAGGATGACTGTAATTGAATAGTAAAGTTAGGCTTGTCCTTGCCATCATATTCCCAATTTATACGGATAGTTGTTCAAGCTGGACAGTAAAAAAAAGACAACAGGAAAAAATCAAAGAATCATAGAATCATAGAGTTGGAAGAGACCCCAGGGGCCATCAAGTCCAACCCCCTGCTATGCAGGAATACACATCAAAGCATTCCCAACAGATGGCCATCCAGTCTCTCCTTAAAAACCTCCAAAGAAGGAGAATCTACTATATTCCGAGGCAGCACATTCCACTGCCGGAGAGATCTGACCATCAGGAAGTTCTTCCTAAGGTTCAAGTGGAATCTCCTTTCCTGCAGCTTGAATCCATTGCTCCTTGTCCTAGCCTCTGGAGCAGCAGAGAACAAGCCCACTCCCTCCTCCCTTCAAATATTTAGACATGGCTATCATGTCCCCTCTTAACCTTCTCTTCTATAGATTAAACATACCCACCTCCCTAAGCCATTATTCATAGGGCATGGCTTCCAGATCCTTCACCATTTTGGTCGCCTCCTCTGGAAATGTTTCAGCTTGTCGACATCTTTCTTGAATTGAGGTGCCCAGAACTGGACACAATATTCCAATTGAGGCCTAACTGATGCAGAAAAGAATGGTACCATTATCTCCCTCGATCTAGACACCATACTCCTATTGATGCAACCAAAAATCGTGTTGGTTTTCTTGACTGTCGTATCACACTGCTGACTCATGTTCAGCTTGTGATCTACCAAGACTCCTAGATCCCTTTCACATGCACTGCTATCCAGCCACGTGTCCCCCATCCTATATTTGTGCATTCCATTTTTTCTGCCTAAGTCCAGGAGTTTACATTTCTCTCTGTTGAAATTCATTTTGTTAGCTTTGGCCCAGCTCTCCAATCTGTCAAGGTCATTTTGAAATTTGATTCTGTCTTCTTGGTATATTAGCAACCCCTTCCAATTTGGTATCATCTGCAAATTTGATCAGCATGCCCTCCACTCCTTCATCCAAGTCATTGATGAAGATGTTGAATAGCACTGGGCCCAGGACAAAACCCTGTGGCACCCCACTAGTCACTTCTCTCCAGGATGAAAAGCAGCCATTTGTGATCACCCTTTGGGTTCGGTTGGTCAACCAATTACAAATCCAACTAACAGTAGCCCTGTCCAGCCCGCATTTTATTAATTTCTTTGCAAGAATATCATGTGGAACTTTGTCAAAGGCCTTACTGAGGTCAAGATACGCGACGTCTACAGCATTCCCTTCATCTATCAAGCCTGTAACCCTATCATAAAAAGAGATAAGATTAGTCTGGCATGACTTATTTCTGAAAAATCCATGCTGGCTTTTAGTGATTATGGCATTGCTTTCTAAGTAATTACAAACTGACTGTTTAATGATCTGATCTAGGAGCTTTCCTGGAACTGATGTCAGGCTGACCAGGGGATAATTATTAGGGTCCTCTTTTTTCCCCTTCTTGAAGATGGGGAACACATTTGAAATGTGGAAGAGGTCTGCGAATACCCTGGGCCACTAAAAAAAAAGACAATTAAGAGATCCTAGAGTAAATCAAGCAGAACTCTCCCTAGAAGTCAGGATGACTAAACTGAGACTGTCAAACTTCGAACATCTCATGAGAAGACATCACTCACTAGAAAAGACAATAATAATGTTTGGCAATATGGAAGGCAGAAGAAATAGAGGAAGACTGCATTAGAGATGGATGGATAGATTCATTCAAAGAAACTATGGACCTGAGTGTTCAAACCCTGAGCATGGCTGCTGATGACAGGGTGACCAGAAGGTTTCTGATTCATAGGGCCACCATAAGTTGAAGCTGGCTTGATGGCAGTTTAACTGCAAAAACAAAGTCATTTATCTTACCCAAATGTTGGTTGCTGAATACATTATTTTCAGTTACTTCAGAAAGAAAAGAAAAAGTCTCATGCAGAGAAATCGCTTTTTTTTAACCTTTCTGTAAATGATCTTCACAGCTAAAAGACTGAGCTCAAGAGAGGGAATCTGGATTATAATAAAAGATCACAGGAAACAAAAATTTTATGAGTATATTGAGTAACAGACTGTGAAATATTTCAGAAAGCAAAAAATGCACAAAAGATACAAGGATTATGTATGTGTGTTTTAATGAAATACACTTGCACAAGAGATGCAAACTGCAATTTGTTAAAAGTTTTGCTCAAGTTTTCCTAATGTAACAAATAGCACATGTCTATTCAGAAATAAATTCCAGAGTTCATTGGGTTTTTTCTCACAGAAGTGTGCAAAGGACTTCAGCCTAAATATTGAAAGACACTTTTAATCTAAGGCATGGTGGTGGATCTAACAAGTGTTCTAAAGAGGGATGACCACTGATCAAACATGTTTTTTAGATAAATATTTTTGCATGTCTTAAAGGGGATGCTTTGCTCAATCAGACCATTTGTCGATTTAGTATAGCACAATATTATCAAACCATTTGCTCTTGTGAAGCTCATAACAATCCTGATACTCGTTCTCAACATCTCACACTCAGAAGCAGGTAAAGATTTCATCTTCATGCGACATGACTAATGATCACAGACAGGTCATGACTGCACCTAATGCTATATGGCTTTATTAAACTTTAACACTGCAACCAAAGAAAGAAAAGGAAGTTAGCGTGGTATTGTGGGTCCAAGTCTTGGCCTGGGACTCTGAGACACCAGACAGTATGAATCCCACTCAGCCATGGAAATCCACTGGGTGATCTTCAGCAAGTCACACTCAGCCTCAGAGGAAACCTCTTCTGAACAAATCTTGCCAAGAAAACCCTGTGAACAGTTATCCTTAGTGTAACCATAAACAACTTGGTATCAGTCAACAGCAACAAGATGAGACAGAATGGAATGGGTAAATATAATGGTGAAAGTTCAGTGTAGACTAACTTGCTTTTTAGCCGAAAGCTGTACTTCTATGCCACAGCTCTGGTATGTAACTTTGATAGCTTATCAGTCCAACACAGGTGGAGCTCTGATTGGCACTGATATAAGCCACCTCAACTCAGGTGATATCCTGGTTGAATGGGCAAAAATACTATACACTTGCTGTTGCTAGTATTGCAAATCTGTTCCTGCACTTTTATCTCTCTCTCTCTCTCTCTCTCTCTCGGTATACCTGAGGTAACAAAGCAGATGTGTGCCTGGGCATTACTTTTTAACAGTAATTTTGATACCAAAGACAGAAATAACATGGAAAGAACAGGGACAGGTTCCTACACCACAAAAAAAGAGCAATTCATTCAGTTTCAGAAAACTACTTATCCAAAGCTAATAATATACCTAGCTAAAACAAAAGAACCAGCTCAAATAAGCTTTACATATGCAAACAAAAATCATTTTCAGCTTTCTAGGGACCACATGAAAGCTTCTTCCAAATGCACCCAGGGATAATTTTTTCTTTCACCACCTTTCTTATGATTTTCATTTTGGTGGTCAAACTCATCAATCTATGCTCTGTTTTTTAAAAAAAAAAACATACTGGGGGCACTGGTTAGGCAGTCCTTTCCCTTTTGCATTTCATGCACTCTTAGGAAGAGATTTGAGGGGCAGCTGCCATTTACATTTCCTGTTATAGGTAGGCACACAGATACATCAGAATTAAGTAGAGTACAATCCTGCTTTTTCCCATCTTGAGCTTCACTGCATTATTCACTGCAGACATGCTGGTGCAATCAACATTGAAAATCTGTTTCTTCAGCCCTCTTTATCATCCTCCTGTTGCCAATGCTGGTAAAAATAACTTCCAGTTATACACTGGATCAGATAAAAAGGGGGTCTGGGCAGGCCTAAAAAGACTTTATAAAGAGGAGTCTCTCTGGAAGAAGCCTTGTTAACTGAGATATGGCAGTATATCATAATCCCTGTCCAAACAGTTTGCCAGCTATAATAGAGAATTTTTTGTGAGCTGATTTCTGGCAAATATTTTATTAGATTTTCTCTTTCATATCTTAAGAAGATACCACACATACATATCTTACTCTACAGAGGACCATCCTCCGTTTCAAGAGCTGTCCAGAACATCTGCAATTTAAAGAGCCACAGGATGAAAAGAAGAGTGGCAGAACCAGGACAGCAAGTAAATAGATCACCTGGTCACACTCTCCCTCACTATGGTGAAATGTAATTCCTTTGAAATTATAAACTTAAACATGAATTATAAACTTCTAAAGTATTATTTGCATGCATACAGACTAGTATGCATGAATGCTATTCATATCCTGGCTTCTTTTGAGGGCAGATGGTAAATGACAACCGTAACCTATATTCTGATACATCAAGCAGTATGCTGCCTAAGAAGATAGACAAGATGTGTGGTGATATCAGGCCAGCATTTTTATGCTTAACTCTTGTCTTCCCAGCTTACTACTTTCAATGGAACGTGCATGCTTTGTTGCAACTTCTAAAGCACTGCAAGACCATTGACACAGTTACCAGTCCTTTCCCAGTCCCAGTAGTATGTGATGTTTCTACCCTCTAAAACCCTAAACAGTTTGGGGCCAGGTTATCTGAAAACAAGCCTCATTTCATAATTATCTACCAAAACTCTAAGGATAATATTTATCTGAGAACCTCCTCCAGATGATATCCATCATATAAAGCAAGGCGGATGGCTACAAGAAAAAAGGCCCTTTCAGTCTTCACAGAAGTTCTTCACAGAGTCACCATCCTATCTATTGTCAACGCCAAGGCCTGGCAAGCAACCAAGGGAGCTGGCTACAGGTCTCTTGCAGATACGGCAGAGAATAAATTAAAGGGCTTTACTTCAGCAGAACAAAACAGGAAAAATAGCAGTAAATACCGGGGCGAGCACACAGTCAAAGTCTGTTCGAACAAAAAAAGTTACCAGAGCTGGTCTGGGATCAAGAGGTGGCGACGTTCCAGCAGGTCGGGCAGTGTTTCAGGAGGCCAAGCTGAGATCCACAACAAGCACTTCGCCCAGAATGGTCAGTTGTGAGCCGACAAAAGACCCAAGGCTGAGTGATTGCTTTTATAGGCAGATCACTCCTCCAGGTGTTATCGCAGCTGGGCCCTGATTGCCTGGCGTTTTCTATTTAAACGTTCTGACCTCCTGAGAGCACTCTTTTGCTCCCGATGCTGCTGGTAAGTAGGCACCTGCTCTTGAAACTCACCATCCGACTCCTCTGGCTGGGCTGGGTCTGGGGCAGCCCCTGGCTCTGCTGCTGGGACTACTGGGGCCAAGGGCTCTGTGCCTGGGGCAGCCTCGGGAGTGGGCTGTGCTGGTGCAGCAGGCTCCAGGGACTCTAGCTCAGACTCAGAGCTGGTGTCCTGGAGTTCCAGGGTCCTGACATCTATGGAATGCCACCCCAAGAGGCCCATCTTGCACTTAACATAATGGACTTGCATTAATTTCATTTTATTCATCTAGATATTTAAAGAACTACTCTAGTGCTTTTAGGTCTCTTCATTATTTTGCATTTCCTTTGCAAAGGCAGTACTGTGGCTTTGTAGCACACTGCCTTGTTTTTATCCCCTCTTTCTCAGTTTACTGTGTGTTATTTTATATATTATGTTTGCAATTGGCTTGTAAACTACCAGAGAACTGAAGTTATTAGGTAGCCTAAAAATATAATCAATTAGTACAATTTCACCAGAACAACACTGTTCTGGGATATTGTGGAAAAAATAAATTGGTGGGGAGTTCATGTAGACCAGCCACCAGTTGGCCCCCTGCCAGGGCCTCTTCTGAAACTGACTCTAAGAATAAATTGGAGGACTATGCAGTAATTTTCTTGTAACTCAGGTTAAGTCCAGTGGCTTATAACTTTGTCCTTGAAGCAGAATATTCAGTTATCGTTCCAGCTCCGTAAGCCCGCTATAATGTTTACTGACCTTTCACATTAGCAAATTCGCAGGAGTTATATGTGAGGTTTAATGAAATATGAGCTGCCTCCAGTAACTGAAGCAGGAACATAACTGGGAGTGAGTGACAAGGTCATGAACAAATCGTTATGGAGTCTCAGTGGATAAATTGAAATTAAGTCCAGAGGTGTCACTATCCACAAAGATCTGAACTGCATTTGACAGTAAACAGTGACAGTAAAAGAATAAGACATAAAAAAGTAATTTGGTGTATGCTACTTTCATAAAATGCATTGTGTTTTGATTTGTGATATTATCAATGAAAGAAGGCTGTGACATTATGTATTGTGGGCTGGGTAAATTGTGTGGTTTTGCCATCTGGATCCTACAGATTAAGTACCTTTATTAATGAGTCATGACATACTATAACTTATATGGGCTAAAGTATTAGAGGTGATTACCAGGCCTATATCCAGGAACATGGTACAGGTGTAGTTTCCCACTTCCTTCCCCCTTGAAAAATTAAATACATCTGTTTTCCTCCTGTGTTTTTTGACTTAAGTTTATCTGACTAAAGTTTATTCAAGGGACTGAATCTTATCCCCAAAATCGGTTCAGAACTTTGGACAGTGCCTTTAAAGATTAAGCTAAAATCTGAACTGAGTTTACTGCTCTTTTGACAGAGAAACTGCCAGGTACTGTTGCTCTCAGTTTCACTGTCATCAAGAGACTTTTCAAACAATAAGCAAGGACTCTGGGATGCCACTAGTGACTCTGAATGCAATATATTATTTAGCTCAGAGAAATAAAAGAGCTGTGTTTTATTATCAAAATCTAGCTCCAGAGTATCTTGATCAGAACCAACCAGAAAGTAGCAAAGATGTGCAAGCTGCTGCATTCTGCAAATGCTTCATCAGACTAGGTGATACAAAAACTAAAAAATAAAAATAAGGGAACAGGACAAGAGATAAAGGGTGTTGCCACACTGTTCCATTCCAGCACTTTGATACCACTGCATGCTACAGAATCCTGGAACCTATTGTTTGAGGAGGAACTTGGAATTCTCTGGCTGAGGGCTCTAATAATGTGGGTCATGAAATTGCAATATAAACTTCCAAATACCTCACCAAATCTCAGGATTCCACGGTATAGAACTATGACAATTAAAATGGTATGAAACTACTATAATTGTAGAGTGTGAATACATCCAAAAAAGTCCCACAATTAGGTCCAAAGTTGTGTTATGTTACGCTAGAGAAGTGAGTGAATATGGTAGAGAACATCTTATGGGTATGGGAACAAAGCAGACCCTAGAGCTGGAAGTGAAGAGCAAGAACTATTGAAGTATCCATAATCCTCAAGTAAACCCAACGTAGCATAGTGCAGAAATCTTAAAACAGGCTTCAACCCAGCATGAAGTCACAGATCATACTACACTGGATTGTGAGTGTAACATACTATCATTTTGTTGTTCGAGAGTCCTAAGTCTCCTGAAAAGTGATGCTGAAGGGTTTGGGGTTTTCTTCTGGCACATGCTTTGAAAATCTCCTGCAGAATTCCACTACAGCACACAACCAATCTAAAGGTTCTTTAACTATGCTATCCAATGCTGCTGCTTCTGAGTGGGCGAGACAAAGTAAGCAGTGCAAAAGTGAAAGTGATGCCACTTCTAGCAGTGCCTTCTCCACTGACCAAACGTACAGGATTTTACTCTGACTCTCTCAAAAGTAGGGGGGCAGGGAGACCCAGTGGGAATGAGCTGCCAAACAAGCATTGCCCTTTAGCCAAATGCCTATTAAAGTTCAGTGTTGTTCTCCTTATATGAGTATTCAATGCAGATAATTTTTTTTCAAAAACTGCTATCCCTGAAAAAGACAGCACTGTTCATGTTTACAGCTGATGCAGTGTTTTTTCCATCCCTAATGCTGCAATCAATCAAGTGACATGGCTGATACACCACTTTGAGTTGTAGCCTATAACAGCCCATTGTGTTTCAAAAAGCATTACCACCGTGAAGCAGTCTTCTGGCTTAAACTCTACAGGAATTGTGTACAAGAGATGGAGGACACCAAAGGAAGGAAATGAAAATGTACCCAAACGATATACACTGTAGCTGCTTTTTATTCATGTCTCTTTATTATTAGCTTTGCAGAGGAAGTCAGAATGTCATATTATACTACTTTAGATGACTACAGAGTTAACCCAATAGCTACTCAATTAAGGAGAGAAAGAAGGAGGATCTCCTAGAGCTTATGGAAACTAAAGCCTTTAAAAACATATTTTAATGCACATTAACATGTTACAACAGGTTCTAATGTTTCATGGTCTTCAACTGTTAATAACATTAGCTTCCTACATACCAGTACGAGGACAGGGATCCTATAAGAGAGGGTGGGGAAAGTGTAGTCCTTCTCTCCTTCTGTCAGCAGGTAAAGACTTTTTTAGGTCATGGGGATTAAGTGGTTACGCAGAAAGGAGATTAATTGGGTGTGCATGCCATGTTCTTATTGTTTGTTATGTTTTTAACTGATGTTATACTGTTTTAAAATATTGGTATTTCCATATGGTACTTTTTTATTTTTGTATTATTGGATTTTCATTTATGTACTTTGGACCCACTATTCACACTGCACAATTATAATGCTATGATTCCATTTTAATTGTCATGGCTGCATCCTATGGAATCCTGGGATTTGCTGTCTAGGGAAGGGTACTTAGAATTCTCAGCTGAAGAAATCAAGGGTCTCACTAAACTACAAAGCCCAGGATTCTATCAACAAATACAAAATAAAATGGAACTATTGGGCAATATGATTCCTATTCATCTATCCTAAAATCACCTTACCTTTTTATTGCAGTCACATGACATTTTGACTCACATTCAGCTTGCAATTGATATAATCCCAATAACATTCTCATCTGTAATCTGCCAAGCCAGGTATCTCAGATACTATATCGTACAGTTTGTTTTGAGCCTAAAGGAAGAACTTTACTTTTGTGTCTGTTGAATGTCATTTTCTGGCTGTCTGAGAAGATTAACAATAGCGAACATGTTTTTCACTGCTTTTTCCTTGCTAGAAAAAACGCATAACGGAAGAGGACAGGAATAGCTACAATAGAAGTCTCCAGCCAGAAGTTCAAGTAATCCACACTATTATCATCTTTTTCCTGACATCAGAGTCAAACTAGCCAGCCCACAGTGCAAGTTTGTACTTTCCCCTCTTTTGGAAGTCTAAGACACAACAACTATTCTCAAGGATTTTCCAAAGATGATTGCTAGACAAACTTTATGAGAACTTGACTGTTCAAAGTGATGGTCCCTGAACCAGTGCCAGTCCCTTAGCCACTGGCTACAGGTCCCTTGCAAGTTTCCAAGAAAGAAAGAAAAAACTGTAGTCAATGGCTCAGGAACTAGTATTGGTCCCTGGCATACTGGAAGACAATAACTGCCAGTTCTCCACATCAGATAGTCTGACAAGCACTAAACTAGACCATTTTTTTTCTTTCAAGAGGAACCAACAAGCTTCCAGCATACAGTATGGTCTTTCCAAGATGTAGGAGAAAGGAGGGAGGTATATTGCAAATCTAAGAAAAAATGGATCCAGTTATTTAAGTCCTTCATTTTTATTTTTATTTTTATTTAATTTCTGCTTTGACACTAAACATTGAACATTGTATTCAGTGTGATGGGATGGGATGAGCAATGGAACTTGCAAGAGCATAAGAAGAACAACTGCACTGAAGAATGTGATACTTGGGTAACCTTCCTTATGCTCTTGCAAATATATCCTGGAAAGAATGCAAATACAAATCAGCTTGGTTTCTAAATCTTAAAAAATTCAATTTCAAGTCCACTTGGAAGGTCCTGACAATTGCTGGAGGGTCTTTCTACTTTATTACAAGAACTGTCCTTAGAATACTGACAGAGGACCACCAGAGAATCCGTGCTTCCTGCCAGAGGAATGACGGAGCAACTAGGATATCTCAGAAGTCAGAACCATTCTAAATGGAAAAGGCTCAAAGGATTAATCCTTTTGAGTGAGACATTGAAATACTGTAAATCTGTTTCCAGCATATACGATTATTAAAATGAGATTTTGCAAGTAGCCAGAGGATATGAATGTGTCATTCATCATCATCTTTGAGAAACTTTACTAAAGTGCAACACAGAAGTGAGATATAGCTGAAATACAAATAAGAATTTTACATTACTGTTATTTAGTTCTTTTTTTTTCGGACTCAAAAGTTGCTTGGTGAAGTGTTTGCTAAATGTTAAGTATTTTAATCTCATTCCTTATGTATTTGTCTTGCAACTTCCATTTGTCGTGGCCAGCAAGAGAAACAGTTGCTGCAGGGAAGTTATTTTTGGCAAGAACTCTAAAAATGAGTTTTTGGAAATATATCTTCCACGAGGCAGCATAACCAATGTAGCTGTAGTTCCAAAAGCTAACTTTTCCAAGGGTTAGGGTATGGGTTTGGGGCTGCATTTTAATGTAGATGGCCCAAGACAGTTTGCTACCCATGTTGGATAATTCAATAGAGATTCATACGTCCATCGATCAACATAGGGCACAGGCAGAAGGACATTCTCCAGTATAAAACTTACCAAAATATGTAGCTCCCTTTCAATAATTCAGAGGTGTTTTTGTCAAAGAGATATACAGAGACATTTCCTGCTATATTAAGAGAAGATGTGGCCCTCCAGACAGATGGGTGTTGGAGTGCAACTCCCATGATCCTTCATCATTTGTAGCGGTGGCTCAAGACACTGGGAATTTCAGTTCAACTTCTAAAAGAGCACATATTTCCCAGCCCTAAGCTAGTTTGTGCCCATCTGTTAGATGCCATTTCTAATGCTGGTTCAAACCTGCCACCTGAAGCAGTTACCAAGAGACTTTGCTTGTCTCATGGGAAAGCCATCTTCAGCAATGTGTACTTCCATTTCTAGTTTTACTATAGGCCACATTTTCCCTCAGTTCCAGGAAATTAACCTTATTCCAGGACAAAAAACTAAAATATAAAACAACTACTTACCACATCATATAACAGAAGTATAGATACAGGAACCAGATCCTGCCTGCAGGAAGATCTGGATGGCAACTCTGCTTCCTGTGCCTACACTAGCAACACTATTATACAATCTAATATTGTTGTATGTAACGTCAGGAGTTCATTCACCTGCTCATCTTCTAACACGACCTATGCCTTCATTTGCC
The DNA here is from genome assembly GCA_948472985.1 of Iguana delicatissima. NCBI lineage: Eukaryota > Metazoa > Chordata > Lepidosauria > Squamata > Iguanidae > Iguana > Iguana delicatissima. The sequence goes on from CAOKZL010000420.1 coordinate 366,316, forward strand.
AGCAATGCATTTCTACAGTTCTGATACAAAATAGACACAAACTTAACATCAGAATCATATAAAAACAGTAGGAGAACACTTCAGTTTCCCAAGATGCTCTGCTTCTTACTTCAAGGAGGCTATCCTTGAATGAAGGAACCTTTAAGAGATTCCAAAGGGGGGGAAATGTTTAAGAACACATCAAAAGGTTCCATTTTACCTCCTGCAGCTTGAAGAGAACGAATACTTTTTTATTTTACTGGATATGTTAATCAGCTCATCTGTGCATGACAGTCTGTATTTTCATCCAGTCTTTGTATGTTTTATGATAATTGTTTGAGATACTTTTCACTACTTGGAACGTTCAAATTTCTTTTCCTGGCTTGGCTCCTGCCTTAATTCGCCTCCTGCTAGACACTACGTGGCTAGCCAGTGAAAGACGAGCCTCCTCACTCAGCTGTCCCTCTCCGTCCCCTCCCTCCAACCTGACAAGTGGCCACACAAGCAGGAGAGGATGGGGAAAGCTGAATGAGGAGGATCATCCATCATCAGATGTGATATGGGCAAGCCTCATCACTTAGCTGTCCATCTCCTACCTCCAGCCAGCCACGTAGCTGTATAGATAGGAGAGGGCAGGGGAGATGAGCAAGGAAGATCTCTCCTCATTGCTTATGCTAGTTTGCAATGGTTGAATCTCCTGTTGGGGGTGGGGTCAAGAAAGAAGTGAAAATAGTTTAAGTTAATAATTCTCCCCAGTAGGAAAAAAATAATTCAAACAAGCACATTCCTAACATGTATTAGCATATAGATATTGGAAACAAGAGATCATTCCCTTCAGCTGTTTCCATTTTTCCTTGTTGTTTGATGTGTTCCTTTAACTTCAAAATACAGCACAGTCTCTATCACATTCCTCCAAGTGTTTGATTCTAACATTTGGTAACTTTCATCCTCCTTAAAGTAGACAGACATGGTTGGAAGAATTCCAGAAGCTGTGGTCCAAAAAAGGTATTTTTCCAAGCTCTGGTCACACACAGAAAGCATATGGTGTGGATCTTCCCGCAGCCAGTGGAGCAGACGCAGCATAGGTTTCTTACATATCAGTCACCACCTGTCATGTCACCAGTGATACAAAAGAACAGCACTACAGCACTTCTGCCTGCACTGCCAATTGAACTAGAGTCAGCTAATTTTTTCATTTCAGTGCATCCACATCCAGCAAAAAGAAATACTTTCACACTGGCATCAACTGTTGCTATTTGAGAAGTGCAAATGCATTATGGCATTGCGGCCTGACAATCCTAGCTAACATTAGTCCAGTGTTTCCTTCCCCTTCCCCTCCCCCCCCCGCCCTCAATATTAAGTCCTGGACCAATCCGGACAAATCAGTGAGGGCTATGGAATGAACTCTTCATAAACACTACACAACAGTACAGTCCTCCCTCCACATTCACTAGGGTTAGGGGCTCAGGATCCCCGCGGAAGTGGAAAAACCATGAATAACTCTAGGCCCTCCCAAACCGTATTTAACACACACACACAAAAAGTATGATCAGCACATTCAACCCACCATGGATTCCTCTGAGGCATCAGGGTTCCTTCACAAGGCAGAAGTGGGGGGCTGGTGGCGCTTACTACCACCTCCACTGCTGCCCCAAACCATTTTTTAAAGGGACTTACAAGCCTCATTTGTAGTTTCTCAGTCTCATGAGGCTTGCAGTCCCTATTAAAAATGGCATTGAGAGGCAGAAAAGGTGACAGCAAATAATCTATGAATAATCAAATCCGCAAAAGTGAAACCTGAAAATGTGAAGCGCTGACTGTATATCCACGTATCCTTGGAGAGGTTTAATAGGAGGAAGCATTTCCCTTGTTAAACTTAGCAGCAAAGGTGACAAGTTGTGTGACAAAGAGACGCCACCCTGAGAAAGAGCCCAGGAACAACCTTCCTCTTTAGCCCTAGCAAACACTGAGGAGATGATTAATTATTTGTGCTCTTACATCAGCTGGTGCTTGATCTAGCAGCAGGATAAAACAAAAGGCATCCTTTGAGCCTGCTTTTGTTATGATTACCTCTTGAAGAAAGAATAGCAGATGGTTCCCCAGAGGTCTTGTTATTACTTCATTATGAAATCCTAATGAGAGATGCCCATAGAGGTTCCTAGGAAGATAGCTGACAAAACAGAGCAGCTGGGACTTTTAAGCAGTATCTCAGTAGCCTTCATCTTGGAAATCTGAAGTTTTACTGCTTTCAGTGTTGCAGAAACTGAATCAGGATCCCCCAAACAAAACATCAATACTAATTATTCACAGGGATAAGATGGCAATCAAATTGCACCAAAGCTATGGTCTGGGAAATCTGTTGGCAACAGCTACCACGGCAAAATGCCTGGATATTCTGGAGCAGACATGGAGGGTGGTGTGGATCTGCAAATACTGTTGGACTGCAACTCCCATCAGCTTTAGCCAGTAGGGAGAGATTACAAGAGTTACTGCCCAACACTCTCATGAGAGCCAAATGTTCCCCAATTCATGTTCCAGATAGCCATTTCTCTCAAATTATAGTGTATATTACATGGAATAAAGTTCCTGAGCAAATTAGTGTGCATTGTAAACTGGAAGCTCTCTTTCACTTAATGCCATCATCTTAACGTGTTGAAAGATGAGGATCATGCTGCAAGGTAACAGATTTGACACCATTAAGAAACCACAGTTTACTAAATTTGTTCGTCTTTTAGAGCATTATTTTAATGCATGGAACCTAGAAAAAAAGGGAGAGGGGGGCTTAATCCTTCCCCAATTAGTCTAGTGTATACACCCCCACACTGTAGCTGATACCTCCTGGCACTATTTTCAGGTAAAACAGGTTGGTTCAATAAAATTTAATAAAATTTTTGAAAACAGGTGTTTATAAAAAGAGCCAAACATCTGGCTTCCACCTTACCCAATAAAGTCCTTTGGAATAGGAATGATACACAAAATCAAGTAATGCTTATAGAATTTCCAAGGTCTACAAATGGAATTCAATGGGTGGAATCAGAGGCCAGAGTATTACTATCCTCTAAATAAGCGGTGTCCAACATTTGGTCCTCCAGGTGCTTTGGACTTCAACTCCCAGATTTCCTGACTGTTAACCAAGTAGCCAGAGTTCCTGCAAGTTGAAGTCCTAATCACCTGGAAGACCAAAAGCTGGACACAAGTGCTCTAAATCTAAGTTTGTAAATCCAGAAGTTTTTCCTTTTCTTAAGCATGGCTGGATCACAGGGTTTCTCTGCTGGAAACACAGCCATAATGAAAAGGCAGTGTCCCTAAGAATTAAAATGTTTAACATGTTATTCCAACTTTTTAGAAGTGATTATTTACTTAAAGTTCCTAAATCCTATGTGCAGATCAGTGGTTGTTTTTCCACACATGTTCCATTTTACATCCTGAGAGTTAGCATTCAATCACATATGTGACACTCATAGAATTGCAAGTCATGTTTTATTTAATGAATCTACTCAAGCTTCTCCTTTCAAAGGATGATGTTTCATGTAGAAATGTACAAGTGACACAATGTGTGAATGCATAGTGATATGATCCAGGATCTTCAGTCAGTATTTTTATTGCAGCTCTCACCAGTAGCTTATTTAGAGCAGATGGTTGATGAAAAGTAACATCAGGAGGCTTATTAATAGCTTTAGCAAGACATGGTGAATTAGCCATCAAGTAGTAGGTTTCTTTGACTGTCAAATGATAATTGGGAGGTGATGGGTAGAAATCAGCCAAAAAAAAAGCAAATGGGCTGTCCTCATTTTTCACTGTCTGTCTGTCTGTCTCTCTCTCTTTTTTAATAGAGGAGTCATTCACTTGAGCATGTTAGCCCACTGGATGTTGCACTCAATGGTTAAATATGGATAGCCTCTTCAAAGCAGGTGGTTGTGTTCATTCCTAGACTCCTTTTTAGTGGTTAATCTGTGTTGCATATACATGTAATCCTGAAACCAAACTACATATGATTCTGTTTTTTCTATATGTTTGTTATGGCAGGAGTTTCAGTTCAAACACAAATGAACATCAGTTGGTTTACAAAACAGATCTGTAACAATGTTATTATGCCTGGTGGTTAGAAGAAATCCAGGAAAGTGAATTCCAGATCTTAAAGGGTGCTGTTATAGGTTAATTTAATACTGAGATGAACAGAGTTAGGTAATATATTCAAGGCCCGCTGTGGCCAGGCAACAAAATACAACAAAACAAAACAAAATCTACAAAGGAGTGATACCTTTACTGAGCAACCAAAACACATAAAATACATAATGCTATCTTTCAATTCCACTGGCTTCTTCTTGATAAAAATATGTTTTAAAAAAATCATACAGCGGGGGGAAAAGTGACAGCGTTAGACTCACAGGTCTATATTTTGTATCAGATGATGTTTCTGTTATAGTTTAATTGGTTTGGAGGGAGCTCAATGCAGGCAGAAGCCATTCTCCTTCTTGGCCATGTGGGGACCAAGACAAGGGACAGCAAAATTTAAACTCCATTAGCAGCAGTAAAGTAACTTCTCCTGAGAGCCAGTCTGTCTCTGTCCTTTGTAAAGCCACAGGCCCCCTTCTTAGGCAGAGAACACTGAACGTCTCAAGACACCTCAGTGTTGCTACATCTGCAAAACCTTCCAGTTACTTGATAAGTAAAACTTACCAATTATTGTCCAAATGAAAAGGTTAATCCCTTGTTGGATGTAGAAACCTCAAAGAGTTAAGATCTAGTCCTTAGCTCCCTCTTTTTTTAGGATTCCCCCGCTCAGTAAGCTCAAATCCAGCAAACATATTCAAGGGTAGTTTAGATAGTCAGTAAAGGATCCCAACATTCTCTGCTGCTGCTGCTCCATATAGTGAAAATGCTATAAATCTATCTCTACTACACAAGTAGCTTATGTTTAAATTCTTTGAAGATGGTTTGTTCTAATTCAGTGTTATTCAATGTGGTGGCCCATGGACTGGTGCCTGTATGCAGCTACAGCTACATCAGCTACTGGCACCTGGAGAAATTCCAAGGAAGAAAGAAATAATTGTTGCCAATTGGCACAAATATGGTACATTCCCCAGCATAATGGGGAAAAAAACTGCTGGTCCCTCACATCATAAGCAGCACTGCTCTAGATTGCCCACAAACTCAAATATTAAGATAGGGCATAAAATTAAATATTTAGGTATTAATATTACAAATAAAAATTTAGATTTGATAATAATAACTATATTCCAACATGGAAGAGCATTGAAAATAAATTAACTATATGGTCTAAATTGAAACTTTCCTTACTAGGGCGTATAGCAGTAATCGAGATGAGTGTTCTCCCCAAGTTATTATATTTATTTCAGACTATACCAATATTAAAGGATGAGAAAATTCTTGAGAAATGGATGAAGAAAATTAAAAGTTTTTTATGGTTAGGGAAGAAGCCGAGAATAAAAGAGAAAGTTTTGACTGATAGTAAGGATAGAAGAGGTTTGGGGCTGCCCAATCTCAAATTGTATTATAGATCCTGTGCTTTGAAATGGATTCTGGATTGGATTAGTACAGAAAATGTAAGATTACTAACATTGGAAGGTGCATCCAACAAGTTTGGTTGGCACAGATATCTATGGTATCATAAAGCTTTAGTGGATAAGGAATTCAATGGACATATAATTAGAAGGAATTTAATGAAAGTTTGGAATATTTACAAGAAAAAAATTTATCTAAAGAAACCAAGATGGATTTCTTTACAAGAAGCCTTTTGCAAAGAATTATATGTTAGGAATAGGAAATGTTTGACATACGAAGATATACTATGTAAACAAAGGGGTAAGGATGAATTGAAAACACTAGATGAATTGAAAAATTTAGGATTTCAGTGTAATTGGTTCCATTATAGAATTATATATGAATTGTTTAAGAAGGATAGTGAGGGGGATGGAATTCAGGAAAAGGGGTCAGATTTTAAAGAACTGGATATTAAATATTTAATTGGGGGAGATCATATCATTGGAAAAATTTATCATATATTGCTAAAATTAGAAACTGAACAGATAATAATTAAGGATCATATGATTAAATGGTCAAGAGATTTAGGTTATCCTATTAAGTAAGTTGAATGGAGAAAGGCCTGGAATATAAATATAAAATTTACAAGAAGTGTTAATCTGAGAGAAAAATTTTATAAAATGCTATATCGATGGTATATTACACCCCAAAGGACTGCTAAAATGTCTAGTAACTATTCTAATAAATGTTGGAAATGTGGGAAAAAATTAGGAACAATGTACCATATTTGGTGGGAGTGTAGGAGGGCAAGGGAATATTGGGGACAAATTCATAATGTAATCAAAAATGTATTGGAAATAGACTTGAAATTCAGTCCAGAGTTATAACTTTTGAATATGTTTGTGGTAGATAATCAAAAGTATCAAAAGCAATATCATAGAATTCTTTTATATATGGTGACCGCCGCAAGAATTGTCTACGCCCTAAACTGGAAGAGTCAAAAGATACCTTCTCATGATCAATGGATATTGAAACTATACCAGATGTTTCAAATGGGTTTGTTGACTGCTTCAATGGATGAAAAGACTGACAAGGACAAAGTTGAAAAAGAATGGTCCTTAGTGGCCCAAATCTGGAAAAGGGAATGGAAAGAGGTTTACATAGGATAAGAAGTTTATATTAATATAAGATGTTTATATAAGTATGTTTTCAATATGTAATAGATATGTAATATTGTAAAACATTCCAATAACAACAGGAATAACAGATTCACGTAAAAATAAAATGCAAAATGCAAAAAAAAAATAGATTGCCCACAAACAAATTAACATACGATAGAGCCATGCATGTGTCCATTACTGTGCCTTCCATTAGGTATAGTGTGTGTATTTATGTTTGTGAGTGTATGAGTGTTGCATGTGTATTAAGGCATCTATTGTCTTAACAGACAATCCCTCCCAGGAATAACAAAAGCCATTTATCCTATGTACACTTGCTAGAGAGTAAGCTAAGAGTGTTCATAATGAAGGATGACTGAACAACAATGGAGGGGAGAAGAATTTTGCTCTCCCTCAACTGTGCCACCAGACACTACAATAGCTGTTGTGATAGCCTGACAGGAGATTCCACAGCACAAGAGGAATCAGACTATCGTGTTCTGAATAGTTCTTGGAAGTATCTATGCTCCTTGGTTGTTTCATTAGCCAAAGTGCAGGAACAAAAGTATTGGGCGGGGAAGTTTGCAGCATTCATTTTCTGAAAAATGAAGGCTTACTGTGATTCAGAATCATATTCAAGTAAGTTGTCGTTGTTGTTGTGTGCCATCAAATTGTTTCCAACATATGGCGACCCTAAAACAAACCTATCACAGAGTTTTCTGACAGGTAAGAGTATGTGACACACTCAAGGTCACTCACTGGGTTTCCATGCCTGAGTGGGGAATAAACCCTAATTTCCAAGGTCATAAGTCCAATGCTCAAGCCACTACACTACGCTGGACAATCCCATAAAAATGGGGGCATTTTCCTTAATTTTTCTTTGCACTCCATCTATGGTCTGGAGTTAGTTTTTCTCAATACTTTAGAGCTTTGAGATATTGGTGGTTCAGATCTGAGTCATAGAGTCATCTAGTCCAACTCCCTGCCAGTACAGAAATCCACAGCTAAAGAATTCTTGAGAAGGGGCCATCCAACTTCTGCTTAGAAATCTCCACAACAGGGGGTTCACCATCTTCCAAAGCAGTCACCAAGTCACCATTTGTTCATGGTACAAGCAGAAGAAAAATGGTATTATACATTAGTATGTTACATATAAGCCCTTAGTCTCTCTAAAGTAAGTCTTCATTTTTCATTCATTTTTTCATTCTGCAGTTAAACTGCATCAACACGGATGCAATTCTCAACTGGGACACAATGATCAGAAGGCTAAAACTGAAACCCAGCCCAGGAGGCAAATTCTCTTTCTGAAATCATTAAGGTATGTATTACCTAACTTGAAACTGTGAAAAATTCACCAACACTCACTGGTCCTGGAAACAGGAAGAAACCATAGGAAAAACTAGACATAGTTCTAAGGAGAGGCAGTATTCATACATATCTTGACATACCTGACAATTTACCAAGCACTAAACTCAGCAACAAAGTACTTCCATCTCAGTACATGCTGAGGCACCAAGCTCATCTATTGCTTCCTACTGTCCTGGTGGAGCAGACAGTACAATATTTGCTTGCTGAAGTTACTGCTGGAGCAATGTACTATTGGTTGAAGAGCAACCACATACGTACCTATTCAAAAAGAAAATTCCAAGTAAAGCTTTGCTTGGGAAAGCCTTTACTGCTCTCTATAGATCTGCATGACCATAGCAACATAAATTCCAAGACATTGCAGTAGCATGAATAAGACTGAGAAATCTAGGGAATTTCAAAAACCAGGAAGCAAATGACTTAATAGGTGGGGTGAAGCAACTTGCTCAGATAGGTCTAATTAAAGGGGGGAACCAGTAAGGTTATATCAGACTAGCAGCCACTCAACTACACCCTTACCTGCTGTCATTTCACAGATCAAATTGCTAAGCATTTCCTGTCTCTTCTTACAAAAAGATTTCATGAAGATTTCTTGGGTGCTCTTCTTACACAGGAGCAACGTACATGCTATGGCCTTTTCTTTCTGCCGTAGTTAGATTGGAACTTACTCACAGGGTATCTACATCATTATTATATTACTCTGTTTTCAGTCCAGGCTTTTTTGATAGACTTTTCAGCAGAGAGCTGGTGACTAACCAAACTCCACAATGAGCTCTCAAGTCGTTTGCAGTGACAGAGCTACTTCCAGATGGAGGGCTCTACATGGTAGCAATTAGGAGGCACTGTGCTGCTATTCCATCTTTCTCTCCTTAATAGGTTTTTCATGTACAAAAAAGGAGATAGAAGTAGTGGGAAAATAAGAAAGGATTACAAGCAGAAGACAATGTTCCTACAGTCCCACTAAAATTCAGTGAATGAGGCAAGGTAATAGAGCAATAAAAGCTTTGTCTGGATCCACCAGAAGTGCTTTTGCTAAGGAATTTTTAACACACAAGTGGAGATATAAAGACAGTTGGAGAAAGCAACACAATCCTTCTGGCAGGAGAAATCCAAACTATATATCTGAAATCCTTTCCAGAATTACCAAGAGTCACAAATTACCTTTTCAATGCGAATGACAGTAGACATTCCACTATCTTTTAAGTGGACGGTTTATTAGTAAGAATCACCTGCGGCTGAGAACTGCTATATCTCTGTCACTTTGGGAATGCTAAAAACAATTAGCAGTAGGAACAAACTAACTCAGTCTGATAAAAGACCTGATAAATCAAGCACACTTTTGTCTCTCTGAATTAAGACTTATGCAACACACTTACAGCCACGATGGTAGTTTGTAGGAATAAGAACTGCCCTCAGAATAGTTCCTCTTCTCCCGTTGCGCATGAGACAGAGTTTGTAGAAACAGAATACAAGGAAAAGCATACGAGATCAGACCAAATGCCTATCTAGTCCAGTATGCCCTTCTGACACTCGGCTAGACAGATGCCTACGAGAACATGATACATGAATGTATGTTCATGTTCCACAAGATTTTTTTAAGGAAATTTTTATTATTTTCAAAATACATAAAAACATATATAAACACAAATATGTATATCATTATTATAGTTCTTCCGTTTCCCTCACAGTTCTGTATATCAAGAATTTTCCAGTTGAATCTATCTTCTCCCTTATACATATCTCATCAAATACCAACATACTCAATCCACAGACATTTACAAATTTAGCCAAAGCATTACTTTTTCCATTCTCTTTCAAAATTTTGAACCATTTTATTCTTAAGTGAGTTAGTTAATTTTTCAGTCTCTACCATGTCTAACATTTTTAATTTCCATTCATCTAATTGAATATCTCCTTTATCTTTCCAGTGTTGTGCATATGTCAGCCATGCTGCTGTAATCAAAAACAATAATATCCTCTGTTGTTTTCTAATCTCCTGGTTCTGGCCTAATATATTCAATAAATAAAATCCTGGTACCATTTCAAAATTAACTTTGCAAATTTTTTGAATTTCATCATGAATTCCCTTCCAAAATTTCTTAGCCTTGGAACAAGTCCACCACATATGAAAAAAAGTCCCTACCTTTTCCCCACATTTCCAACACTTCGCATCTCCGTGTTTGGTTATTTGTTTTGAAGTCTTTCCCGAGTCATATACCACCTATGTAACATTTTATAATAATTTTCTTTTAAGTTTAAATTTGGAGTGAATTTTATGTCCATTTTCCATACTTTTTCCCATGCATCTAATTCGACTGGACGATCTCTATTTTGAGCTCACTTAATCCCTGACTCTTCTATTGACTCAGATTCAAAATCCCTTTTTAATAATAGTTTGTAAAGCTTCTCTTCTTTTGATGTTCTTTCAACAGTTGATCTAGTTCATTTTCTTGTCTTTCAAATCCATATAATTTTTGGTCCATTTTGTACCTTTCTTTCAACTGGCGCCAAGGGAACCAGTTTTATTCATGACCTTCAGCTTTTAACTCTTCTGTCGACTTCATTCATGTTCCACACAAGAATTGATACACAGATATGTACTGTGTCTGATTATGGAAAAGAGCTGGCCCAAGTCAATTTGCTGACTGAGGCAAAGGACAAGATGGTACCTTCCCTCTTTCCAAGCTGACCTACAGAATCAAGAGATTTGCACTTCAGAGAGGAATACTTTAAATTTCGGCCAGAGAAGTCAACAAACTGCCAGTACACGATTCCACAGCATGCAGCCTTGGCCACTAAAGTGCTATAGTGCTGTAATTGTGTAGTGTGACTATTGTGTAGCCTAGACTATTGAATATTATTTCAGCAGTGGAGACAGAATAGTGTTCTCCACACCTGATGCCAGCAAGAGTCTTGGGCAAGCTGCATGATACTGCTCTGTCCACAAACACCTTGCCACTACTCCCTGCCCCTTCATAACTGCCATACAAGGTGACTGTTTGTCTCTTCCTAACAGGAGGTCCAGCCATTATCTTCATCATGTTTATAGCCATGAGCAGCAGTCTCAAACTGCCTTATGCTCCAAAATTTTATCTTGTTCCCTTTCTGAAATCATCCAAGTGGGTGGCCATCATAAGATCTTGTGGTACCACATTCCATATCCATCCTTTGTGTTGTGTCAAATCATTCCTTTTAGTTTTGCTGATTTTCCCTTCCTTCAACTATATTGTATAACCACAGGTTTGAAGATCATAAAAATGGGATAAATCTTCTTCCTCACAAGCATCATTTTACACAGGACACATGACTGGTAATAACTATGCCATGTCTCTGTGTGACTGAATTATCTAGTTATACATCTAGTTCACATTAAAGACTGGCTCAGAAGCATGGCTGCCAAGCTACCAGGGGGAACATAAGACTGAAGTTGCTTACTACAGTATTTGCCGGCATATAAGATGCACCCATGTATAAGAGGCACCTCATTTACACACTGGCAAATACTATTAGCCAACATATAAGACACACTGACATATAAGACACATCCCATATTCAAACAGTATTTTTTGGGGGGGGAAAATGAATTTTATATGCCAGCAAATACAGTACTTCTCAAGTAGTTATCCTCTCCACTAGGAAACTGTAAACTGAACTAGAAGGACCTTGATTAAACTTAGCAGACATTTTACTTTGGAATTTACCAAACCCTAAATTCCTGTTCCTATATTGCATATGAGTGAGAAATATTTTATCTTGCATATTCTTTTTGCACAGAAATCTTATTTCAAGACTGATTCCTACACACATTTTCTTCCAGTCCCTCTCATTAGTTTAGTTTTCACTATACGGAGCCAAAACACATTCATCTCCATCTAAAAGACAGACAGATTCACATTTTTCTCACTCATGCTAACTCCTTCTCAGTCTTGGGCTTGGTAAATGGGGCTGCAAATAAGGTCTTGGAGAGAGAAGGGGAGGAGTATCTGTGCCCACAGCAAGACACACACGTCGCTACCACACTAGGACAAGATATCAGTTTATAGTCACCCTGTAGTTGGCCCACGCTACCCCAATATCACCAACCAAGATACCACCAGAAGCATCCTGTTCCTAAAGCAACCACTTGCAGCAATGACTCAGCCTTCCTCACCCCTTGCCTTTCAGTACCACAAAGAAGAGTTCAAGTGCCTGTGCAGTGCTCTGGTACCTATTATGACAACACACATTGACAGAGTTGTTGCTTTCTAGTTTCTTTTAACCAGATCTCATGATACTCAAAAAGCTACCTTCAGGACACACACAAAAATCAATGTACCATTATTCTTCCAGGCATTGGGAAGGATTTTTCCTTTAAGACAGCAGTTCAGTTCACTAAACAGAGTTACTACTGATGTATTCCATGACAGAAGTGGCAGCTGATGAGAGTCTTATGTCACTGGGGACAGTGAATCCATTCCAGGATGTAATTCAGATGGCAAAGGAGCTTTCCAAGGTGCTGAACCCCTATTCCTTAATTGAGTTCAACACCTTAGACCGTTCCTTTTAAGCCTTAATTAGAACCTGGAGCAGATTCACTACTCCACAGGCATGATAGACATAAGCTGCTACTGCCTCATCATGTACGCACATAGACGATAAAGGTGCCAACTCTTTCAATACTCTCTGCTCCCGTGGCTTGATCCACTGACTTTAGCAGGGGACAATGCTTCTCTTCATACCGCCAAAATCACCATCTGCTGCTTGTGGTAGATCAAACAGCTGCTTTTAAAAGAACAGGAGCAGGCCAGGTCATTCTTTTTCTGGGCAAGTGGCAACCACAATCTATGAAGATATATGCTTCCAACCCTTCATCTTTCTGTTTAATTGACTGTGGCTAATTGTGTATGCTGTTCCCAATGCCCTTAGACATCCATCTGATGTTAGAAGAAATTAGAAAGAAAAACCAGTCTATTCAGTTTAACATGTGTGCTGCTGAGATGTCAAAAGGCAGAGGGTGGAAATAGCCTGGCTCTGCAGATTTTATGCAAAACAGAGCTCATTTGCATTCTTGCATCAGACATTCAGACAACTTCATAGCCAGCTGTCAACTTCTTTACTTCAACATGAGCTGAACAACAATCAAAGTGAAAGTTATTCAGTTCAAACATGACTTCCATTAATTCATGTAACACCAGACTGTTTTCAAGGTGCAGAAGGTAAAAATTAGTAAGGAATATATTACTTAGGTTACATCTTTAATGCTCTCTTTTAGATTTACCTCAACAAAAATTCATAATTACTAATCAGTAATGTCAACAATCAATGTAGAAATTAATTTTTTACTTAATTCCCTTTCAGTTAAGAGATTTCTCTCAGCACCTCTCTAAGGCTAAACAAATGGCGAAAGAGTTCACTGTTAGCATACAGGCAGTTGGGCTGTAAGATTAATAGTTTTAATTCCACGGTTTGTTCAATTGCACTGTGCTTGACAGTTCACATCAAGCTTTTACTAAACCGGAAAAAATTTTTAAAAAAATCATAGCATTCAATGACCTGCAGCCATCAACTGTTTAGTATCCATCTTAAAATCTAGGCACCATCATACATTGTTGTTCTTTACTCTACATGTCCCATTTGGTGATCAGAGAAAACAGAAGACAAATGCTTCATAATCACCATCTCAGCTGTAATAATTTGTTAACTGAAGTCTTGCTCTCTATGACTTACCCACACTCAACTGTCTCAGATCAATTATTCATTCACTGCATTTACAACCAAATTTTTTAACCCCATCCATCTTCCATTTGGGGGGCTGGAGATAGAGATATAAAGTCATCCAGAATCCATGTAGATATAAGTGCTTAAACCATCAAAATAACTACTATTACAGCAACAACAGTAACAATTCAAACTTGACAAAACATATGAACAAAATCACTACAGATAGGATCAGAACAGCACAATTGCAAAAAGTGACAATACTTAGAAAATGTCACATTATCTAGAGAATACATCACTGATTCTTCAATAGAATCCAAATCAATGATCGTCCAAAAATCCAGTCTGTAATATCTGATAGATTGTGAAACTGTGAATAATAAAAATAACACAAGAGACAATTCTGTGATTGTCCAGTTAACATATCTTTGGGAATGCTAAATAACTAAGTATTCAATTTAGAGAGCTTTGGACTTGGCAGCCAATACATGACAAGGTTTGCCTGTTTGGGAGGTGCATTTTTATTTCCACTTATTTAATGGCCAAGTGGTACAGTTGTAACAGTAAATTTTGCTGAAACAACTAAACTGACACATATGAAGGAGAACATCCAAAGCAGAAAAAAAATGGGGAAAAAAATCAGGGAAGAAACTTCCAGCCAAGAGATGGTAGGTTTTGTAGGGTGAGAGGGGGGCATTTTTTCCATCAGTTCACATCTTGAATACAATCATACCTTCACTTAACATTTTAAACAGAAAGAAAGCTACTGAACTAGTAACCAATGCAGGCCTTATAGACTATCAGTCAATCATGACACTAAAAGCCATAGTTTTTGCCTGGTCATCTTACAGAGCATAGGTCCCCCATGGGTAGTCTTGGGGGTGAGGCTCTACACTACCACCTTCTGGTACTCTGTCTCAGAAGTCCATGATGAAACAGCCAGTCTGGCAGTTATTTGACTCTCCAGCCATGAATGCTTTGCTTGGCTCAGCTACATAACAAGAACACCAAACCAATGGCTATATCTCAACAGAAGAGATACCTATCATTACAACCACTGGGATCAAATCTATTAAGTGTTGAAATGCATCTTTATATTCATTTATGTGCAAAATGATAAACATAAATATGCTGCTGTTGTGTGCTTTCAAGTTTTTTCTGACTTATGGCAACCCTAAGGCAAATCTATCATGGGAATATCTGGGGCTGAGAGTACATGATGCCCTTGAGATCATTCAGTGGGTTTCTACAGCCAAATGGGGAACTGATCCCCAGGGTTGCAGTCCAATGCTTAAACCATTACACCATACTAGCTCTCATAAATACACTACCGTATGACAAATATTATATTCTATAGGGGGAAAAAACCCAAGAATTTATCTATTTTACAATACAGTCTAGATATATTTTTTCTTTCCTGCATTTCCAGTGAACAATCCTGAATTTTCACTTTCCAAAATGTGTAATAGAAAAGATCCTATATCTAATCTTTCCAGTATTTATGCCAAAATCCCAGTGGTCTTGGAACAGAAGATATGTTGTCTACAAAAGCAATGCATGGCTGCCATCTTTCAATAAACTATATCTCATCTTTATACAAAAGGATTACAACTCACTACCAAAGTTTAAAATGAGCTACTCACATGACAACATGGACATGGATCAAAGCAGATACATATACAGTGGGCAATAAGCATATAAAATACAAAACTTTAATACACACTCAATATGCAGTGCAGTACAACAGAAATATGCACATTATCTTGAAAAAAATTAAAAAGAGAGACCATGCAGTCTGTTTGAAGCCTTTGTAGTGATTCTCCATCATTTTGTTACACAATAATGTATTATTCTCAACATTTTGTTTTTAGGTGTATTTGACCCCACTTGCTCTCTCTGTATTAAGTTCCTAGCTCATAAGGAAATAACAAGACGCAATAAGGTCATGGTAGGATAGTGAGGGCAAACTGTATCATCAACTATAAAGAATGTAAAAATTTAGCTTATCACTCGGCTGTTTTGCTATTGTGTCAGTACCGCAGCTGCTTCACATCTTCAGCAACATCTCCTTAAATCCTAACCAAGTTGTTTACTCTGGAAAAGCAGTGAGAAAAGAAACGGTTAATAGGTCTATAAGTTTATAGACTACGTACATTCCCAGATTAAACAAAGATAGAATAAATGGATTAAACTGTATGGAACAGTAATAGATAATAGCATTAGCATCTTCTCTATATGTACTAGTCACCTCTAGTCCAACCCCTAACTTACAAAGAAAATCTAACGCCTGCGAAGATCAATTGTTTAGCTCTTTAATCCTGTGAAGAGATTTGCTTAATCATCTGCACTTCATTTCTAGCATAAGCAACATGAGTTCAAAACAATTCGGTTCAATTCAAGTTGTAATCATATTCCAGACATTAGAATTCCTGCATCCTCCATGGTTATTTGGCAATGGAGAAAGAAGACACCAGCTCCTCTTTCCACATTTCCCCAGCAAGGCAAAGCATTTAAATCAGGGATGGGAATTATGTGGATCTCATTATGTTGCTGAACTGTAACTCCCAGTATTCCTCATCATTGGCTATGCTGACTAAGTCTGATGGGAGTTATCATTCAACAGCATCCAAATGGCTTCACAATTTCTCCTTCTGGTTTAAAATATATCACAGTTTAATCATGAAAGTCTGCATTTCCCCTGAATGTCATTAATTTAGCAATCATGTATTTTTCAGATTCATATGCTGCATGGACAATAGGCTTGACGAAAACAAACAAAAATCCTTCCTAAACACTTCATTTTTGCAGTTTTTCAAGTAACAATCATCTCGCCTTTTCTGATGGACGACAGGGCCAGATTTGTATGCTTTTTCAAAATGCTCAGTTCTATACAGTACTTTTTTTAAAAAAAGTAATAATTGAATTAGATATTTTCTTTCAGTACATGGATACTGGTGAGACACTTGAATACATTTGAATCAAATCAACTGTTTATGCCAAAAACAGTGGCATTAAGAATGCTTTGGGATCAATCTGTTACTAAAGTTTACACTAATGATTTCATACAGCTCTGTGGAGAACTAAAAAAATGTGATGTATTTCCAGCTGGGAATGGCTAGAGCATGCATGATAACCTCTTCATATAGCTCTTGAACAGCCCTTCTTCAAGGTCCCAGTGTCAGTTTTGGGGACAGAGTAACAGGGAAGAGGCTTTGGAATTATTCATTCCCTCTCTCTTTCCCCCCTTTTAATTTTATAATAACAGTATAGTGCTACAGAACAGAGAGGAAAGGAAGCTAGTAATCAAAGCCTTCCCATCTTTCACATGGACACTGAAGCAATGAAGACTGCAGTCCTGGTGATACTTATCAAGGACCCAGCTCTGCTGACTACAGTGTTATTTACTTCTGAGGAGCGTATATATAATTGTATTGTAAGAGAAACTACACAAAGGAGGCTAATTCTGTCAAACTACCCTGCTACAATCAAAAGGAAGAAATAAAACAAGTGTGACCTCCAAATCCGAATCTTTTAATTAACACTAGGAAGGATGTTTCCTGAATGAGCCTTCCTTGGATGAATACATACCCTCCAACATTTCACAGATGAAAGCCAGTACATACATGGTCAAACAACATCAGTGTCGGGTTAAGTTGGCAAAAACTATTAATGGAGGAAGAACAGACAAGCCAGGAGAGGCTGCAGAAGTTCACTTTTATCTGTGCCTACTGGGAATGGCAAGATTCCTCCTTTCTCATCCTCTCCCCCTTCCACTGAGTTAACTGAATGCAAACTATTTTTGCACTTTGAACTCAGCTTGCAGCAACTGAAGCAAGGGAAAAGCAAAGTGTGAGGCATGGAATGAGGAAAGAAAAACTGGGACATTTTAAAAGCAGCTGACAAAGTAGGACAAGAGTGAGTTAACTGGGACAGTCTCTGCTATATTGATACAGTTGGATGGCATGCAAATATAATACATAAGAATCCAAGCCAAATAAGATAGGCCATTGCTAGAAGCTACAGTGCTGCATTATGGTGCTGTGTGGAACCTTTCACACTGTTAATTAGAAAAACGCAATACCCCAGAAAGAATGGAAGCAACCCAGTGTAATATCCTCTAAAGGTTTTGTTTTATGTATACTGATATAAAGATGCAGCAATTCAAAATATTTTATGATTAGCTTAAGTCTGTAAGAAGGCCACTTGTCTGATCCTTGTGTCAAGGAAGAATAATCTCCACGCTGCCAGTCAAACAAGTTCCACAGCAGTTTAATGTTTCTCTTTTCTTTATTTAAATCCACAAACAAACAACATAGGTAGGTTTGGGTTAAGATGTGCTAGGCAGATGGGCCAATAAATATTTATGAACGCAAGTCTGAATTAGTTCTATGGTTACATTAACCTGGCTACATGTGACATCCTGCAAGAAAAAAAAATGAGACCAAAAACTGTATCTGATTCTAATCAAAAAAGCGCCTGTTAAATCCATAAGCAGTTACTTCTGTATTGATTCCCTTTACATTCTGCCTCTTTGGAGCACTTGCAGGCTTTGAAAAGGAAAAAGGCTGTTGCTTAAACCTCAGCAGATCATATCAGAGTGTGATATTTGCATCCACAGGAAAGCAAATTATCTCCTGGATTCATTCCCAGACCCTCTGCTATGTCAATAACTTTCCCTCAATTGCCTTTCACTTAAAATGAGAGTGGCACAAATAAGATGCTGGGAGCCAAGAAACCCTCTTGACAAGCCATCAGAATTTGTTTGGGGGCTTTTCACCTCCCTAGATGAGACCATTTCCAATAATCAACATGTTGTTTTAAAGGAAGGCTTAAAAAAGAGTTTGGAAGAGTGGTTGGCATGAGTGATGTCATTTCTTGCTCCAAGGACTTTTCTCACAGACTTAAATTTTCTGCCTGCTGATCAGCAGTAAGAAATTTAGAATGGTTTTCAGTATATGAAGTCAAAATAAATTTGTCTCTGCACTCATCCTATAGGTCTGTTATGAACAACCAGTATCCTTTCATTTTATTCTATTTTTCTAACAGTAATCTAACCCAGCAACTCCTCAAATTAAAACACTGAACGCAAGGAATTCATTACACCAGAACCAATATGTCCATTCCAAAAGTGTCTATTTTGGCAGTTGCGCCTTTGTACAATCCGTTGATTTGGCTTGTTTCCTCTCTACCAGCATCCATTATGGGAGAGATAATCTGCAGCATCTCTCCATCCAGAGCTGTCGGAAGACATTTTGTTACTGGAAGCAATAGGCAACACGCTATCCCTTTCTATTTCGTATACAGAAGCCAACTGGACTGGCAAATGACCGTCACTTCAACAAAATGGATAAGATGATTCTTCACAGCCAAAGTGTAGAACAAATACTGTGGCACAGACAACTCTGCCCTCCAGGAAATGGAAAGGGTGGCAGGGCTCAAATGGAACGGCTAGTATGCAAGTTGCCACATGGGTTGCCTCAGGCTACTGCCCCACTCTGCTAAGTAGTCGGGCTGGGCCTCTCAACATCAGAATGATGTAACTGGATAATGCAATGTACTACTGATGTCTGACGATGCTACTAATTACCTCTGTCCATGAATTACATCTCTGGGGTTTCATGCACCCAAATCATTACGCAAAATGATGTGTATAGAAACTCAGGGATGGAAGAATCGAGGCCAATTTCAGGTGTGAAAGGCCCCACATTTCTAATGGTCCCTCTTACATAAATGAGCAATTTTCTGTCTGTCTGTCAGGGTTGAGGCGTAAAACACAAGCTTGAAAATGTTATTAGCTGTGGTGGCTGGGGGATTCTAGATGTGGTAGTCCAAAAAGGACTTACTCAGTTTTTGCACTGACACTAATCTGAGATGAACAAGGAGCTGAGACCCAGATATTATAGGACATATCAGAATTCAGAACTGAAGAACAATTCAGGAGGCTGGACAAAAGAAAAAAGAAGTGAAGACAAAATAATGGAAGTCCATGCCAGAACTCAGAAAGATCATGTCACCTGAGCAAGGCTTAACTGAACAAGAAATCCTTTATACTCCTTCTTGCCTAAGAACATTCAGTACCAACCAAACCTGGATAAGCAGAGTTAGGGTCAAAGTAGACATTAGTGGGAATATGCATTCCCTCAAATGAATCCACTTTCCATCCCACAATGAGATCTGTTGATAGAGAAATACTCAGCAATCAGACTTGTTCATTAAGTCTATGTTTCCTTTCCAGTGACCAGTCACAAAACCAAGCACACTAAATGCAAGATGCACATGTAAGTTAAGAATTCCACAACAAATAGATGTCTTTCTCTATTTGAGGGAGATCCTCTAAAAACATACTAAACATATCTGGCAATTTGACTCACTGTTCAGGACTTGATCAAGAAATTGTTAGCTACAGTGTTGCACAGATCTGATAGTGGGCCATGATGGGCTTAACTAGTGGTTGTCTCCACAACAGGTAGCATCTATTCCACTGGATGGCAACTCAAAAATATTGATTTCCTACAATCCCCCTGATGAAGCATCATTTTAGGGTGTTACAAGAAATTTAAATATCAGCATTAAGACCCACCTAGTAGTCACTCATCTGAATACCAATAGAGAATGTTTCAAAGGACAGAGAATGGGAAAGTTACTATCTTTGGACTACAATGTTAAGAATTATGGGACAAATATCCACTTTCACTTTGCTGGAACTTTAGCAGTTATCCAGGGATGCTATCTCAATTATTAAAGGGGCAGTAAGTATATATCTACATTCTGTAATTGGAAAATAATAATTCATCACTGGAGAAGCACTGTGGTGTTACCCACAAATGTGCATGACTCAGGGGTCCACCTATGATGCTAGTTCCTCTGTGCAAAGGTGAGGAACTATTAGCTCAAATTAGGAGGCCTGTGGTGGGGGTGGGGTAACCTTGTGAGATCTTTCCACCTACGCTTACCAGTACTTCTGCAGGGGAGAACCAGTCAGAAATCCAAAAGTAAGCTGAATTGTGTTTTATTAAGGGAATTAATCACACACACAATATCCAAACAGTCATGCAATCACACAAGGCTAACTGAAGGAAAATAGAAGAAAGTTTTTAGATAGTAAGATTTCAGGGCATAGTGGGTGATATTTACTGGTCTCAAGGAGTTGTGAAGAAGCAGTGATGCAGTTCAGAGTCACATCTAAGGACAGTACACAATTGGAAATTAAAGCAGCAGAGTGGTTACCAGTAACTGGTATCCCCAGAGTTGACTGGTCAGAACTAGGGAGTTTTATACCTGATTTCTGCCTGTAGGGCAAAGGTGTGAATGGCTCTCCAGCCAAGTAAAAAATGAAGCTTGCAGCATGGGCAATGAGAGCCAGAATGAGCTAATGGTCTTAGCATTAGGTGACAAAGGGCTAATGGCTGTCATGATAGCTCTGTGCTTGTAGGACAGGTGTGAGAATAACAGGGCAGTTTGCAGGAAGGGAGAAGAGTTAAGACAATCAGCAGTTTGGTGGGAATCTCCCAGTCACTACTGTCCAATATCTGCAAGCCTGTTATCTCTGGAGTTACCTGGTAATTTCCTGACTATGACCTGGCTACACCTAGAGGTGGTTTCTTACCTAATTCACAGCACACATGTTCAGTTAGTCTTTTCCTCTTGTCCAGCTTGGCCACATAGCCATAACTTGGCACATTTTATATTAATGCCAATTAAATCATATTTTGCCAATTAAAACCTATCAAAGTGTGGAGATATACACCTGGTAACAGTGGCATAATGGCTAGAGTACTGGATTGGGGTTTGGGAGATTCAGGTTCAAGTCCCCCACCTGCTCAGCTATGAAATTGCCTGAGTGACCTTGGGCCAAACATTTTCTCTCAGTCTGTCCTACCTCACAGAGTTGTTGTTCTCAAGATAATCTCCAGAAGAGAGCCACATAGGCTACCTTAAGTTCATTGGAGGAAAAGCAGGATACAAATTTAACAGATAAATAATAATTTGACAATCCCATCTGCACAGAGTCAGAACCTTCTACAGATCAGCAGATATATCTTGATGTACCCAACACAGAGCTGAAGAGAAAATGTCCAGACATTAAGGCAATTTTGCAAGCAAAGAGCAGACAGAAGAAAAGATATATGATTTGGCCTATTATATCAAGTTAAAAGATTTTTATTTGTCCATGATGTGAAAAGTATTGCAACCAAAGAATTTCATTACAGTGCAGTCTGGTGTTAATTTTACTGTTGTTTTACCAAGACTCAAGCAAAAGCAAACAAAACAAAAACTCCACAAAGACGATAAATGGTCTCAAGCTCCTAGAAAGCCACAATATACAATATATGCAGGCAAGAGTTAGATTCTGAGCAAGAAGGCAACACTTGAACAAGCACGCCTAGGCAGCGTATTAACATTTGCATTAAGCACCACACTTGAAGGCAGGGACGGGTCCTAATCAGGATAGCCAATGCGGAAGGGATGCAAGTAAACAACATCTGGAGGGCCATATATTTCACATTCATGTTTGAAAGGCTGACACAAAACTTCTAGCAAGAATAAGAAACAAGAAATAAGGAATAAGGAAAAAAAAGTCCCTACCAAAATTTGTCTTGCAAAACATGAAGATTGCTCTTTCAAAAATCTTGTTACCATGAATTCTGCTCCATCTCTTAGTCAAATAAATAAATGCCTGTACTTATGCACCTAGCATTTGGGCAGAACATCAAGAGCATGTGAATCATTAGGATGAACAACAGCCTGGCATAATTATAATGCAACACTCTTTGCCGAAATCTGAATTTTGTATCACAGAAAAACTTGTAAGGCTTCAAGCTTACACTATATATTTATATGAGGATGGGCAATTATCCAAGATCTAAACACATACCACTCCCTGGACTTCAGAGAGATACACATGTGCCCCCTCCCATAACTTCAGCTCCCAATATGCCAATATGCTGCATTCTTAAATTAGGCTAATCAGGTGTCCCCACCCTGTTCATTATACAAGCATGGTGTACAGCCAATTTGGCCATAGAGGGTCAGGTTATTTTAGAAAATTTTAAAACTCAAAATGCCCCTATTTCCCTTATGGAGTGCCTGGAGAAAGGTTTCCCACACATGTGTGTGAGTGGTGGAGGAAGGCTGCACTGTTTCTACCCTTTGTAACAAAGCAAGATGTAAATAATTTACTTCCTAAAACAGCCCAGTCCCTGTCACACACAAACACAAATACTGACTCTCCACATACCATGGAGGATATGGGCGTGTGGGCTTTCAAGTCATATGCTGATTTATGGAGACACCATCAATTTCATAGGTTTTCATAGCCAAGGAATATTCAGAAGTGGTTTTGCTAGTTCCCTCTTCTGAAATACAGCCCACAGCACTTGGTATTCATTGACAATCCCATACTGAAGTACTAAGGAGGTCTAACCATGCTTAGTTTCCACGATCAGGATTAAGGGCCTCCAAAACAGCCCAGAGACCACACTTTCCCCACTCTTGATTTATACCTTAATGACTTATTGCACAGTTGCTTTAGTTCCAAAGGAATATTTGTTGACTGAAATAGTGAAATGGAAAGGCATCAATGTTCAGCTTCAATGTTCAGTGTTTCATTTACTTGACACCCAGAATAGCCATGTAAGAAAGGTTGGCTTAGAGAGAGTGTATGACTGTGTGGGTTTCACAACATTTCTTTTTAGATGACAGGTCCCAGAATCTCCCAGTCAGAATGGCCACACTCTACTTTCCTAAGGCATTAATGATATGAAGCTGGTTTCAGCTTATTTAAAACTGGGACCCAGCATTCTCTTAACACAATCAGTTGCAGTGGAAATATTTTATACATATCCATATCACTTTTTTTAACAGCTACTCATACTTTACTGTACTTATGAACACTGTACTTTTTCAGTCAAAGGGTAAGTGCAGACAATGCTTTCACTGCGATACTTCCCTGCTTCATTCACAGAATTGAAAGTGGATCTAAACGTTAGTAATCTTAACCTACTTCCCTATACCTTCTTTCTTCATTTTTCTTACCACATAGAACACAAGGAGACACAGCTTGTACAAGGCACTATCCATCCAGAATCACCTTCAGCCTTTTGTCTTGGCTAGGACCCTTGCTATAGTTTTGTTAGTGCAAGTTGCTAACATTCTTCCTTGAGGCTTTGTTAATTCCCTTCTCAAGGTCTCTAAAAATTAAAGTTATCAGTACAGCAGTGAAAGGGTATCACCTAGTCTCTAATTTCATCTGCATGACACACAAAAATACCATGCAATGTATAACTACTATTTCACAACTTGTGACAGCCTGTGTGTTTTGACCAGCCAAAAATGCTGTTCTACAGTTCTGTTCTTTAAAATGTGCCTTTCATCTAAAAAAACAAATATGCTGTTGGCTTTTAAATCTGTGGAAGGTAAGCTAATGCAAAATAAACAACTGCACCATTCAACAAGTGTAATACAGCTTTAAACTATGTGTATGATAGTAGGTGAGGAGGGTTTGGAATCTGGGCTGTAATCACTGACATGGAGTTACAAAACAATACTATACATGTATGTTTACACAAAATTCAGTGCTACCATTCTAAGTGAAGCTGACTTACAAGTAGGCAAATATGAGATTGCAGTGAAAGGCTAGTGGGCAAACAGGTAAGCATAATCGTGACAAGAAAAGTACATGATAGGTTCACCTTAGCCTCACAATAAGCCAGAAATTACTTGAAGGCACACAACAACAGCAACAACAACAACCAATAGCATTTGGATAAAAACTGCTGCATTGTCTACAATTTTTAGAGTTCAAGCCATGTCTCCTCTGCTTGTGTCCTTTTGGAGAAAACACTTGGAGGTCTGAAACAGTACAACTCAAAGCTGTCGTCCATGGACAAGTGCCAAGCCACAAGACATCAACTCCAGGTCTCCAGAGAGAAAAAGAAAGAAAGAAAGAAAGAAAGAAAGAAAGAAAGAAAGAAAAGATTTGTAGCCAATGGGTAGAATGTTACCAGTTCCTCTGAAGGCAGTGGATCCTATCTAATTCTGAGAGATAAGCAAAGCCAGGCTTGGCTAGCACTTGAAGGGGGCAAGCTCTAAGGAGTATCAGGTGTTCTAGGCTTTATATCTGAGGCAGGCAATGGGAGATCACTTCTGAGTATACCTTGCCTAAGAAAACCCTATGAAATTTGCAGTTAAACAGGCAATTAAACTTCTAATTCTTGGAAGAGAAACAGAACCCACAACATGGGAGAAAAAACTGTCCAACTAACAAAAAAGAGTGTGCAGTTTGGAGATTATCAAATAGAGAGTGAAACTAAACAAGAACAGAAATTATTTGTGTGTTTTCTCGAAGGTAGTGGCATACCTAACATATTTGACACCTAAGCAGATTTAAAAAAAAAACAGCAAAATTATTTTCAGTAATAATCATGAAATGATGCGAATAATAACAGTGGTGAGAAAAGAAAGAGACAGTGGCCATTTCCATGCTACACTGTTTATAGTGCTTTTATTCCACTTTGAACATCCCACGGAATCCCGAGGTTTTCAATTTAGTGAAGGTGCATTTAGAATTCTCAGCCAGAGAACTCTTTGGCCTCAAGAAACTACAAATCACAGAATTCCACAGGAAGCTGAAAGTGGAATAATAGCACTGTAACAGCGTACTAGCAAAATGGCCAGTGAAAAATTTGTTTTATTGAACTTGGAATATATATAACCATGTCAGCAAAGTGAATTAGGAAAAAATGAGACACGCTTCCAAAGGAGTAAACTCTCCTTCAACCTGTTTTCAAAACCACCACCGCATCCTGCGACACTCCACGCCATAACGATGTGTGTTTACTTGGAATTTTCTCCGCAATTTAGGAGAGTTCAGACCAAACAGCTCGGTGAAGGGCTTCAACCTTAACAGACGGCTAGTGCCACACACATGCCCCCCTTTCCTACGCGGCCCCCTTCACTTCCCCTTCAGAGCACTCTCCTCTCCCTCACCTGCCCGGTACCCGGGAGACATTCCGCTTCCAGAACTGCTTCCGACCCCCGTCGCTCGCCATCTTCCCATCACTTCATAGCCCTCCTTTCCCCGCGCGGGAGTCACCCCAGCCTGCGGCGCTGAGGACGGGACTGAGACCCCGGGGCAGCCCGGTCGCCGTTCCTTCTCCTCCGAGGCCGAAGTTTGAGCGTTTACTTCATCGCTTCTCAGTTTCCCTTTCCCTAAGCGCAGCGCGCAGCCATCTTGACACCTCCCCAACAATCCCTCTCCCAATTGGCCGCTTGAAATCCGCTGTGAGCTGCACCCAATCAGAAGTGAGAACACTACCAGGTGCGTTCATGACCACCCAATCGGTATCGGCGAGTGAATGGGACTCACTCCCGAGTCAGTGCGAGTGGGTCGGACGTTCAGTGGTGATGTTAGTGGTGTTTATGTAAACACGTAGCAAGGAGCCGGGAGCATCCTCGCTTGGCAGGAATGGGCTGGCTTTAGGCCACTTCCGCACTAGACTGTTGTAGCGCCATTATTCCACTTTCAACACCCTCCCTAAACTGCAAAGCCTACGATTCCACGGGATGTTGAAAGTGGAATAATAGCGCTATAACAGTCCAATGCGGAAATGGCCTCAGGGTCTCTCTGCAAAATCTCCTATTCCTTCAGCATTTCGGAACTGGCAGACCGACGCGATACCTTGGCCGCCCTTTGCAGAGATGCTTTTGAAACGGGGAGCGGCATGGGGGGACTCTCCTGTAAAAGTCAGAGGAAGACGTTACGACACCTCGTTGCTCCCCACGCAGCGTTGCTTTTACTTGTCCGCAAGCGCTGCTGGGCGCATCCATTCCTGAGATCCTCTCCTTTTAGTCCCGATGCTTCCATTCTCTTCTCTGGGTGTAGCTCTCCCCCTGACCGCATGCTTTCCCAGCCTCTGACCCCCTGGAATTCACGCCAGACGGGGCCCTCGCTGCGAAGAGCGCGCGCCATTTCCCTCCCCGGCCGGGCCGGGCCGGGCCGGGCCGAGCCGAGCCGAGCCGAGCCTCCCCTTTCCTGCTTTCGAACAACCAGGCAGCCAACACAGAAGTGCAGAGGGCACGCAAGTCCTCGGCCACCGTGCGGCTTCAGCAGCGGCTGCGGAGCATGCGCGGTTCCCTCCCGCGCATGCTCCCTGGGAGCGGAGCTGCAAATTCTGAAGGATAACAGATTCTGAAACATCAGCCGGGGGGATCCGCGGGCGCAGCCGCTCAGCCATCCTCCTCCTCCTCGTCTCCGGTGCCCGGGCTCGGCCAGCCCCGGACCGCGCGCTCCTCAGTCATGTCGCCCAAGGCGAAGCGGAGGAGCCACTGAAGCGCCATGGGCGAGCGGTCCCCCCGGCTGGCCGGCGGACCCGGCTCACCTCCTCGCTGGTCCTGGGACAGCGTGTCCGGGAGGTCACCTTAGACCGGGAGCGGGGGGTCTTGGCCTGGCGGGACCCAGAGCCAGGATCGCGCAGGAGCAGACGAGGTGAGTGGCCGCGAGGAAGTCGCCTGGCTCCAGGCGGACGCCCGAGAGTTTGGAGGAAGGAAACGGGGAGAGAAGACAAGCCCTTGTCCGCGTTGGGCATTGTCTGCCCGAGGCGCTCTCCTCTTTCCGGAGCCAGGGGCTCAGATCGGACAAGGGTCCGAAGCTATGCTTCTAAAAAGCGTGGCTCTGAGCATGTGCAAAGTGCCCTCTCCCTTCCCAACTACCATCTTCTCCCTTGAGTCGCCCGTTCAGCCAAAAGATCGCGCCTGCATGACTCCCGATGGTTTCTGAGGCCCGTTCCTTTTCAGGTTAAGCAGGACTTGTATGGAGAAACTTTATGTTTTTTTTTCTCTGTACCAAGGAGGGCTGGGAGCAAAGTGAGCGCTGAAGGGTACCTGGTGGCATTCAAAAGCAGCTTTGATCCAAACAAGTGAACAGACGAATTAAGGTCTTCCTCTTCATACAAAGTGACTGTCAGCTATTACAGAGCCAACTGAGAAGTATTGTCAGTATGCTTCTGTGTGTGAGAGAGAGAGTGAGAGG
The DNA here is from genome assembly GCA_948472985.1 of Iguana delicatissima. Lineage (NCBI taxonomy): Eukaryota > Metazoa > Chordata > Lepidosauria > Squamata > Iguanidae > Iguana > Iguana delicatissima. The sequence goes on from CAOKZL010000420.1 coordinate 394,048, forward strand.
AAAGTTGTTGAAATCCTTGACTGACACAAAGACCTCTTGTCTGCTGGGCAAATGCACAATGCCCACCACTCTTCTAAGATCTATCTAGATTTTTTTTTAAAAATGAAGAGGCTGGGGCATCATTTTGTTTTCTACTAAGTCTTTCTTTTTCAGGGCCCTGTGAAGGGGTGGAAACCGCTTTCATTTCCTTTTCAGTAGTGTTTTGTCAACATTATGGTCTTCTTAACTTTGCTTGTCTGGTATCCAGCAAAATATTCTTTGTTGATTCTGACAGTGGGAGAAGTCTGAGTGGAGTTCTATAAGATCAGTTGCCATCGCCATGAAAGCTCCTTTACAAGCTTACCGGCCTGACAATAGCTCCAAAGCCTATTAGGAAAGCCACATGTTTAGTTCCCTCCGTCAGTTATATTTGTATTTAAAAAACAAACAAACTGCAAAGTAGTGTTTTTTTTAAGAGAAGAAAGAAAAGAAAAAAGAAGCATATTATTACAGATTTGACACTTACGTGTGTCGATTTCTGTAATCATTGCTAGAAGTAGGCTTAGTTGGATAATGGCTGATAAAAGTTTTATGATAAGTATATCAATCTCTATTAGTGAATCGTCATTCCTAGTTTTAAAAAAAAGATCAACAAATGTTTCAGAAATGGCATTGCAGACTATCACGTAAACATACCACGCATAAGAAACGTATCATCCTTTTCTGCCTGAAGTTTTCTGAGAGCCTGTTCATATGACACAGTTTTTATCCATGCAAATTATACATTCAGATGGACAAGCACGTTGAAACTAGACATTCACTTACAGTAATGGGAGTTCCTAGGAAACGCTATGGCAGTTGCTTTTCTGGTGACTGTATCTATGATTACTAGTGCACAAGATGATATGTTTGTGACTCAGGTTTTCCCAAATGTGGCCAGCAAGGACTTTTAATAAGCACACATTTTCTCTCAACTGATTTGTGGCTATGATGTAGCCCCAGCAAAAACAACAACTGCTGACAACTCCTGCTCTGAGCAATCAAGACTGCTATTATTTAGACTCTACCTCAGATCTTTTAGGTAGTAGTAGATAAATAGATTTGACTTGAAAAGTGTTAAACTAAGGGATGGAAAAGCTTCCCCTCACCCCAGTATTTTGGACTACAGAGCCCTGTATCCTTTACCATTGGCTATGCTAGGGAGTTGTAGTCCAAGTCATTTGCAGAACCAACCATTCACTCTCCCTGATCTAAACTGGATTTAGTCAGTTTTATCATTTAGAACATACTTTTGAGACTGTAACCTCAAGTTCTACTGCACTCATCATCCATAGTCTTCCCTCTGAACTAATATCAGGTGAAACTACAGATCCTAACCTTAAAGTGCTTCCAGAAGAGACCCACTGTCCAGGTGCCATGCCTTATACATGGAATTAGTGAAGGGTTGTCTTCCATTTGTAACAGTTATCTGTGTCCTTAGTACTTTCTTACCCCAAAACATTAGTTGAGACAGTCCTTTGATTGGTAGTGCTGGGAAGTAACCATCTAGAAACACCCTGCATCTCAGCTCACAGATGTGGTAGTTTCCCCCAGCTTCCATTTTAGGATGCCTCAGCCATGTATATTCCCCCTGGGTACACACAGCTACCATGTTTACTACATAAAATGTGAGGCCATCCATAACCATTTCCAGTGCCCCATCTCTCTTCCTGTAACACAGAGGTGGGTAGCATGCGGACAATAGTTAGCCCCACCTGATACAGGCAAACTCAACTTGTTTTTACAAAATCTGTTCTCACCTCACTAGGCCCCCTTTTCTTCTTGTCATTTGTCTAGCTGGAAGATTTTTAGCAGCATTGACACTGAGAGGATGGTAAAAGAGTCCTGAGGAAACACAGACTTTCAGTATAAGGTTCCAGCATCCATGTCTGCAATAAAAAATGCAATAAAGCTTGAACTGGTAAAGAATGAGATACTGTCTAGCCAAGCCTACTATAGCTGTGTGTTGCTGCCTTGAAGAGACAAGGTAATCAGCAGCTGCCTCCCTAATGAGCATCCTTAATGAGCATGCCTAAACAGAAGCACAGAGAGAAAAGCAGAAAGCAGTTAAACTTGCCTCATCAGCCAGTCCCCAGAATATTTTTAATGTTTTTTTAAATTATTTTTATTAAAATGAAGCAGAGAGGAAAAGAAGAGCAAGAAATACATAAGGAAAAGTACAAAATTGCACAAAATAAATAATATTCCTCCACATCATACACATTGACTACTAATAACACTTACATAAGAACAATTACTACAACAAATATATCCTAACCAACATACAAACCTACCAATGAGAACAAATGGACTTTAATGGGAACAAAAAAGAAAGAAAGAAAAAACAACTAGTAATTAACACAAACAACACATACAATAAACAGTGTTGAGAGGACCTCTTCCTCTGATGACATAACAGCTCAGAATTTCCATTTTTATCAAACCACCCTCCAAACAAGAATGGGACAAATGTAATTCTTTAGAGTCCTCAATATTTCCTAATACGTAAGAGAGTAAAAAAGACAATAGAAAAGGAAAGAGAGTCTCCTTCTAAATTTAGGCTAACATTACATATTCAAGAATAATGCATGTTTTCTTCCTAACAATGGCCAAACATAACACTGAATGTAACTTTTGGTTATAGATCTATAAGTTTTGCCACAAAAATGGAAATCATAATTAAAATGGAGGCTAGTGAAAGAAAAAAATTATCCTTGGATGCATTTTGGAAGCAACCTTAAAGTGGTCTTTAGAAAGTTCACAGTGTTTACTTATACAAGGCTTAGCTAACCTGGTTGTTTCAATTTTACATTTTCTGATAATACCGATGATGTTGATGACAGAACTTTTCAGAATAAATTAGTTTCTTTATAGGTGATTATATCGATCCCATTAAAGCTACTAGAATTTCAGGCAGCTTTTCCAAATGAAAGCACCTTCCCTATGAAAGTGCTGTGCAGCCCACTATATACATAGTTTAGTAGATCGAATTATGGTGCAGAACTGGTTAGCCAGCAGCTTTTCAACCTCAGAACTCCAAAGCTAAACATATTTACCTCAATCTAAGCCCCATTGAAATCAGTGGGCTAGTTTCTGGTCAAACTTGTCTAGGACCATGGATAAACTCAGTTGAGGATTCCCCATTGTCCTCATACCTTTAAAAAGCATCTGAAGACAGATGCCGCATAATAATGTTTTTTTTATCTTTGGATGCATCACCTTAACAGTATGAGATTTTAAAAACAGGCTCTTGTTTGGCATAATGGCCCCCAAACACCGCACTGGGGTGAGGGTGATGTTTTAATTTGTGTGAAGTTGAAGTTAAAGTGTTAATACACTTAAAATAACAGATGCCACAATGGAGATTAAACCTTTATAACATCTCTTGAAAGACTTTCTATGCCTTCAAATAATAAGGTCTTTAAGGAGTAAACCAGGTTGTTCTGTGTCATTTTTCCTCTCTTTTCAAACCTCCACAGCTTTTTGTACTAGTATTTCCACACTAATCACTGAAGCTCTCTTTACTTATACATATCACTGTGTAAACACTTACAAATCTTATTTAAACACTGTATGTAAGCACAAAGACAGTTGAAAAGGGCCCTGTTTAATTCAAAACCTGACCCATTACTCAAGATTTTTAACCAAATATTTTTAACTGGATTCATAACACTATTCATTTAGCTCAAACCATTTGCTTGAACCATCATGGTAAACAAGAAGCCCCTTTTTGTAATCAAGAAATTAAAGCAGGGCTCAAATTCCATGGCAAAATCAGAGGTATTGGGAGAACGAAAGAAATCCTGAAAACAGTAAAGCAATCTACTGAATGTTATGAGACTTTATTGTTGTTTACCTAAAGAAAAGCTTGATTCACTGTTCAGCTTTCACAACCATATGTAGAAATTGGAAATAGAATAGCGTGAAGAATCCTAACTTTAGTTTTAATTATACAGTCAGCCCCCGTATCTGCAAGTTTTATATCCATGGATTTAACCAACCATAGCTTGAAAATTAAAAAAAATACAAAAAACAAACTTTGAGTTTGCCATTTTATATAAGGAACATCATTTTACTATACCATTTTATATAATGGGACTTGAGCATCCACAAATTTTGTTATCCATGGAGATTCTGAAACCAAATCCTAGTGAATACTGAGGGCCCACTATATAGCTTTGCATTTCAGGATCTTGTTAGTTACTTCATAGCTGCCTAGCCTTCAAAGACCTCGCCTTCTGATTTCTGGATTACTGACTGAGTTAAGTCATGGAAACAATGAACTATTTCAATGTCTTCATCATCTGCTTTAAAGTTAGGGAAGTCATCTGTGCTCATTATTTTTGTTCTAATGTTCAACTGTAATCTCCCCCACCTTTGCAGTTTCTTCCTTGACTTCCTCCAGTAATCATTCCATGTTTTGCTATTTTCTGCTAATTGTATGGTGTAATCTGTGTACCTTAAATTGTTTATTTTCCTTCCGCCAATTTTCATGCTTCCTTCCTCCAAGTTTAATGTACTTTCCTGTGTTCAGCATACAAGTTAAACAGATAGACTGATAAAATGCAGCTTTGCCTGACCCCTTTGCCATGGAAACCATTCCCTTTCTCCAAATTCTGGCCGGTAAGAATTTCTTGTCCTGAATACAGCTAATGCATCAGGACAATCAAACGTTGTGGCACACTCATTTGTTTAAGAGCAATACATAGTTTTTTATGATCTACACAATCAAAGGCTTTGCTATAATCTATAAAGCACAGGCTGATTTTTTTCTGAAATTCTTTGGTATGCGCCATTATCCAACATTTGTTTACAGTATGGTTCTTCATGCCTCTTCCTTTCCTGAACCCAGTTTAGACATCTGGGATCTCTTGCTCCATATATGGTAAAGGTATTTGTTGTGGAATTTTGAGTGTCACCTTGCTTCCATGGGAGATTGCAATGGTGCTCCCTATTGTTACTTTAAAAGTTCCCTTTGATTTCTCAGATCTTGTGGAAGAGGTCTCTTGTTCTTCTTTTTTTGTTGTTGTTTTCTCTTCTATTTCTCTACAGCGAGTGTTATAGTCATTATCGTTGTCCCTATGCACAAGTCACTGAACAGGTGCATTCAGGATTTTGACCCTATTTCTGTCACCTTCTACTTCTCATCTTTCCTTAACTTCTTGAAGGGTTTCATCTGCCATCCATTGAAGTTGCTTTTTCTTTTGGCTACAGATAGTGTCTTTTTGCATTCCTCCCTGACATCATCCCTAACTTCAGAAGTTCTTCTGGGTCCCAGCCAATTAGACTTAATACTGAAAATCTATTTTTTACATTATACAGTGACCTCTCCACATTCTCAAGAGTTCAGGGCACAGAACCCTCATGAAAGTGGAAAAATTCTGAATAAATCCCCCTACAATCCCCCTCCCTTTGGCACAGGAGCCTTTCTTCTCCATGCCCAGGCCAGAGGCAAGGGAGTGGGGGAGCTCCGGAGGGGAGAAGGAAAGAACGTGTATGTCCCCCCATTGCCTTATCTTTCACCTCAGTGTGAATTTTCAGTTCCGGAACACTGGCAAGGAAATGGCGGGGGAGAGCTCTGGAAGGGTGAAGGAAAACGTGCATGCACGTTTAACCTTTTATCGATTCCCTTACCATTTCCCTCAGCGCAAGTTCCCAGCATAGGGGCAGAGACAAAGGAATGAGGGGGAGAGCTCTGGAGGGCACAAGGAAAGCATGTGCATGTCTCCCCATCCCATTGCCTTACTTTTTACCTTGGTGCAAGTTCTCAGCACCAAGGAAGAGGCGAAGCAATGGGAGGGGAGAGTTCCAGAGGGCACAAAGAATGTCCACCACCACCCGCCACCACCTTACTTTTTGCCTTGGCATGCCTGCCTTCTTTGTGCCAGCAAAACACAAGAGAATGGGAGGAGGGAAATGAGGAGGCATGAGTGCCTCATGAATAATCAAATTTGTGAGAGTCAAACCCGCAAAGGTAGAGGGAAGATTGTACTTAAAACTTCAGGAATGTTCTTCAGACTGTATTTTGCCACAGTGGAACCAATGTTTATTGTTCTTCTATAGCTTTATTCTGATTTTTTATATTAGCAGTTCATATTCTGTGCCACAACTTGCTCTTGGTCTTCTTTTTTTCTTTCAGAGAGAATGCAGCTTCTCCTTCTTCTGCTTCTGATTATGTAAACTATTTGATTTTTATATTGACCGTTATGTAATGTTTATGTATATAGTTGCCTCTTTGGTTGCTTCAAAAATAGGCTTGCAGTGAGCAAACTGTTAGCCTCGCAAAAGTCAGTCACGCATTCTCCTGTTTCATTTCTTGATCTTAGGTAGATTTTCCTACAATCTTTGATTCTGCTCTGTTTATTACTTTTGCATTCCAATTGCCTATGATTAACAAGTCCCCTTTTAGTGTGAGGTCAGTTTCCTCCTGGTCTCCAACACAGAATCTTTTAGTTTCCTCTTCTTCTCTCTCTGTAGTTGTAGCATAAACTTGGATTATGGTTATGTTAATGGATTTTCCCTGAAGTCTTATTGATGTTGTTTGGTTGGACTTTGGATTATATCCTTTGGCTGCTTTTGCCGCATCTCTCCTCACTCTTAATGCAGGCCCATTTCTTCTTAGATTTTCATTTCCTGAATAAAACCCTATTTAATTATCTGACTGAAAATGCCTCATTCCTGTTTATTTTGGCTCCCTCATCCCAACTATTTCAATGTTTATACATTCCATTTCTTGTTTTACTATGTCTAGCTCCTCCTAGTTCATGCTTTTCACATTCCATGTTCCTATAATATTTCTTCTGTAGCTTCAGACTTTCCTTTCACCCCTGAGCGTATCAACAGCTTCACTTCCTTTTTTCTTGGGTCCAGTTGCATCACTAACCACAGTGCTATTGGTAGCTGTTTTCTGCTGTACCCCAGTAGTTCACTGAGTCCCTTCCAAACTGAGAGTCTCATCTTCTGGCACTGTCTCTTGTTTCATTTTGAATTGTCTCATCATGGGTTTTAATGGTAAAAGACAAAAGGAGTTTACCATGCCTCCTTTTGGGCAGTACTAACAAATGCTAACTATGGTGCCACTGCTCTTGTCTCTGAGAGATCCTCTGCCAGTGTCATCCCTCACTACTGCTGCTGCCCAGTTGCTGTTTGGCACCTTTAATCTGGCTACTCAGCAAAAGCCTCTCTGACACAGGAGACTCTACCAACAACACTGCTACAATTCAGCATTAAGTCCCAATGTTTTCAGTGAACTTGATTCCAAGGAAAGGATGCTGTGGGTTTTCCTTCTGATGACTCACTTCCATGGTTTACAGAAAAATACTAGCCTGTGAAATATGTGCTTCATTTAATTGGTTGATTGATAGTACTGTATTTATAGAGCTGTGGATGTACTTGACTTACTTGGGTGGATGGCAGTGGAGTCCACTGTGTCTTTAAAACATATTTATTTTCCTACTTGGGATTTGTAATTGCATGTTACTGAGCTATTTTGAAACCTGAAGATGATGTATTCCTCTAGAATGATTAAATCCTCCATTGCATAAAAATCTTGTAGACATATATTAGTAGTAGGTCAAGGAGAAGGTTCTAAGATAGCTTTTGCCTGACTTCTTTTAGCTTCTTAAGCTAATTTAACTTTTGAGTTGTTTTAACACATTTTTATCATGTTTAAATTATTTGTTGGCTTTAATTAGGAATTGTTCAAATTGTTCATATTGTTTTATCTGTTTGATGCCCTGAAGTCTCTTAATAAAAGGTCATGATAAAAAATATTTAAAGAAATAAATAGTTTTGTATATGTGTAACAGCCAATAAATCAGCCAATGTTACTGTCTCAAAAGCATTTTTATTTATTATTTTTTACTATATTGTTTGCAACAGTACCATATAGAGTAGCCTATTTCAGTCAGAGCTAGATTTCCCCCTCCCCAGTCTTCTGGGAAGTCAGATGATTTCAGAGAGTATGGGCATGACCTTGGACATCATGGGTTCCTTGCTAAAAACCCAGATAAAGCTCTCTGCCTCCAGCCCCTGCCAGTTCATCTGGGAACTTGACTCTGTTCCCTTTTCCCAGGGAAGGAAGAAGAATAGCAAATGCTGGCTGAGAGTATCCAGTTTTGCTTCCTCTGCCTTTTTTCATTAATATTTGGCATCAGAGGAAGGGAGAAAACATCTCATTTTTTGTTTTGCTTCCTTGCCTTTCGTTTTGAGAATAGTCTTATTGAGAAAAGTGGTAGGTGAATCGTTATTTAGGAGACAGAATATTTCATACTTGAGGAAATTCAAACACCCGGTCCTCTACCTGCAGTATGAAACATATTTTTAATGTTTTTATTTGTAACACTACATTACACTACACAACTAAACAATCTAAATAACATATTCTAACATTTCATATCTACAATTACTCCACTACCACCCCCTTAACAAAAACAAAAAAAATACTTTCACAACAAATACACTAAAATATAAAATTGGTTTCCAACTCCCCCAGCCTAGATTATATGTCATAATTATTTAAATCTACTTCTGTTAATGCAATGTCTTCTAATAAAAAATTCCTTACTGTTATCACTGCAGTCATCATTTGTGTTTGAATGTCTAAAATTCTGGGTAAATGTTGTTCATCTAGATATTCCTTGATCTTCTTCAATGATATTTGTCGCTTCTTGTATAATTTCATATAATACTGGTAAAACTCTTTTCTCATGTTAACTCCATCACGTATACCTGCAGCATGGAATATGATGAATCAGCAGACGTAAAGCTTCCAGTTCTGTTTTAGCTCTGAGAGAGGGACATAGAAACACAGAAATACTTCGGGGAATCTTCAGGGCAAGCAAACCATTGACCTTGGCCCTGGCTATAGGCAGATCTGAGCAGATAGCAAACCAGAAGGTCAGGGGAGACAAAGGCTGCTTTTAACCTGTGTGGCACTGCTAAGGGGTTAAGTGTTCCCAGATTGGTAAGCCTATCAAAATTAGACAGCCATATTGTGAGACATTGTCTAAGTGTGGCTGTTAATGCTAAATTTAGCACTTCATGGACTGGGCAAGACTTGAGCTCACACATTTTTCTTCCGCTCTACTTCAGTGTCGCTGCAAAGAGGAAGTTAGAAATCTTCACTTCCTTATTCAAACTAACCATAGCTTCTTGTTATATATGAATCAGAAACTTTGCCTTATTTAAATTAAGGCTTACTGAAAAAAAGACAGGATGAGAAATCACAGTTTTACCTTGGCTTGTTTACATGTTTGGCCCAGTTAGGATATAATGGGAAACTAAATAGTTTCTTAAATCAGAAGCAGAAATTTAGATTCCTCTCTTGCAGCCACAGCAAGATAGGGAACAAAAGGAGAATAGCTTGGTCAGTTCATTCTGAAAGAGCTAGACATGAAATTGTTGGTTTTGGTGATAATAATTAGGAACCCACACCATAATTAGCACAGTCTGCCTGACTTTGTTGCCTATCTGCTGAATGCTCAGTTTCACTCTTTTCTCCATGGCACCTGAGCTCCTGGATGCAGAGAAATGGCTGGAACTGATTTGTTGATTGTGAATTCAGATGTTCAGAATTCAGTTGTCATGTAGTAGAAGTAGGGAAAAGCTGGTCCACTAAATGTTTTTGAACTCCAGTTCTTTGCTTTCCTAGGCTTCATGACCAGTGATTAGGGATGAGGGGAATGGTAGTCCAATACCATCTGGAATGCCACAGGTCCCCATTCTCTCTTTTCTGGTCTGACAGAAAGAGGTGCTGGAAAACAGTTTACCTTTGTTGGAAAACATAGGTCATTCTCAGTTACTCTTCTAGACTCATTATTTTCAGTTGTACTGAATCGTTTCCTCTCTACATTTTCATGTCTCACCTTGTAATAATTTTAGCATCTCCTCCCTCCTTCAGACTTGTCTTGCTCCTGAACCTTTGTGTAATTAATTAGCCATATTTGACATTTTTAATTATAGTCTTTCTTGTTCTTCTGGTTCTTTGGGTAAGGAACAATCTGTATTTCTGGAGAATTCAAGAGAGCTGCCTTTTCACTTTTGAGATTTGAAGGAATAGCAACACTGTAAAAAATGTAATAATGTAAAATGTATACATTTTCCCTCTGCCTTCTTCTATATTATCATGTAGGGTCCCCAATCTTTTTTTTCCTGTAGAAGAAAAGCACATGGGGAGGGCAGAAAAATTACCTTCAAAATCAGGTTAGCATCCCCTTTTCCTTCCCTTTATCTGCTCTAATCTGTACCATTGAGACGAATTCAGATTTCTGCATTTCAGTTAATGATAATTATGTCCAAAGTCAGAATTCTGTTCATGGGTCTCCCATGTTGGGTTGAATTTGCCCCAGGACACTCTGTCACAACACGTTTTCATAATCAATATTAAGGATACTTTTGATCTGGACTGTGTAAAAACTTTCATATGAGATATGATATTCCCAAATAAAATGTACATGCATTTCACAGTCTCAGGTCTTTGGAAAGGATAAGAAGGAGAGAGATGGTTGGAACTGACTGCAGGTTTCCAAAATGCAAATCAACCTTTCCATTTCTACTTAAGTAGCAACAAATTAAACATCCAATGCTCTAAAACAAATTCACCTTTGAGTAGAGAAACGCAACAGACAGAAGTGTTCCTTTGTTGTTGCTGCTGTCATTTATATAACTGAGTTTTTCATCCACCTCTTTTGTGGAGCTTACTTTGTCTGTTGTTCACCTATTTGGTGTGATTTTTCTTTGATCCAAGGGCTCAATTTAAAGTATATCCTTGTCATCCATGCATGACTGGCATCTGTAAGAGCCACTATGGTGCCTATAAACACATGCATTTCCCAAAGTCTTACATGAGAAGTTGCTTTATACCAGATCAGACCAATAATCAACTGACTCTGTATTGTCTACACCAAGGGTTCTCAGCCTTTGATCCTCTGGCTGTTTTGTAGAAGCCTCTGTCAGCATGGCCAATGATGATAGACTGTGAAAGCTGAAGTCCAAAAGATCTAGAGGACAAAAGGTTAAGAACCAACCAGCAGTAGCACCCTAGGTTTTCAAACTGGAGTCTTCTCTTTTCCTGCCCATATATCAAGGCCTAGGGACTGTTAGAGGCTGGGGGCTGCATTGCTTCCTTCCAAGAGAGCTTGGAAGGCCATATTGCCCATTAAAAAAATAGCCAGGGAGGGCCACATGGCACTGGGGACTACAGGCAGCCTGCAGGCTGTACTTTGCGCACTCCTGCCATGGATATTGCAAATTCTGTTGGGCCCTCTGCAGAAGATACTGCCATTGCTGAGCATGGGCTCTTTCAGGATTTGGTTTTTATGGATTTTATCCTAGCCAGCCCAAGAGCACATGAGGTTATCCTTGAAAGCGGCCAAGTGTTCAAAGACCCCATTAAACCATCCTACAAAACATCTTCTCAATCTATCCCAAGAATTCAGCAGTTGTTATGTTTATATACATTATGTAGCATTGCAAATTGGGTATCCAGCAGTGTCCAAATCTCATGGGAACAACTGTTAGGTCTGTAATCCCAGAACAATCTCCAGAATATGATATTGAGTAATTTATTAATCATTTCAAAACATCCCTGAGAGTTCTACTCTGATAGACTACACTCCTGATGGATGAATCTATGAACATCTGCTGGTATGAAAGCCAGTAAAATTTGTTTACTTCCATGGTAGGACATCAACCCCTTCTCTAGTATACATTCTGTCTTACCAAAACATTTTCATCTTCCAGCAGGTACAGTTGATTAGCCTGTTCAATTCAGTCAGGTTGTACGTCCCTCATGAAACTTCCAGTGAATGTGACTAGCTTCCATGCTGAGTATTCAAAACATTCTCATCACAATGGCAGGAACAGCAACACACGCTGTACTGTTGACTTTAGGAAAGGCATCCTCTATTAACTGTTTCTGGTCCAGTGTACAAGTGGGAGTCAGGAAAGCTGTCTGGATTTCCCAGGATCTAGACCAGGAATTTAGCACTTCAGTTCTTCCCACTTAACCATAGCGGGACAATCTAGAGATAACCAAGATTTGAGCTGCAAGGTCAGCTATATAATGTTTCTTAAGCCAGAAATTTTATACATAAAAAGCAAAAACAGCTGTTGGTATGACGGAACCAGACCTCTCACAATTGGTCGTAATTGTTGCACTAAAAAGCAAGGCAGTCACAACTTCAGGATACTGCCATGCACTTCTTGCACCTTAATCATTAAGCTTAATGGTCTTGATATAAAAAGATACAGCACAAAAGGGAAAAGTAGATTGTGCTGTGATTTGCTGTCAGGTCAAGTTTGACATAGGCCCCTCCCTAAACTGCAAATCCCAGGATTCCATAGGATGTTGAAAATGGAATAATAGCACTATAACAGTCTAGTGTGGAAATGGCCCCTGTGATCACTTGCTGTGCTCACATCTTGTAAACTCATGGCCATGGCTTCTTTGACTAAACCAATCTATCTGTAATGCAGTCTTTCTCCTTTCCTGCTGCCCTCTATTTTGCTGAGAATTATGTCTTTTCTAGTAAGTCACATCATCCCATGATGTGTCCAAAGTATAACAGCCTCAGCTTAGTCATCTTGGCTTCCAGGGAAAATTCAGGCTTGACTTCCTCTACAACCCATTTGTTTGTCTTTTTGGCAGTTCATGGAATATGTTGCACTTTTTTCCAGGACCACATTTCAGATGCATTGGTTTTCTTCCTCTCAGCTTCTTTCAGTGTCCAGCTTTCACACCCATATATAGAAGTTGTGCATAGGAAAATTCTGACTTTGGTATCTACTGATGTATCTTTACGCTTGAGGATCTTATTTAGCTCCAGCTGCAGGATGTCAGCAATGAGAGATGACACACTGGCAGAGGGTTTCTCAAAGACAGTAGCAGCCACACCTTAGCTAATTCTGAAGGAGTTAGTAGTAGTGCTCAGAAGGCAGCAGTGGTAAGCTATTCCTAAACATCTTTTACCTTGAAAACCCTATGATGAAACAATCAAAAACAAGTTTACTCAGATAACCAATTTAATATAAGACAAGTCTTATAATGAGCAGCTATAAGACAATCAGAAGTTGCTGTTCTTGTGATAAGCAGCTGGAAAGGAAACTAAGAGGCAAACAAGTCAGTGGCAACCGTCTTTGCTTTTTCAGATGGAAAATTCACTTTGCAGAAGCTGCTTCAAATGGATTTGTGATGCAGCAAGCTGCTTCATGTGGCATGTACCACATGAAGCAATTTGAAAACTTTACAGCAGCTGTAATGTGGATTGGGACTAATACTTCTGATTGGTGGAGAGCAAGGGTTGGGGAGGGAGATAGTTTTTGGACTACAATTCCCAGAATCCTCTATCCAGGATGGGCTGTAATCATACTGACTTGAGGATTCTGGGATTCGTTGACCAAAAATAACTTTTTAAAGCTGTCAGTGAGCGAAGAACAGAGGAGTCCCTGATTGCCACCTACAGGATAGTCTTCTGGATTGTCATTCGTTATTTTCCGTAATGTGAAAGCCCGTAATATGAATTGTGTGGGGACAAAGGGGCTTTTTTTCTTTCTTGGGAAGTAATGCACCGTAGAGTCTTTAAATTAATCATTCATGGATCAAACAGAGCTTTTTCTCAGGCGTAATACACTGGTTGTTCACCATGCTAATGAGATCTGGGCTTTGTGGAATAGGACTTCTCTGTGTACTTGCACTTCATCATCAGTTTCGAAATAAATAAATGGAGTGTAGCTAAATGCATTTTTTTTCTCCCTGAAAAGTTCTGTCTTTGATTGCCATGCTGCATGTTTTTGTACTGTATTCTGCTGATAATAAGAAGCAAATTCATATTCTGAGATTTATTTGCCAAGGCAGAAAGAGTAGGTGTTATTCAATAGATATCAGCCGTTTACATCTCAGTGTTTTTTCAGAGAAACCCATCTCTAAATGAGCTCCTAAAATATAACAATAGTATTCTTGCCAGTAATGGTTTTCATTTTTGCCACAACATAATGTTTCTTTTGGCGTTATTCCTAATTTGGTAGCAATAAACTTTCCCTTTGCAGTGAATAAACAAAATGTTTCTAGCCATGATCATGTAAAGATTACATTATGTGAATATTTTTGTGGATATTTGTGGATATTTTGTCTCTTGGTCAATCATACGAAAAATCTTGAGTTCGTCTTAGCCAGGGGTTAGAAGCAGTATTGAATAACTGGGTGCCAATACTTACGATCTCTTTCTTAAAAAGCATATTTTATGCCATTTCTTTTTCTAACCTCTCCACGAGTTCTTAAGAGTGTGATATGTGGGGTCAGAGCTTGGAAAATTACTCATTGGGCAATAACTTACAATGGTACTGTCTGACTGGAGGATTCTGGGAGTTGTAGTCGAGGAAAAGAACTTCTCCAATCATTGGGAGCTTATCCATCTGATAAGATCCCCTCTCAGGCCCACATACCTTTTAGTAAATCTCATTAGACTCAAGTAGTCATTTCTGCCTAGATATATATAGGCTTACACTGTAAGTTATTTTAAACAGATCATTCTCAGACATCACAAATTTTAATTATGATGGCTGTTTGCCTTTCTTTGATCAGTATTAATTGATGAGATTTTATTACACATACATGCACACCTACACATTTGTACATTGTTTTAGATACTTACCATTGCAGAAAATGTGAAGGGTACATAAAATAAAATACAGAACTTAAAAATACAGAATTATGTATTTTAAGCGTGCCTACCTCAGTGAAAACTAGAAGTAACAGACCTTGCTTCTGAGTAGACATATGACTGCCATGGGGAAAAAATTTTAGAAGTGACAGAGTTTCCCTTTTTGATCTGAAGGGAGGAATACTTCCTTAAATGAAACACCTAGACTAGATCTTCTTATCTTGAAAAGCCATTGCATAGTTAGAATATATGATACTGAGTTGGAAAGACTAATGGTCCCACACAAGATGAGGTAAGTGTTTTGTAAGGGTAGCAAAACAGAAGGCAGTACTTTTATTGTTGTTGTGTACCTTCAAGTCGTTTCTGACTTATGGAGACCCTAAGGAGAACCTTTCACGGGGTTACCTGGGGCTGAGAGTGTGCAACATGCCCAAGCTCACCAGTAGATTTCCATGGCTGAGCAGAGAATCAAATCCTGGTCCTCAGGATCATAATCCAATGCTCAAACCACTATACCACACTACCTAAAAGCACCAGGTCATATCTGATTTTGGAAGGTAAGCAGAGTCAGCCCTGGTTAGTACTTAGATGGGAGGCCACCAAAAAACACCAGATGCTATATTTTAGAGGAAGGAACTGACAAAACCACCTCTGAGTATTCCTTGCCTAAGAAAATCTTATGAAATTCATGAGATCACTTTTAATCAACAGGCAACTTGAAGGCACATACATGCACATACACACCCACCATTATCAGAGCAACCAAGGAGCAAAATGCTTCACAGCACACTGGCTCCTTCATCAGACATAGATAGTAAAATTCATTTAGAAAGAAAAATTGACGGTGTCAGTATGACAGATCTGCATCTTACTTGTTTAAGATGGTCTTGAGAAGAGGTCATAGCAGATACAGGCCACAACCTTTTTCGACTTTAACAGAACTTGAAACAAAGGCAGTAAAAGAAATATAGTAAAATTTCCTTCTCCATTAGCAGCACCAAATCCGTTTGAGATCTGGCCCTGTCTGTCCTTTTGAGGCCAAAAGCCACTTTGTAGGCAGAGTACAGGAAACCTCTGTAGTAGCTTCTCTCTGTTAATTCTGGAGATTAATTAGCTGTTGTAAAGTGCCAGTTAAAGTCAGTTTCAGATTACTTTACCTGATGTTAGAAATAAAAGCCTCAGTGAGTAAGTCCCAGTCAGTTAACTTCCTTTATGTTATGTTAGTATCCCCTTCTCCAGTGGCTAGAATGCAGAAATGGGGAGGAGGGGTCGGGTTTAGCCATACAATAAAATCCAAAATACACATCATGGTGGTACCTTTACTAGGAAAACCAAAAGGTGCAAATATATCACATTAGCATTTGAAGTTCGCTGACTTCCATCTGGCACAGATGGTAAAAACTATTAAAGGAGGGGCGGGGCAAGTTAGCATTAAATGTTCATCTGAGATTGACTTCATTATTATGAACCCAGGCAACTTTTTAAAGGATGTTTTCAGAGCCCTCTGGAGAGGTTATTCTAAGTGTATGAGGTATAGGAAAGAACCTAATTCAAAATATTGATGTATTTTGATAGATCAGACTTTCTTCAGGTTGGCTTCTTAAATAATCCGTCTTCTTACTCACATTTTCTTTCAGATTAGGAGCAGGGGTGAGCACCCGATAGTCTCAATCCAGCTCCCAGCTCTGAAAAAATCATCCTATTTGTTCATCTCCTTCTTTTTTCTTTTTCTAAGACTTTTTCTGACCTAAAATGGAGAGGGATGCATTTAATGGCAGATAATACCCCATAGTACAGCCATGGGACCTATCATGTGAGGGTACTATTTTGTCATGGTAGCTAGCCAAGGTCTTGGAAAGGGCAGAAATGGTTCCCAGATTCTTGGAAGTTGCCCACCTGAGTCAGAGGAAAAAAACCAAACAGGTATATTCCTTTCTTCTCACAAGGGTGATATATTTTTGCAGAGAGTTGTGCTGTGCCCACATCTGAAATCATTGCTGTCGAGGAAACAGAAATCGATACAAAACAATCTAAAACAGCGAAATGGCAAAAAATGGCAAAACCACACGCATTCACAGGTAATACAATACGGACATCATTTTTTATAAAATATTTTAATTACTTATAAGGAAGTGACAATAATTCTTTGTGTACATTCTGTGGTGCAAAATAAACCTCAGATCAGTTGGCCACATTTAAGTATAAGACTAAACTATGGTTTAGTGTTATAGGAACAAGTTCCAGCAAGCCTTAGGCTTGTGTGGTCATCTGCCTCCCTCCTTCTTTAAAGTTGCTATGAGGAAGAGAGTAATTTCTGACCAACCTTGATTTGGCATTACATTTGAATCCAGGCAAACTGTATGGTTAATCTTAACCTTATTTCACTAAAACAATCCAGCTTCCATCGTTGGACAATGAAACTCCCTTTTTTCTACAAACTATACTTATAATTAAACACAGATTAGGCTTCAGATGTAATGCTAAACTGTGGTTATTCAGAAATGGAAGCAGACACTTCCCGGCTACTCATTGTGGTCACACTGGAGGAGGAAGTGGATGGATGCGAACAAATGGTTCCCACATATTTCTTGCCTGTAATAATAAACTATAGTTTATCACTGCATTTGAATTCAGTAAGTGAAAACATCCAGTAGAAAATTTCCTTTTGCTCCATCTTATTGTTAGTATGACATTTTTTTATTGGTATATGTGTGAAACGTAATAAAGATTAGAGTATCTGGATATGGAATTAAGGTTCTGCTTTCGGTTCAACACAACATTAAAGTGGCTGAAAACAGATTGCTATACATGCTACATGTGTGTTTATTTATGTTTCAAGGGGGTGAGGGGAGTGTTACCACTCTTCCTTCTCCCCAGATTTCTGAGCAGGTACAATAAGTGGGTTATGATGATTTGGGGGACCTTTTTACCAAGAGATTGCGTGCCCACTTGAGTAACTGATTACTTAATAAATGGTTGTTTCCATCTGATAAGCTTTGGGGAGTGTGAGTCCCTTTCTCCTTCCTTCCACAGCCTTCCTTCACTTTTCACCTAAGAGACTATTTCCACTGCAGAAGGCATGACATCATTGACCACTGCTGCCAGGATTTCCCTTTCTGCCCCTTTTTCTACAAAATAGACTTTTAAGCAGTATTCTAAGAGGAATTTTATTGTTTTCAATATTTTACATCTTACTTTTTGATTCCTAATGTCAATTATTTCTGCATTTTCACAGAACATAATAGGCCAACAGAACACTGAGATGAAATGTTTCTATTTGTCCCATAGTTAATGTATTTTAAAAAAAATAATCTAAATCGAGGCCATTGTTAGACGCTTTCCAAGGTTTGTTGATGGCTTAAATTCTGGAAAGGTTTTTTAAAAACTAAGAAGATGCAGAAATCTCAAACATATTTGACCCATAAAACTGTTATGACTGCCTTCTTCATCTGCATTTTAAAAAGTTTTACTTACAGTGTCCCCTCCACATTTGCAAGGGTTTGGGATACAGAACCCTTGTGAAAGTATGAAAAAACACAAATAACTCCTCCTTTCATGATCCCCCTCCCATTCCCTTCCAGAGCTCCCCTTTCTCATTCCCTTGCCTCTGGCCCCAGCGCTCCAAGTGGAAAGAAAAAAGACAAGGTGAAGGGCTTACTGGTACTTTCCCTTCAGACAGAGAAGAGTGAAGCACTGAGTTCTGGTATTCTAGCTACTTCTGGATGCCATCTTGAGAAAGGAGATTCCTCCTAGGGGGAAAGATAGGAGCAAAGAGAGCACCTGACTCATCAGCAGCCATTACACAGCAGAATGTGCAACCAAATGGCAAAGACGACACACCTCCAGCAGTGGGGGTGGAGCTTTGCTTACCCAAAAGTTAAAAATACCCATTTTAAAACTCAAGCCTCAGAAGCCTGGGGTGAGGAATGCATGGGAATGGGGGCAGGAAAAGGGAGGGAGGGAGGGAAGGAGGGCAGGCAAACATGTGTCTCACAAATAATTCAATTTGCAAAGGTCAAACTATGAATATGGAGGGAGGACTGTATTTATGTTTCCTACAAATGGCTTTCCTAACAGAAAGGAAGAAAGAAATATTTGACTTTAGAATGTAACATTTTAAATATGGTAACCCCGTCCGAAACAATTTTTTCTCTTTTATAAATTCTTTGTGAATATCTAATGAATAAGTATAGTTTTACCCTTTACAACAGTGATATATCAAATGAATATTGTGGAGGCTTCATATATATGGTAACATGCAAGTATGATTTTATATACGTCACATGCTTTTGTAATGATAAGTGACCTCTGAAGCTGAATTTTGCAGCATCCATTTTGAAAGCTTTTCCAGTTATGGGAAGTGTGAGTCTTGGAAAACCCAAAAAGACCCTAAGCCAGTTTTATAAAATCCAATTTTAATTTGGAATCTTCCACCCTAAACATGGTCCTCATCTCTCATAGATTCGTTCCAGCATAGCAAAGGAGAGACTGTGCTAACAAGAAAGTCAAGTCTTTCTTTGAACTGACTAGATGATCCTGGCTAAGTATCCCCTTATCTCTTATTGCCTTAGCCGTCCCTCTGGTCTATGGAGACAGTAATGCTAGCCCTACGCTCTAGGAGTGGTAGAAGGTTTAGTCTGCAATCCCATTTCCACTGAGATAGGAGAAGGCCTCAATGAACTCAGTGTGATTCATTTCTAAGTGTATGTGTTACTGTTCTTTGAACAATGCCAAGCTTTATGCAAATGCAAAGTACCATTATTTTTGAGAGTTAATTTCACAGTGTGTTTGAAAATTATTTGTAAAGAGAACTCTGACTCTCTAATTTGTATAACTATATTTTTTTCAATATAGTGTACCACGTGAAGAGGGCACAAAATCACCGCTGGCGGTGCAACGATGTGACATTCTGGTGTGCTGATGAGCATCTTTGTAATCGGTGGATCCATGCACTAAAAGAATTACTTGATTTACAGAGTAAGATCTAGGGGAAGAAACTGGCTTATAATTCTTGGGTAGAAAAGGGGGTAAGGAGTAGGCAAGTGAACTCAAACAGACTCCATGTGGCTATTACCAGCCAAGAGTAGCAAGGCCCTTACCCTGCTTCTGCCAATATGTAATGGGGGTATATAAATTAAAGGATGGTGGGAACTGTATGGGTCAGTCCTACTAACGTTTCTCCAAAGCAAACATCATTCACTGACTTCCACACAGCTTGGCGGGTACTTTGCTAGAATGTGCAAGAGAATCTTTTCTATCCTCCAGTCTCCCCACTCTGAAGGGTACAATTCTTAAGATTTACCCACTTGTTCTTTGGCCTTAAATAAGTTACAGAAGGATACATTTTGCCTGAGCATGAGGTGAACCATCTTAATAGCAAGAAAAGTTTAACAATGGAACTAGTAACTTTCAGAGGTAGTGGGCTCCCCTCCAGTTAAGTAATGGCTCCTGAATGGGTAGATTTCCTTCCAGCTAAGTACAAGTCTCTTTCTTCCTTCTTTGAGAGACCAGGCACACTAAGCTAAGACAAAGTGAATCTTGGAAATGCATTCTGCTTTCCTCCATAAAAACTCTACAACACAGGAGTTCCAGTATAGAGGAAGACACGTATTTTACAAACACCGTACTTTATATAAGTTTTTGCCCAACTTTTAGAGAAGGAAAACCAAACTGTACACATCAGAGATTTTAGAACATGTTTTCAAATTTTTGATAATATGTAGGGAAGGCATAAGCAGGATTGGTTACTACAAGACTATTTATCATGTACTGAAAGTAAGGCTAAGGCTAAATTGCATTCTTATAGTTATGTGAGAGAAAAAGGCTTCTCTGCCAAATTTCCATCATGGGTGGCATCTCTGTGAGGCCTTTGCCCTAGTTGCAATTAACAATAAAGAAGCCATGATTTTCATATCTGCTCTTTTCCTCTATTCCTTAGCCATGCAGGATACTCTGGCTCTCAGTTTACTGTACTAAGGGCCTTTCTCCCCTACACTGTTATGATGCTATTATTCTACTTTCAACATCCTGTGGAATTCTGGGGTTTGTAGGTTACTGAGGCCAAAGAATTCTAAAGGCCTCTTCCTAAACTGCAGGATTCCCCAGGATTCCATAGCATGTTGAAAGTGGAATAATAACATTATAACAGTGTAGTGAGGAAATGGTCTAAATATTGAGTTCACTTAAATGAGGGTGGGCAAAAAGTAGACTCTGTGTGCCCCAAGGCTGGTTTTGAGGCACCCAAGGGTTCCCACCAGAAGGTGAGCGGCGTATTTGCCACGTTCTGCCCACTACCTCTCCTGAAGGAGCCCTGGTGGCACAGTGGTTAAATGCCAGTACTGCAACCACAAGGTTGTGAGTTCGATCCTGCCAGGCTCCAAGGTTGACTCAGCCTTCCATCCTTTCGTAGGTCGGTAAAATGAATACCCAGCTTGTTGGGGGCAATTAGCTAAAATACATTGTAAACCGCTTAGATAACACTAGTTGATAGGCGGTATAGAAATAAATGCTATTGCTATATATTAATGCTATTGAATTGTCTTAAGACAGGGAGATACCATTTAAATCAGAGGATCCTGGAGTAAGGGAGGAAATCCAAAGGACGTGTGGGTTATTTAGGTTATTTAAAAAAGCAGAGGCGGGAGGGAGGCTACAATGGGAAGTTAACTGCTTTCCGAGATCTGACAGAGGGTCAATGCAGCCCCTAATCCCAGGCAGTTGACCACCATCAGACTGAGAAGTCTATCAGTTCTCCTTCAACTCTGATTCTTCCAGCAATATCTCAAAAGTTTAGAATATTGGTCCTAAATTAATCTCAGGGGCACACATTGGTATGATTGGTGTAAGTTAACTGTGCATGTATGCACTGGTATTTTGGGTGTTTCCTGTTTGTTTGTTTGTTTGTTTGTTTTGTTTGTTTGTTTGGTACTGACATGGAAGCCTGTTACTAACAGAATTAAATAAAATAGTAAAAGCTAAACTGTTTTTAGAGAAAGTTAGTTTTTAATCTTACAGAGTTTTTCGTGCAATTTCAGTTAACTGATTTGGAAAACAGAACCCATGAGCGCGCAAGGTTTCTGTGGTTGCAGTTAGTGGATCTAATAAGTACTTTTAAAAAGCGACAAGGGTATATTTCAGGGGATCATTCAAATATTTTGCTGTTTTTTTCTAACTGCTGTACAGCAGGCATCCTGGCAAAAGCCTAGTGCATGCTGTTTTCTTCATCTGATCTTTTCACTAAGTTCAGTACTCTAGGATTTACTACATTCTGGAAAGAACACAAAGTTAGAGGAGAAATAAAGTTATCACAGTAGTTAGTAACTGCAGAGAAAAAAATATCAGAACAGGAAACAATGGATTTAGATCAAAATGAGGGCCAGAACAGCTCAAACTACTAACATTCAAGACAAAGAATCAAAAAAGCAGCAAAATAAATCAGAGAAGTATATATGGAATCTTAGGGTTTTAGAGCTGGGCTGGACTAGATTGCAAATGAAAGGATTTTTGGTCAAAGCTGGTTGAAATAAGGAAGGAAATTAGTTTGTAAATGGTAGTGGTAAGAAGTGCAAGGCATAAAGTTGAAATTGACCCTAAACTGAAAAGCAAGTGTATTCAACCCTGGCAGAGAGTTTGTGGGAAATATTTGGAAACCAAAATAACAGCTTTTATTCCATTTAAGTAGTTGTTTAAAATAGTCTGGGCTCACTGACATTATTTGTAATGGCCATATTATTGTCCTGTTTGTGTTAGAATTCTGATGTATAGGAAGTGAATGAATCCTCTAAACTTTTAGCCAAACTTTATACCCTTTTCCACTTTGGCAGCCTCTAGACCAAAGCACTTACTTGTATATATTAATCCATATGGTGGAAAGAAACAAGGGGAAAAGATATATGAAGAAAAAGTAGCTCCCCTCTTTAGTTTGGCTTCCATCACCACTGATGTTGTAGGTAAGTTGTGTGAAATGATTCACTATTAAAATTTCTATATTGCAGACAGTGCATTTAAAGTAGCTTTATATTGTTCATGCTTCAGAAGGAACTGCCTTGAATTCAGCCTGATGATTTTGCTTTATCAAAATGTTTGTGGAAGTGATGTTGAATCTCTATATACTGAACCTGAAAAGACTGGGTAAAGATGAAGAGTTAAGACCATTGAAATCAAGGAAGCCTTAAGTTAGTCTGAGTCCCATTGGTCTACTCTAAATATGAATAAACTGAGATCTGTCCTACTGTGCCAGAGAAATACCTTGGCCTATTTTGTCTCTCATGGACACAAGGGTAGATAGGCGCGATGGCCACAATCCAGCATGAAACTGGGCATGTTGGAGCCTGTTGGTTACAGTACCCTTAAGTGTATCTAAAAGTACTTATGGTGGCACATAAATTTAAAGAACTTTTATTACAGTCTTTAAAACTCTGCTATTGTCTGTTGTAGGAGAGAGGTAGATATTCTCCTGAAGGCCAGTCACTTGTAGCCAATCCCCATTGTTCTCAACTTTCCGGAGGGAACCTACTGCCATCTACATTGCTATTCATAACATGTAACAGAGCAGAGATGGGGAACATACAGACGTCATGCAACTCCTAGTGGCCATAGCTAGATGTGCCAAGGTGGAGAAGATTGCAGGGACTTGTAGTCCAATGACACGTGAAGGGCCACAGATTTTCTGTCCCTGTAGTACAGATGTGACCTTTGACTGAGATTTCCCATTCAGTCCACATGGGAGATTGGAAGCTCAAGCAGTGCTATTTGAAATCTTATTTCCCTTTTCCATGAACGCCTATATTTTGAAGTGGCTCCTTAGACCTTTTCAAGCGAGTCAGTTAACGGAGATACTTCACAAACATGCATTTTATATTAAATGTATTAGTATTAAATATAGGAATAGGATGCTATAAACAGCAGCATAAAGCCATGAGACTACCAATGGGGCACAATAGTCTGATGCTGGACATATACATCAGATCTCTTGATTCCGCCAGGTGTGTTGTGCTACAGTACAATCCATCACTTCCACTTGTAAGCTGCATGGAGATATTGAAACAGCAAGAGCACCAGCCATCTGAACTGTGTGGGATGTCAACTGTGACTCTCAGTTGTGTGTCCAATGAGCCTCTCCTTCTCCCACACCACTTCTGATTGTTTTCTCAATATGCTGAGAAATGCTCCTAAGAGATCAGATAACTGATGGGCTTCCAACAAGTTATTTCTTACACACAAAAAAGATTACTTTTAAAAAACCGCTGTGAAAATCCCAAGTATTTTTAGTTCCTCTCATATCTGACACGTGAATACTTTCCAAGTCAGTGGTGTACCCTGTATCCCAACACTGTTGTAGTTTTCATTTGGAGCAGTAGGTTGATCGCCATTTGGTAACTGGTAGACATTTGTGTGTGTGTGTCTTCAGAGCTTGGAAAAGCCACTGATCATGCTGAGAGTTATAATTAAAAAAAAAGAGTAACATTTACAAACTCTACATACTTTGTAGACGTATTTAATGTTGGGTTTCTTATTAATGACCTGTTTTTCCCTCTGAAACAGTGTAGGGGTTGAAGAAACAGTTGGCAGCTGGGTTTAGCAAAAAATCTTTTGAGCCTATTGTCTGTTGTGAAGGAGAAGATGGGACAAGAGAAGAGAAAGAATATGGCACAACAACTTCAGTTCAGGTTTCATTATATAAGCCAGGACTGGGGAATTTGGGGCCCTTTAGATAATTGGAACTATAATGCCCACAATCCTTTAGCACAGGTTGTGCAGGATAAAGGTAATGAGGCCTGTAGGCTGAAGCATCTTGAGAACCAAAGGTTTCCCGCTGCTGACAGAAGCCAGAATTGTAGTATCATCTCACACACCATAGTTGTGGTAGTGTGTGTTATCAGCGTAGTTTTCCACAGAAGTTCTGCAGTGCCCCATTTCAGGGAGAACTATAACTACATTGAATAATGTGATGACATCTTGCTGAAAAATGGGGAACTGCAGTGTGATTGGATGTGATTCAACTTGGGCTGTTGATTTTTCAGACTGCTGCCACCTCACGCTTATTAGCAGTTTACTTGTGGAGCCTTCTACCTTGGGCACCTGCATAGTCTTCAACTTGGGGAAAAAAACACCAAGAACCAAAACAGTTGTGACCAAGGGGAAATAATTCTATCTGTCTGATAGTTAGTGTCTTGGCTTATTGAATGTTCTGTCTTCATTTTCTTTCCTCTCTCATAGTTACTGAACATGCCAATCATGCTAAGGATAATTTATTTGAAGTCAATCTAGATAAATATGATGGGTAAGTTCCACTCTCTTTCTTGGACTAATCTTTTTCACAAAGAGCACATAGACTGCAAGTGCTCTGTTTTCTAGAAAAGAGGGATGTTCATTTCCATGACAGAGGCCACTCATGGCAAGGACCCCACAAGGAGGGTAGTAGGTGTGCCATACCTTGGTAGAAACAGGAAGACCAGTGGGGCTGGTATTAGCAAGAGTCCCACACATCTGCTTGCCTCTCCAGCTGCCCGAGGCCCCCTCCCATCATCAGTCCTCTCTAACTTGATAAAAGCTATGCAGATGCTATAATGCATTATAGAATGAGATTAGTCAACACCCAACAGCATACATGTTTCTCTCAGACCACTGCCTGAAATTTGCTCCTCCAAAACTGCAATGCTGAAAATTAGTAGTAGCACCACATCAGGCTAGTGGGAGACTCTGGCACCCTACTGCATCATAGGGAACTGCTTCAGTTACTACTGAGTTTTTTATGGCCCTGTGGCTGCTGCTGAATCATCACTGAAGCACAGATAGTGCTAAGCCATGAGATAGAGACTCAGATTCACCCAAAGGAGCCTCAGGTTCAAGTCCACGAACTTTATCTTGGGTCAGTCATGTTCTCTTACCAGCATCTGCTTTACAGGGTAGTTTCAAAGAAATAAGACGGATGTGAACCTTGGAATCTATGGAGGAAAGGTGAGCTAGAATGTAATAAATGAGCAGACAAAGAAAATAGAAACAAAACCACCCAAGCAGAAAGACAAGATTGTGGCCTGAACATTAGAATGAAAACTAGACTTAACTTTTTACACATGTACCAAAATTGTTCACAACTGGATTAAATGAAGTACTTAGTTTAGCTGCACTGCAGAGAGATGTTTGAATGTGTTCTGCCATTCCTTTCTGATTGTTTGGTAGGTTTATGAGAAGCAGTAATGAGTTGATTATTGCTTAATGAAACAAAAGCTTCTGTCAGCCAATAAAACCTGAAGTAAAATTCTACAACACCTATCAACTGTTTAGAGTAAGGAAACATTTACATGTTTATAGTCCTCACTAGTATACCCTCTGTAAATGCAACAATTTGTTAATGTTCTTTTGGAGAAAAAAAAGATATGCCTTCCACAAATAGCCACTTAGACTAATTTCCATTCTGACCTGTGTCTGTAGATAATGTTTATTACTTCTCAGGGCTTTGCAATCTTATTGTTTAGATGACAATCCCCAGAATCCCTAGCCAACCTCCCTCATTCTGGGAGTTTTAGCTTTTCCAAACTGCCAGAACTATATGTTAACCATCTAAAACTGGTCCTTAGGTATAGCAAAGCTTATAAGTTGCTTGAGTGAGAGAGCAAGGACACCACCACAGCCCAAAGATCTCATTCCGTACTCTAAACTTACAACTGGAGCTTCATCTTCTTTTGCAATCCCTGTTCATACAGAAATTAATTAAACTGCAAATTATGTTGCTAATATAAGTGCTCCTAACAAAGTCACAATTCTTTGGACATTAATCCTTCCCTAATTACTACAACACTGAGTCAAATAGTATTGGGATTCCAATTACCACGGGTGTGTAGATGGTTGCAGAAAGGGACAGGCATCTTGTACCATTCTGGAGGCTGAGAATATATGGATGTTGTAGTTATAGACAGATCAGCTGGTAGTTCCAAGCAGCATTTAGGAAAAGGCTTTCGGTTTATCTTTTTCAGACAGGCTGTCCATCTAAGAGTAGATGATAAGGGCTTGAATGCAGAGCAGCGGGCTTTCCCCCAACCAACTATGGCCTGCAGTAATATTCCACAAGTAATATTTTTGTGATGTCATTCTCAGGCAGCATGGTCAGGGGCTATGCTGACTGGAAGATCCTGGTAGTTCTTATTCCAAAAGGGAATTTTTCCAAACTCTGCCTGTATTACTCTCACTGCTTCTCAGGAGAACATAATTTAGCCAGTTATTGAATTCCTAGAGTCCAATTCAGCAGTCGTTAGAATGAAAGCAAACCAGTTTCTGTTTGAAGAAGAGCAAGTGTGCACAAGCTTTCAAATAGATCAGGCTCAACTTGTCAGCTCAGCATTCTTTTATAAGTTTCAGAAATAATAACTTTCCCATGGGGCATTTTTTTTACTGATGATAAACGATCTCTCCTTCCCACTTGTCCCAAATATCTCTTTAATGAAAGAGATACCTCTTTACTGAAAACAGCCCTCAAGGGATTTTATCCTGTGAAAGACATCTCTCATAGTTTTTGCTTTCAGTTAGTAGTTTTAAGATCCACTCTGAATTGAACACTAAGACCCAGCAAGGCTTTCTTGTGCTTGTCCCTTAGTAAACAATCACTGCAGAGCTCAAACATTGCATTTAGAGATGTAGCAAATGTCTTCCTTTTTGTCATGTCTGCATCTTTTCTGTATCCAATACATAACATTGATTTAGTTGCCAGCTGTACATAGATAACTAAATATAAAACCAGTTTTTTTCTGGAGAATACTAACAGTAGGGTATCCACACTATACAATTATAGTGCTTTGATACCACTTTAACCACCATGACTCTGTCCCGTGGAATCCTGGAGTTTGCAGTTTTCCTAGGCATATGCACAGCTAGACTGACATTTAAGGACATCTCAGTCAACATAGAAATTTCCTTTTGCTATCTGAATTTGGAAGCACATTCTCCAAAGCAGCAGTCAGCCTGGTATATAACAGGTAGTGGTCTGTGGTCATTATAAATTGCAACCATTTTGTTGAAATCTCCAGTTAAAAAAGGAAGTATTCCACAGTGTGTACTGCCTGTCTGGGTGTTTGCCTTGTCTTCCTCATTTTGTTTCACAAGATGTTTGTGATGCTTCTCACATAAGAACCACTGAAGCTAGGCACAATGATTTTAAAATTTCAGCAACAACCACAGTTCTCCACCATTTAATTTTATGAAATTATATTTTGAATTATATTTTCAAGATACATTATCTGCATTAAACCAATCCTGAGAAAGTTGATAGAGCAATGTAAAGCAAAGACTTCATCGAATTAATGATGTCTTTTACACATTGGAGCCTTTGACACATTCATTTATTTACTGTCAGTGTGAGTTTTAATTTATGTATTTTCCGGCAGTGTTGTTTGTGTTGGTGGGGACGGAATGTTCAGTGAAGTGATGCATGGTCTGATTGGAAGAACACAGAAGGATTGTGGCATAGATCAAAATAATCCCAAAGCACCATTAGTCCAATGCAATATCAGGATTGGCATAATCCCTGCTGGTAAGAATTGCAACACAGTTAACGTCCTCTGTCCTTTATCATTATTATTGTTGCTATTGTTATTTATTAATCAACATTGAGCCAAAATTAACCTTTGAAAAAGCAGAAGTTTTATTTATTTGGGAGCAAGTTTGTTTATATAGGAGCCATAACCCATATTAAAGCAACTATCATAGAACTGCAATACTGATGTTGTTAGAAATAGCTATATGAAAACTGTGGCTTTCCGGACATTTTGGACTGTGTTTCCTATATTTCCATTAGCTTTGCTGGCTAGGGCTATTGGGAGCTGTTGTCCAGTGATATCTGGAGAGCCCGTGGCGGCCCAGCCCCAGTGTAAAGAAAGAAGGAGAAACAGGTTCAGACCTACTAGCTATATTCCCCAAGGGCCCAGCTCCATGCATTTATCTGAAGCTGTGAGTATTTGTGTTCACAAGTTCACATGAATCTATGGAGGTCAAGGGGGCATTGTGAAAGTCAAGCCAGAAGAGATTATCTCACTCACTCCTCTCACCTTCTACACGTTCATTCTACATGGATGAATATGTGAACTACTGTGGCACCTAAGAGTTCAAAGACATCAAGTAAATCAGGGCTGGGAAACTTGTGGCCCTCTATGTACTGTTGAATTCTCATTTGCCCTAGCCGGTCTGGCCAGTGGTAAAGAAAGGAAGCAGCAGTTACTCAGCTTGAGAAGCACTGCTCTGGATGCTGTCTGGTGTGGTAGACCAGCAATTTTCTTTCCAGTGT
The DNA here is from genome assembly GCA_948472985.1 of Iguana delicatissima. NCBI lineage: Eukaryota > Metazoa > Chordata > Lepidosauria > Squamata > Iguanidae > Iguana > Iguana delicatissima. The sequence goes on from CAOKZL010000420.1 coordinate 423,001, forward strand.
GGCAGGGACTGGTACCGTACTTATGCCATGTTATTTTTATATTCACATAGTTCCCTGGAAACTCACTGTGGACTAGTAAGTGTTGGTTCACTGACTGGCACCAGTCACTGAACTACTTCTTTGAGTAGTACTGATCTAGAGAGTCAGAAATTCCTCTTCCCTGCAGTACACACAGTGGCTTGTAGAAGAATCCACACATGCCCCCTTGACTTTTCTACATTTCTACAAACTGAAATGGATTTCATTAGCATTGTTTCCACTACATGTTAATGGGATATCCAGTACTGTCTTATTATGGCACAAAATCTAAGCAAACAGGCACTTGTTTTTGTTTTGTTTTTCACCTCCTTTCCTCTAACACATCTCAAATAAGCAGTTGTGCAACCCACTGCCTCTAGATGTCACAGAAATCATGGAGTGTCCATGTGCCATTCTAGTACCACATAATCTCATAGTAAATGCACATGTTTCTGGAAGGCCCCAGAGTTTGTTGGAGAGCAATTCTAATCAAGCAGCATCATGAAGGCCAAGGAGCTGTCCAAACAGTTTGGAATAAAATTATATAAAAACACCAAACAGGGTAATGTTATTCTTTTTAAAAAAATTCCAAACTGTGAACATCCTCCTTTAAATCCATTGGTACAAATTGATAAGAGTATGGCTAAATTGCTACTGCTCAGAGAAGGCCATCCACCACAACTGAGTGACTGAGTAAGGAGGGCATTAGTCAGAGAAGCAACCAGGAGGGCAGGGGTGACTCTGAAGATCTGCAGCTGAAATGGGAGAGATTATCTGTGAGACAAATACCACCAGGATGCTCCACAAGATGTTCTTCTAGAAGAGTGACAAAAAGAAAACTGTTGTTGAAACAAACCTATATCAAATCATGTTGGGAGTTTCTGAAAAGGCATGTGGGAGACACTGCAAACATGTAATAAAAGGTTCCCTGGTCTGAGGAGACCAAAATTAAGTGTTTTGGTCTTGCCTTAAAAAGCTGTGTATGGTACAAAGCCAAAAGTGCTCATTGCCTTGAGAATACCATCCCCATAGTGAAGCATAGTTCTGGCAGCTTTATGCTATCGGGATGCTTTTCCTCAGCAGGGACTGGGAAACTGGTTAGAATGGAAGGAAACATGAATGGAGCCAAATACAGGGCAATTATAGGAGCAATACAAGAATAAAACCTGTTTCAGTCTGCAGTCAGACTTGGAATTGGGGTGGAGGTTCAATGATCCCAACACACAGCCAAAGTAACAAAGGAGTGATTTAAAAACAAGAATCTGAAAGTTTTAGAATAGCAATTTACCGAGAAGAATGCGCAAATATTGCATGATCCAAATGTGCAAAGCAGATAGCCACTAACCCAAGAAGACTTGCAGCTGTAATGGTTGCTAAAGGTGCTTCTAACAAGTATTGACTCAAGGAGGTGAATACTTTGCAACAAATAAGTGCCATATATATGGGTGTGTGTGCGCGCATGTGTATGTTGCATCTTCACAGTACTGAGTATCTTTTGAGTATCTTGTGTCCTTCAAGTGGTAACAATCCCAATGAAATCCATCTCAGCTCCAGGTTGTAACTCAGGATATGGGAAAGTCAGAGTGTTGGTGGTAGATACTTCTGCAAGACACTTTAAGTAATTGAACTCAAAGGTTTGTCAAAAAAAATTTCCCCCTTCTCTTGGAGAATCTATCTTCAGTATGGAAAGAAGATCCTGGAGTCCCAGAGTCAGGAAAAGCAACACTGTCCTCTATCACCATTCCACTGGAGTTAAGGGAGTTTATGGCCTAGGACAAAGCAGGAATGCTGACCTTCATCTATCATATATTGTTATTGCAAATTCATAGGACTGGATATTTTAGCTTTAAAGTTCTCTGTTTTGTCCTTTTGTGAAAATGGAACCTTGTCATATTGTTCATGTTGTGTATGCATCTGTGATACACATATTGTAGGACTGTCCATTCTGACAACAACAAACCCTGTCCCCACTCACTGATATGTAAAAGCAAAATTTGTTTATAGTTAAGGAATTAGAATTTGTGCATATGGCAAATACAATTCTTAGAGCCAAAGCCTAGTTAGAACTTCTTCAAAAGAACTCACATATTGGCAGATATTGCTGTGACTTGTTTTCCACCTTTTGCCACTTCATTTATTTAGGCTGCAAGCTTGTACCTGCTTACCTGGGAATACCTTTAAAAGACATATATTGGATTGCACTGTTAGTTAAATCTGGATGGGATTTCAACAAGTTCCCCACGCAGCTTACTAAACCAATTTAAATTATGATAAAACAGACGAAAACAAACGCATTAAAACACTCTGTGGTCTGAAAGAACAGTCTAAAAGCAGTCAGGAGAAAGAAAAACAAACACAGGCCAGTAATTTACAGAAGATTAAACCCTCTCATTACAGGCTGCAAAACTTAAGGGAATGTTAGCCTTCTCCCCAGCAGACATCCTGTTTGGATCTCACTCTCTCTCTTGGGCTGGGCAGCACTGGAGCCAAAGGCATGTGACCATATACTATCCAGGGAGCTGTAACAAAACAGTGCTTTTCTTAACTGCTGAATAAGGGGCTCTGGGAGTTGTAGTATACTGTAGTGGGGGGAGGGGACTTTTTTTGGCTCTGGTTAAGAGACAACCAGGAGCTGACTTCCCCAGAAAGAAATTTCTGTTTTCCCTTACTGTGATAAACAAGCAACTCTGGTGGGGGGGGCTCAGTCTATAAATGTCATGTGGGGAGTAATAATGCATACATCCCCACAGTATGATGCCCATGCATTCATTTTCTTGCATGTATCAATGTTCGACTGTCTGCAGTTTCCCTATGTTGTTTTTTACTGCAAAAATTGCACCTATGCAATTGTGATCATATCCTCTATTGGCTTCATGTGTTCTGCAGAGGAGTGGCGGTTGACAGTTCCCATGTAAATAAGGCAGTGAACCCACTCCAGGTTTTAATCCAGACTTTACAGCAGCTCTCTAAATTTCTGAGCCCCCTATCCAAAATGGCTCCAGCCCCTTGGAGAACACTTTTAAAGCTATCTAAAACCCAGAATAAATTTGCTAGCCTGCTGACATGGGAGCCACCAGCCACCATTACTGCAGGGAATATGGATTGCTGTGTCATTTGGTGTATAAAACATACTGGGAAGCTGCAGGTTGTCAAATGTAGATATATGGAGGAAAATGCATTATATAATCCAAAACAGCAACTCATCCAGACAGCTGAAGATACCCTTCTGCTACTCAGTTCACCCTTATGAATTATTACCTTATCAGATAGAGACAAGTGTGGAAACTATTAATCCGCCCAATTCAGTCTGGCCTTTTCGGTGAGCTATAAGGCTGTACCACTGACACGTCCCATCAGGGCCTGAAGCATCAGCTTGACTCTACTTAGCCAGTAATTAACTTGCAAAAGGATTCACTGGTGTGCTGTGTAAAGAGTGGCCCAAATGGTTGAATCTTCACTCTTCATTTAACTGCACTCATCCCATCTGTGTGCCAAGCAAATCAAAATTTTGCTTAAACACACACTAAGCCTAATTCTTTTGTTCCATTCTTAGCAAACAGCACCAGCTTGACAAAAGGATTTTCACTGCAGTCTCTGTAACAATGGATCAATCTCCTTCTGCACCTCTCTAGAAACATTGCTTTGACCCTTCTCCCTTTGTTATCAAATGGACTAGAGGAAAGCAAACACCACTACTTCTGCCTGTCATGCTGTATAAAATGGTTAGAGAAGGAGAGAGGAAAGTGTGTCTTCTGCTTGCTGGATTGAAAAGAGCCATCTGTATTTGGCTCTGTCGAGCCCATTATCATGCCTTGAGCAATTTCATCTTACTGTCTTGAAGACCCTGAGAGAAAGCTAGGTTGATCTGCTACAGCAAAGACAATAGTCTTGTAACAACTTACGAACTGAAAATACGTAATTTGTGGCATAACCTTTCTTAGTCCACTACATCAGCTACAAAGACACCAATGAAAGGATGTCTGTATTACTATCCAGCTTCTCATTTTGTGCATGGATGCTGTTATGCTCTCTGCATTTCTGTTGTGTGTGACATTATGGTTCACAATTTTTCCATCACCACCTTCCACATTAACCAAGTCCAGATATTTCTGACAGTTGAGGGCAGTGCCCCATGCAACTGAAGAGATAACCACCTTGGGTGCCAGTCTGGGTGAAAGGCAAGACGGAAAGAAAACTGGAACTCATCTAAAGAAAGCTTGATGTCATAATAAATTTGTCAGTCTGTAAGGCACCACAAGACTCCTTGTTGTCAAATGCCCAAAACTTGGTGAATGGTAACATTTGTATATGAAACTAGCCTATATACCTGGCGTTGCCTGGGGTTTTATTTTCTCATAGGTAATACTGGTTAGAAAGATTTGATACCCTGTGTCTCTAATTCCCCAAATTGTCTTGTCCAGTACCTGTAACTTTTCCCCTTATTCCCCAATTCAATCTGTATTCATAGTTATTAACATACGGAGGTTGGGTCCCTGAGGAAATACAGTGTCCTCCTGCTTGCTTCTAGGCCTCATCTCCATAGCAACTGGCCTATTCAAGACAGGCACATTTGATTGAGGCCCAAGAGCTCTCTGGCTGAGAATTCTGAAGGCCCCTTCCTAACCTGCAAACCCCAGGATTCCATAGAATCTTCTTAGGCAGCCAATCATATGAAGTCTTTGCCTAACGCAGCCAATCATATGAGGCCTTTGCCTGACACAGACAAACAGACAAACTTCAACTTTTATATATTAGATGTTAATATATACATATGCTGGTCAACAGTCCCGAGACAGAGCCATAAATAATCAAAAACTTGGAAAGTTCCCAGGGGATGCCAACCAATAACTTTAAAAACAATCATTCGTCTCTGATGTCTGTCCAAGGCAGGGAAGGAATATAATATCTGTTTTCAGGCATTCATAACATTGATTTGAGATGGTGAACTCTTTTCTGAGAATGTCAACATTCAGTAGATTTAGATATTCACTACAACATATGTATCTCCTTGCCATTTATACTTCAGAAATTAGGGTTTTTTTTCTCTGTTGTACCTTTTCACCTTTCAGAATATTGCTAATTCAGTGTTTGGAATTTTCAACCCTATTTCTTAGGCTGCATACTCAGTTCTAATTCTACTACTTCTATTCTTGGCTGGTGCTCTGATGGCAGTTGTGATTTGAACCCTAGCAACTTCCAAAGTCACCTAAACTGAAATTCAGAACAAAAGGGCACACGGAAAGTAAGGAAGGTTGTGTTGTTCAGACAAGGTTCCAGCCCAAAATATTTTTTAAATAAAAAATAATAAAAACCTCTTCTTCTCAGGATGGCCCAGTGGTCGACCTGTGTAGGTGGAATCTGTTTAGAACCTAAGAACATTTCACTGCCAGGAAGACCAGCATAACCCTCCACTGAATGCAGGAAATCCAGCTAGAACATCTCCAGCAGGTAGCTGTCTAGACTCTTTTTGAAGACATCCAGAGAAGGAGACTCCACCACCTCTCCTAGGCAATTGATTCCATTGTCAAACCACTCTTACAGTCAAGAAGTTCCTTCAAATGATCAACCAAAATCTGCCATCCTGTAACTTAAAACCAGTAGACCTGGTCTTACTCTTTGGAGCAGCAGAGAACAAACCTGCTTCCTTCTCTCTGTCACAGCCCTTTCATGTCACCCCTCTGTCCTCACCATGCTGAACATGAGCCACTCCCTCAACTTTTTCTCATATGTTTTGTTCTTCATCCTTATCATCCTTGTAGCCCTTCTCTGAACCCACTTTTATATTTTAAAAAGTGAACCCATATTTTAAAGCACACTTGAGAGCCTCTTCCAAAATGCATCCCAGGATTATTTTTTTTCCTTCTGACAGCCCCACTTTTCTTATCATTTCCATTTCGTTGGGAAAATGTATAAATCTATGCTTTTTCAACATGCCAAGGTATCTGGTAAGACAGGCTAATTTGCTTTTCTGTTTTGCTCTTCACATCTGTTCAGTAAGTGATTCTGGAGGCAGCTGTTTCTTTGCCTTTTGTACCTACGCACACACAGCTACAGTAGAATCACCTACAGTAGAATCCCATTCTTTCCCAGGTCACGTTTTAGTACATCGTTTACTGCAGACACACTGCTGCAACTCAAAGTATTTCTTTTTCTAACCCTCCTTCATTCTCTTATCAATGCCAGTGCTGGGGGAGGGGGAAATCCTTCTAGCCAGACAGAACACAAGAAAAGAAGGGGGCTGAGAAAAGGAAGCAATGAGTTTCTGAAGTAGTGGACTCTCTATATTGTGAAGGCTGGATATGAATTTAGGCTGTAGAGCAGGCAAGCCATGGCAGTAGAAGCCAAACTAGATAGCTTGACTTTTAGTTAGCAAGAATCATATGTCAGAAAAAAAGTCCTGCTTTAAGATTGTATGACTTCATTTTCTTCCAGTGTAGGATTCCACCACTGAACAGCTAAATTTGGTGTTCTTCAAAATCATGCAAAATGCAGGGGCTGTTCATAAGTTACCCGTAAATTAGACTTCAAATCACTGGGATGGAAAGAGGTGTATCAGCCTTGTAGAGAAACCCAGAGAAGTTATTAGACTACAAAAACTATTCTTTGTCTACCCATGATATTAATTTGTGTTTCAAAAGGAAAAGAAATGATTGATTGATTCTTTGGTTGGTCACCTAAGATGAATCTAAGGGTGTGTTCACACTGTGCAGCTATAGCAGTTTCATACCACTTTGACTGCCATGACTTTTTCCTATGGAATTCTGGGGTTATAATTTGATCACATACTTAGAATTTTTATAAGAAATTATAGCTCAGGAAGTGCACTAGAGCTCTTTAAAATGAGCTTTACATTGTTCCCTTTATATATCGTCACAATGTTGTCAACATGAGTGAAGTAAAAATTGAACTCTTCCTTCCAGGTTCAACAGACTGCATATGCTATGCAACAGTTGGCATCAATGATCCAGTAACATCAGCATTACATATCATCATTGGTAAGTTGTCCGAATGTGATGTTACTGCTATAGGTCCCTCTGCAGAATAGAGCTGGATTCTTCTCTGTGCTGCTCCTCCCACCTATGAGTTCCACCAGCCATTAAATAGTCATGTGAGGAAGAAGCTGCAGCAACTAAAAGGAGGGATTTGGAGATGAATGAGGAGACATGCTTTAGTTCCACCAAACAGAACTTTATGGTACCTCTTCTTGATCCAGAATCTGTTAACAATTAACCCTACAGGAGCCCCATCCTGTATTCAACCTGGCAATCCTATCATAAGCACATTGGCTCTTGCCATATAATGGTGGCCTGTCACCATCATCCTTGATTGCCAGCCACTGGCAGTTTTTCCAGTGATGCCATTTTCTCCCTTTCCCTCCTTGATGAGGCCCACATAGGACACAACTGTTGTCAGACCAGCTTAACAGTGCTGTATCTTCACTCCATCATAACCAGAGTGTAAGACTCTTCATTTAGACGTTCACAGGCACAATAGTGGCAAGCACCTGCTTTAATATTTTATTAGTTAATCTGGTGTTTCCAGCATGTGCACAAGGGCGCAAAGTGTTGCCTCAATATAAGTCAGCTTAGAAACTTTCTTGCATTTTTAGAGCTACAAAAAGAATGCTTGCTATGTAGTGTTTTAATTCACAAGGCTGCATTTACCAGTTAAAACACTGAAGTGTTTTGAACCCCTCAAATGTCTCTTGTCAACAGGAGACACACAGCCTTTGGATGTCTCTTCTGTACGTCGCAATAATACATTTCTGAAATACTGTGTATCACTATTGGGTTACGGCTTTTATGGAGATGTTTTAAAAGACAGTGAAGCAAAGCGCTGGATGGGCCCTATCCGATATGACTACTCAGGTAACATTTTGAAGGTCTGTTGCATCCATTGTTCTGTATAAACCATATTTTCCTAACCTGGTGTCCTTGAGAGATGATGTACACATCTGGAGTGCGAATTGTTTGGAAAGGTATGTAAAGCTATTCAAAACATGGTCAATAAAACCTTTTTCTTTTATTGCTACTTTGTAAAAACTAAATGCAACAATAACAGCAATGGGAACCAAAGTATGTATCTGAAAGACTTTCAGTCATTCTCAATATAGTCTAAATTCAAGGGCTTTATGAATATTAGACAGAATGAACAAAACAACAGCCATCTTTGGGTTCTGCTATGGTTTGCTGAACAAGCAACTAAAGAGTTGTAATGTCTCCCATACATGGGAACTAATTTTGTTTTTGATAAAGCAAATTGGCTTCGTTAAACCACAGATACAATCAAGCTTTTTGTTCCTACAAGGCTGCAACTTAAGATGTAGGAACTGTGAGACCACAATTTAAGAGATATGTTTGCAAATCTCAGGATCTGATCATATACCACAGATCAGCCACTTGCACTTGCCAGATGCTGTTGGACTGTTTCAGTCAGCCTAGCCTAAGTTCTGTTTCCTGTGCTCTAATGGCCAGCACGATTTAGCAAAGTGGTCATCACAGGGTTAAAGTTATATACTGAGAAGCTACATATGAAACAGTATGTACTTGAAGTGGGAGAAGGAAACAAGGAACATGTGATAGTAATCAAATAAGGAAAATATAGAAAATAAGTGTTTTCTTGCAGTTCTGCTGGTTAATTTTCAGGGAGGAAAAAAACACAAAAAGACAGATTCCATGTTGCAAGACCTAATTGCTTTTTAAATAATATTCTCCCTCTCAAAGGTTTGAAGACTTTTCTTTCTCATCATTACTATGAAGGAACAGTGTCCCTTCTCCCAGCAACACACACTGTGGGCTCTCCAAGAGATAAGAAACACTGCAGAACTGGGTAGGCTAAATAACACTTGGCATTTTTTTTCAGCTGACTTTGCTTCCTAGACCCTGTGCTATGGAATATGTCCCAAATGAAATACTTGTTTTCTCAACTTTAACAGTGGCAGACCAGATGGTTTGCATGAAATCAGTCCCAGCTGGAGACTGAAAGGTACAATGGAAAACACACCTCTCTAATACTCTGGAGAGCTGTTGCAGATCAATGTAGTTGAGGGCTGGACAGGCTGCAGCCTTAGGAGCAGAGTTTGAAAGTCTTCTTGAAATAAGCAAGCAACTCAGACCTCTGCCAATCTCTACAGTTTCTGCCACTCTCCCAGCAGCCTATAAAGCAAGGAGGAAGAAAAAGAAAATAAATTAGGTGACAAAAACAGAGAGATAAAGGGTGACCCCCTAACTACTTTTGCTATGGCTCTGCCTACTGATAACTTCATTTCTGCCCACTGCCACCATGCAGCTCTCTATGGATTACCAATGAGGAGATGTTTTCCTCAGTGGATGGTCCCTTCCTCTGATGTCGACAATACTGGGCCAAATGAACCAATGGTCTAATTTGGTATAAGACAACTTTGAGTGTTAAAGGGAAACCTTGTCACCTCCCTGAGAGAAATCTGCATTCTACAGCCAAAGAGTAATCATGGCAAAAGCAGGATTCGTGAACAGCAGATAGATTCATATTACCCAAATAAGTAAGTCAAGCCATGTACAGAATAGATGGGTAATCAGAAAATTTGATGTGGTGAGAAATGCCTTCATAATTCTATCATGGCAGTTGACCAGGCCCTGGGGATAATCAAAACCTATTTATCATGTCTTCCCAGTAAAAATTCGGGATGGAGGCACAAAGTTGTGATAGGCCTTGATGCCACAGATCAGACCAGCAAATCTGTGTTGACTTTGAAGAGGGAGACACCCCAAACTTCTATAGCTTATCCTTTGAACTAAGACAAAATCAACAAATAATGCTCTCATGTGTTTTCTTGTATCAATACAGGTGTGTGGTTCCCAAACCATCTAAGTATTTCCTCCAGTCATTTATAATATTTATACTAAGTTATTTACAGTAAGGATCCTCTCCCAGCTTGACTGTCCTAAGGAATATGAGAGAAAGGATTCAATTTCCAATACCTCTACCGAGGTTTCCCAGTGTCACTTTTTATTTTAGGGACTTGTCTTTTCAGTTTACAGACTGGGTCTTCAACAGGATCCTGTAAAAATACTGCTATGGCCTAAAGAGGCAGAGGCAGTGGGATCTCCAAGTCTTTGATTACATCTAAACCCCATCTGATTAGTGGTATAATGCTAAGCCTGGTCTTCTGCCCAAATATATTGAACAGATCCCTATTATGGAGCATGCTGTTCCCCTTTTGAATTCCATACAGGGTAGGGAAAAACTTCCTTTAAGGCTGCAAAGCTGCCCTACTCACTTTTCCCTCTGTTTTATTTTGCTCTAGGTAGGCAGTCACGTGAGTCAGAAGCTTCTCTTCAAAATCTGCAAAGCCCTGTGTAAATAAAGGTGCACTCCCCTTATAGCACCAGAGAGATTAAGCACCATCCACAGTTGCGATTTTTAAATCAAGTGGCAACTAGTAGAAACAAAGAGGTCGTAAATTTGCTAGTTGATCTACAAACAACATCTTGAGTATTCAAAAAATGTTGCCTCCCCACAAACCCAGTAAACTATATAACAGAATTCATGGGACATGAGGCTTGCTGTTCATTTACATTAAATTTAAAATGTCGTTTGCAGCAGTCTGAAATACTGCAGACAGTGAAATGTTAATGTACTATTCAATTAGCTCCATTCTGCATTCCATTCTGACTAGTGAGGAAAATTCATGTTAATTCCTGTCCTTCAGGTGCCGCATCTGCAAGCAAAGTAAGCAACAGCTGGAGAAGGAGCAGCGAAAGTATGGAAAGGAGATTAAAGGTAGATTTTATATAAGTCCGGTCTTGGGTAGTAAACTATATGCCAAGAGGAGACTCCACTGGATTTCTTGCCAGACAGACCTTCTTCAAAATTACACTTTTCTCTCTGAAATGGCTTAATGATTATTCAATATGACAGGACATGTAAAAGACATTTGGTTTTCATTTGTCAGAAGTTTTTTTTTTCCCCTGCTTTGCAGATCTGTAAACATTTCAGTAGATTCAGTTTAAAATGGGTTAAGTCTAGGATAAGGATGTAGTCCCATACACATTTACCTGGGAGCAAGTCACATGGAGTTCATTGGGGCTTATTTCTGAGCAAACATTGCAGAGTGAGATGTGGAAAATTTCTCACACCTAGAACAATTACATCTGCTGTGTTTGCATTCTGCTAGTGAGTTTGCCTGCCCTTTTTGTTCAGATTCATAAACTGTATTTCATAGAATCATAGAGTTGGAAAAGATCACAGGGGCCATCCAGTCCAACCCCCTGCTATGCAGGAACACACATCAAAGCACTCCCTACAGAGGGCCATCCAACCTCTATTGAAAAACTTCCAAACAAGGAGACTCCACCACACTCTCAGGCAGCATTTTCCACTGCCTGGCAGCTCTGACCATCAGGAAGTTCTTCCTGAGGTTCGGGTGGAATCTCCTTTCCTTCAGCTTGAAACCATTGCTCCTTGTCTTAGTCTCTGGAGCAGTGGAAAACAAGCCCACTCCCTCCTCAACATGACATCCCTTCAAATATTTAAACATGGCTATCATGTCCCCTCTTAACCTTCTCTTCTGCAGACTAAACATACCCAGCTCCCTAAGCCATTCCTCATAGGGCATGGCTTCCAGATCCTTCCCATTTTGGTTGCCCTCCTCTGGACACGTTTCAGTTTGTTGATATCCTTCTTGAATGGAGGTGCCCAGAACTGGACACAGTACTCCAAATGAGGTCTAACCAATGCAGAATAGAGTGGTACCATTACCTCTCTTGATCTAGACACCATACTCCTATTGATGCAACCAAGAATCGTATTGGCTTTCTTGATTACCGCATCACACTGCTGACCCATGTTCAGCTTGAGATCTACCAAGATTCCTAGATCCCTTTCACACGTACTGTTGTCCAGCCATGCGTCCCCCATCCTATGTTTGTGCATTCCATTTTTTCTGCCTAAGTGCAGGACCTTACATTTTTCTCTGTTGAAATTCATTTTGTTAGCTTTGGCCCAGCTCTCCAATCTGTTAAGGTCATTTTGAATTTTAACCCTGTCCTGTGGCATATTAGCAGCCCCTCCCAATTTGGTGTCATCTGCAAATTTGATCAGCATGCCCTCTACTCCTTCATCCAAGTCATTGATGAAGATGTTAAATAGCACTGGGCCCAGGACAGAACCCTGTGGCACCCCACTAGTCATTTCTCTCCAGGATGAATAGCAGCCATTGGTGAGCACCCTTTGAGTTCGGTTGGTCAACCAATTACCAATCCACCTAACAGTAGCCCTGTCCAGCCCGCATTTTACTAGTTTCTTTCCAAGAATGTCATAGGGAACTTTTTCAAAGGCCTTACTGAAATCAAGATATGCTACGTCCACAGCATTCCCTTCATATATCAAGCTTGTAACTCTGTCATAAAAGGAAATAAGATTAATCTGGCATGACTTATTTTTGAGAAATCCATGTAAACACTCAGCTGCAGTGTTAAGTTACTGCAGTGCTAGAAATTTGGGGAATGAAAGAAAATTTCATTGACTTCATTTTGCATACACACACTCCATAGCTACATCTCTGCAGCAAGGCAAGTGGGGGAAGCAAGGGTGGGGATTCTAGTTTGTTCAGTTTGTTTTGTTTATAAAAGTTATATCCACCCGTTATTGCAAAACAATTCCAGGGCTGGCTACGTGATACAATACATCAATATAAAACGGGTAAAACCAGTTGAAATGACACATGCCAATTTGCAGACTGAGCGTAATGCTAGCTGAAACATTGCATGTTAACTTATGCCATTTCCTAAATAGCTATTGAAGAAAGAGAAGGGAGAGCAGGAGTGTTGTACCTTTTCTGGTTCTCAGTGCAGAATCAGGGCCTGGTAGCTGCTTTTGCTTCAGAATAAAAGTGGCAACCAAAAGCATGCTTTTTAGAGACATACGCCAAGAAAGAGAATCAGGACATGAAAAATGATACCACAGGGGGGTGGCAGGGGCAAGGGACAGTTTTCTTCCAGATACCCCACAAGATGCAGTCTCACACAGACATGCACACACACACAGAGTAAGCCCAAATACCTCTGTTGTCCTCTGCTGTCCTTCTCAAAATGGCATATTAGTTCCTGTCACCATTTTGAGAGTGACTGTAGAGGAAAATGGAGATATTTTGGGGTAAGATAGGTTTCTAGAGTGTTTGTTGGGGTAGAATGAGTGTGCTTGGGAGCTTTGTACATTGTTTTACATTAAAAATGTCCCAAAATTGTCCCTTTTTTTAGGCTTGGGGGTTCAGCAGGAGTGGTAAAGGATTTCACAGGCCACAAAGGCATAATCCAGGGACCACGTGTATTCCACAGGCTGTACTACACCCACCCCTGATTTAAATAGTTACTCCAAGCAATCCAAATAGAAATCTAGTTTTCTAAAGAGTTTCTCTTAAGACTACTTGGACAACCTCTTTAAATAATCAAGGCAAAAACAGGTTACCAAAGAGTAATTCCAACTGAACTCAAGGGAGCTTATGTCTGAAATGAGCAAGTATAGGATAGTGCTGCAAACCATCTTTTAACACATCCTTTTCTAGGCAGAAAATGTGTGATTATTTCCAGCATAAAACGGTTTTCTGTATTTACTGAACTGATAAAAACAGCTACTTTTTATCAAAGCTTTACTTCCAGTAAGAAAATTTAAATCATACAGCAACTCTGGAGAGAGCCAGTGTTTGCAACTGTGAAATATTTTCAACTTTAGTATATACACAGTTAGCTGTTAACACACATCATTGAACTAGTGGTGCCTTAACATTTGATAAAAAAGTCCAAACTGTAAGAAGTATCTACTTGTCCCCCACCTTCATAAGTATATATCTCTTTTGTTTTAAGGAAATGAAGGAGGAGAATGGAAGGTTATTAGAGGAAAGTTTCTAGCCATCAATGCAGCAAATATTAGTTGCGCTTGTCCACGGAGTCCGAAAGGCCTTTCACCAGCTGCTCACTTGGCAGATGGCTCGGCAGACCTCATTCTAGTTCGCAAATGCTCTCGATTAAATTTCCTAAGGTACCTCGTGAGGCATACTAACCAGGATGACCAGGTGTGTATTGTCTCTGTAGAACTGTGATATTTCCAAGGGTTATTCTGAAGTACAGATGAATGTTCTTGTGAAATAGACAAGAAGTTCTGACAACAGTTTAGCTTTCTGGAAACTTCAAAATTGGTCTTTTGATCAGAAAAGGCAGTACCACTGTGACAACTGACCTATCCAGGTTGACCCTGCAGTCCCAACCACTGGGGCTTCTATCACTCAGTTTGCCCTTTTATTCTTTAAAATACCTTCCCAGTTCTGTTTGTCAGGCCTCAAAGAGACCACTGTACTGGGCAGAGTGGACACGTTGCTCAGTGAGTTCAGTGTGGTAAAGCATGATTGGTCTTGCTTGTTAATTACAGTTGGCTTTTCACATTCTCTAGGGCAGGAGACAGAGCCCTCACAAAAGTGGAAGAATCGCAAATATCAAAATATGCGTGTGTCTGTGGGAAGGGGGCCAAGGCATGGTGGGGAGAATGGGCACCCATGGTCCAAATCAGGTAGGGAAAGGAGAGGGAAGGCACGGATGGAATGGCATAGTGGCCCTATACTTCCTCTCTCTTGCCCATCTGCTTCTTTGCATGTGGGGTGGCACTGGGAGAGGGTTTGTGAACCATCCTTAGTGACTGGTGGAGGAGGAAGAGGACTAGTGGTGGGTTTTAAAGGGCTGTATGGCCTGATTGGGGCCACCGAGAGGGAAGGTTCCCCTGGAAAGGAAGTACCTTAAGTTGGGGAACAGGGGTTGAAGAAACTTGTAAATAATTAAATCTGTAAAAGTCACCTGCAAATGGGGAGGGCCAGACAGAACTGTACAAAATAAAACAGTAAAGATTAATTGTATAACAAATAAACATGTAGTCTTATGCTGGTTCTACACACAGTACGCTATAAAATCTCCTTTTCAAGCAAAATAACACTTCTTCCAGACTTCTTTCTACACTCTCAGTTCCCAAAAACCCATTGCAGATCTCCTCCATTCTCCTGTTCCTAATTGGTCCTATCCAACCTGATCTTCTCAACCTTTAATCCATTCCTTCCTGAACCTGATTCTACTTCCACCTGACCCTAACTCTGTTTCTAACTGGCTCTCTCCACTTTTTAACAGGCAAGCCTCTGGTTCTGCATTTGTCCTCCTATACCTCCCCATGCATTCCATGAGCTGTGATTGGCTAGCTGTTTCCAGGCCTGCCCAGCTTCTCACTTAACAATCAGAGTTGCCAGCTGCTCATCTGAACTGAGTTTCCCCTACATCAATGGTCACAAGAAAGGGAAAAAAATAGCAAGTGAAAGCTCTTGTAAAATTCTGGAGGTTTCAAAGCAAGGGAATCAAAGCACTTCGTTGACTACCCTCAATCACAGTAGACAGCTAGAAGAAGCAGGTGCTTGTGCATAACTCCAGTATCACCACTTTGAATATTGAGATAGTGGTATTAGCTACCCAACAGAAATCCTATAATCAAAGGGACTGGTAGAATTCCATCTGACCAGCTGCTGCTTCTGACTTTGGCTTGTGTCCTCAGTTTGAGCAGCTCTTCGCAGAGGTACAAACAGAGCTTGGGAAAGCTATTTTTGGGGGGTGCAGAGGGTGGTATCTCCCACAACATGGCTACTGGCCATGCATACTAGGGCATTCTGGGACCTGCACTCCAAAAAGATGACTGTTCCAAGCTCTGATTACTGAACATCTTGCTGACCAACTTTACTGCCCATCTGCCTAGCTATCCCTCTTTTTTTCTGATCTCCCTTCCTTGTTCATAGAATCATAGAATAATAGTTGGAAGAGATCCCAGGGGCCATCCAGTCCAACCCCCTGCTATGTAGGAACACACATCAAAGCACTCCCAACAGATGGCTATCCAACTTCTGCTTAAAAACTTCCAAAGAAGAAGACTCCATCACATTCAACTGAGGCAGCATATTCCATTACTGGAATATGGTTGGTATAAATGTGTCTCAGACCATTTCCACACTAAACTGTTACAGTGGTATTATTCCACTTTCAACATTCTATGGAATCCTGGGATTTGCAGTTTAGGGAGGGGCTTGAACAGTCTAGTGCGGAAATGGCCTCAGACTACTAGCAGTTCTCACTCCCCACTGCATTGGGATGGGAAGAGAGCTGCATTTTCCAGTCTTTTCTCTGAAGAGCACAGAACAAGGGCTATCAACCCTCAGTGTACACCTTCCATTCCAGTTTTCTAACAGTAAGTCCAAGAGAAGTCCAGTATCTATTGGATCATCAAGGTAGTCATTGCTCCAGCCCCATCATCTGCTTCTTGCACAAACACACATGACAGCAAACAGGAAGGGCTTTTCTCTTGTGACATCCTGCTTTTTGGAATGCCCTCTTCACTGCAGTACAATGGACACCAACTGTGATAAGTGTTTCAGCACTGTCTAAAAACTTACCTGTTTCACCAGACATGAGCTGATTTCAGTCCTTAGTTTTGTGAGATCTTTGGGTTTTTATTGTAGATTTTTTTTCTCTTTGCATTTTAATGAAATTGTCTGTTGCATTTTGTGGATAACCCTGAAATTTTCTTACTCAAGAAAGATATATAAATACTTCAAATAAATAATAAATTCTTTATCCATCAAAGTCAATGGGCTTTTTCCTGCTTCTGGGGCTAGTGGCAATAACAGGGGGAAAAAAGAGCAAAAAAAGAGAAAGAGAATTAGTAAAAAAGAATTCACTAAAAGAATAATTTAAGAATTAGTGGGAAAAAAATACAAACAGCTCTCCAGCTTTGCTGTGTTACTGTAGAAGAGCTTATTTAAGAATTCAGGATGCACTTAGTGAATTAACAGAAGAATAGAAGTTAATCTTCCTGCATATGTGTTTGTGTGTGTTTTCAAGTTGCCTGTCAACTTATGCAACTCCATTCATTTTATAGAGTTTTCTTAGCCAAGGAATACTTAGAGGAGGTTTGCTATTGTCTTCATCCGAACTACAGTCATCCCTCCACATTTGCTAGGGTTAGGGGCACAGGACCCCCGTGAAAGTGAAAAAAACGTGAATAACTCTAGGCCCTCCAAACCATATTTAACACACACAAAAAAGTATGATCACCCTATTCAACCCACTGTGGATTCCTTTGAGGCATCAGAGTTCCTTCCCAAGGCAGAAGTGGGGAGCTGGTGGGGCTTACTGCCACCTCCACCGCTGCCCCACACCATTTTAAATAGGGATTTACTAGCCTTATTTGCAGTTTCTCAGTCTCATGAGGCTTGCAGTCCCTATTCAAAATGGCCTAAGGAGGCAGAAGAGGTGACCGCAAATAATCCGTGAATCATCAAATCCGCAAAAGTGAAACCCGCAATTGCGGAGGGCTGACTGTATGTCATCTGATATTCGATAGCACTCCCCCATCCAAGTCCTAACTAGACCTAAGTCTGCTTAGCTTCCAAGATCAGATGGTGTGTTTAGGGTCTTTTGGCTGTAAATCAGGCATGAACTAGAAAAATCATGACCATTCTTAAAAAAGCAAATTTTAAAGACTACAGAAGCAAATTTGTAAGACTGCCTGTATTTTTTTCCTCCCCCTCTGAGTCTCACTGGTTAATGTTGAGCAGCTTACCATCTGTAAAATGGGAATAGCATTGACCTGCTTTTTGAATCCTTGAGAAGCCTTTTAAACTAGTTTAAAAGTAACTAGTTAACAACGTCTTGTGGCATCCAACCACTCCAGAATGTCTTCCGTACTTGGACTCTTTCTTGCTACAGTACCATAAAAGACTATGAAGTCATTTGTATTTTAAAGGTAATTGTCAAAATCCAGTGCAGAATTGGGCGTTGAGGTCAGTGCCATAAGCAGACCTCATTTTCTGTAAGATAGTAACTTGCAGTGTGAAGTGTGTGCATAATAAGAACTAGCAGAAGGAATGGTATGTCTTAGCTGATTTCTTAAGGAAGAAAATATATTGTTAATCCTCTGCAGTTTGATTTCGCCTTTGTGGAGGTTTATCGGATCAAGAAATTTCAGTTCACATCAAAGCATTTTGAAGATGGAGACAATGATGCCAATGATTTGCAGAAAAAACACTTTGGGCAGTTTTGCAGAGACCATCCTGCCTGCTGCTGCATCCTTCCCAACAGCACCTGGAACTGTGATGGAGAAACTCTAGATAGCTCAACAATTGAAGTGGAGTGAGTATTTCTCTTTCCAGACATGAACTGATGTATACAAATACATTTGAGCATGACCCTCACTGATGGACCAGGGAAAGGGTTCAGAAACAACAACGGAATATCCACAGCAGATACAGAACTGATACTAAGTATACAGGTAGATGTAATAAATAAATTTTTAGAAGCAATTTCTGATAGATCTAGCAAACAATCAATAATCCAGGTATAATAAATACACAGCCCATACGGTTTTATAGCACTGAAGGAAGAATAGCTATGAAGGTCAATTGGGCATGAATCTTTAATAAGAGGAAGATCAGTGACCATAGATCTAAAAAAGCCTTCAATAAAGCAAAAGTCACATGCATTTCAATGTTGTCATCTTCAGCAGTGGCCAGTATTTTGTTGTTGTTATTGCATGCCTTAAGTCACTTGCAACTTAAAGCAAACTATCACAACATTTTCTTGGCAGAATTTTTCAGAGAGAGTTTGCCATTGCCTTCCCCTGAGGCTAAGGGATTGTGACTTGCCCAAGGTCACCCAGTGCATTTTCATGGCCAAGTAGGAGTTTGAATCCTGGTGTCTGGAGTCATAAGCCAACACTCAGACCACTACACCATGCTGGCTGTTACACCAGAGGCCATCTAATGTTTTAATTCTTCTCACCAGACTGAGCCTGAGGTGTCAACTTAAAAAAAAAACCTGTATAATCATATTTAGAATGCATCCAAGCACTAAATTAGTTACAGTTATTGATTGATTATGGATTATTTGATAGGTCAACATCAAACAGAGTTAGGAAATCAGTAAATTAAATATTAAATAAATTACTAATTTCCTAACAATGTTAATTGTTATTTACTGATCTTGTAAGTCAGATTCTATATTCTTTTTTTTTCTTTTTTTTCTTTCATTCTTTTTTCCTCCACACATGGATGTACAGCCAGAACAGGAAATGTCTAAAATGAGATATTCCAAATCTCTTCACCTGAAAGTCACAACATATTTTCAGAGAGAATTTTCGTATCATCTACCATCCCAAATTGTAGCTCTGTTGCAGGAAAGGGAAGTGTGGGCAGGTATACAGAAATATGCCCTATATTGTCAGATCATTGGCCCATCTCATCCAGTATTATCAACACTGAGTGGCCAGTGGCCTTCCGCTGTTGGCTAAATTGCATCTCCCATCCTTCCTCCTCATTGGCAATGCTGGTTAATGCTGATTATAATCCAACAACACCTGGAGAACCTAATTTGCCTACCTGACCTTACAGTGGTGGTGGGGATGAAGGCTGGGGCCCTTCTACATGCAAAGTATGGGCAACACTAATGAACTCGGCACACAACAGAAACATCATTGTCCTGATCCTGACCAGCCCTTCCCAGGGTGACTGCTGTTATTAGAGGGGTAATTTCCACTGGTGGCAGGCAATTCACAATTAATGTTTCTCTGTCTTGTTAAAAACATCTAGGATTTCTTTATCTTGCAGGGTTCACTGTCAATTAATGAAACTCTTTGCAAGAGGAATAGAAAAATTGAAACATGAGACATCGTACAAACAACTGAAGTAATTAACTGAAGTCAACTCTCCCTGAAAACTGAGCAACGGATAGCAGCTACCTAGGCGAATAAGTATTTCAGGAAAGTTAATAAATGTTTTCAAATGGAATCTTGGTAATATTACTTTTGTGTGAATGTCTTGAAAGGGTTTAGATTTTATCAGGCCATTATTTTTACAGAAACATGTGATACAAAGAATGGCAATTGGTTTGCATTTCCTTCCTTCAAGCTAATTTTTTAGCTGTCCTGTGCTGACAACTAAGCATGCAATCCAAAGGCAATCGGTTAGCCTTATAAATGAGCCACCAAAAGTATAAATCTATACTTTTTTTATTTTACTTCATTTTTAATTTTTTAAAAATGTATTAAGAGTCTACTGCTGCGAGACTAGTCTTCTGTATTTCCATGCTGATCCTGGAGAGCATGGCTTTGGAGAAGAGGAAGTCCCTGCTCACTGTTTTTGTCTTCTAATTCTTCTACCAAGCAAGTTGGCAGCAGAGGGACAGAGACTGAGAAACTGGCTTTGCAGCCAGTGTGGAAATCAGGTGAACTGGCAGAGGAGAGATGGGGAAGCCTTTCTCTCTTGCACCAACTTTACCTACGTAGAACTTCATGAACTCACCTGCATAAAATTCTTTATTGCCCGTAGCTACTGATGAGTGGCAGTTTGTTTACAAGACTGTAGTAAAATTAGTGGACTTCTGCCACTGACTTCAATGGGGTCCAGTTTTGCATCCTTGATAACATCATGCAAACTGGGCTTTTGACTCCATTGATCAGTCTGATCTTTAGAAGAGCTACTGCAATATGACTGCTTTGTGGCTATGTCTGGTTTAAAGACTCTAAAGTAGCAAAGTCTTGATGACATAACTCATTTCATTTTTCTCCTGAAATAACAAGGAAGTCACTTGTTACTTGAGTGTGACTCATTCTGCAACTTATCAATGCAATCCAAACAAGCATTCCTAGCATTAAGTAATAAGGACCATGACACAGCTGTATATCTGGAGCACATATAAACATAAAAGCATCATGTAGCTCTAACAATTCTTTTGCATTTTTTTTCTTGAAGGGTTTAGGCCTAGAGGTGATCTGAAACTGTGCATATGGCCAGAGTAATCACTAATAAATGCTGGAGCAACTCAGGGGCAAAGCCTGCAGAAATTACTTTATGGCCTACAACAACAACTCAAATCCACCAGCCAGTTATTTGGAAATAGCCATCTTGGGTGGAAGATTCTGGGAGTTGTGGTCCAAAAAGTAAATTTCCCAACTCTGCTCAGATTACATGGCACCTAAATAAAACAAGAGAAGGTCAGAATAAATATGTATGTATTGTATACATTACAAGTCACCAGCGGATTTTAAAAACGACAACAGCAACAGCAATGCACTGGATCCTAACTTGCCATCCATAAAAATACGAAGTTTGCATTGATCGAATGGGTGTTTTCTGCCTGCCTCTTCCTACTGCAGCTTCTTGCTGTTTGCCCTCCCAAAATTGCTCCTGGACTATGGGAGACTTTTGGAAAAGGCATGAGATATGACAAAGGGAATATGCAGGTAGAGGGGACAGCTGGCAGACAACTGCCTGCCCTCTGCACCTTTTTATGAATGGAAGAACTAATTAGGAATTCGACTAATGTTTGCTTCCCAAGCAAAGCCAGTTTATATAATCATCAGAGTCAAGCAGCAAAAATGACATTGTTTAAACCTTTGGTCTCTTGTAGCTTGTAAGAAGTACTATCCAAGAAAAATGTAGGTCCTTAATTGTTTTGATTATACAAATTGACAATGATATCTATTTCTAAAAGATCTGGTAGTCCCAGATTATATCTCCTCATAGAAGAGAAGCATTTTGTGAATGTTTAGACTGAGTCAACCGGTGATATGGTTGTCTGATATAGCCTATTCAGTAACTACTGAAAATGTGTAGAAATAAGCAAGAGGATATTCATTTTGATATATGACACTGTGGGATGAAATTGGCATTGGATAAATCAGAGCTTCCTTTTGCTGTTAAAGCTCCTTTTAAAAGTTTGCAATAATAGTGGAAATGTATTCACACCCAAGTATAGAATTTAGAGTGAACTCTGTTTTGTCATTCTGGCTTCAATTTGTACTGCTTAGAAATTAATTTAGTATTCTTTCCTCTTTATTTCTATTTCTTTCTGAGAATGTTCTCTTTCATCCTTCTAAAACAGCTAAGTCTGTGACCTTAAGCACACTTCCTAGGAAACAAGACCTCTTGAACTCAGTGGGACTTCTCTTCCAAATAAACACCTAAGAATGCACTGCAACAGTTCTAGGTTTGCTTATATTTCCTTATACATCCAGCTAGGACACGTTCAAAAGCTTGCTAAGAGTGTCATATGCTAACCAGAGAACTACAGTTAGTGATAAACTAGATCGCAGTAGTTGCTTGGAAATTGGTCCTACCAAGATTCTATTTGATCACTGAGCAAATGAGTGGAGAATTAATCATTGGCCATGGAACCTTAGTAGAATTACTGTTAACAGTGTGTTGCTGCTGAACTGTTTTCTCTGTTGTTTGCCTCTGATTAATACAAGCTGGTCCCAATCCAGAGCTGTGATGCTTTCTACAAACTTCAGTGCAGAGGTGGGCAAAGGGCAGCCCAGGGGCTGCATGCAACCTCCAGAAATGTTTATGTGACCCCAGGGGCCAAAACAATTTTTTTGCCTCAAAATGTCCTCCAGGGGCCCAAGAAAGCCCAAAAATATGTTGAGAATGCCTCCATGTTGCCTAAAGTGTATTTGGGGGGCTGTTGCTATTGTTTCAGGATTGGGTGTAGTAGGGTGTGCACCCTGCCAAGGTCTCCTGGGGAGGGTTAATGCAGCCCCCTAGCCTTCCACAGTTGTCCATCCCTGCTTTAGTGGAAAGAGCTACTCCATGGGATGTTAGCCTAGTCACATCCTACTCTTTCCTTTAAGTGCCCATGGAGCAGTTGAGAATCCACAGTCAACATGTGTTTTGCTGCAGACTGTGTGCATTGAGACTTTGAAAGGTTTTTATTTCATTTGCAGTGAATTCAAACGAAGTTTAAGTAATTTCATGACATGAAATTGTAGTTTCTTCAAATTGCTCAGATATGTTCCTAAATTTTAAACTACTTTATGTTTTTTCACTATGGAGCTCTACTGTTGCAAAAACTGATGCTATCTCCAGAAAAGATGCTATGAGATACTTTCAACCGTAATTAAAGTCAATTGGTACTGTGGCCTAAAACGATCAGAAAGGGGTTCTTTAAAAAGTTACATATCCCAGAAACAGACTTTGTTTAACTAAGTACTTAATTAATTAGAGCTTGTGTAACAGGCTGTGAAATATCCCAGGAACAGAGCTCAAAAAAGTTACTTTTTAGACAACTCCCAAAATCTCCCAATCAACACAGCTGGGAATTGTGGTCTAAAAACAGCAATTTTGCCAGGCTCTGCCCAAGAGTAGGAACAAATCAGGCTGACTTGTACATATGTTGACCTGTATTTTAAAAAGCACATTTCAAATGGCCAGTTATCTGGAAGTGACGCAGAAAGTCAGTAAAATAAAATACAGCAGCCTGAAAAACAACAGGACAGTGACACTTCAGGCAGTGGTAACTGTTTCCATGCACTTCATCAAAACTTAGCAGGAGATAAGCTTTTAAATAGCATTCAGTCTCCTCTTAGGAGAGGAAAACATGTTTGCAAGCTCATATACAGACAGAGTTGCGTAACTCCCCCCTTGAGTCCATATAACAGAAAGCCTTGCAGACTGGTCCCCTACTGTGGTGAATCCGTACTGTTGTGAAGAAAACTTAATGTAGAATAAACATATAAGTACAACCGTGGCATAGACATTCCAATACATTCCTGCAAGCTAGGTTAAAATTTGCCATCTGAGAATAGATGCTGTTTCCTCAAACTTACATTCATCAGATTGGCTTTGTATTTAACAAACAGTGATCTGTGCTTATGGTGGTCCATTCCCTGTCTCTGATAAGGAAAAGAGCTCTGTAACTGTAGGCTGTGATCCACTGCATGTTTATTTGGGAGTAAGCCCCTTTTAAGTCAGTGAGGCTTGCTGTCATGGAAATGTGGAAAGGATAAGCTTTATCTTAGTGAGAAACTAGAATGAGCCTTCTGAAAATGAAAATTGTCAGCAAGAGGCTTCGTGTTAGCTTGTTGTGAGGGGTTATTTTTCTTTATCAATCTTGCTGGCTTCAAGATTGAAAAAGCACCATTTTGTTCTGATGTGCTGAAAAGAATTCTTCTGAAAATAAACATTTAAGTTATGTTGCAGATGCAGTGCATTTGTCTGTAAGTTTCTCTATTGCAATGATACATAATCTTCTACCAGAATTCTCTCCTGGCCCATAACATTGGCCTAAATCTATTAATAGTGTTGGGTACATGTGCCTTGGGACTTAAAGCTTCCAGCACAGCCATGACAGAGACTCACCTGAAATTTCAGCTGCTGCCAACAATTTCAGTCCAAAGCAAACACGTGCAGGAACAAGAGAGGGGACAATAATGAAATACAATGTTTGCAAGAAACAGCTCAAAGAACTGAGCTGTGTGGAGAAGCCAATTCGCCAAACAAGATATTTCTTCAAGTATTCAAGCAGTCATGTAATTCACAGAAACCAGTATTATGTTCCATTAAGAATCAAATTGCCAGTCCTGATTAGAGTAGACCCATTGGTTCAACTGCTTAATGGTAAATCATCACTTAGGTAAAGTTCATTGTTTTGATGGGCTAACGCTAATTGACACTAGAATTGGATTTAGACCAGAGGGTTCAACTTGAAGGGCTTCTCCAAGCATCTCATATTTGAGTATCTGGCCTGCTGGGCACTGACAAGACAATATGGAGGGAGAAGAACATTAAGTGAAAATGTATATAATATAGCTGAGTATTCTGGTCTGAACAAATTCATTTCTCAAACAAGGTTATTGCAATTGCAATTTATTATTATTTTATTATTATTATTAATTTGTGATATATACAGATATCTAGGGATGCTTGAGTCTTGCAAGCTTTAACACATACAAGCATGATCTCTTTCTCCTAGATTAATGCTGAGACCAGAACTTACTTAATTGCTACATTATGCATTTTGCAAATGCTCTGACCCAGTGAGATGTTCCACACCAGGAGAAATGCAGTCAATCACTCTGCTTTGAGAAAAAAAACTATTATGTTTTAAAAGGTGCCCATCTGAAAGAAAGCATGTTTAGAAATGTATATATTTAAAAGTGAGTTTTTTACACTGATTTTTAAAGGTAAAAGATACAATGATTAAAGTGTAAGCAGGACAGCATGGGTGTATGGATAGACATGAGACAAAGAGACTGTGAAAATAGACTCGTTCATTCATCCCTGATTCTGCCCATTTAAAGACACAGTACTTAAGTTCTAAGAGGAAAATGGTTTGGGTCAAATTTAACTGATTAACAATCTCTGACAAATAGTGCTTCTTCCCCATTACATATTAGGAGAGAGAATTTGCCCTTCCAGCACACTTCCTCTCAAGGTAAGTCTCATGTTGAACCTTGCTCTCAGGTAGGTGTCTGCTGGATTCTGATGTGGGTTAACCAGAAGGTAGGAAGATACTAGTGAGTATTCTACATCAACTGTTTAGTTAAGTATACTTAACCAAGTAACCTCTCCTGTTCCAGCTGCCCCAAACTTGATGGAAACATCATTCACTCATGCTCCGATCAATGGCAGAATGGACCCTTGGCCTGGTATAGCATGTTGGTGGGGGGGGTGTTACAGTCATGGCAGTAGTGCTACAATCATGACTAAGGAAAAATTGTGAATACAGAACAGTTGTTGTGTGTTTTCAAATTGTTTCCAACTTATGGCACCCTAAGGCAAACCTATCATGGCATTTTCTTGGCAAAATTTTTTCAGAGAGGGTTTGCCTTTGCCTGCCTCTGAGGCTGAGAGAGTGTGACTTGCCCAAGATCCCCTAGTGGGTTTCCATGGCTGAGGGGGGCCTGAACCCTGGTCTCCAGAGTCATAGTTCAATGTTCAAACCACTACACCATGCTGGCTCTCACAGAACAGAGCAGTTACAGATGAATAAGTAATTGTTCTGTGTCCATGATTGCTACTTAAATAAGTAGCTGATTAGAATACTGACCAGCATCTCTATCTCAGAGTGGGTAGCATACATGCCACAGGAAGTCTCTAACTAATTATTTGGCCCCAGAGCCCTCACACTCATGCCAGTGTTAAATTATGGAGAATAGCCTCCCAAAACCACAGTTCACCTTTAAACATGCATACTCTGCATACCAGGTTTTGGACACTAGAAGATTAAAACCAAAAATGAATTTCTAAGCCACATGGGTCTGAGGGTTAAAAACTGACCCTTGAACCATCCAAGATTGCTCACCCCTGTTCTATACATGTTCAGTGGTTCAATAGTTATTGCAATAATGTTTTAGGACTGAGATATGTAATATGTATTGGCCAGAAGTGAAACCTGATAAAGTTCCTTTCAGCAGAATTACAGAAGGATGAAAAATAATGGAAAGGGGAAGAATGGTGGATCAAGTATGGTTGGATGGAGATATGGGAGGATACACAGGTCTGGGAAGGCTCAAACAAGAAAAATGAAAAGAGCAGGGAGGAAGAAGCATTGACCTTCCAGATGTTTTGGACTACAACTCTACCATCCTATACTATACTATCACCCTTGCTGGAAGAAGCCTATGGGATTTACAGCTCAAAGCATCTGGAGGACTGAGAACTTCTCATCCCTTGAAAGAGGATTGTTGTAGATCCATCTATGGAAACAACAACAACAATATTAGCCAGAACAATGTTTATTTATAACACTCTTTTCACCAAAGAGCGGAACATTGACATATACAGTCAAGGCCAAGGAAAATAAACATAACACTATAGCAACACATGGAACAAAATCCCCAACACTCCATCAGTTGTTACCCATCTCAGCACCTTAAACACAACTCAGTGGCTTAAGCCAGTGAATCAAAGAGGAAAGTCTTCAACTGCTTATGTAAACAAGTGAGATCCTTCTTCAGCCAGAGGTCCAAAGGAAGACTGATCCACAAATGTGGAGCCAGATCTTAAAAGGCTTGCAGCCTCGACAGCTGTGCGCATTGGTGGAACAGACAGTAATCCTTTGCTTAAATTACTGGAAGGAACATACCATACTAACAGGTGCAAGGCACTGAGAGAGGTTAGAACCCAAAGCCTTGAATGACAGAAGTTTGAAACAGGCCCTGGCTTGAACTGTTAGACAGTGAAGGGATCTATGGAGAGACAAAACAAGTGAATATTTTGAGAGACTTGAAACAACGCAGGAGGCATTGCTCTGAATTAAAACCAGAGGAAGAAGGAAGCAGGAAGGCAAACCTGCCAAGAAGCTGTTAGAATGATTCAGATTTGAGATAACTAAGGGCTGGGTGAGTAGATGGTCAGTCTCAATAGTAAGGAACCTCCAGATTTTGCTGGTGGTCAAAAGATGGAAATTACATGCTTTTGCTGTTGCCCCAGTAAAGAGGTTCAGAGGTAATCATTGAGCAGGACTCCAAGGTTCCTGGCAACCAAGATGGGAGCCACTGTGCAGCCCTGTAAATCCAGTGGAAGACATGAGAGAGGAGCTACTGGATGGTCAGGCTGAAACACCCAGATCTCCATTTTGTTCATGTTCAGCTTAAGACAATGAGTGCTCATCCACAAAGAAACATGTGACAAACAGTCCATCACTGACTTCACCACAGGGGCATCAATTGATTTAAAAACTCTGAAAAATCTGAGTGACGTCTGCATAAATGTGATGCTATAAACCTAATTCAGAAATAAGAAATTGAAACACATGAAATAATGTTAAGCTGGATCCTTTATAAAACAGATGGTTAAGAGCATAGCTTCACTTAAATTAAGCCATGTACCAATGTGAGCCTCATGTCTTTCTGTATACTTACTCCTCTAGACATCACATCCTTGCCAGCAGAAAGACAGGTCCTTCTTGCAAAAAGATTAATATCTAGCTTTGGAAGCTACTTATGGTTTACTTTTACTCTGGTGCCTTTCTAACAGAACCTAATTTGCACAGAGGATCTTTTGAAGTTCTAAGGTAGAGCTGGATCCATTTGTGTAATTCTCCATCTCTTTTTCTCCTCAGTTTTTCTGGTGGCAAGAGCTGCATCTGGCTCTAACAGGCTCCTATTTAGCCAAGCCCTCTGAATTAATAAGCCTCCATCTGGAACTCCAGAGCCAAAAAAAAAATGTCCCTAAACATGGTCTCTTATACACTTGACACAGTGCAACAAATGTGTCAACAATTATATACTGGAAAGCAAACACAACTGTTAGATGGCAAGGGCCCAATAGGAAAAATAACACAGAAATGTTCATACAAATCAGGTAATCACAATTGCTTTTTGTGATGGCCAAGGACATCTAATGGGCACTTCAGAAGAATGTGGTTGTAGTGAGCCAAGAGTCCAGCTCCTAAACACAGATTCAAAGTCTGAGGAATCAGCGGTCCAGCAGTGGAGACACTAGCCACAAGCGCAGAGCTTGAGATACTTACTTTTTGGACAACAACTTGCAAAAGCCATTAACCAGCATAATGGCCATGCCAGAGGGAAGATTCTGGGAGATGTAATCCGAAAAGCAACTTTTCCAGGCAATGCCCAAGTGCCATTGGAGAGCTAGAGATCTCCACAGCTGTGGTACTGGAGACCTCAAAGCCTCAAATCCATGTGCCTGAGACTGCCATGAGAGAGCCTTTTTTGCAGCTGGTGACTTCCATATCAATGGGCTGACAAATCCATTTCAGTTTAGTCTAACTCTAAAGGAGCTACCCAATATGATAAAGCTGTTTTAGGAACAGAATTCAGCACCTAGGGAGCTGTGTTTATACTAGGGATGGGCCAACCAAATCCGCGAATCCCCAGCAAGGATTCGAGATTCATGAATCCGAATCCCTGTGCTAAAATAGGCAAACCAAATCTTTCAAATCCACCAACCAAATAGTTTGTTGGAGACTGGGATGCCTGAAAACCTGGGAGACCAGACACACAAGGGGAGATGGCAAGTAGATGAGTGTTTCCCTCTGAGTAATAATGGCCTTTGCTAACAATTTCAGAAATTATATCCGGGGTTGTATTCTAGTATATTTAAACTGAACATTTAATATTTAAGTTCAGCACTATTTTCTGTGCTGAAAATCAATGGCATGTAGAAATGCTGGGGTCAGTGGGTCTCATGCCTATCAGAAGCAGTGGGGCAGAGGGCAAGGGTGTTGGCAAATTCCAGGGGACATGCTGTGCACCAGCATGGCCCACATAACGTCTGGGCATCAAAACAGGCAGACCCAAAAAACCATCACAGGTTCAAAACAAGTAAAGTCCAGAGCTGAGGCTAAAGTATGGATGCAAAACTAAACTAGTGTTTATTTAAGTAACATAAGTGAGTAACATAAAGACATCAGAAAGCTAAGCAAAATCCATTGTGCTTCTCTCTCCTCTTACAGCATGACAGAGAGAGCAAAAACAACAAGCAGGTGAACAGGGGAGGTGAAGGAGAGCAAGAGCGCTAGAGAGCAGTGAGTGATTCTCACACAGCAGTTATAGGCTACTGTTTTCCAACCCCAGGTTTCCCACAGGAACTGCGAGACAAGCCAGATACCTCTTATCACAGTGGCTAGGTCAAGTCGACCTGCCCGTTACCATGACCATGAGCACAGCAGAGGAACAAGACTCAAACTTTAACCCTTTAGTCAGGGAACCGGAAGGCCTGACACTTAACAAAAGGCACACAATCTCATCCAGTGATTTTCACATGTAGGCCAGCATACCTCCTTCCACAAGACCAGTGCCTGGTTGTAAACTCACAGCTAGAATAGGATGAGAAGTGAAATGTCTGTCATGGTTTCTCATGAGCCACATGACAAACCACATGTAGCAAAACTGTTTTTAAAAATTGGTGCCTTCAGAGTCTGCCAAAGGCCTGACTGGCTGGAAGGAACAGTCTTCTTGAGATCTCAAGGACAGATGAAATATTCTTTTGCATAGCTCCCTTACAAAGCTCTTTCATACACAATTCTGGGGTTTGTAGTTTTTACAAGATGTCACATCCTTCTCTGTCAAAGTGTGCTGGTGCATCATCAAACTACAAACCCCAGGATGCCAGAAGGAACTATGCAAAGAAAAACCAGTTTTGACCTGGATTATCTCTGTACAGTAGTATGTGGCCCTATTTACACAGGCAGGAAAAGGTGGGATTAATCCACATTTTCCTGCCTATGTAGAAAGGGCCTTCATGTCATTTTCAATCTGGGGAGATCCTGAGGCAAAACTATGAGAATTGTCCTGGCCAGATTTCTTCAGAGGGAGGTTTGCTTTTGCCTAGGCTTTTGCTAAGGCTGAGAGAGTGTGTCTTGCCTAAGATTATCCTTCTTTCCCTTGCTTTTTAAACCCTTTTTAAAAAAAGGATTCGAAAGATTTGAGATTCATGAGATTCGTGGTTTCCTAGAACCTTCCAGGGATTCAGATTCGGATTTGGAAAATTCTGGATTCATTCCATCCCTGGTTTACACTAAAACACAGAATGAATTCACTAATTCATGTACATGGAAGACACAGATGCCACAGCCAAAACCCATGAGCCCACACCATCATAGATGACCTACACTGTCTTCCAATAATTCCAGATCTCTGGAGCTGGTGCACAAACATCAATCGTATGTTCAGCATAAACACTAGTAAGATGAGAAGTGTTAGGCTTTAGCTCAAATGCCAATCCCATTAAGCCTTCCCACTTTGAAGAATATAGGTGAAGCCTTGGGGCAAGGGTAATCTTGACATCAGTTGAACTTCAGACCTTGTTGGTCCAAGGTGCTCACATGAAATTCTCCCTCGTGCTGCACCATCTGGCTTATCCTGCTTCCCTACTAACCCCAGTTATGTCCTGTAGACACCTGTTACCAGCTGGAGCAAGAGAGTAGCTTTATAAAATTCCAGCATTTATCCTTAACATCTGTAATACACAAGCCTGGAAGCTGAGATATGCATGGTGGAGTGGAAAAGCAAGACTCGCTGTTAACATAGTGATGACTATCAAGTTTCACTGTCAAAGATTTGCCCACCAATTATTGCATTGAAAAGTTCGCTTGCCTGTGTGTCACAGGCAACATGTTGTTCCCTTGAAAGAGATCTTAGATCAGTCCCGTAGGGACGTGGGGTTGAGGGGGGACAATTTGCCTCTAGTGGCAGTGTTTTGGAGGCATCCCGGCCCATAGCTATGCCCCCCCACACAGTGATCATGCCCCTCGCATTGTAACCCCGTCCCCTCCCACCCCCTCTCCACACACTCCAAGCTCTGCCACTGTATTAGGTCCATAAATGTAGATCACTTATTATTATTCCACAAAATTCATATATGCCAATGAGGTAGTCCTTCCTATATCATTTTTTCCCCTTCTTAAAAGCTGGTTGTGTTTAACATTGGCACTGTAACTATACATATTCACAAATCAGAAACTAGCTAGTAGTATTTTCCATATGACCATTGTGGAATCTTCAGTGAGCAGTGACACTCCTCTACCTCACCTGTCTTCTAATTTAATTTTTTTTTAATATTACATTGATTTTATGTTTATATTTTTTTTCCATTGTAAGCCACCATGGAGTCTTGCTGCCAGACAATATCAAATATTAGCCAAGGTGACTTCTAAACAGAAGCTGAGAGTTTATGTCAAGTCTGAAAGATTTCATTGGAGACAGTTTGATTATCAAATAAAGAAAATATGTTGTGTTCCACAGGGCACATGTGCTTGAAGCCTAAACATGCTGTGTATGTGCAGTGCAATCTTGTACACATCTAGGCAGATGCCCCAATGAGTTCAATGGGGTTTACTTAGTCTCTGATAAGTGCATGTAGGACTGCAAACCTCAAGGAATGTGCTGCAATTAGCACAAAATAACGTCCTGCTTTGGACATATATTTAGTGATCTTCACATCTGGCAGATAACAAGCGATTCCTCTTTTGAGACAGAAATAGAGCAATGTGGGTTCCAGACTGCACATTATCATGCTCAGTTAAGGGTGGTTTCAGCATGTCACTACATCCCTTCTTCTTAAAAGTAACTTTTGAAACTCTTATCACCCACAGGAAAGCAGTCACTGTGCACACAAATGTCCTTTTATTCAAAGTGAGTGACAATCTGCAAGATGGCCTTAGAAATATGTGGGCTTTTCCTTCTTTTTTAAATAACAAAAATCTCAGACTGTTAGATAATCTGTATTTCTGTCTAAAGGAAGGAATATAAGTATTGCCTAGTAACCAAACATATTCAAATTAGGGGGAAAATGAAGGCATGAACATCTATGATGTTGGAGTCTACAGGGTGGAATGATTTAAAAGCAATATTCAAAGCCAAAGCTTTGGCAAGCAAAGTTAGCTCCAGTTTCCACAAGACAAACAGAGTCCATGGTACTTTGTAGTTACAAGTCAATATTTAGAGTAACTTATGTTTAGATAGACTGAAATTATTCTTATTACACGTGGCAGGTTTACATTTCTAAGACCAAAATCTATAGACAAATGGCAAACTAATCACTGTGTGGGTGAACTTGTTAACTCTGTGTGTGTGTGTGTGTGTGTGTGTGTGTGTGTGTGTGTGTGTGTAAGAAATACTGTTGTTTTCAAGCCATTCTCAGAAAGTTCAGCTAGTGCAATATACAATCCTGTGTGAGTCATGCTGCCATTTTCAAAATATATTAAGCAGCATCGTCCTATGTCCAAAGAAACTTCTGGAACAGTCAAGAGGTGACTAATCCATTGATGATACACTGCTATACAAAAAGCATGGTAGACTTTAAAATAATGTTAGCTATCTTGTTAGTGGGTTAGGGGCACCTGAATTAGATGCACAACAGCAGGCCAGATTATAGAGCTAGGAGGGAAACTGTGATCCTGCCTGAGGTCAGGTGAACCATAGTGGTTCACAAAGCAAGATTAGATACAAAACAGTGGTTGGGGGAATGGAACTAAATGAATAATAGTGACTCAGTGGCAGAGTCTCAGAACTAATTACTCATCGTAATCCATGAGTCACTGGAATGACCTATATGTACAAGTGTATACTTTTACATCTCAGTTACTGAAAACCAGGCTTTCTAAACTGCCTGGGTTTTTTTTTTCAGGTGGGAGTTTTTTGTTGTTGTCTTCATCAAACAATTGGGAGTCAGGAAGTCTTGAAACACTTTTTCGGAACATCCAGAATTATTCCCCATCTACCTTCAACCAATTCCTGCTAAGCACGACAGCAAACACAGAGAACAGTCATCATGGGAAAAGTCTTTTAATACGTGAGACTATCAGACCTCAAAGTTTGAACTTATGGGGTGATGTGATTAATCCTGCAATGAAGGAAATCAATTACATCATCTTCACATGTTGAAACCATGAACTTAGTAACTGACCATTTGTTGCCTTTTGATGGAACTCCCAAATCTTCAGTTACTTTGCAACTACTTTGCCCTGCATGGTGATAGGGTGGACCCCACCCATCACCTTAAAGATAAGCGTATGTGTTACAGAACACAGCTTTGATGGAAAAGAGCCTATTTTTCTTTTCTTTTCTTTTCTTTTCTTTTCTTTTCTTTTCTTTTCTTTTCTTTTCTTTTTCTTTTTCTTTTCTTTTCTTTTCTTTTCTTTTCTTTTCTTTTCTTTTCTTTTCTTTTCCTCAGGGATCCACAGCTATGTCCAGATGTTTCACAAGCAAACTTGTACAGATCAAGGGTCCCCACTGTGCCAGGAGTCACAAGCAAAAGAGCTAAAAGGAACAAGGAAGAACCAAAGGGAATATTATAATGCAGCAACTTAGATCAGCATCATGTTATTTTTCAAAAGACCAAGCTGACAGCAAAAGACTTGTATGAAGTCCATGTGCCAACCTCTGGCACAACTTTTTGAATAAAAGACTGAGGGAAATTGATATAATCCACCTCTAGGGTGAAGGGAAGCATCTGTGCAAAGCTAGTTCAAGACCTGTGTTCCAGCTAACCAAGATCCTTGGGCAGTGATGTATTGTAAAACTATTTAATGTTTCTCTTTTTCATCTATTGAAGAGCATGAATAAAACCTGCTGGATTAAGGCAAGGATATATCAAGTTGTGCTTTTGATGCTCAACCATGGAATACAGACCAGACACAAAGTTGGGTTAACTAAGGGCCACTTTATTTTGATCTTTTTTATTTAAATTGTGTTAACCTGAAAGATACAAGAGAGGGAAGCAACATGATATGAGTCCAGATGATGCCAGGGTCACAATGTGACAACCTGCTCAGCATACCTATGGGTGGTAACACCTCAGCTCCAGGGTCAGTCCAAATTGCTTTGGTTGATCCCCAGTCCAGCATCTTGGAAGGTAACACAGGGACTCCCACCCAAGCTTCAGGGTCCTAAAAGTGAGAGTCTTATTCCCAGGTTAACCTCAAGGGTAGCCTCCTTCACCAACCCCTGGGACACAGGGCCCTAAGAGGTGGTTCCAGAGCCCTACCCTACATCAAATGGGTGCCAACAGGTGATCACCAAAGTTTTACTATCCCCTATTATCTGCTACAGGAAGGGGCAAGCGTCCACTTAGTCCCTTTCCCCCACCAGGCCGGACGAGATGGCCCTCACCCCCTCTCTCAGTTCTTCCAGGAACAACTGATTCCCTTGATCAGACAGGTGCACCCATCTAGCAAGTTGTGCCTTTTTGTCAACAATACTCTCCAAAAGTTTATTTACAGAGTTAAAAGTGAGAGCTCTTTCCTGTCATTGTCAACCTACCAGTACCCACTGGTATACGGCTCTGCATTTGAAGATTCCATTCACTAGCACAGTGAATAATCCATTGTTAGACCCAGCATCCATGAACTGACTCCACTGTAAATCTATAGGAAACCTGGCATCCTCAATCAGCTAACGGAGCCTACTACTAAGGCCAGCTGTGTCAAGCTTGTGTTGTTTTTTTTCCTGGCAAACTGTTTTCAACCTGGAATCTAATATAAACCAACTTTTTAACTTCCCATTTTAACTTTAACTGGGGCATGGTGTTGATTCAGCCTTCCACTGAATCAGAGGCCTCCTCCATCAAGATCAGTGTTGCCAACTCAGATGAGCAACAGTTTCAACCTTACAGCCTTCAACTTTACAGTTTTCCAGCAAAACTCCCTCCTCACCATATATGAAGATCTCTGGTATTCTTTGGTGGCACTAACCAGGCCCAACCAAATTCAGGCAAGATTGGTTGTGTTAAGAGAGCATGAAATAGTAGCTAGACCCATATATCCTATGTGATACTGGAGCTCTGCAATTAAAATCAGTAAACACCATAGCCTAGTGACAGAGGAGGGTGCCTTACCACAAAACACTTTATCCAGAACCCTACAAAAATGAGTCCATATAAGGTTGCAGAATAAACACTAGTAATGGATGCGTGAAACATAAAGGGTTGGTCAACACTCTCTACATATGCAGAAAAGAAAATGACATTTTTTGTGAAGGCATTGAGTCAAGAGCTGTGATTGGGGAAGAGCTAGGCAAACCTTAAAAGCAGGACCAGCTGATCAGCCCATCAGATTACACTGCCCTTATTAAAATAATATTGGCCAAGATTCTAGATTCTAGCCTAGCCTTGTCTTTTGAGGAAGAGTGAGATTAGCCAAAAAGAGGGTATGCAGTCCTTTGCAGTCACTTACTCTCTCTCCCCAGGAACTCTTCTGTTGCCATGGCTTTACTTATGAGGCTGTTTCCACCAATGCAGTCCCAAAATTTTAATTCCAGAAATGAATTCCCTTTTTGGTAGAGTGGTAAGGCTTTACTCATGGTGTGGACAACTAATAACTGCAAGCCACAGCAATAGTAACGTTTTTAAAAATTTTACTGACCTAATATAAAAACAACGACAACCACCCTTTTTTTATTAGAGCTCACAATTAGATCCTAAAATGAAAGGAAAAAGTTTACAGTCCACAGTAAAGTTCACAGTTTACAATAAATCCCAACTGAGCAACAGGAAAACAAAGAAAGATTGAATGGAAGCCTATTTAATCATAGTGCCTCGGAAATGCCGGTCTTATAATCATCCTGTTCTCATCTTCTCAGGATTCAGGCATGTAGTTCTTTGCAGAGGCCTACTGGCAAGCTTTTCTCCCCAAAACTGTATTCCCACAGATCAAGCCTCACGCTCTAACTATTTCTCTGCTTCTGACTCTTTCCTTCGTTTCTTTCTTGTTGACCTGCTTGTTTTTCTGTTCTGCCATCTTTACTTCTTCAATTTTAATTGTCCTTCCAGCTATCTTTCTTCTTCTTTTTTTGAATAATTTTTATTAACATTTCAGCAAATAAAAAATTACATATTTTATACAGTACAATTGTATAATCAGTTGCAGCTTATCAGGTGGTATCGTTCTTCCTCATTTCTTTATCAGAGCATATAATTATTAATACTTATCTCATAAATAAGTAACTCTATTTAAAAAAAGAAGACAATGTTATATAAGATTTTCCCAGATTAACCCTATCCTTAACCTTAGATATATTTCTTGACTCCTTATTTATATAATTTATCAATACTCAAACAGCATCATAGCCTATTGAATTTTATAGATAATAATATCTTCTTCTATACAATGTCCTTTCATTCAATCTCACATTTGTTACCTGTTTTAACATCTTTTCCTCCTCACATTCAATAAAAGTATTTGTCTATTTATTTTATGTTCTCTGTCTTTGAAGAAATTGGTTTATAGGACCCCAATCTTTCTCTATTTTCTCATCTGACAAATCTCTAAGTCTTTGAGTCAAAATATCTGCTGTTTTTATCTCTGAAAGACTTTGAAACCAATGTTCTATCCTAGGTGTTTCTTCTTTCTTCCAAAGTTTGACATATTCTATTCTTGCCACAGTTATCATGTATAGCAGGATCCTCAAATAATTTTTCCTTGTGGTTTGGTCTATTGTATGAAGCATATTTAATAAATAAATATCTGGGTTTTTGTCAAATTCAATTCGTAAAATTTCTCTTATATTTTTATGTATGCCATTCCAATATTTTTTGGCTTTACTACATGTCCACTATAGATGGTAAGTTGTACCAGTTTCGGCTTGACACTTCCAACATTTTCCTGTTCCTGAATTGTATATTTTTTGCAGTCTACTTGGCGTCATATACCATCTATGGAAGATCTTAAAATAGTTTTCTTTTAAATTTTGGGCAGCTGTAAATTTTTGAGTCAATTTCCAGCTTTGTTCCCTATGTTCCAGTTGTATTGGATGACCCAGATTTTGAGCCCATTTAATAATTACATGTTTAATTGTCTCGTCTTCTCTCTTTTGTAACAAAAGTGCCTTGTAAAGTTTGGCCATTATGTGTGGTGGATTTTCTCTCATAATTTTTATTATTTCGTGTTGTTCTTTCGTATCTTTCATATCAAATCCATATAGTGTCAAGTCCATCTGAAATCTTTCCATTAGTTGTCTGTAGGGAAACCAATTTTAGGTTATCCCTTCTTCTTCCAGCTTTCCTCTGTCCTTAATTGTTGGTGATCCTGGAAAGTGTCTATTTATTATGTCTTCATATTGAAGCCATTTAGCTGTACTTTTCCATCTACCGAAGAAGGCTTCCTGAGAAACCCACATTGGAATCGCATTAATAAACATACGTCTGTAGTTATTCCATATTTTCAAAAGTGATTTTCTGATATAATGGTGTGTGAAGTCCTTATCAACTTTAGCTTTATCATAGCAAATGCATGCGTGCCAGCCCATTCTCAGGTCTGCACCTTCTAATGTCAATAGTCTTTCGTTTCGTAGATTAATCCAGTCCGCTATCCATGTCATTGAGGCAGCTTCATAATGTGCATATATATCTGGTGCTCCAGCTCCTCCTCTAATTGTTAAGTTGGTTAAAGTTTTCCAGCTGATTCGAGGTTTTTGTCCCTCCCAGATAAATTTAGCTAAGTCTTTTTGCCATCTTCCAGCTATCTTTCCACAGCTTCAGCCCAGCTTCTATCTTCAACTTTCTTCCCCCCTCAGTCTTAGGCCTGGCTCTCTTTTCTTTCCAGTTTTGCCTTTGCTTTTGTCATGCCTCACCCTCTGGCTGGGTGTTAGTTAGACATAGATACAAAAGCTACCACACTTGAGAGTGAAGCAGGAGGAAACCCCAAGCCTCAGTGGGCAGAAGGAGATGGTACTTCACAGCAGCAGAAGGAAGACCCTGAGAGGATTGATACCTACTCTAATAGAGTGAAGGAGGGCCAAAGAGGGTGTGCAGAGGTCCTGGCAGCTCTTAGGTAAGAGAGACTAATTAATCAAGCACTAGCTGTGTGAAGACAGCCAGTTGTGAATTCTCCCATCACTCTCTTGGCAGTGCTGCTTACAACTGACTTATCTGAGTAATTAGCAATGCTTCTGACTTGTCCTTTCTTTCTGACCTTGGATCTTGCTTCATTCAACAAAGAGTGCTTTTGGAATCTCTCCTGGCTTGCTACTTTGAATTCATGCTTTGCCACAACTCAGATTGGCTGAATACGCTCTGACGACTTCCTTCATTGTGGTGAGACACCTGCGATTGTCTGGGACAGGATAATAACCTGACAGCTCTTGCAGTTCCACCCCCTGTTTGAGCTCTGGGCAATTGCTGGCAAAAACAGGACAACTTTCTATTCTCTGCAAGCCTCTTGTATAGTTGTTCCTCCATTTTCAAGAGATTTTAGAGGTTCAGGACTCCCATGAAAGTGGGGAAACCATGAATACTGTAAGCTGGTTTGGGGAACTGTATTTAATACACAAAACAAAATACCTGTATTGACAGAGTGGATGAGCCTGGAAGTATGTGTGTCCCCTCACTCACACAAAAGATAGGATTGGGGAGACATCTGTCCCCTTCCTCCCTCCTGCTCACATGAGTGAGTGAATGAGCATGGCCTCTCCCATCCAATCCTTTCCCTCCTATCCACATGTATAAGTGAGTGAGCAAATGCACATGCCCTCCTTCCTCCTATCCCATCCCCTTGTCCCCACCTGCACAAGTGAGCACATGTGCACACATGTCCCCTCATCCCATCCCATCCCATCCCATCCTCTTCCCCATCCTACCTGTGCAATTGAGTGAGGGAACACGGGCACAGCCAGGCCAGTTTCACTTCTCCCATGTTATCCAAGTCCCTGCTAAAAAGGGTGTAGGGCAACAGCAAAGGTAGTGGCAAATACCATAATCCACAAATAATAAAACCCACAACAACCTATAAATCCATGAATGCTTAATCCACAAACATGGAGGACTAACTGTATTTTACAAGAGACTAAACTTAGCTACTGAACATTAACACCAAATATACCAATGCAAAACAACAGAGAAGCATTACTAAAACCATGCATATCAATAAAATAATATAAAGTACAGTTCCTTCACACTTAGTTAAGCATATTCAATTAACTAAGTAGTATCTTCTGGCCTGGGCCCCTCCTCCCTGTCCTGTCTAACTAAGCAGCAGCCTCTGCAAGCAATGGAGTATCTGTTCTCCTGATGCTTCCACCCTTTTCTACAAACAGTCTCCAGTGCAACAGTCAAAACTGGGAATCCCTTTTACAATTCCACCTTGTGCTAGATATCATTCACAGAAGAAGGGTGGAAACAGTCTGCTGTGTCCCAAATGACAGGAAAACAGACTCCCATCTCTCACAGCAAATGATGCCTGGTAAGTCAGGATTGGGGGATTTTTAAGATTCCTCTGTATTTCCTACACTATTGAATATATAGTGATCATGAATACAAATCAGTTATGAACATGTAACTCTGGGTTGCATATTCATAACTGTGACCATGCATTCCACCTTGCATTTGTTTTAATATTGAATCAAATTAAAAACCTAATTAGAAAACATCTTCATAACTCTAGATATTTCTTAGCCTGGCTTGGGAAATATGGCAAGATTGAACAGTAAAAGATGAGCATGAGGATAAAATTTGGTCATCAGCCAGCAGCATGTAGTGAGATTTACCAGTATATTCCAATGTCCACTACATTTCTGACATTAACAATAACTTTTGATTAGGAAGATCAATAACTTAGATACAAATTAATAGAGAAAAATGTGCTGTGTTAGTCTTATAGTGTCATGCACCGAGATCATAGGTACTCTTTTGATCCAGAGAGAAATCCAGCCACCCCAGACTATAGGATTTTCAATAGAGACACATGGGAAACCAGATCTGGGTTTAAACACCTTGCATGTAACATTTATTAAGACATAGAATACAAAATCACATAAGTATCAAGAGAGCTCTCTTTCACACACTCATTCATACAAGACATACTCACAAACGATCCTTTTGGCTGAACATTGATCAGGCGCTGTCAAAAGGAATGGATGACCTCCATAGCCGCGGTGGAGAGCCAACAACAAGAGGTCCAAAATTTCCCCCTTATATACCCATCTTGTTCACTTCTCGATGAGCAACATGTTTTGCTGGTTGCCATAGTTTCAGAACATGCCAACATCTTCTCTGTTTTAGGTCAAAACAATCTGTATCATGTACAGTTCTTATCTTGTCTTTGACGTTCCGTGCAACCCAGGGCTCAGAACACACCTTGTTTTCTCAAATTCCTCCTTGTTTTTTTTGGGCCAATTTCCTTTTTTTCCGCCAAGTAAAACCCCAATTCCTTTAAAAATTTTTTTCCTTCCCGGTTCCAAACCTTCCCCCCCAGTAATTTCCTTTCCAAACCCCCCATTTTTAATTTTTTTCCCTTGGTTTAAGGGTAAAAAAATTAAGCCCAAAAATTTAATAAATTCCTTAAAAAAACCCCCCTTTGTATTAATTTAATTCATAAAAAAAGAAAAATTAAATGTAAAAATACAAAAATAAATAAAACCAATTTTAAGTTTTAAGCTTTTCCCAAAAATTTTAAATTTTTATAAAAAGAGATTACATATGATCAAAATATCATGGTTGTATAATGATTACATAAAGAAAGAAAAAAATAATGATGATAATAATAGCAGAAGAAAAATTCATCATAATTCCATCATCTGATTTTCAGAGTTTATGCATTTCTTCCTTTATAATCTCAAAATCCCTTTCAAATCTTTTCACTCGCTTGATTAAACATAGTATCCATATGATTATACATACCATAATCAACATTAACCATACAATAGGATGAATCAACACATGTAAAAAGGCAGTTGCTTTTGGAGAGTATCCTTTAAATATGTCATACCAATGGTGTTCAGTCAGTTTGCTTTCTTCATCTGCAATCCTTTGAAATTCTCCATTTTCAAATTGTATCCTTACAAACTCTTTCTTGGAGTTCCATGCATGTTCCTGTAAATGTCTCCGAATTTGTTCATTATATTTTAATAATTGATCCAATTTTTCCCCAGTCTATCCCTATATTTATCCGGTACTTATGTCATTCATGCTCAAAATTTTGGTATTCCGGATTAAAAAAACCCAATTTCCCCTTTTTTAAAATTTTTAATGGGTCACATTACACTTGATTTCTTTTCCCCCGTTTTTTAAATTTTCCCCATCTGACCAAAAAAAAGGTGTGGGCGATATCCCACACATACATCCCAAACCATTGTCAAAAATCAATGTTTTCTTGGGCATTCTTTGTAGCCTACATATTCCTTCTGATAATTCCAAAGCACATGGTTCAATTTGTTTTATTTCTTGTGGACATACATATCCAGTTCCCCCCACTTCTCACTTTGATCCAAATCCACCGTTTCATTTATTTTGACTGTACTTGAATTCATACAGATTGCAT
Organism: Iguana delicatissima; assembly: GCA_948472985.1. Taxonomy (NCBI): domain Eukaryota; kingdom Metazoa; phylum Chordata; class Lepidosauria; order Squamata; family Iguanidae; genus Iguana; species Iguana delicatissima. The sequence goes on from CAOKZL010000420.1 coordinate 464,568, forward strand.
GTTTAGACTGCAAATAGGGTTTCCAATAATTTTCCCCCATATTAAATGGAAAAGATTGAATATCACAAATCCAATTTTCCTCCCTTTTGAGCTTTTTCTAATGTCATCAATTTTATCTGCCACATTGATTCCTCTATTTTATAATCCAAAATTTTATACCAGGAGGGGAAAAATCAGTGTGAATCCACGGTTCCAGTTTTCCTACCTTTAAAAAAGGTGTTTCCATGATTCCCATATAGAGCTGATAGCATTTGATCCCTCCATCCCAACAAAGTGGTCTGAATTATTAGACATGACAAGACAGCGGAGACAGCTTCCATAGTTTGACTATTGGACCCCCTTAAGGCATACAAAGTTTTTTTTAAATGTTCAAAAGTCACTAATTGAAAAAGGGCAGATATTTTTGTAACCCCAAAAGTTGATATTAGATCATCTCCCCAATGATAACTTTCCATTGTAACCCTCCTAAAGTAGAAAAGTTTATTTGCTTGTTTTTCAATATCCCATGAGTTTGCTACACCAACTCCTTTTCCCTTTTCCACCCAAATGGTGTCCAACAAATCTTTTTTATCTCGTTTCCACAATTTTTCTTTTCTTTCTGCAAATTTCAAATAGGGATTTACATATTTTCTACATTCCGGTCTCAATTTGGTTACATTAAATATTGAAACATTTAGTCTAATGTTCCATTGGTGTAAATTTGGTCCAATTACAACAGCAGTGGGTGTATGCCATTGTTTCATTACAGTGGTCAAATTTTCTTTTACAGTTTTATTTATAACATTTGGTATCTGGAAAGTTACATACCCCAAAAGGTTTGGTTTTATTTGTCCTTGGATCTTCACAGTTTCCTCTGGTCGTGTTCTTCAAAAACCCTTGTACTACTACTACTTGTACTTTTAGAACAATTAAATTCAATATCACATTTGTGTGCACAGCTTCGATTATCAACTCTCAACCATTGCCTCCATTGGTTTGGACGGGTATCTTCAAAATGACCAAGACACTTAGTTACGTATATCAAGTTTCTAATTTCTCCAGTCCTACTTATCCAAAAGGTTCCTTTATATATTTCAAAAGGTTTGTCCCATAAAACTGATAATCTAATATTTCCCACTTGGTGTCCCCCATAATACCATAACATGTTTTTCTCTGTGATGGTACTATTTGTACAATTAGTCAGGCTATAAAAACCTGTTAGTGTGTTTTTCCCTTTTTCCCACTGTGGAAGGGAATGATTTCTTTGTTCTGTTACCTTTTCCCTATTTGAAGTTGTTGTTGTCTCTTCATTTAAACTTTTTTCCCTTTTTTAGAAACATTAAAAATAACAAAAAAGCATCCACCACCCCCCCATTTTCTTGGATGTCCCATCTAACCTGCAATTTCCCTCTACTTTTTTGGGGGTTTTCCCCATCCAGCATAACTTGAACAAACCTGAATTCCGTGGTTTTTCCCAAATTTAAAGTACCATCTCAAATTTTTCCCTTCAATTATGTATATAAAAACAGTATACAGTCTGGCTAGCGCAGCAGCCTGTAAAATGTAAACGTTTGATTTTGATCCTGGAGGAGCCAAAACCGACTTCCCTTGTGGTGGTTTTTCCCCTCCGCTTGTCCTAAAAAGAAAATAAGCATATTGCCAGACAAATTAGTTATTCATCAACTTTATACAATTTGATTTGATTGCGGGGGATCCATTTCAATTTTCCTTCTTTTTCAATCAAGTAGCTGGTGGGCCATATGCGATCCATTATAACATATTTCCCTTTTCCCTTTAGGTCTCAGAGCATGCTCTTTTTTGGGCCCCAAAAGGAGGTACAACACTTGAGTTCCAATTGGTATCATATCCTTTTCTGTTTGGGTAGGGATTTCCATGCTATTTCTCATATGGTGGGTGTATAAACCATCTTCGTCTTCCCTTTTCTTTTAAAGATTGTATCCACTCCAATTCACTCTCATTTTCCTCCGGTATATGTGGTAATCCCAAATTCATTTCATTTCCAAATAAAATTTCATATGGTGTATAATTATGATTTCCTGTGGGACTACTTCTCATGGCCATTAGGACCATTGGCAACTTTTCTGCTCAATCTTTCCCATTTGTTTTAACTAATTTTCTCAGCATAGTTTTTATTGTTTGATTAGCTCTCTCCCCTCTCCCCCAACTTTGTGGTCTATATGAAATATGCAACTTTCGCTTTATTCCCAAAAATTTTGTTTAACTCTTCCATTTCTTTACTTATAAAGCAGCGCTCCTGTCAGAGTTTATAATAGAGGGTACTCCCATCCGGCAAAATAATTTTTTAAAAAGTTTGTTCACTCTTGTTTTAGCATCATTTCTTTTAGTTGGGAAGGCTTCTACCCAACTACTATAACTATCAATGACTACCAACAAATATTGATACCCCTCCTTAGTTTTTGGTAATTATCTATATAGTCAATTAAATAGTCCCAAATGGTAGCCAATCTTTTACTGGAATCAATATCTTTTCTGATTTTTCATACTCTCGTTTTACCATATTACATTGTATACATGAATCGACAATTTCTTTAATAATTTTCTTCTTATTTTCCCAGTTACCAAAAGCTTCCCATCTTTTCATTACTTTTTTAACTCCTTCATGTCCTATCTCATGTAAGTCTTTTAATATCTGATATCGATCCATTTGCATATTTTCTTCTTTGAAAGCTTTTATCTCTTGCTTGCTTTGTTTAACTAGTTGGTCTACATATATATTACCTTGTTGTTGCCACTCCAATCTATTCTCCTTTTTCTTTTCCTTTCTTCTCTGATGAGCCTTAATCCATGCGAATTTTACCCTTTTGGGAATTCCTTCATAAGGTTCCAAATTTGCTTCCATTGACTAAGATGTTTTAAGTCTTTACCATCCGCATTTTTTTAAAAACCCTTTTTTGCCCAAAATTGAATAAATTTTGTACCTCCATTATATACGTATTCACTGTCCATGACAATTTTTGGTTTCCCACCCTCCTCCCCCTCTTGTTCTTTTAACATTAAAAGAACATCTATAACTGCTTGTATTTCAGTTCCCGGGGCTCCCATTCCTTTGGGGATGATTTCCCTCTTTTCTTTTCTTCTATTAGGATTATACCAAGCCCAAAACAAAATATTTTTTTTCCCCCTTTTTCCCCCCAAGATCCTCCATCAGTAAAGAAAATATCCTGCGTCTCAGTCAATGTTTCAAGAGAAATAGCCCTATATTTTCATCAACCTGTATTTCGTTGCATTCATGTGAATCTCCCTCCTGCAAAATGGTTATCATTAAATCTGGCTGATTCAAGGTCTCAAAATCAATTCCCTTTTGATTCAATTTTACTATCCACTGATTAAGTTTGGTAGTACTAAGGGAAGGGGCTTTTCCCTGTAAAATGTATTTCAAAACTCTGTGGTTAGACTGTATGATAACTTTGGACAATCCTATTAAATATTCCCATTTTTCTAATTTTCCCACATGGTGGCGGCCGCAGCCTTTTTTACATTCATTATATTTTTCTTGGCCCCTTTTTAAAAATCTGCTTGCATACGCAATGGGTTGGTACTGTCCTTCTATACAGACAGTGTTAGTCTTTTAGCTCCCTCTGCTGCATACTTCTTCTTAGATCATAACATTTCAACAAACTCCCCTTGCTACAACCGCACATGGTATGTGTGAAATTCCAAAATATGAAAACACTTTTTCTTTCTTCAAATTCTACTATGTTAGCGTACAGTTTTATGTATTAATTTTTCTAGCACTCAAATACTCATATAACTTTTATGCATTAATTTGTTTGCTTTTTAAAGCTTTGAAACCTTTAAATTTTTTCCTCCAGCTTGGCCTGCCAGTTAATGTATCTCTTTCTTTTTCATTCTTAAGACCTCTTGCTAGTATAGCCAGAGTGCTTTGCTAGCAGATCTACTTTTTTTCAGTGCTGCGTAAGGAGGCATTAGATACCTAGTGGTGACTAGTGGATATCACAGCAGATGTCTGGTAAATCCACTCTGTTCAAAAAAAAAAGCTATCCAAGGTATTGAATCCTGTTCATGTGAAAAGGTTAAAAACCTCAAATTAGCTCCTTCATGTCTGGAATGAAGCCTGGAACCAATTTAATGCATGTCTGATATGAAAGTCACTAACTGCCAGTTCCTCCTTATAAATATTTTTTCTTAGCAGCACAACTGCTGCTGAATGTCATTCCAGCACAATTCAATCTCCGAGCTCCACTGGCTGCCGCTTTGCTACAAAGGCACACTAAGAAAGCTCCTTCATGCCACCACCAGGCTGTCTGCTTTCCTTCTTCCCCTCCAGCACCTGGACCTCTGCATAAAAATTTCTAAAAAATTCTGAGTTCCACCTACATCAAATAGGATCTGAACCTTAAATCTTCACTCTCTGCCTTTCAAGTCACTGAGCCCAGAAAAAATCTAGAAAAACATGACATAATTTTACTAATAAGGCAGGTATCACCCTATAAACAATATGCATGTGAAACAGACTTGACACTGACATGTACACTGCTCCAGCTACTTTAGACCAGGATTGGGAATCATGAAGCACTCCAGATGTCGCTGGACTGCAAGTTTCAGCAGCCCTAGCTAAAAGATACAAGAAGGAAAAATGGTAGGAGCCACAATCCAGCATCATCCTGAAGGCTCAAAAGGGTTGTGCATTAACCTCCTCATTAGCATCACTGGGCACTTAAGGAGTAAACTGGAACAGATATTAGATTTTCAGGTTTTAAATATCTGGGAATTATCTCACTCAAGAATTGGCAATAGCTTCTACATCCTGCACCTGCAATGAAACAGCTAAAGCAAAATTTAGTGAAATGGTCTTCATTAAAGCTGTCTTAACTGGAGAAAATAGCAACAATTAAAATTAAGATCCTGCCAAAGTTGGCAGTTCTTTTACAAACACTCCCTCTATTTCCAGATACACACAAACTGTCTGCATAGGATTTGGTGAGTTAGTGCTTCTTAATCTCAAACTATATATCTTAGCCTAAGATGAGACCATTAACCCATGTAATAAGAAATGACAATACAATTCCAGGAGGTGAAATGGAAATAGGAAATGTGAATCTCTTTATTGTATAAATAAACGTAAATTGGGCAACGTTCAGCATCCCTTTCTAAGATATACACTTAGAACTTGGCAGGAATGGATGAAGATTTTGGCTTTAAAACCTTCATCAGCTCACCTTTTTGTGGAGTACATTGATTTGGCATTTGTTGATATGAAAAATCAGTTCATCAGTTGGAAAACTTGTAAATTGTAAACAGGAAGAGCTATATTTCAATGAGGTCTTTCAATTACCATGGAAACACTCAAACACAAAGTATGAGGCTAGCCATACCGTTGGCAACAGCTGTTATCAGGTATACATGTCTTTGAAGTTCATCATTAAAGAAGAAGGTCTTTCTCAATGCACCATCTATTTTGAAGAGCTGTGTCTCCAAGATGACCTGCTGTAGTTGAGAGACTTGGCTTCTAGAATTTATAAAGGACTAGCAGAGCATATATTTGATTTTTCCAAGGGACTCAAAGCAATGAGAAAAGGCAATTTCAGTCTGAAAATTTCAGGTATGCAGTGGAAGAAAATTCAGAGGTATCCCCCATTCAGACCAACATCATTAGCCCTAAAAGCAAATGTTCATGAGATGATGCACAAAATATATTAGACACTTCTTAAGATTTCAACGATGTTACAGACACCGGACATTCCCCATTATATTAGACATTGGACAAGTTGTAAGAAAAAGAAGGACTGCATTGCATATGTGCTTGCATTGTGAAAGAGTTAAAAACTTTTGGCCTGATGCATTAAGTTTCTTATTGAACACATCAAATCAAAAGATACACCACTGGGAAGCACAGCTACTTTTGTCTGTGATTCAACAACCTAATACCACACTTCACTATGACATCCTATGTATGGAAGTAAAAATGGAAATTGCAAAGAACTTGAAAAGTACTACACTAATGTATTTAAGATCATAGCTAAATGGGGTATAGTTCTTTGCAGTAGCTGAAAACCTAGCCTGTAAGAGAGAAAATGAAGGAGACAGATTTGCAGATATCTGACAGTCTTTTGTTATTTATACTTGTGAGGAATCATCTCCAAATAGTCTCCAATCAGAACAGATGAAATTTTGGATCAGTCCATTCTGATTGGCCAGAATGCTGTACTCTGGGCTTCTGGATGCATTCCTGAAGTGCCCAGCAATGAATTTTTAGATAACTAGAATGAACTAGAAATAAGGACTTGCATCCTATTAATGATATAGGCAGGCATAACTAAAAATTACACTTGTACAGTGAATTTTTTTGATTATGGTAGGTGGAAGCATTAAGAGATTCCTTCTACTACAACTCCCTTCCCCATCCAACAACCTCTTTCTGTCCAGGACCCCTCTCCATGGTCATTCTGTGGCCACGAGATGATGGTAGATAGCCAGCCAGCCACCAAGTTCCACTCCTACAGCTGATCATGGGAAGGAAATGGCACCCTACTAGACAACTCCCTCTCCATAGTAAGGATGGCAATATCTTCCTTTGGGTGTTGCAGGAATGGAGCTATCTGGATATCTCTCCTCCTCCACTGACCACTGATTGGTCATACAAAGAGGTGTCTAACCAGAAAACAAATAAGTCAAGCATGCGGGATGGGGATTGAAACATAACTATATCTGGTAGAATTCTACAATCAGCCAGTGCAAGTCAGGACCTCAGCAATTAGGTGATTATGGTATTACAGAAACCTTGCTATTACCATTGTCCAGTTTATTAACATTGCTGTTCACATACAATTTAGAAAACTTGAAGGCTACACGAAAACCATCTCCATTTTAGAGGAAGTAGTCTATGACTAAAATTTTATAAACAGTTTCTGAGAGCCCTCTTGAACTCAGTGAGACTTACTTTTGAGCAGACATAACTAGCATTGCACTGTCAGTATAACAAAGAAACAAAACTCTACCACCACCACACACATTTACTCATAATTTGACAGTTCAATAGTCAAAAATCTGAATTAAGTCATTCTATCTTGAGAAAACCCATCAAATCAATGGAATTTACTTGTGTGTTGACTAACCATTCAACGTTTGGTTCAACGGATCCACTCTAGTTGGGACAACACAGCAGGATTCAGCCTAAATCTCAACTATCAACACCAATATATATATTCTGCCACACACACCCCTCACCTCAACCCCAGGACTCCATTGAGAGTTGGACTAATTTGTGAATTGACAGGAATAACTACAGAGCCAAGTGACATCTCTATAGAACATGTTAAGAAATAAACAGAAAGGAGGAAAAAATTCCTGTGGATTCAAAGGGAAAATTTAAATTCCTGAATGTCACGCTATCCCTTTCAACATCTGAAACACTTTGACAAGCCTTTGGTGGATTCTCAGCATTCTTGCATCTTTTCTGAGATGGGAAATTTCTAGTTTCTGTGAGCATCAAATTTGTCCTTTGAAAAGTCACCTGGAATAAATAAGGAAATAGGAAATGTAAAGCACTGTACATTTCTGTGCTTTGTAAGTATCTTGTAGCAGAGCCAGCCTACAGGGTGAATCTCTTACCTCTGACAGATCCAAAGGTGTGGCAGATTGCTCAAAGCATGCCTCTTTCACCAGAACGCCTGCCCATTGGCCTTGTGCTACCACCCATTGGTCACTGTTACAGTTGTTTTTTGTTTGTTTGTTTGTTTGTTTGTTTGTTTGCATAGACAGGTGCTCTAGAAAGCCCCACTGGCTGTTCTTGTCTTGAAGCAAATGAAATTGCAGGAAAACACCCAATGTGTCTCTCCAGAGAAGCCGCCTCTGAGGGCCTTTCAATGCAAGGTGGACAGGGTCCTCTGGGGAGATTTACTGGCTGCTTGCCTATTGTAGTAAACACTACAACAGGAGAATATTTTTGCAACTCCAAAAAGCCTATTAGACTCAAATTTTTCATTCAGAATGAGGAAGCATGTGGGGTAGCCCTGGAGACCCCCTTATGTTTTGGCCACCTCACCCATAACAAATTCAGAGTAATGAACTGAGGGGAAGGGAGAGGCAGTGGCAGGGTCGTTTCCACACTACACTGTTATAGTGCATTATTCCATTTTCAACATCCTGTAGAATCCTGAGGTTTGCAGTTTAGGGAGGGGCATTTAGAATTCTCAATCAGAGACCTCTTTGGCCTTAGTAAACTACAAACCCCAAAATTTCCACAGGATGTTGAAAGTGGAATAATAACACAGTGTAGTGTGGAAATGGCCGAGGGTAAGACAGCTGTAGCAGTTGGAGGAAATGTTACATGTCCTCCTCACCACAGCCATAGGAGACATCTTGCATTGTCCCACAATCTTTCTCTGTTGTGAGGAAAATCACTTGAAAAAAGCTTGAAGAGGCATAATACCCTGAAAAGTACACCCACCAGTGCAGAGGTGTACAACTGTAGCTTTCCAGATGTTTGGGGGGCTCACAGCACCCATTTTCAGTAGCCAAATAAGGAATGATGGAAGCTGTAGTCTAAAAATAAGTGAAGGGCCATATCTGCATACCATCTACCATGTACCAGTTTAGGTGTGATGACAGTTCAGGATACCAAAAAACAAAACAAAAAAGGGGGGGGATATTGCATAGCTGGAAAGAGTGCAAAAAGGGACAAACAAAATGATCAAGGAACTGGACCAACTGCCCTCTAGGGAAATATTACAGCAAATCTGTTTAGCTTAGAAAAATGTGGATCAGGGCTAACATAATAGAGAGGTATAAAATCACGCATCGTGCAGAGAAAGTAACTAAAGGTGTGTTTTGTCCTTGATAATACTAAAACCTTGAATCATCTACTGAAGCTAAATGGTGGGAGATTCAGGACTGAGAAAAGGAAGTACTTCATCACAAAACACATAATCAAATGGTGCAATTCACTGCTACAACATGCATGTTATGGCTGCCAACTTGGGTGACTTTAAAAGGCAATTGAATACATTCACAGAGGATGGAGCCATAGATGGCTACTAGTCAGGTTGGGCCACATGTCATCTCCAGTATCAGAGGCTGTATGCCTCTCTCCATCAATTGCTGGGGAAAACAAGTTGGAGAATTCAGTTGCACTCTTGTCCTGCTCATGGACTGCGCATAGGCAATTGACCATACAGAGTGCTGGATTAGATAGACTTTTGGTCTGATCCACCATGGCTCTTCTCATGTTCTTATGGTCACCTCTGCTCTAGCAGTTATCCTCCTGTATCATTGCTGTCTTGCAAGTGTAATCAATAGTTGTATTCCTCTGATCAGTGCCAAGCAGTTACAATTTTTAATTCCCCACAAGCAACATTACGCCGGGGCCTATGGATGACTGTGGGACATTTCAAAGGGTAGCTCATAGGCACCCAATAAGTAGGACCCATCCCAAGGGTCATTGCCAGTAGTGCCACTGGGGCACGGGGGCCTCAACAGGTGGCCTATGATGGCAGATGATGATGTTGGCTCTGACTAGTTGTAAAATATATGGCTAGAATCCCATGCTGGTAGTTACAAATGCATAACCTAGAGTTACACCTTCATGACTGATTTGCCTTCATGATCCCTATCTATTCATTTGTTTAGGGAATGTGTCGGGACCGTGAAAGTCCTCCAGTCCCCACTTACCAGACAGCAGCCTCTGTGAGATGTATTTTCTCCTATTGATCAGGAAGCAGCAGACTGAAGTCTCTCTGCCACACACACACACACACATACACACAAAACAATCTGTGGTGTGAAGAGGAAACGTGACAGTGACCCTGCTTCTGCCTGTCATGATAGCAATTGCTTATGGAAAGGGGTGGGGATGCTACCTAAGTAGTAGGGGAACAGATACCTATCAATCACAGTGGCTGCTTTACAGTAAGTAGGTATTTGGGGGATTGGGCCAGCATTTACCGTATCGCTGTGTAAGTACACAATCCCTAACAGGATTCTGGTCATTAAGTGTAGGAATGACACAAACATCAACAACCTGGCTTTCCAGCACTGCAAGGCAAGATGATACAAGTATAAGCACAATTTAGCAGAAAATAGGATTGGATTATCATGGTGTCCTGAACATTTATTTCCAAGGGGTTTTTTGATAACAATGGGATTTATCATCAAGGCAATACTTGCCTGAAGAACATCCGGATGTTTCATCAGTGACTGTGAACTGTAAATAGGAAAATGGGTGCTTTGTGCACTTTGTGATGAGCAAAGACTTAAAAAAAAAAAGCCCCACAACAGAAACAACCTAATAATGCTTGGATCTCCACAGCTTGGAGTCGAAATGAGCCAGAACAGAAGATTCTCAAAAGGCATGACAAAATGTATTTTTCCTGCTGCCCTTGGGGGAAAGAGAGGGATAAAGATACTTAACAGAAAAAACGTTGTCTATCAAAAGCAAAGCCTCTCGAAGTGTACTCAGCTTTGCTTTGAAAGCAATGGCCAGTGGTATGTTGATTATAAAATCTGAGCCGATTTTTCTTTGAAGCCTTGAAAGTGTGACCGCTCCACTACATGAGTGCTTTGAAGTTCAAGAGAGTCTTAACAGAGCCTTTACAGTCTGGGAAAAAGTGCTAGCGATACAGAACACAACCTGGGTTTTCATTCTTCTTTATACACTTACACAATGGCTAGAACCAGTTAACACTGAGAACTAATCCCTAGCATGTGCGCAACATCTTTGCTTTGAATGCAGCTATGCTGGCAGAATCCATACTGACCAAAGAGTGGGAGTCTGGATAATATAGCGATTTTCATATTCAGAGAAAGCACAAGCAGAGAGTTGCAGATGTTTCGTGGTGGATTACCTGGCAGCTGACACAGATACTAAGCAGGCATCCACTAGTGCCATTTGCCTACCATATAATATTGCTAGATAACATTGGGAGCCACATAACTGTTAATATTTTATTTGCTCTGCTAGAGTAAATGCATACTTATTTACATATAAAGTGCGATAAAATCCTCAGCACAGACAACTCACCTCCCCTAGAGATATAGTGATATGATTTTCACTGGGGCAGCAGAGGCTAAGATTAGGGGTTAGAAGACTTTGGGGCACTGCTTACTATAAGAGGTGTTTCTTTTTCTGTGGGGTGAAAGTTTGCATTTCATGATGCTTCCAAAAAAGGAAATAATTTTAACGTACAATATTTCCCTTATGCAGAATAGTTGAGTAAACTAAATAACAGTGGCTAGGAATTAATTGGAGAGTCAGCGTGGTATAGCAGTTTGACCACTGGACTATGATCCAGGAGACCTGGGATCATTTCCTCACTCAGTCATGGAAACCCACTGGGTTGTTACCACGGCATTCTGGTCTGGTCTTTGGTGAAGTAAGATATCATTTTGATATCATAATTCAGCCCTTTTTCCTGCCACCAGCTAAGCGTTTGTAAGGCTCCACTGGACAAGCGCGAAGCTAGGCATGGGCGATAGTTGTAAAGTACCAGATATAGCCAGTTCCACTTCAGGGGGAAGCCACCCTACACAAACACCTTGATTGCAAAACTCTTTGCCTGTGAAAACACCCTGGCAAGCCAGGCACTTAACGGCCGAGCTAGCCGCATCTACATCTCAGCCATACTATTGTCAATTCGGTTCATAACTCAATCATGCAAATTCCGACCTTTGGGAGCCTTTGTCCTCAGGCCAAAACTCATTGTTCTCTTGCAAAGACCAGTCTAGCCTGTGGTCGTTCTGTCCCTATAAAAGTTGCCCGGTTTTTGAGAGCTCTTTGGAACTCTCGCTGGACTTGGCTGAAATCACGTAAACCCTTGCTGAATTACTGAAACCATCTGGAACTCTCGCCGGATTGTCTTGCTGCCACTTGGCTCAGCAGATTCCCCTCAGTCTCCACACCGGGTTTCCTTCCTTCTCCCCAGTTGGTGTCTTCAGGACTTCGGACAGGTGGCATATTGCTTATTTCTCCAAAAACTCTCTTTCTTTCCTCTCTAGTTAGGTGTGCTTGAGTTTTACTATTTTTCTTGCTTAATAAAACTGTTAGTATTTTAAACTGCTTGACTCCTCACTGACCTGAACCGGTATACATAGGATAAAAGATCTCGCTGCATTGCCCTGCCTCTTGTTAGCCAAGAGAGTGCTCCAGCTAATTTTCCCCATCTTGCTTGTTGTTGTTGGTTATTTGGGCACCCCTCCTGGGACCCCCAGTTTACAGGGTAACAAGGTGATCTTGGGTGCATCACTCTTAGCCCCAAAAAATCCCATGATCATTTATCTTAGGGTCAACATAAGTTGACTTGAAGGCACCCAGCAACAACAAGGAGCTAAAGGTACACTGTGTAAGTCACCCGACTATTATCACCTAAATTGTTAATAAAAGTTTAATGTGCCATCATTTCTCTACAAACCTGAGGAGAAACTGCCCACTTGAAATTGCTCCAAATATGTTACTTTCAAAAGCGAAGATTGCTACATTTGCTTTTTTTCCTAATGAACCACTGAACAGTGGTAAAGTGTCAAAGCTGAGAATGAATCTTCACACCAAAAGTGAGTCCTGCACCATGCAAAGCATATATGCACAGAAATGCTTCCTTGTATGTCTATACTGTTCTAGTAAGTTTGTGAAATGTTACTCTTGGCATTTTGCAAGAGTCTGCCATATCCTTTGGATGCCAAAACATTATTTCTAAGTACTCAACTGAGGGTTTATGTTACTGTAATGCTAAATATTTGAGGACTGAAAGAAACGTTGAGGGGCTAGAATTATTATTTGGACTGGGGGAAATGCACTAACTTGCCATCCCCCATTGCTACAGCCTGGCATCCCCTCCCCCGAAGAAAGGAAATCACTTTTTTTAAAAAAAAAATCATCTAGTTTTTCATGTGTGAAAGAATGGGATGGAGAAGTAACTCTGCAGGAAACCGGAGCTGCCAGGAATCATTTCTCTCTGGTACCCCCTTTCTCTGCAAAATCTGGCTCCATATATATAAAAAAATTCCGCTATAAATTATTATTATTGCAGCCGAGGCCTTTTCCACACAAGGGCAACATATTGCACTGGCATTGTATTCTTGCTGTTATGTCTGCACGTTAAACTGGTCAGTATCGACGTTTCCTCTGCGGATTCGCACAGCTTGAGCTCTTGGCACAATTACTATCAATGTAAAACTAATGTGTTCTAAAACCGGAAAAACTCCGAAGTAAAGCACAAAAACCGGTTTGGCTGTGTTTCTGACAACATGCGGAAGGTGTACAGGCAGAGGTGGTTCTCTGTGGGTGTCCCCACCTTTCCCTGGGGTCATTTCTGTCTGCTTCTGTCTCCGCCCCTCAAATGCAGGGCGGGCGCTGGAATACAATGAAATACATTGGAATCCTCAAGATGGTTGCTTTTCCATTTCTGGCTATCTAGACCAGAGCTTTCCAGATGTTTCATGTTGGTCACACACTTTTTATGCATGCATCATTTCATGACACAGCAATTTTACTAGCAATTTTACTAATAGTTTTACTAGCAAACTGGAGATTAAACTAACCCCTTATAAGAGATCTGGGCATATACATAAGTTGTAATAATGAAACGTATGGGGACACAATATATCTCATGAAAACCTTTCATTTATATTTTTAAAAAATTATCATTTACTTATAACATGTAATATACATTTCCAAGACTTGGGTGGAGGCTTGTCTGTAAGAACGAACTAAAGTACCTCTGCTGATATGTAGCAACAGGGTTTTTTTAAAAAAATTGACCAAACAGAGGTGGCGGTGTGGAGCAAGGGAGAGAGTGGGAGGAGGATGAGAGTTTCACTGGAGCGGAAGCAGCAAACGATTTTCACTGCATTACTTCAACAGAAACCGGAGGGCGTGCAGATAACAATCCAGTAAAATCGGAGTAAATTGGGTTAAAAAACACTGCTCACAACACACAGCGAAACACTCCTCCACTCTGGTGTGGAAATGGCCAGAGCTAGCTTTAGCCACTGTCAGATAAGGGCATAGCCCTACAACCCTCATTATGGGGGAATACTAACATCTCGCCTGAGAAACTGATAACTCTCACCATAAATAATGCTTTCTTTTGCCATTGTATTAAGCAGGACAATTCCAAAACACAACATTTTTTCTATTCCAGGCTGCTTTAGACACAAAATATTTTGAAGCATGGGGGTGGAAATCCCACTTCTTTGACCATTCTGGCTAAGAAGGTTCCCCATATGTACTTACCAGAATATCTGTGACTCTGCTCGCACCAAGACCGCCCCCCCCATTGCTCAGAGTTTATTGGGAAACTCATAAGAATTGTCATCTGGATTGGCCAACAGATTAATTTGGACCAATAAACTTTAGCATTGCAGCCAGATGCATTGGGATTTTGTCCAAAATGGATCTGATTGGTGTGTGTGTGTTTTTGTGTGTTTGTGTGCTGGGGTAACCATTCTCTAGTTTTCCTCTGCCATTTGACAGTATATTGCTTTTACACATGGATGATCCCTAATTTGAGTTTTAGAACTGAAGAAAGCTGTCCTGGTTAAATTGCAGTGAGCAACAACAAGAATAAAACTCTGGATTGTTTTATACTTATTGATAAATCCAAATGACGGCATTCCTTTTCTTTCCTCAAAGCTGTACTAGTCTTTTTCTCAGTTAAGCTTGTTTTCTCAACATATTTAATGACCATAATGGCTCTTTTTCCCCCGGTATATGTTGTTGATTCTCTTTTATTCTTTAGACTCCACTTCTCCAATAATTTTAAAGGGATGGGGTAGAGAGAGAGAAAAGAAAAGAATGACTTTTCACCATTGGCCACCTTCCTCCCTTCTGAAATGCAAGGTGATATTAAGAAATTTCAGTTAATAATTCTTCAAGAATTAACACTTTTATGGCTGAAGAGACAAGTTAAGTATTAACTGTTCAGTTATCTAATTCAACAAAAACTTTATACATTCTGTCTTTTATGTAAGACAGTGCCCATGGTGATTAATACTACAGAAAATCCAACCTCATTTTGGTTGAGCCTCCACTCTTACTTTCCCTGACATAACAATTAATGTGGCATTTTGTGCAATAGAGAGCAGTTGCCTATAAATCTCATACCACCCTTTCTTAGCAACATACTTTACATTTTCAAGATGGTTAATCTCACCTATTTATTAGCCTGATCTCATGTCCCTGTGAGTTCACATATATGCACACATCTGGCTGACAAACCTAGAAATGTAGGATTGTCTCTTAAAAGCACAGGATATACACAGCTCTTCCACTGTACTCCAATAAACTGAAAGGAAAGCTTCTTCAAAACAACTCACAACAACTGTTAAGGGCAAATAATACAAGCCTCAGTTTACCTCAAATATTTTACAGGAGAAGATTGTTCAGTTAGCATACCCACATCCAAGTACCCATGTACCATATTGTTAATGTAAAAAACGCATCTGGAAAATTAGAATTTAGTCAAATAACAAGTGAGGAGAATACTAAGGAAGGGGTGAAAGAGAGCTTAGGAAACTATATCTAGAGAACATGAATACGAGAGACACAGGATACACCATTTGGGGGTTGGGTGGCAGGACTGACAGATCCAGAGAAATTCAAGAAGAAATAAAAGATAATAGAACTCAAGTTAGCATGTGTAACATTTTTCCATGGAAAAAGCAGGACTCCTTGCTTTCTGGATTTCTTTATGGAAGACTTCACTGACTCTATAAAGGATGTCCTTGTAATTCTGATTAGATGCTCATTCATAAGCAAAAAAAAAACAAGGCTTATCCTTATACTCTGACAACCCAGAAGAAAATGATCAATCAAAAGAAAAGCCAAGACTATGGGGAAAGGAAGCATAGGGTAGATGTATCTAAGAAACAAATAGAAGCACCCATGGGCAGCATAGTTTTCACCTCTAATATAGATTGTCTGCTTGACTTGAAATCTTCGGTCTTGTGGTTAGGGTACAATCTGAGGGCAATATATGTGGCTCCTGACATCAGAATATGGCCACATCCCCTGGCAGCATTTGTCCCATTTGTCCAAAGGGCCAGATGAAGCTTTCCACTCAATGCTCGGACTAGGGACCAGATTCATTCCTCCTCCCCTTTGTGTTTGGAGCTACATCCTTTAATTTAATCAGTAGATAATACAGACAGGCAATTATTTAACACTGTCTTTGCTACCACCACTACCACCACCCTCTCTCTCTCTCTCCCTCCCTCCCTCTCTCTCTCTCTTTCAGTCCTGGAAGCCTTCAAGCCTCTTGCTTTTGCTGCCTTTCTGAGAACAAGGTAGATACTTTATCCAAGGTATTTGGAGAGATGCCAATAAGAATATAAAACATGGACTACATGTGTACATAAAAGCCATTGTGGTTGAGTTCCTCTGTAATATATAAATACAAGGACAGCCTTCATTGATTCTCTGTTCAGGTTTTGCAATGGCAGAACCCTACTTTTTCCAGTGGATTCACACACTAATCCAAAAAAAAAAACCAGAAAGATGCTGCATTGATGTGACACAAAAGAGGCAGATTCTTTTTAAAACGTTCTGTTTGCCCAGAAAAGTGTGTGCAGCAGTCTGTTTAATTAACTGTCTAGAACTGACAAAGACAAACTCCTCATTCTTTATCTGTGCGTTTCCGTGTATCACAATTAAGCTTGTGTACTTAATGTAGCACAGATACAAAATAAAGCTGAAAGCTGGGATCATTAAATAAAGAGGCATGAAAAACCAGGGTGGAGATAAAAGCTCAGTAATGTGAAGGGGTTTTTAAAAGGCTGTTACTCACTGGGTCCATTTGCCATTCTAAGCTCTGTTCTGCCGGCTGCAACATTTTCAAGCTGGGATTGGGCATGAAAGCTTCTTTTCACATCAGTGTATACACATCTCTACACAGTATCAGTTTTTAAAAGGCAGAATTTGAATTGCAAATTACCTCAAGGACCCTTTAACAATAATGCTATAGCCACTACAGTACTGCAAACAGTGTCTGTTCCTGAGACAGTAGTGATGCTATCCATGAAACTCTGCTACTTGCTTCTGTACACATCGTCCTGCATCTGTCTTCGTGTACCTCATGAGACAAACCCATCCTATGTTGGCTGCGATACTGTTAGTATTTTACACACATAAACAAGACATTTTTGGCTGATATGTAAAATTCAGTTGAAGGGCATCACAACAGCATAATGGATGTGGTTCCACTGTGCATCATTGTGCATTGTATATCACTATACATTATACATGGGTTTCATGGTTGTGCCTTGTTGCACATTGTGCATCAGTACACATTGCTCATTTTGTATCAACGCACGTGTACACTGGTTGTGTAACATTGCAGTTCTGGAACATTGTGTAGTCCGACCAAGGTAAACTCCAGAAGCATGACACTAAGAGGCTCTATTGCATTATATTATTATAGTGCTATTAGTCTACTTAAACTGCCATGGCAATATCCTGTGGAATTCTGAGGTTTATAGTTTAGTGAGGTCCAAGAGTTTCCTGGCTAAGAATTCTAAGTAGTCTTCCCTAAACTTCAAATCCCAGGATTTAATAGGATGTTGTCATGGCAGTTAAAGTGGAATAATAGCACTTTAACAGTATAGTGCAGTGGTTCTCAACCTGTGGGTCCCCAGATGTTTTTGGACTTCAGCTCCCAGAAGCCCCAGCCACTATGGTCAATGCTCAGGGCTTCTGGGAGTTGAAGTCCAAAAACATCTGGGGACCCACAGGTTGAGAACCACTGGTATAGTGTAATAGGGCTGCCAGACTCCTTGATGTAAGATTTCAGTCACTGACTCTGCTCCAGTCACACTGATACATGTAGAGAAGCCAGTCAGATTAGTCACTAGTTGATTAATTAATTCAGTTCAGTGCTGGTGATGGGGCAGCAGTCTTCCATCATCCCTGAGGGAAGAGGGCCACTTTAAATGCGAGCCACCAGGTCAGGTTCAACACATAGCTCTGTTTTCAACTGCAGTAACCATCACCGCCCCCTCCAGAAACCACCTGAAGCAGCTGATTCACTCACTAAATGCTAATATCAGCCTTCTTTGGGAAAATGTTTTCAATGAACCAGATAAATAAGGTTTAATTCAGTCTTAATGCTGTTATATAAAAAACTAGCATATATACCCAGCATTGCCTGGGATTTTATTTTCTCTAAGGTAATACTTGTTAGAAAGATTTGAGGTCCCATGTCTGACAGTTACTAATCCCTAACTCCCTTGTCCAGTACCTGTAACTTTTCCCCATATTCCCCAATCCAATCTGTATTCAGCATTATTAACATACAGAGTTTGGGTTCCCGAGAGAATACTGTTACCCCAAAACATAGGTGCCACAAGGGCCACCCTGCAATGCCAAATACCTCCTTGAAAAAGTGGGGAATTAATTAGCTCAAAATCAGGAGGCTGCAAGAGAGGGCAACTTAGCGAGATCTTTTCTACCAGTGTTTAGGGCAGTGGTTCTCAGCCTGTGGGTTGCGACCCCTTTGGGGGTCGAACGACCCTTTCACAGCAGTCGCCTAAGACCATCAGAAAATACATATTTCTGATGGTCTTAGGCTCCATTCCCTCCTTGGTGGTGGTGCGCAAGCGCGAGCCATGCGCTCGAGTCCTCCTGCCCTCTTTGGCGGGAGAACGTGCAACCGCACGCACTCCCGCCAAAGGGGGCAGGAGGACGTGAGTGCGTGGCTCGCGCTTGCGCACCACCACTCCCGGGCCTTTTCCGCACATTACCTTATCATGGAGGTGGGGAGTGTCCTCTCATGCTGCTCCTTCGTCCTGCAGCTGGCTCCCTGGTCGCACGACCATCCCGCTCCTTCCTTCCGCAGTGCAGCCTGGGAGCTGTAGGCTGTACTGGGGGAGAAAGGGGCATGGCGGTCGTGCGACCAGGAAGCCAGCTGTGGGACGAAGGAGCAGCAAAGAGAGGGCACTCCTCACCTCCATGATAAGGTAATGTGCGGAAAAGGCCCAGGAGTGGTTGTGCGCAAGTGTAAATCACATGCTCACGTCCTCCTGCCCCCTGTTCAGAAGGGACTGAAATCGCTCCCCTTCTCCACTACCGGGAGAACCTCCTGACTGATGGGCCAGCTTGAGGGGGTGGCGGCAGCACGGGGGGCAGGCCTCCTCCTTGCCATGGCCCCTGCCCCACTTGCCATGGAGGGGAGTGCTGCAGAAGGGCCAGGGGGCCGCAAAGCGGCACTCTTCTGGGGGGGCAAGCTGCGCCCGGCGCAAAAGACAAAGGCGCTGGGATTCCTCCCCCCCCGGCCAGGGTCGACACTCTGGAAACTTTCCCCACACTGCCCCCCCAGCGGAAACGAGAACGAAGCAGAAGCAGAGCCCGGGGGGGTTCTTGGAGTTTTTTCCTGGGAGAGACACACGGCTCTTCCTTCTCTCCCTGCCCCCCTTGTTCCTGGCCAGCGAGGCGGCCTTTGCTGGAGGCAGAGGCATTGTAAGTAATAAATAAATAATGTTATCATTGGGGGTCACCACAACATGAGGAACTGTATTAAAGGGTCGCAGCATTAGGAAGGTTGAGAACCACTGGTTTAGGGGCACACACAGGAAAAAAACCAGCCAGAGATTCAGAAGCAAGCTAAATATGTGTTTTATTGAGGGAAATTCACTCATGCATGCACACAAGATACACACAATCACACATTCACACAAGAGCTAACTGAAAGACAAAGAGAGGAAAAATTATAGTGAGGCTGAGAGGTTTGGGGGATTTACAAATACCAGTCCAGAAGAGTAGTGAAAAGCAGAAATCTGTTTTGGCTTAGGTAGGACCTAAAGACAGTTCTCATTCAGGAGCGAGCCAGCCAGCCAGAGTGATGGGTAGACCTTCGAGAGACTGCAATGGGCATCCTGAAATCAGGCGTATTTCTACCTTGAAAATAGCCTGTGGCAGTGAAGGTTCCAGATGCAAGACAAAGGGAACCTGTTGTAGACAATGGGTCTTTCGCCTGTTGATGGGCTTAGTGCGTGATTGACAAAGACATGATGGGTGTTGTAATAGCTGTCCATTGTGGGTGTCGTAAGGAAAGAGGAAAGAATCCAAGTGTACAAGGGATGGATATCTGTCAATCAGTGGGCTCCTCACAGTTGGATTCCCTAGAAAATTCCATTTTCTATTTAAGTCTATTATCCACAGGAACGGAGTGTATTTGCCTGACAAATAACTCAGTGCTACCTGGAGGAAGTTTTGAATTGACTGATCCTTCTCACATTTACAGTCAAATTCTTTCCCTCGCTCAGTTTGACCTCTCCATCAACTCCCAGGCTTGAATTTGATATCAGAGCCAATAAAATGTGTTGCCAATTACATATGATGCCAATTAGGTATGGTGCCCATCCAAACCATACTAATATCAGGGACCCCCAAAGCAGGGCCTTACAATGCAATGTCTTCCTCCTTGCTGCTAGGCCATGTCTCCATAGCAATCAGCCTATTCAAGACAGGCACATTTGACTAAGGCCCAAGAGCTCTCTGGCTGAGAATTCTAAAAGCCCTCCCTAAACTGCAAACCCCAGAATTCCATAGAATCTTCTTAGGTAGCCAATCATATAAGGGCTTCACCTGACACAGACAAACAGACAAACTGACAAACTTTGACTTTTTTATGTTAGATCATGGCAAATATTAAGTTTTATTTTTAAACATTTGTCTCAGAATTGTCATAACTGACCAATTATGCCATCCATAAGATGAGCCGAGCTATTTATGCAATGCTTTCAATGCCACTTTTGGGGTTGTAGTGGTGGGGTTAACAAAGGTTTATAATATTATAGTGTCTTTACTTATTAACATGCTTAAAAGTTTTATAATAAATTTATTTTTAACAATATACATATATACTCTCTGCATGTACATGCACACACACACACACACACACACACACCATTTTCTCATACGATAGTTATATATCACTGCAATATTTGCACACGTAGAACATGGCTGCCTGTGATAAATTGTGAATTAGCTTTCCATTCCTATGTTGTTGTTGTGTGCCTTTAAGTCATTTCTGGCCTATGGCAACCCTAAGGCAACCCTATCATGGGGTTTTCTGGAGCTGAGAGTGTGTGACAAGCCCAAGGTTACCAGTGGGTTTCCATAGTCAAGTGAAGAATTGAGCTCTGGTCTCCAGAGTCATAGTCCAACACCCAAACCACTGTATCACATTCGCTCTCATTTCAAATTTTGTCACTAAATCATATTGTTGACTGGCATCTTATACGAGGTTTTAATTAAAAGGTTACCAAGTTGAGAATCAACAATGCTCATCTTCTGGTGATATTCAAAACAAAACATATCTATGAGCTCATTATCTTCAGTACTATCTGTGAAAAGAACAGGGTTTTTTTTTCCCCAATAAAAATATACTTTATACGCACAGTTGAAAGGATCAACCCTTCAGTGAAATCAGTGACATGTAACATTTACGTTGCTCTTGTTTTAAAACTGTCTGGAAGACTGTTCTGCATTCTGTCAGCATCCTTGCTGGAGAGGCATCGCAGTGTGGACATGCACAAGAGAAAATGCACACAGGAATTTCTAGAACTCAGAAGTATACGGAATATTTATTTATTTATTTATTTATTTACTTTCCTGCTTTTCGTCTTGTACAAGATCCAAGATGGCTTGCTAGCAATTAAAAAATGGTTACAGATATTTATACATGGGAAAGCTTATACAGGGAGATACTGTTACCAGGCCATAAACCCCCACACTTTGATATGGTTTAATTGGCAAAATAAGATTTAATTAGCAACATATATTAATTGAGATGAATATAAAATATATCCTGCCATAGCTGAATGGCCATGCTGGATACGAAGAAAAGGCTGGCTGAACATGTGCATTGCGAATTAGGTCAGAAGAGACCTCCAAGCGTAGCCAGGTCTCAGTCAGGAAATCACCAGGAAATTCCAGCAATAATAGACATGCAATTAACCTTAATGACTCTTAGAGATAATAGTATCTGGGAGACTCTCACAAGATGGCTCTCCCTCTGACCAAGCAAGCACCCCTCTTGTCTTCACATGTGTCCAACAAGTACTGAGCTGTCAGGATAGCCATTAGCTCATTGTCACTTAACACTAAGACCATTAGTCCATTCCAGTCTTCATTGTCCACTCTCAAGGATTCCATTGTTTACTCTGCCAGAGAGCCATTCACACCCTCACCCTACAGGCAGAAATAGAGTATTTAAACTCCAGTTTTTGACCAGTCAACTCACAGTATATCGATTGCTGGTTGCCACTCTGCTGTCTAATTTCTGATTGTGTACTGTCCTTAGACTTGTGTCTAAGCCACGTCACTGCTTCTTCGCTGCTCTCCTGGATTGGTAAATATCTCCCACTTCATCCTTTTTCCTTCAGTTAGCCTTGTGTGATTGCATGACTGCTTGGATCTTGTATGTGTTATTATAATTCCCCCAATAAAACACATTAAGCTTATTTTTGGATCTCTAGCTGGCTCTTCCCTGCAGAAGTATTGATAAACATAGATATAAAAGATCTCAGTACGTTACCCTCCTCTCACAGGCCTCCTCCTTGAGCTAATAACCCCCATCTTTTTACAGAGGTACTGACATCACAGATGGACCCCTGAGTCACCCACATTTTGAGATACAAAAGATGATCTTTCAGATAGTTTGGACCCAAGCCACATGAGGCTCTGAAGATCCTAACCAGTTCTTTGAATTCCTCCTGGAAACAGACTGGTAGCAAGTAAAGCTGTTTCAGCAGAAGGGTTATATACTTCTTGTAACTAGTTCTAGTCAGAAGTCTGGTCACAGCATTTTGGACTTGCTGAAGTTTCTGAACAGTTTCCAAAGTCAGTCCTACATAAAATTCTCCAGCCATCACTGGAGATTTTGGAATTCTATTCCAAAAACAATTTCTGGAATTCACTTGTTGGATTATGATATATATTGGCAATCTTTGCTTCCTGACATTTACAGAATTAATGGTGACTTTGGTTTTCCTTTTATCCTACATGCTACTGTTTCTATTGGTTCACTGCAATTCTCTCATTTATGTATTGGACTTGAGTACCTATGAGTAACACATCTAATTCCGCAACACTATGGCAATGTGTAGCAATATTATTTGTCTTTTCTACAACACAGAGCAGAGAAAGGAAATTGTTATTCAAGAAGGCAATATTTCAGTTGTTGAGGGAGCCTCCACCGAGTACGAATTATAGATTAGTCTCAAGGCATTCATGATATTGCTATTGTTGTCATTGTCGTTGCTGTTGTTAGATGCTGTACTTTCAGTCCTTCTCTCAGTGGGTTTAGAAGCCTGATTCATAGTAGTAATAAATGGAAAAAAAGTTAAAATCACAAGCAAGGATTCTTTCACATGAGCACACTTTTGTTTTTCCTAGCTGGGCAAATTGAGGTCTATCTGCAACTCAATGGCCAGGACCCAAACAGCTGTGTTAGGTGGGCCCAAGAGCATGATGCCAATGGGATGGGGGACTTTGGGATCCCCCCACAATGCCAGGGACTCCTTGGGATCTGGGGAATTAAAGCTCAAAGGAGGTCTATGGGAAGAGGGTAATGGCCAGATCTTTTCATCTGTGTAGACTGTGCTAACTGTAGGGAGGACTCCAGTTAAAAGTTAAACAGAGTATTTTATTGCAGACATTCTCAAAAACCATACAAGGCTATCAGAAAATGAGACAAGAAAGGTTGGATAGAGAGAAATTGGGTGGAAAGAGTGATAGTTACACAATCCTAAAGCAGAAGATTGAAATGGAGTACCTCAATGCTTCTAAGGGTAGCACAGAAGAACAGAAATCTGGATGTCATGTATTATGTCCAAGGTACTATGGCTTACTGGGGCTGGAGATGAGGATTTTATAGCCTATTTCCTTCTCTGAAGGAGGCCGCATGGACAAAGCAGTAATGACTTTCTCATGAGGTTGACAAAGGAGTCTGGAATGGACTGATGGTCTTAAGTCTAGGTGACAAGACATTGATGGGAGTCCTGATAATCTCTTAATGTTTTGGGCCCTTTTCGCACGCGGTTTCTTTTGCGAGAGGGCCCCTTGAGCAGCGGTCCATACGACGCATTCCCATTTACGCGACACTCACGAGCCTAACGCGGACCGTGCGCAAATTTTTTAATTTTCAGCCTCAAACTGAAAATGCTACGCGGTCGCGCAAGGCTCCCGGGGCCCTCGTGCACTTACCTGCCCTGCGATGTGTTGGACGAACAGACTGGTCACACTTCCTCCCCCAGTGCACCCTACAGCTCCCAGGCTGCACTGTGGAAGGAAGGGGTGGGGTGCTCATGCAACAGTCACACGACCAGGAAGCCAGCTGCGAGACGAAGGAGCAGTGAAGAGAGCGCCTCACGCAAGAACCTGCTTGCGCGAACAGCACCCCCCACCTCTGCGATAAGGTAATGTGTGGAAAAGGCCTTGGTCAGGTAGTGTGAATAGGAAAGGTCTCTGTAGGATATGCTCACAATAGGGGTCCCTGATTCCTTCACCTGGGCAGTTTCACCTGCTGTTGTTTTTGGGAGTGCTTGTAACTTGAAGTTTTTGAAAGGATCATCACAAGCCCATAAGCACTGGGCTTTCCCACTTAATCCTCTCTGAACTTATGACCTCATCATGTGTGAGGTCATCCTGACCTTGCATATGCTTACAGCCAGTGCACTGTCAAATATGTGTACCACTCATGAAATATGGCCAATTATGAAAACAGTACATCCTGCAAAGTGGGGGGTCTTTGTTGCGGTAACAACCTCTTGCCTGAAACTGGAATTACAGCATAACAATTATCTGAATCTTTGATCCTATCAACTTCCTTTTATAGGATCAGCAGTACATTTTCACACGGAGGTTGACTGGGATTTGCACACTCAAGTCTTTGGACATTCAGTCACAGAGGCTGTTTGGGATTTGCCCATTCAATCTTGGTGAATACATTGATTGAATGTGCTTACTATGGGAACAGAAATTCAAAAGTTTACAGAGTTTACAAGAATTCTGAGTCGATACACTGGAAATGAGGCTAAGGCCCATTGCTTTTTAATGCTGCTTTTGGGGCACTTGTTTCACTTTGACAGATATTTTTCTCTATAGCAACACAATATGCACTACTATTGACGTTAACCTAAAATGTCTGTACATTTTTAGTTCCTGCAGAAAAAAGTGGCAGCAACCTTTCTTTTCTTATATTCCCATCAAGACAACCTCTCTGCAGGCCAGACTGTTAATTAAAAATGTAGCATGGCAGACACTTGCTGGGAAATTTTACTTCACAGAGTTCTATTCAGCACAGTAAAATGGTTAGATAAATTTAGCTACTGAATAGCTGTAGTGTGAGTCTTTATGAATAAGCCTTCATAACTGGCAGGGCCTCAGACAGCTTAATCTGTATGTTCCATCTTACCACAGAATGCCCAGCCGCCTATGGCGGTCAATCAAAAGCTCACATTTGCTTGTTATTGGGTTTCCTTGAAGAAGGGAGGAAAGTGGAAATGGAGGGGCTGAGCAACTACCCTCTATAACACTGTCCATCTTCATTCTAGCCACTTCACACAGCCATTGCCTTCTTGCTCATCCCCCTCTTCCCCTGCCTTCCCTGTAAAGCCCTTCAATTACTTTTCAGTAATGCAGACACAGAAAGGCTTGTCAGTGGCTTTAAATTTAAACCTACCCTTTTGGAATAGCTCTAAGAGCCAATCTTTCATTACAACTTTAGTTTTCATTTTTACTAATATCTCACACATATGTAAGCACATGCCAAGGGCATTGCTATGGTCCAGTCACCCCCTTCTCCAATGTGAGGCAGCAGAATTCATTTAAGCAGAAGCTCTTCATCGGGCCGAGAGAGCTGTGGCCTTCCAAATTTATCCCATGAACAGGAAACCAAACAGGGAGGAATGTTCAGAGCAGGACTCTTACAATATTTGGAAGGCCATACTTTGCCCATCGCTGTCCTACATGAAGGAGCTATGTACACAGAATATACCCTAGATTGGATGGAAATTTTTGATACCAAACTTTTTTGTTCTTCTTTGGCTAACCAAATGCCACTGAAGGATGGAACCATGAACTACAGCTGCCCTGGTGGTTTAGGGTAGCCACTTATACATAGCTTAAAAAAAGGAAATATAGTCCAAGATTCTGTTCACCTACTGAATCTCTGTACGCTGATGATACACTGGACTGCACCATAGTGCATCATTTGGGAAAGTTCTTGTAGGGGAATTTGTACTTACAGATTGGCTGTCTGCACAGCCAACTTCCTTTACACATTGTTCTAAATAGCATAATTATTTGCATAACAGTTAAGCCAGCTGAACAACCCACCTTTGCAAAAGCAGCACAATATCCTAGAAGCCCACTGCCTGTGCAATGGTATTTATGCCAGTATAAGACACCACTACCAGGATTCCAGCCTATGGAGTCAAGAAGAAGTTTTAGAAAGAACAAAAAAAACTTGTCATCAAAATACGTACTATAATTTAAATACAAATCTGTCACCGTGTCACAGTGGGGAAGGCCACTGTCTAGGTACTAAGTGCTGATAGACAACATCAAGGTCTCATCCCTTCTGGGAAAGGCTGTAAAATTTTATTTTGTCCAAGTCTCTTAGGAAGACCAAGATTAATGACTGAGCATGTTCTTAGGGTTTTTAATTGGGAAGGCCTTGAAACAGAGGATTCCTTTAAAAACAACAACAACAATAGGTCCATCCTCTAACAGTATTTCAAACAGAGGATAGTTCTTTCTAAAGTAGGATGCATGGTCATTTTATGGTTGCTGCTCACCTCTCCATGCCCCTATTCATTCTTGGTCTTTTGATGTGATATGACCAGTTGCTTTTTGGACTATATTTCCCAGAATCCCCCCAGCCAGCAGGCCCGATCACCCAAGCTCTTAGCATATCAGCCTTTCTTTACCTTTTTTCCTTAGCATAAGGTTTGCTGGCTGCTAGGCGTGTACAAATAGATGTATGTGGATATCAGTCTAATGGTTGCCACTGTCAAAAAGGCACTGATGGCACTGATGGCTCCCCAAGAAGAGGAAAGCATCAATAATTTTAAAATGTAGTTAGGGTGGGGAAAGAGGGACGAGGAACACCATTGTGAGGGTCTGTTCCAGGAGAAATCTTCCATGTTAACCAGAGTCAATTCCCTTTCTCTCTCTCTTGCAGCTTTCAGGCAATGTCTCTCCAGATAAAGGATAAAGTGAGGAAAGAGATTCACCACTTAAACTATGAAACAGTGAGTTGTTTTTAATGTTATTTCTTTAAAAATAAGACAAAAACAGTAGAAGGGTGAATAGCACAGGCTGGCAAGAGAAATTAGAGAATTTTCCTATCTGGTGGTTTCAAACAGGAGATCAGATGAAAGTCTTTCAGTGATGATTTAAATTCACACATGACAGCTTCAGAAGACTCTTTGTCCAGCCTGCCTTTGAGAAATTTCAGTGTCTATAGTTTTAGCTAAAGTTAAGTCAGACTTAATTCTACAGAGTATGAATGGAGATTTATAGGAAGTTTCTAAAGGCTTCCTGTTGGAGCATGAATTCAATTTTATTTCCAAACAGGTTACCTGGAATTTCATTCTAGTAAAAAGTGGGAATGCTACAGGTTTTTTTTCATATTGCCTTAGGTTTCTTTCACACTACACAGTTACAGCACTTTGATACATGGCTCCATACCATAGAATGTTGGGATCTGTAAGCTGCTATAAAAGTGCCATAACTGTGTAGTGTGGAAAGAAAAGGTATGTAGCATTCTCTCTATGGGGCTTACTACTGTGAAAATATGGCCTCAGTCTGTCTCGTGTAACTTTAACATAGGAATGGGGAAAGAGTGGATCATGGGCTGCATGTAGACCCAATCCAGTTTTTCTGCTCCCTCTCTTGCAGAACTTCCAAGTTTCTCCGTTGTCAGACTCTCTGGAGTATGAGGAATCTGACACAGAGGAGTTGCATTGGGAGGAGTTTTGGGCTCTAGTTGATGGTTCTCACCCTCAATCTGGTAGCTGAAACAATTGAGGGACTCTTTCCTCAACAGAAGGTAATAGCAACTGAAGGCACACCTCAATTCTTTGAAGTCCAGTGAAGAGATAAAGAGAAGCTTCAGTGGAATCAGTGGCTGTTAAGTAGAAGATGGTGACTCACCAAGCACCTGGGATCCAGAAGTAGCCACCTGCAGTCTGGTGGGACTTTGTTCACAACTGTTCAATCTTTGGTAGTGCTTTCACTGTGTATGTCTGTTTCCTGGACTTCTTGACCTCTGGACTGGCTAAGTTTAATGATTCCTCGACTCACCCCTTTTTAGCTTTGGTTATCTGGACTACTGGCTTTGAGTAACAAAGCTATCTGAGACCTTGCCCCTTGAATTATCTGTGCCTGACCTGGACTGGATTGACTTCCCTGTAGATGCTTAAGGTGATCTTAGGATTTTAGGATAATCTTTCTATTTGGACATTTGCTCCCTGTAGGCATAGGACATCCAGACCCCCTTCCCAATTTAATTTTTCCCCAGCCAATCTTTGTCATCCAAACACATCCAAAAGCCCCCAGGCCACCCAAAGCCCAGTCCTTTGCTTTTTCTCTCTTCACGATCCTCCAAACTCACAAAGCTTTTTTTAAAAAAGCCAAAAATCAGCAGAACATGAAAGTGAACATGACATGATATAACTTCCAATTTGGCTGGAATGCCTTGATGCAGCCTGCTAGAGGAGTGCAATGGTGAAAATGAGCACCTCTCCTTCCCCATGCAGTTCCCACACACCCCTGTCTGAAGCATCTTATCAGATCTGAGGAGGCCAAGACACCCACACTTACCCACCCACACCTCTAATAAAGACACTCTGTGTCTAAGAAATAGGCTGTAAACTGGTTTGAGGATATTCCTTTCACGCACCTGTTGGTCAACCTATAGAATATTTTAAAAGCCTTGTTATCTCTCTTTACTTTCCTTGATATTTGTATTGCATTTGACATTTCCTCCTTCTTTATTAAAGATTAAGAATAGCACCATGTGTTCCACTCTGTTCATAATTTGGTCATTCTGTTGACCAGGCATAATTTGTTCTCCACCCTTTGTATTCCAGACTTCCTCATCCCCCTTCCCAATCACTTTCTAAATACTTCATTTATTATTGTTCTGACTACAGACACATTTTCCACAAAAGCAACTTTAAACTTCCACGGCGCTTGTATTTCATGAGCCCTCACTCAACTATTCCAGGAACACTAAACAGGAAGTACAGGAAAAGAGAAGGTAGCATTCAGCTGAAAGGTCAAGTAAAAGAGAGAAAAGCTAGAATATAATTGGCTCTTGCCAGAATAACATGCCTATCGCTCTCCTTTATGAATCATATGCTACAGAGATTTTAAGCAGGTCTCCTGTGCCATTTAAGATTTTAGCCATTTCTACACTAGACTGTTATAGCGCTGTGATTCCACAGCCGGCCCCTCCCTAAACTGCAAACCCCAGGATTCCATAGGATGTTCCAAGTGGAATCACAGCGCTATAACAGTCTAGTGCAGAAATGGCCTTTCCAATGTACACCAGTAAGGCCTTCTCTAATTCTGAAAATCTGCAGATCTCTATGGTCAACAGCCCAAACCCCTGAACTTGTAGTATCAGTGATAACAAAGCTTTATTTTTTATCTGTGTGATATCCCAAGTAGAATGTTGAAGGTCTTATAAAAAGAAATAAACTCGGAAATATTAATTCCATTCCAAGTTTAAGTTTATCAAGGAGAAGTAGAACCCTTGTTAATTTTTTTTTCCTTGGGTAGCAGGATGAGTACAGAGAGAGGTTTATTCCCAAATTGGAGGTGGGCTTTAAGGTTTGAGCTGTTTGCTTAAAGATCTCACTTCTGTGGTCCAGCTATTATAAAACCTAAACTCTGTGAATCAATTTAAAACAAGACAGTCATGTGAACAGAAGTGTGGCTGCTTTTGTCTTTTCTAATTTGGTCATTATTGGGATTGTTCCAGAGTTATGCAAACATCCATGCACCTGTTGATATGTCCCATGTTAACATCTTATAAGCCTCATTAGAGGCTTATTTTCCAGTTAGTTGGTTGCAACTGAAGTTATATTCTTTTGCACTGAGGTAAAAAAATATTTACTAACTGGGTGGAGGGGTTTGCACATAATCACTAGAATTAGAGGTACCATCCATTCCTCAGGTTCTTGTAATCAATGAGGCTTTGGCCTTTTCAAACAAATCCAAAGGGAAAAAGAAATATCTTTCCTCTGGCCTAAGTCGTGAGTAGGCAACTGTGGCAGGTCTGAGGGCCAATTTCCTGTCCTGGGATCCTCCAAGAGTTGCACAGTTTGCCTAAGATGCACCTCCCCCAAATTAGCAGCGCAAATAAAAAAATGGCTTGAGTATCTTGAAGTTAAACATCATGGTTGGAGAGCAAGCTCCAACTTATGCAACAAGTTCATTACTGTTTTTGGGTAGGGTTGCCATAGCACCTAATTGGCTGGGTTTTGCCTCAATTCTATGCATTCATTTCATTGGCTGGGGTTGCCATACCATCAAGTTGATTAGGTTGTATCTAAATTCTAGAAATGCTACCTGCTGCCCATTTGGACCACCATCCAGCTCAGATTCCAAGCTTTCCTTTTTTAAAAAAAAAAGGAAGTCTCTAGTCCTTGGCAAAATGTATATGCACTCTTTTGTCAGATTGTTGGACCATCATCATTCAAATCCACCCTGCCATCTTGCACAGAGTTTGGAACCTAAACAGGCTTGGGCCTGGCTAATACTTAGATGTTAGGTTACCAGGACATAGGGATCTTCCAGGCAGGCCTAGTAAAGTAATATGTCTGAAGCTCTGGAGAGCCACCACCAGTCAAAGGAGACATGACTGGGTTAGATGGAACTAGGGTCTAATTCAATATAAGCAAGTTCCAATGCTTCTGTATTTATAGTGTGCTTAGGGGGGCTGTAACAGGCAGAGAAGAAACTGTATCTATCCACCCTATGAGATTACCTCTTTGCGTGACTGGAAAGAGCTGCATCCAGCCCAGTGTGTTTAAGGTAACATTAAAGTTTTGTCTGTGGTATTGGTTCTGCAGTTGCCCATTCAGACTTTGAAGAAATAACACAATGAAGCTTCAAGGGTTGGCGACACACATGAACCAGCTGGCAGCAGAGGGTTCTAATGGGCTTTAGAGATTATATCAATGCACTGGCATGTGATTCTATATACACACTCTTTTACACATTGCCTCAGCAGCAAGTGATTTCCCTGTCCAAATCACACAAGAATCTGAGCCAGCTCTAAAACTTTCAGAAAGCTTTCAGCAAGTAGCCTTCCTCCTCCTCCTCCTCCTCCTCCTCTCCTCCTCCTCTTCCGCTTCTGCTTCCTCTCCTTCTCCTTCTCCTTCTTTCCTTCATCTCCACCAGTTAATATGTTATGCTGTAAACGACTAGACTAAGTATTAACATATTTTATGATTAGATTGCTTACAGATTTACAGACTGGCTTTGACTTTTGCCAGATAGCATCTGAGAAACCTATTTAACTAACGGCTGGCAGCAATGACAACTGGCAACTCTAATTGCACTTGACAGAACACAGAACGCAAGACCTTTCTCCATCGGCCTCCTGCGCCCAGCTCCTTTCTGAACAGATGCTTCTACAGCCTCAGGCACTTTTGTCTGCTAATTCCTGCCCACTATAGAACTTATTAAGACATGCACCTGTCAGTGGAGATGCAGTAACTATGTGGCAAAGCATGTAAAGCATAGCAACATGCGGCGGAAATGCCAGAACAACAAGTCTTTGCCTGTCACTGGAGACTTTCTCCCAAAGTGAAAAATTACAATGAGGTAGGCACTTGTCACCATGGTGACATGACAGGTTCTACCTCTGAAGTTGCCAAGGTTGGGGGGAGTCACATTGGAGAAAAGACCAGGGTCCATCACTGTCCAATTGCTTTAAAGCTGACGTGCACTTTTAATCCTGACACAGCCCACTGATGTTTCTTAACCACCGCCACTGTTTCATAGACTCACGCTTGATTAAGTAGCCAAGGCAGATGAGGCGAGCTGATGACTACTTTGATATGATACTTCAAGGTACACTGCCTTTGTGCTTCCCTCCTCAAATACTTCACAACCTAACAGCCTGTCAAAATGCACAGGCTCTTTTTTCAGCCTTGTATATTTGCATATTTTAACATTATTATTCTGCATTAGCATGCCCTCACTTTACTGGTAGATCTAACTATTCTAGCCATGAGCGAGACAAGCAGATAGTAAATCTTAGGTTCTTCCCTTTGAGTTACAATTCTTTGATACATTTATACCCCACTTTTTCTCCAGTGCACTCAAGATCCCAACCCCCTCATTTTACCCTCGCAAGAAACAACCCAATGAGAAAGGAAAAGCTGAGAGAAAAAGAGCAACGTGTCCAGCATCAACCAATGTGTTTCATAGCTCAGTGGATCTTCTCTGTCTCAGTTGTACCCACTAACTAGTATAACTAGATTCTCCATACTGTGCATCCAGTGGGAAAAAAATATTTAAACTGCTGAATTTATCTTCTTGTGGAAACTCCTGGCTCGTTAAGAGAACCAAAGGTTGAACAGCATAGGAGGCAAACCACATTTTGTACTCTTCTCAAAAGTCCCATCTTCTCTTTTTGACTTTGTTAAATCATGCCAGTTGATCAGACATTAGTGCCAAGATAGATTTGAGTGACTGTGTTCCTTATACAAGGTTCTACTTCAGTGCAAAGATGAGCAACTGCAGAGGGGTCAGAGGCCACCTTTTCCCCATGACACATTGCAGGCTGCATTGCTGACCAAATTTCAGAATTGGGGGAGGGCACAGAGAACCAGGAAGACACAAACCACCACATATTTGTGGCAGTGTGTGTTGTTTTGAATATTTTCTCAGATATTTAATTGATAGAGGGGCTGGATGACATCTTGTTTCAATTATTTTGTTTTAGTTTATATTGTAAGTTTCTCGGCTCCTGTACTGGTGGGAGAATGTCAGGATATAAGGAATTAGCCCAAGATTGCTGAGTTGGGTGTCAAGCTGGCAATCTGGTCTTGACTGGTTTGATGCCTACAAAAGGGACTATGAAGGGATGGCAAACAATCTGCTTTAGACAGCAGCATCACAGCAATGATGTGCTCAATGATATGTCCTATGCTCTCTCTCCAACAGAAGTAATTTATGTGAATGTACTCATTTTTAGCCACTACCTTTAGTGTGGACCACCTTTGTGTGCACTTTATCTCTCTGAATGCCACAAAACTCTTTTACCTTCCCTAATACAAAATCTCTTTTCAATTTGTATCTGTATTTTTAACATTAACATTATCTGACTTTTAAGAATTGTTTTAAATTAATATTTATTTTGATTGCTTGATTTTTTTTAAAAAAAACTTTTATACTTTCCACTGTTTTAATTGTATTTTTTTAACTCCAGTTGTGAACTGCCTTGGGTCTCATCTTGGGTCAGAGGTAGAATATAAATTAAAGAAGTAAATAGCCCAGAACTATTCAAGATGGTGGAAGGATTGCTCATAAATGCAAAAAAACAAACCAACCCTCACAATAATGCTTTACATATCTACTAAGTTCAGTAGGATTGACTCCCATTTATAAGTAGTTACTAGGCATTCAAGTAAATGATATTCTTCATTCTTGAATATTTTAAATGTAGAACTACAAGACTAATGTTGCACCTTTATTGAATGTGAAGCATTCAAATCTTATCCTTGTTTTCTCTTTGTAAGTTCAGCAACTCTGTTACTCCCTATCAAAAGTTCTGCTGGCAGCTGTGTCACCAGCAGGAAAGAGTCTAATCAGATATTTTATTGTGGGATAGGATAAATAATTGATATTCTAAGCTTCACATAGCGTATAACTAAAGCATCATGTTACCTGCTGTGATTGACATTACCAAAACAAACAATTGAATGAACAGGAGGCTCTAATTGTCTGAAAAGTACAAAATGCTACAAGAAGGAAGAGGCAGTTAACTGGGTTTTCTTTCTCTTCGTTAAAGCATGGGGTGAAGCACTGGTGTTATCTGTATGAAACTGGTCTCTGTGGTCCAACCAATTGCATCTGTGAGAATGGTGCCTACATTTTCTTTTAATAAAAAAACACTGCTTTTCGTTTTCATTTATTTAAGGTTATATGCATAGATCTTTGTATGTGTACATGTGTCTTCAAGTTGCCTGTTGACTTATGGTGTCCCATGGATTTCATAGGGTTTTCTTAGGCAAGGAATACACATAGCTGGCTTTGACAGTTCCTTCCTCTGCACCTGGTATTCACTGGCACTCTTCCATCCAAGTATTCTACACTGTCCATATTTTGGGGTGATGCATAATTTAAAATGACTCTTTTTTTAGTTTTTAAAAAAGAGGTGTTTAGAATTAAAATAAAACAACACTTCATCATTAAGAATGTGTTCTGAGCACCACTAATTGCACTTCAACTTTCAAGGGGCTATGAAGATACTGGAATGCATCTCAAATGAAGCAGCTGCATAGAACTTTTTGTCAGAGTCACAGTGACACAGGCCAGAGGCCTGCCAGCTCTGCTGACCTAGTTAAATTGCCAGTGGAAAATGGCAGCTGGACAAAGGAGGCCTTGGAGGGTATAGTGGAGAAAGGCAGCAGTGATGGTCACAGAGGAAGGATATTGGTTCCCTGCTGCCATTTTTTCTAATGCGTGGCTTCTAGAAGGGAGGATTCACAGAGGAATTCAGATAAAGCAGCCTTCCTCTCCCACCACTACCACCACCATCAATTTTGTTACTTCCTTCTGATATGAGTCGAGAAAATACAACTGGTTACATAATGGACCTTCACATGTGTTGTGATCATCAACAGAATTTCAGCCAAAGTGTTTTGTAATTTCTAGAGAGTGGTCTCAAAGCCAGCCCAAGCTATTCTGTTTTCTGAGGTGAAGGACAACATTATGCTTTTCTGTCCACATCCTAAATATGGAAGCCAAGTAAACCAGTAACTGACTAAGGATGTAAGGTAAATTAGGCCTCATTTAGGTTCATGATAGGCCTGGGCCTGAGCAGTCCTCCTGTAAGACAATGACAGTCAAGTCAAATCACAGATGCAGAACAGACTTTCTCTTTTGTCAGTGTATCATATTTGTTTAAGTAGATACATATCCAAGAATCCTCTTCACCAGGCAAGTCTGGCAATTATAGAGAGCCCATCAGGTAAGTTCATAGGAGACACTATGTGCTACTCAGAACTGTAAGATTTCCAGGTTCCTTAGTTTTGGCAACTTACCCTGATGGAGTTCCTTGGCTTAGCCCTCTATCTTGCCAGACTACTGGTCTGTGGCAATGTCTGTGACTACTTCCAACTGCCTTTTCGACTATCAACTATGGCCTCCTTCTGAGTCACTCACTGCAACCCCATTGTTCATCCATAAGTTATGTGACTGACCTTAGGTTTGGACACACAGTATTGATCCCATCAACTGGGTTGTGAGGTGGCACCAAAATTAAAGCTAGAAAGGAGCCAGAAGAAATAGTGTTTCTCAATTAAACATTGTTAAAACAAATGTTCCATCATTCTCTCCATGCATTCAGGCCTATTCAGGTGTTTTCATCTGACATGAGAAGAAAAAAGCATGTAGTTTCCCCTCCCCCATATGTCACTTTCCCTATGCAGAAAATGACAAATCTAAAAAGAGGAACTTCCTGTTTGCATGGAGACTTCCACATGTCTAAGAACTCTGATTTTCCACCACCTTTGGTACCATAAGGTCCTTTCATGGTACATGATTATGGTACTATGATCCCATTTTAACTGTCATGGCAACATTCTACAGAATCTTGGGAGGGATGGTTAGAATTATCTGCCAGAGACGACTTCTAGTGCATCTGACCAAACTACAAGTCCCAGGATTCCAATGGATGCAGCCATGACAAATAAAGTAGAATCATAATGCTATTATTGCATAGTGTGAAAGGGCCCCCTCTATCTCTCAGAAATGGATTGCCCAACCAGTTCAGGAAGAGGAGAAGGACATATACAGGCAGGAAGAAAAATGCACAGTTGGGGAGCATTTATGTGGAAAAATGTTTGTGGATACATGATTTAATAAAAAGCAGTAAAATGGGACAGATTGCTTACATAGTTGAAGCTGGGCCAATATAAGGTGATGTTAAATTTCAGTGGGGTCAATAGCAACACAGAGTAACATCATATTTCAGAACACCCCCTCTCTTTCTAGTCTTTATTATACCATCCTTCAGTGCTGCCAATGCAGGTTCTTCTTTTTTAAGGCTCACATAATTATACGATTCTCTGTAATTTGCTTTTTGACAGGTCTGCATTGGCTATATGTACTGGCAGAATTTTTTGTAGTGAGTAATTACGCCTTACATCTTAGACATGGATTTTCAGTGCCATGGCTAATTTATCAAAGAGAACCCTGGTATTGATCACTTGCAATGATAGCCTAAGAATCTCCCTGTATTTTTTGTCCTACAGGAGATATCAATTTGTATTGGAGAACTGAAGCCTGGAAAAAAATTCCATTTCTGTTGTTTTTTTCACACTTTCCCGATGAAATTTGTCTTCAACTGTAGTTTTGCAACATAAAATAATGGTGTTGTCTATTTTTCAGAATTGCTGCCATTGATTTACTTGACTGTCATCACCCCCTCCTTAAATGAAGACATTACACTTTTTCCTTGAATATGGAGCTAAACAGTTGGTGATAGATGGTACAATGTGCACCATCCTTTTTTCTGTCCAGCTTAAGAGTAAAACCAAAACTACATCCAACGGGGTAACCATGTTAGTCTGCTGCAGCAAAAGCCACAAAGAGCCCTGTAAAACTTTAAAGACGAACACACATAGTATAGCAGGTTACTCTTTGAGGACTAGCTACAAGATTCTTCATCTTTTACCAACATTGTATGTGTGTTTGGAACCACATCAGTTATCACTCTGAAATAGTCTCTCCCTTCAGTTCAGATGCATTATTCCCATTCATGAGTTATGCTGATTCTTCATGGCTGCTTGACCCATATGGTGGGGTATAACCCCTGCCTTGAGCAGCGTATGAGCAAGATCAGGGGATCCCATGCTCCTATCACCCTCTGAAGACCTCTGCCCCTCCACACACTATTGCTGCTGCTACTAGGTCTGAGTTGATGTCACTTTTTGAAGACTCAGCTCTAGAGCCTAATCTCATGCAACAGCTTCTAAGCCTTAAAGAGTTTCTTGTCTCCTCTCCCTGAGCAAAGTTAATAATAGGAGACATTCTCAAAGGCTGATGGCTCTCATGTCAGTGGGGCAATGAATCCATTCTAGGTTTTCATTTGCTTTGAAGGAGCTTTCCAAGGTGCTGGGCCTATATAGGAAAAAGTGTTCAGTACCCTGGAGAACTCTTTTAAAGCCTGCAGAGGATTCACTTCTCAATGGTATGGGAGTCTCCAGCCACCACTAAAGAAGATTGCAGATCGGGTAGGGAATATCTGTGAATCTTATCTAGTATGCAGGTTGAAGGTACCCCATCTCTGCTCTATAAAGCAATCAGGAGCCATCTCTGTTTTCCTATTAATCACATTAAGCACTCTGAAAGCTAGTTGATACAAGTATGCTCATAGCTTGGCCAATTCAACATGAAGTGATAGTTTGAATTACTTCATGAGCTTCCATAATTTTCAAAATCCATGGTAGGTCACTACTTTTATTATAACCAGCCAAAATGGCTGGATGTTATACAAACCATGGAGAGGAGAAGAATACAAGGAAAAAATCTAAAATGAGTTGATGATTCAGCCATAAGATCTGCATCCAGATTCAGTCTTAAGATGGACACTGTGGGACGACTAGCTTAAGAAACTGTGCTTCCTGAGGTGGAAGCAGTTAGTCAAATTCTCATCAAAGTTAGTTGCAAAATCTCATCAAGGCAGTATATCCTATGAGCATCCTCACCCCCCACCCTGGCAATAAAAATATAATAATTTTATGACAACAAATTGAATAACTGCTTGTTAACTTCTTCTTTTGTAACATCTCAGATTTTCTGCTTAAGGTAATCACTTCATCTTGCCTCATGGTACAGTAGATTGCAGACTGGATTGGATTACTCTCTGTTAGAAGCAGCAGACCCCAGGTTACACCTAAGATATACCACTATCAGTACACAATCTAATATATAAAAGTCAAAGTTTGTGAGTTAATCTGTGTCAGGCAGGTGAAGACATCATATGATTGGTTGTGTCAGGTAAGAAGACCTCATATGATTGGCTGCCTGTGAAGAGTCTATAGAATCCTGGAGTTGGCAGTTTGGGGGGAGGCCTTTAGAATTCTCAGCCAGAGAGCTCATGATCCTGGCTGGTTGCTATGGAGACAAGGCTTAGCAGTAAGAAGGAGGAGGGCAGTGTATTCCCTCAAGAAACCAACCTCTGTATGTTAACAACTCTGAATACAGATTGGATTGGGGAATATGGGGAAAAGTTACAGGTACTGAACAGGTTTGGGGAATTAAAGACACAGGATATCAAATCTGTTTATTTCAACTGCATCTAATTACTAAAGTAAAGTAAGGTAATTCCTAAGGTATTTCTAACAAGTGTTACCTATGAAAAAATAAAATCCCAGGCAAGTCCTGGTTATATAAGCTAGTATTAAATAAGATGTATTTCTCACCTCAGACTCAGTGGTTTTCAGCAATGTAGGTTCACATATCTAGTCTTTGAATAGATTGTGACCTGAAATGAATTGCTTGTCTTAGTAGAGAAGATCTAATGAATCAATAGCATTCCAATAAGTCAATAACATTCAGCTTTAGTTCAAATGAGCAATTGTATTTAGGCCTATTGGGCTTCAGGGAGATGGGTGTTCAAGCCTCAGGATAATTAACTGAGGCCCTTTCCGCAACTTACCTTCATCCAGCACAGTCGCACGGGGATCACGCAAGCAGCCTTTTCCGTGAGGCTCTCATGTCCCCACTGCTTCTGCTCCACAGGATCTGCCGGCTGGCTGGAAGGAAACGTAAAGGCTCCACCTCTTCCTTCCTCAGCGCAGCTAGGTATTTTTCCAGGCTGCACTGGGGAAGAAAGCACAAGGGCTGTGGCTGTGGAGCTCCACATGAAAGGTAAGTGAGCACGGGGCCCCAGAGCAATGCCAATCGTGCACCATTTTCTGCTAAAAGCGAAAAATGATATAGTGCGTAATTGGCACCTGCTGGCCCTGGCAGCGTCACGTGATTGCAAGGATGTCATCTGAAATGCTTCTCACAATCGCGCGATGCTCTGGAGGCCTTTTAGCATGACGAATGCCATGCGAAAAGGGCCTGAGTCACAGTTGAGTAATTAACAGCAATATCTTGCTTGGTTCAAAAACATTTACAACCCAGCCCACTTCCCCCAATTCTTCTTGTCTAAAGAATGGATTTTTGAGTTAATTGCTACCCAAAGTCAGAGCATCATGCCAACCACCTGCCAACACAAGAAGGTGCAGCAGTGATTCTGCAGGCACCACAGTGGTCCTGAGCTGGCTAATTACTACCCTATTTGCTCAAATATGCTTCAGGTCTTAATATTTCCACAGGAAAAGCTGCCACAGATATTCAAGGTTGCTGCTCCCCCTTCCAGCATCAGTAGTTTTGGAGAATACAGACATTATCCATGTGACCATCAGTGGCAGATGCAGCAGTTTAAACTGCTTAGAGGGAAAAAAATTATAAATCCAAGATGAAGGGAAACTGGGAGAAAAGAAACAGGCTATTTTCTGCTGCTCTCTTCATGTTACATTCTGAAGTATTTTGTCCAGTTTATGTTTAAATCATTCCAGAGAGAGAGCTTCGACTACTTCTTTGAGAAGCTATTTCACAGTCTATTAGATCTCCCTGTTAGAAATTTTGTCTGGAGAGTCAACCTTAATCTTCCTTTGCTCAATTTCACCCCATTATTTTTAATTATACCTCTTTGAACCACTCCAAACAACTCCCTGGCTTTTCCTGATGTTTCCATCATATAATTGTAACATCCAAACTGAAGTAACCTGCCAGACATTGAGTAGAATCTCAAAGTGAACCCTCCTTCCTTCCCTTTTTCTGAACACTGCTTGAGGAGACGCATTGTTGAGCATTTAGATGTCATTGTTTTGATTCTAGAAATTTCTGTTTGCTTGTTATCATGCGGAATCATTCATTTGTACAACAATTTATAATAATCATGGTTCTTACATCAGCAACGGGTAAGTATAACCTACACAATTGTTAGACTATTCTAACTCCCATCAAAAAAAAATGAGGAAGATCAGTGTGGATTAGGTGTTACATGATATGATACTGCATGGAATGCTTCCATTCAAGACTCCACAGACTCCATTCCATTCCATTCCATATCCATTGCTTTCCCCTCTCTCAACATCAAGTTGTTCCATCCCCCATTCCATCTGTTTTCCAAAAGATGTCTGCTATTGTTGCTGTTGTCATTGTCATTGTTGCTGTTCTCCAAATGTTGGTGTTCCTTTGGGCCTGTTGATACCTCCCTCCACAGATGGACAGTGGTGTTTCAGTTGAGATATGAAATCAGAGCTTGGAAAAGTTACTTTCTAGATGACAACTTCTAAGATTACCTACTCATAGTGATCAACTGACCATTATGGCCAAAGGGGTCCTGGGAGCTGTAACTACTTTAAGCTCTGACTGAGTTCATGTTGAAAACTGAGTATGGTAGAAAGGTGGGGCCTGCTCTCCTTTTCCACCATATGAAATTAAGAATAGGTGCCTGAGTAGAAGCACAGTGCAATGTTTTGAATGTTGGACTAGGACTCTAAGAGACCAGAATCTGATTCCCTGCTCAGCCATGAAAACCCACCAGATAACCTTGGATGAGTCACACTGTTTCAGGCTTAGAAGAAGGCAACAGCAAACCTTCCCTGAATAAATCTTGCCAAAGAAACCCTAGAAGAGCCATAAGTCAACTTGAAAGTACATACCAACCACAATAAAGTATATGTTTTTTCTTTCTGTTCACTGACTTCTCTCTCCTGGTAGCTGGAGCATTTCTTGTCCCCTCTTACAAATGTGCCCCACCACCTTTAATTAGTTAGTTTGCTTTTTTATCAAAAGGAGAGATGACATGTAAAGTGAAACCTCTTGTTCCTGTGCTATTAAAAAAAAGAAGGGGCTGTTCCTGGCTGTGGAGAAAAAAAAAACCTTAAAAACCCAAATTGTCAAGCCTATTCTTAAAATAAACCACAGGCACAAATTCAGAGTGTCATCCACAGACTGTACATGACAACATGTCAGTCAGATGTCACGCACAGAATGCAAGCTGCTAATGCTTGTGGCATGAGATGTCACCACACTGCATAGGAAGAAGATTTCCTATTGACAGGAGGTGAGAGGACATTGGAGGTACCATTGGGTATAAAATTTCTATATCAGATTCACCATAAAAATCTTGCTATTGCTCAGGAGTACTGAAATCTATGCAAGTACTTGTGCTGTTTCTCTGTAAATAAGGAAACTCTCAGGGTCAGATTTTTTCTATCTTGCTATAAACCTGAATCAAACCTAAATCAGAGTGGCTTAAATCAAGGATGGCAAATGTCTGATCTTCCAGATACTGCAGGATTGCAATTCTTATGTTGCTTTGCCATTGGATTTCATGGCTAGAGCTGATGGGAGTTGCATTCCATAATATCTGATAGGACTCATGCCATCTCCCACCTCTAGCTTTAGTAAATACAACTTGTTTTCATTTAAATTATGATGTTTATTTATAATGGCCTTGTCACCAAAGGGCAGAACATCAATATATACAGTCAAAGACAAAGACAATGAAAAGACATAACCTATAATTATACAGAAAATGAAATCCCCAACACCCCACACCACCTCATAAATATGTCTGGGAGGAAGTCCCTGGTTTCAGATACCCAATATCGAATTGAGATAATATTATTCTGATTTCCCCCTTTCCGGGAGCATGTTGCTGCCATTTCTTGTACAGAACAGCCACTTATGTGTTGTTCAAAAAATGTGCTAATTTATATGTAGGGAGGCAAAGTTAGAAATAATGGTATAGTTTAAATGAAAATGCAGTATTTCTCACCACAGATGGGCAGACTGTCTCCCTCTAGTGTAACTACCTGTCCAGGCACTATTTTTTCTTTTTCTTTTCCTTCCTTCCTTCCTTCCTTCCTTCTGGCTATTATTTGTTTATTAACATTTTTTAACATGAACAATATAATTCACAATAAAAAAAGGAAAAAGAAGAAAGAAGAAAAGAAAGGAAAGGGGAAAAAACCTAAAATTAAGCTAAAACTAAAACAATCCTAAAACACTAAACTATCTTAAAAAGAAATGTTACCCCGAAAGGTCCACCAGCAATGTCACCGTCTCCATAAAAAGATGGGGAGATATAGCTCAAAAGGAAGCCTGGGGGGTACTATAGGACCTTTCCACCTTAGTATTCCAGTACTGACTGCAAGACACCAGATGAGACTCAAAAAAATATTTTATTGGGGGATTCACAGACACATGTGAAAAGTAGTCTCACAAACCAAACAAGGCTAATGAAGAGAAAGGAAAGAAAGGTTGGCTAGAGAGGGTTTTTGGGTGTGTAGGGTAATATTACTGGTATTTACTGATATTTACTGGCAAAGGATCAAAGAGAGGTGGCTCAAATGCTAGAGTTTTAGGGCAGCATGGAGGAACGAGAGACTGGGGTGCAACATGACATCCAAAGTGCCAGCAAATTACCTGGGCTGGAGCTGCAGTTTTTATACTCTATTTCCCACCCTGAAGGGGTTAGTCTTAATGGCTCTCTGGCACAGTAAACAAAAGGAGTCTAGAAAAGGCTGATTATCTTACTTTGGGTGACAAAACATCAATGAGAGTCCTGACAGCCTCTTAATTGTTGGGGAAATTAAAAAAATATATTTGAATATTGAGAGACCTTGGTAATGAGACTCTCAATCAGCAGAGTATTTTAGTAATTGCACAAAACAGAAGTTGAACAAATCACCAGTCCCACTTCTTTAACTTTACCCCAAACACACTTAATCTAGCTCAAAATAAGCACAAAAACAGTTTGGTTAAAAATACAGAAGAGTTTACTCACAAAAGCTTGTGCATAGTCTACACAGGCTCAACTCTTGAGGAAGGTAGGAAGAAAAAACAAAGCACCCATATGCTTGCTGACAATGATCTCTGTTAGGAGATCTCAGAGCATGCTTTCAGGACAAAATGGCGAAGACAAAAGGGGAGAGACAAAATGGCCGGAGAACCTTTTTGAAAAAGAACAAGGAATGCTGGAGGAAGAGGTGTTAACCAACAAACAGGAAGTTTTCTCTCTAGGCTATCTCTCTATGCCTACAATAGACATGCAAATAAACTAAGTCATTTCATTAGGCATGCAAAAGTTGCCACTCCCAACATTAATGTCTTGGTTGGTTAAAGTGAATGGGGAAGGTTTGGGTAGGAAATGCACACAGGAGGGGTGTTGGCCTGTCTACCTGGGCAGTTTCGTTGACTCTTGTATTCCAATGTTAGGTCATTGACAGGATTACTGGAAGTCTATTCACTCTGCACTTTCCTGCTTTGCTCTTCGTGACCTTGTGACCTGGTCATGCTGAGGCCATGCTATTTACCACATGTTTCCCAGCCATAAGTGTCCTATTTTTATACAAGAATTTTGTGCCATTTAAATGATATTTCTTGCCAATCATGCTATGCCATTTGATAGGGGTGTAAGGTATGGTAACAGAAACTGCAAAGCCCATGCACTTAGTTCTTACAGTCTTTCTTTTTAAGTCAGAACTTGACAGAGCAGCCCTTTTAATACAGCAAGGGTTCTTAACTTGGGTCCTCACAGGAGTTCCACAAAGCCCTGCTGCTGGACACCAACCGCAGAGGCAGCAAAAGGTAGTGATATAGGATTGAATCAATTGACTTGGACTCAAGTCAGACTTAAGTCACTTTAATTACTCGACTTGGATTCGACTCAGCAGTAAATGATGCACTGACTCAGCTCAACTCATGACACATATATTTTTAGTGACTGGCTTGCTGTCCGTGGTCCAGTAACATAACAGATTCATTCAGCAATGTTACAATTTTGAACAGCATTCCCATCCCTTTTTGCCTACTTGTCATATGACAATCTGTCTCAAGCAATGGGCTTGAGGCAGGATTGAGGTCTGCTCAGCAGCCGCTCCCCGCTGCATATCAGAGGAG
Source organism: Iguana delicatissima (assembly GCA_948472985.1). NCBI lineage: Eukaryota > Metazoa > Chordata > Lepidosauria > Squamata > Iguanidae > Iguana > Iguana delicatissima. The sequence continues at coordinate 508,759 of CAOKZL010000420.1, forward strand.
CCTTCTAAGGCAAGACTCAGCCCCAGAACGCAGAGCGTGTTTCTCAGAAAGGAACAGCAAATATGTTAGGCAATGGGCTTGAGGAGGAAGGATCCTTCCTTCTAAGGCTTTTGAAGCTTCAGTAATGGGGAGTAAGAAGGATCCTATTCTCCACTTCCAAAGCTGCAGATGGCAAAATCACAAAACTGGAGGGCCAACTCTACTTAAATCATTAACATTGACTTTATTCAACTCTGTCCAGAAATTCTGGAATATAGGTAGGGGCATAAAGTTGGCTCCCAGACTTGAAACTTGACTTGAAAGTATCTTGCAAGGAGTTGAGATGTCACTGGGACTTGTAGGTAGAGATTTGAGACTTGGCTTGAAACTTGGAATGAAAGACTTAAATATATCTCTGGCAAAAGGGATATGGCAGTGGGGAGGTGCAGGTGCCTAAACTGCTCCCCTGTTTGCAAATGAGAAAGCAGTTAGGGTGCACACATAATGCTTTCTGCCACATCCCTCTGCACCTACTCCCCCCTGCTGCCACATCCCTGACAAAAGGGACACAGTGGCAAGTGCGTGCACACGTAAACTATGACTCTGGAGACCAAGATTTGAATCCCCACTCAGCCATGAAATCCCACCGGTTGACCTCAGGCAGGTCACATTCTCTCAGCCTCAGAGAAAGGCGAATGCAACAAATTTTGCCAAGCAAACCCCTATGGTGAGTTCAGCTTAAGGTCACAATAAATCAGTTTTTAAAGAGGAGAGATACAATGGCTAGAAAAGCCCTCCTCCTGTCAGCAGCACTTTGTGGTTGTGTGCTTTCAAGTCACTTTAAGTCATTTATCACAGGGTTTTTTGGCAAGATTTGTTCAGAAAGAGGTTCCCTTTGACTTCCTCTGAGGCTGAGAGAATGCAACTTGCCCAAGGTCACCCAGTGTCTGAGCAGGGTTTTGAATCTTAGGCTCTTTCTGCACATGGGAAAGGAACCACGAAAAAATGCTACTCACCAGACTTCTTCAGCATCTGGGCGAGTCCATCAGGACGAGGAGCAGTGCAAGCTCGTCGCTCCGCACTGCTCCGGCATCCAAAATGGCGGCTTCCGGTTGGTGGAGGCTCTCCACCAACCGAAGAAGCTAGCCAACCTAAAGTGCGTGCCTGCAAATCTCAACCAGAGCACAGGGACAGAGCAACACAAAGTTATACGCATTGTGCTTTTTAAAAACCTCTAAAAAGAGGTTTTTAAAAAGCACGCTGCGCGACCAGTTCCAGTCACTCTGAACTGGACTGAGGTGCAGAACTACAAAAAGTAGTCCGCCCCAGTCCACTCTACGGTGCAGAAGACCTCCATCAGAGGTCATTCTGCACCGTTTTAATAGCCCAGTGCGGAAAGGGCCTTAGTCTCCAGAGGCCATAAATAAACAAACAAATAAATAAATAAATATTTGACTATTTAAACCTAAATTTAAATATTTATATCTTCAGTCTTGTGGGGAGGTCTCTGGCAACAAATTACATATACAGGGGGCCCCCAGTAAAGAAAAGGTTAAGAACTAATATAAGAGAGAATTGTCTTCTGCAAAATAGCATACATTGGCAACCTATTCCTGCCCTAATATTTCCTTACCATTTAAGTCTTTGACCACTAAGAATATAAGAAGATGTCCTTGAATAACTTACCTGTCTTGCAGATAGCATTTCCAAATAATATGACAGAATTAAGCATTTCATTATCTCTTTCCCAAAGCAAGTAGAATTTAAGAACTTTTGAATCTCTGACCTTTCCAATAAATTTTCCTGGAACTGTCCATCACATCCATCCATTCCTGAGTAGCTGGGCCCTATCTTGTTTTGCTGCTGCTAATGATTGACATCTGGAACTTGAAAACTCCTTTTCTGAAAACAATGGGCCTTCCAGAAAGCATGGATCTGTCTTAATTTAGTTCACCTTCTGCTTTTCCCCCAAAGGACATTTTCATCCAAATAAAGCTGGGCAGAAAAGAATGCCAGTTAGTCCCAAGGAGTGATGCTACCTTTTGCTCAGTAAATTAACCATGTGCAACACAATGGAAGCTGACTACAGCCTGCTTTGTGATTTATCACTGGGCTGGTCAAGGGGCTAAGGTAAAAGCTTTTCTTAAGAAGATGAATAAAGATGGCAATTCCTGGAGACAATCTGATTAAAGCCCAGTACCAGCTTTTCATCTTCATTCCAATGCCTTGGCTTAGAAGTTAGCCCAACTGATTGCCATGAAACAGACACAAGAGGTGCCCCTGAGAACAGAAGGCTTGCAACAAATGAGGACAGCAGCCCAATCCTTTCCCTGTTCCTGGGACAAAGCATCAATCAGGTGTCCTACAATCACCCCTATTGAGATCCTAACAAGAACTCATACACACAACCACTTTGACAGCTTATTTTGAGCCTGTGTGTGTCACCATGGAGTGCAAATATCTTTGATACAGCAGCCTGAGCAATACTGCTGCGGGACCAACTCACTGCATGATTGTGAGGCAGGTGTAGTACAATTCTTGCACAATTGTAGTATAATTCTTGTGTAGTACAATTCTTACAATTCACCACCATTGTTCTACACGCACCACACCACACAAAGAGAAGCAACAGTTAATCCTCAGTCTCTGGGATAAGTGTTACCCTGTTTACTGGGGGTCCCTGGAGGGACACGAAAATGTGCTCAACTATAGGTGGGGAAAATTAGCTCAGAGCACTGCTTTAGTGTTACGAGAGGCAGAATAACTTAGCAGGATCTTGTAACCCAATGTTTACGGGGTCAGGCCAAGCCAAGGAGCACACCAAGTTTAAGAATAATTGAGATTTTATTAAATACAGACAAACAGTGTATGCAACACACTCACATAAGTAGCTAAGGAAAATAAAGGTTGGAGTGGTATAGAGGGATTTTGAGAGGGATTGTTGAATTGAGTGATATGACACCTGTGCTGAAGCTTGAGTTCGTTGGTCTGGGGTCTCTGTACATGGGACTGAGGGGATAGCTCGCCAAACAAAGCAGCAGCAAAGCTGGATGGAAGTGATCCGAGGAAGGTCTAGGAATCAGGGGCTTTTATAGGGAGAAATGTGAGTGCAGGCTATGCCTTACTTGGGGACAACAATGAGTTTTGGGTGCAAGACAATGTTTCCGAAAGGTCAAAATTTAGCATGATTGAGTTAAGTCCGAATTGACAAAGAGGTAGGCTGTATGCAAATGCTCAGTGCTTGGCAGTTAAGCTTCTAGCTTGCCAAGTTACCTGCTCGGGGCAGGGAGTCCTTTGTAAACAGCGTGCATATATAATGAGAGTGTTTGCCGAGAGGTCTCCTAAAGCAGTGATCTGGCTATTTCTGACCTGCCTTTATTGTCTTGGGATATTGCAGCATTTGATGGCTGAGCCTAGTTCTGTGCTTGTCCGGGGGCCTCACAAACACGTGGAGAGGGGTGGTAGCATAAGGCCGAATTATTGATATCAAAGAGATATCGGGTGCTATTGCCAGGTAGGTCTAAACTGCAGTAATATAGGATATTTTAGTCCTCCCAGGTTCATGTTTTATTGCCGAATTATCTAAAGCTGCACCTGCAATGTTGGTATGCTATAGCATTGTCCACCACACCATATACATCATTTCCATAGATTTCAGCCATTTGCCAAATATTTTTTCCCCTGTTGATGAAATAGGTCCAGCCTATTTAATCTAGCAATTTTATCATTGGATTACATTTTTTGTCCTAGCTGATGTAACAGATCTGGACAATATCATGAGGAAAAAAAGGGCTAGTAGTGAACAATTTTAACAGCTATACACCTCCATGCTTTGATATGGTTTAATTGGCAGATATATTTAATTGGCATAAAATATAAATTATATATACTTATGGTTGGAAAGGCCACATGAAAAAAAGGGACACTGGTTGGGATTGGTCAGAGGTGACCTCAGCTTGACCAGGCCATAAGAATTAGCCAAGAAAGCCTGACTTAATAGCTCTGAACTAATCCTATCACCTGCCAAACCTCAGAAAACAATAACGTGCCCAGGTGCAGAGGCAAGCACCCCTGCTGTGTCCATTTCCTACCAAAGCTTGGCCCAGCCATAGTACCCAACCAAGACATTGAAATCATTAGCACCATCCAGACTCCATTATCTGTGTTGCAACTTCCAATTGTCCACTAGGCTGGGAGAGTAATTAGCTCACATCCCTTCAAGGAGAAAAACAGAGTGTAAAAACCTCCAGTTTTGAGCAATTAGCTTTGCAGTTCACCAGTTGCTGAATGTCTCTCTGCCAGTTTGTTTCCTAGTTGTGTACTGCCCTTAGATACACAAGTCTAAGTCACATTGCTGCTTCTTCACTACTTTTCTGGATTGGTAATTATAACCCCAAACCCTCAGCCTCTCTATCCATAATTTTTCATCCTTTTATCCTTCAGCTAGCTCTGTGTGAATATGTGACTGTTTGTGTCTTATGTGCATGCTTGAGTGAATTCCACTCAACAAAATATATTTCTAGTTTACTTTTCAACATCTGGCTGGTTCTTTCCTGCAAGGACCTCATAAACATAAGTAACAGATTTAGCTAAGTTACCCTCCTCTCTCAGGGCTCCTGTTTTTGAGCTAATTATTCCCATTATTGAACAGAGGTACTGGCATCACCGGTGAGCCCGTAAGTCATGCACGTTTTGGGGTAACAATACCATATTCCAATGTTAGTTCCTTCTTCCCGTTCATGCAGTCACATTTGCCTGCATCTGACATCATCAAGTTATACATTTTACCTGCTCTGCTTCACATAGTTGGCTAGTACTGGCCAAAGCAGAGAAACATGCAAGCTGATGACATCCAAAAGTATAGCCTTCCCAATCTTAAGAAAGATATATTGAACTACAATTGGCACCAGCCACCAGAGTGTATGTCCAACATATCTGGAAGACACACCTCAAAACTAACTTCAGCTGCTTGACATATCTTACACAATTCTTTGTGCATGTCACAATTTCCAACATTATATGTTGTTGTTGATGGATACCCCACCTCTTTCCCAGTCTAGGGCTCTTTCCGCATGGCATTTGCCATGCAAAAGGGTGCCTGGAGCATCGCGCAATTGTGAGGAGCAATCTGCACAACACACTCACAATCATGCGATGCTCCAGGGGCCAGCGGGCACCAACTGTGCACCTTTTCATTTTCAGCTAGAAGCCGAAAATGATGCATGATTGCGCATTGCTCCTGGGCCCTGCATCTACTTACCTGGTGTGTGGAGCCTCCGGAGCTGCGCTGGTCACACTTCTTGCCCAGCGCAGCCTGGGAAACTCCCAGGCTGCACTGAGGAATGAAGAGGTGGGGCTCTTGCATGAGCAGGCATCTCATGCAGAGCTGAAGCAGCAGGGATATGAGAGCCTCTTGCTGGACGCTGCTCGCACGATCCCCACATCCCAGTACCAGAAAAAGGTAAGGTGAGGAAAGGGCCTAGGACTTAAGGAGGCTTACAAGGTTAAAACAAATAGAGCTAAAAAGTTCATGTCATGCAAAAGTTTGACCTGCATGAGACTTAAAATACTGCCTTTCTCTACAGGCAAGTTTTGGACACTAGTCAAGCACTCTGTATATTACTGTGATAGAGCTTTCTGCCCGTCTTGCCCTTGCCTTCTTGCTTGTTTCTTTGCTCTGCTTTACCTCCTTTGTCTTTGCAGTTCTGATCATGTTGGGGACTCTGAACTGCCACCAAAGACCAGCAGCTGCTCTTTTAAAGTAGCTGAAGCTATGGAACTAAGTTCCTTTCCAGTCCCCTCAAGCTAAGTCTTTGGCTTTGTAGACATAAGCAACGTCATGAGCAAACTACTTTATATATTTGTCTAAAGGGAGACTCTGGAGGCAAACACACTGAGTAAATGTTGCTGTTGGCTGCTGCATTTGTTGGTATAGTTCTTCCTTTTCCTTTTAATATCTAGGCAATGTTTTTCTCTAACTTTTTTTTCCCTAGAGCACTTAGTGGCAATTCCCAGCATGAGCAGCAACACTTCATTCCCTTTTTATTTGAGGATACAGCACAACAAAGGAAAAAACCTAAAGGACTTGTACGGTTCTATACTTACAGTTCCAGTGGGTTCCTTAGGCATTTCTGCTCCTTCTTGTTGGATGGGAGTGGGAGCACAGGTTCCTAGTACAGTAAAATCTTTAAATTACTGTACCTTTTTTTAAAAAATGCTCATTCAGGTCTCCAGAGCCAACAGTGAGTAAAGACAAGGAAGAGATCTGATGATGGCCAGACAATATTATGAGAACTGACTGATGACTTCCCATACCATGTAGATTCTTTCATTCCCCACCACCATTACCCACTGCTTTTTACAAACTGCATGTGAATGCTCAGGCAACACCAAGAAGCACCAATCACCAGTATTGGCTATGAGAAATCTCACTTTTTTTCACATTAGTATGGAAGAGCCCTCTGTTTATTTTATTCTATCGTTTTGTATGTCAAAACATGTGGCTGGGTTATTCTGTTCCACTTCATTTGTCATCAATTAGCAAGTAATCAGAATTCAAAATGACAGACTGGAGAGATGGACCAAAACTAACAAAATTAATTTCAACAGGGATAAATGTAAGGTGCTACATCTGGGCAAGAAAAATGAAAGGCACAAATATAGGATGGGAAACTCCTGGCTTGAAATCAATATATGTGAGAGGGATCTAGGAGTCTTAGCAGAATACAAGCTCAACATGAGTCAATAGTGTGATGCAGCAGCCAAAAAAGCTAATATAATCCTGGGCTGCATGAACAGAAGTATAGTGTCCAAATAGAGAGAAGCAGGAGTGCCACTCTATTCTGCTTTGGTCAGACCTCACCTACAATATTCTATCTAGTTCTGGGCACTATAGTTCAAGAGGGATGCTTACAAGCTGTAACATGTACAGAAGAAGGTAAGCAAGACGGTAAAAAGTCTGGAAACCAAGGCCTATGAGGAACAGCTTAGGGAAGTGGGTATTTTAGCCTGGAAAAGGCAACACTGAGAGCTGACATGATGCACCTCTATCTGACGGGAAGGCAGTCCTGGTATCAGTAGAACTCTCCTCCAATACCACTTTTCAAACATGTTGATTCTCCTCCAATCAGTTTTTTTCGTGGTCCACCTTTTAGCACCATACATAGAAATTTGAAAAATTCTTTATTTTTGGTATTCAATGAAATATGCCTACTTGCCTCAGAGCATACTCCAGTGAGTTTAGTGCGACTTAGTGCTGAGAAGAAATATACAGTAGTGTGCTATTAAGTAACATGTTAGCTCACTTTAAAATGTATATGAATTTGGCTTAAAGTCTTTTACTGTACCGAAACATTCAGTCTCTGCTCAATGTTGATCCTACTGCCATTTCAGGTGCATTTAACAGGTTTATTCTCTGTGACTTCTGCCATATGTTGCCTGGCAGAATAATTGTTTCTTACACAGCACTCACTCCTACGTTGCCTGTGATATGGGACCAAAAATAATAGAGGAACTCTTATTCTTGTCATAAATGGGGGTCACTGGAAAGGTCTAGATTATTGTGTATCATATATTTTTTAGCCCTCCAGGCTTCAGGCGCTGATAAAGTAATCTTAAAAATGGAATGAGTTGCAGTAACATAGAGAATCACATAGTAATTGGTGCTGTGAGAATGATGCTATGCCAAAATAGTTGGCCAATGCCAGTTTGGCTGTCATTCATCAGTTTACAACAACTAGTTTCTTAGGCCCTGTTTTAAGATAATGTGAAAAGAGGAGGGACATGCATTCTGTGTGGCCAACATCATTAAAATTAGAGCATTGTCTTCTATGTAGGCGGAGCATATACATGGCCCACAATGAGGCAACTTCTGACACTCTAGATGTTAGACTGTAATTCCTAGCATCTTTTACCATTAGCTATAATGACTTGGGCTGATGAGATCTATAGCATAAAACACTAGAATGGTCACACATTACGTTTTGTTTATAAAACCTTTATATCCTACTCTACATCTGAGGATCCCACATCTCGGAGTTGCTGGCCCCTTGGCCCTGGTGTATCTCTTTTCTCTGTTGGCTACCTATTTGCAATACAAATCTTTTGACTTCATATTTGTTCTACATATTTGGCTTCATAGCAGGCATTTTGCTGGGTAGGGAAGGATAGAGTTTGGTATAGTGATGAGTCTTCATGCTAGATACATCCTAATTCATATGATCCAGGAAAAGGTAAGGAATGCTATACAGCTGCTTCAGAATGGCAAACAAAAAGTTCAAGCCATTCCATGAGGTCACCCAAGTCATTTGACTACCTGAGCTGAAAGACAAGATGGTGCCTCCCAAAATAATATGTATAGAAATTGACCAGACTAGCAGATGAATATTACGTCAACATTGGTAATGATACAGAGGTCCACCACCACTCCTCAGTAGGCTCTCTTAGGTGGTCCCTTGTTCAAGAATGGAGATGTTGTTGGAACACAATTCCCATCATACCTCACTATTGGTTATGCTGGTTAAGCCTAGTGGGACTGGAAGCTCAATAACCTCTGGAGGACCATACATTCCCCACAAGGCTTTAATGAAGCTTGTTACATTTTTTCAAAATGCCATTTCCTCTTGTTGTATTATAGTTTTTTTCTTTCTTTGATGTTGCTATTCTTGGGACATTCTGGTGGCAGCAAGAACGGGAGTGGAGAAACCTTTGCCATGTTATTTGAAATAGCAGCAATTACCAGGTTTGTCACCCTCCATGGTCAGGAAAGATGAACTGAATCGACAATGCGACAGTATTGTTATTTCAATTTCACAGCTTTCTTATAAAATGTAAGCATTAATAATACAGAAAGGACTGCATTTCGAGGTGAACAAAGATGATTGCTGTGGACTTAACAGAGCCAAAAAAAAAATAATAACAAAAGATTTCTCTTGCTTCAATTAGGTCTCTTACTCTCAAAATATCCTACACAAATCTGGAGTGGGGGCAAAGGTTACAAATGACACGTAGAGGCGGCCAAATTTCCAGAAAGTGTTTGGTGATTTGGGGCAGTTCAGTTGCTTTATGGGCCATCAGGGACCACTTAATTTGGCCTGCAATTTTGCAATATATGGCCTAGCTTCTGGGCAATCACATAGAATATTTGCTCTCCCAGTATTCTCCCCTGTGCTACATCTAGACACATATTAAATCTTATTTTTGCCATGGATATTCACTTTCCATACAACTTTAAAATATTCTTGCAAAGGAAGTTTTCAGTAAGTGATGCTGCATTGCAGTTATGCAGAACTTCAACATCTTGGCATATCTCCCATTGAGGTTGTGGAGGGGAATTAATCTATTCTGAGAAGGAAAGGAATCAGAAAATGATAGCACCTGAGTATTACCCATATTTGCTATTGTTCTCTTAGGCCCTTTTCGCATGGCATTTTCCATGCAAAAGAGGGCCTGGAGCATCACGCGATTGTGAGGAGCGATCTGCACAATGCACTCACAATCGCGTGATGCTTGAGGGGCCGGCAGGCGCCGATTGTGCACCTTTTCATTTTCGGCTAGCACATTGTTCCTGGGCTCTGTGCGCACTTACCTGGTGTGTGGAGCCTCCGGAGCCACACCAGTTGCGCTTCCTGCCCCAGCACAGCCTGGGAAAGTCCCAGGCTGTGCTGCGGAAGGAAGAGGCAGGGTTCTCATGTGAGCAGGCAGCTTGTGCAGAGCCAAAGGACCCCAGACGCGAGAGCCTCTCGCTGGAGGCTGCTCACGCGATCTCCGCACCCCAGCACTGGAACACGGTAAGGTGTGGAAAGGGCCTTAGAAATATGGCTGACATAGTGATATAATTGTCAAACCTTTGTTTGCTGCATCCTCTGCTCCTGATAAATGACTATTCTATCCTACATTCCTTCTAAGAAACTACATCAGGGATAGAAATGCAATTCACTCTCTTTTTGACTAAATATTGCTGCCTTTTTTTATTACCTATCAGTTGCCACCATTTGCTATCTAGGATGGATGGGCTTCCTCTGGATATTTTAGTCATTCACCTTTGTGGGAATGACTGGGGCTTACTGAAGGGCAAGGCCTTGGTTTTACAAACCTTATAGGATTTCCACACTATAAAAAGACATCAGCCTGGTATTTCCCTGTTTGTTTGTTTTCTGGTATTTTACCCCACCCCCAATGTGGTTGGGAGAAGGTAACCCTAAACACTTGGACCTTACCAAGAGAAAGGTTAATAGGGAGCTTTGCAATGACATAGGCAGGGGATCTCACCTGAGAATAATTTTCTAATGGCTTGAGCTCTACTGGGCTGATGGTATTCATTTGTCAGAAGTGGGGAATATGTTGTTCCTGGGGGAGTTGTAGAAGGAGGAAAGGGCTGTCTTGGTTGGCATGGTAGGGAAAGGGACTAAATGGATGCCAGTTCCTTGTCTATGGCAGGTGGAGAGGAGAGAATATAGGTCTTTGGCAATCACCTTTGGCACCCCTTTGGATGTTGGACAGGACTCTGACATCTCCTCTTATAACATTATGTGGCCTGGGGAGTTGAGAAGGAGGAGACTACCCTTGAGGTTAACCTGGAATCTGTACTCTCATAGAGTTCGAGGGGTTAAGGGAGTGTCCTCTGGGTTGCCTTCCAATTGTGGCTGGTCAGGAAGCAACCAAAATTATTTTTATTGCTCTTGGAGATCAGATGTTTCACTCAAGAGAAGGCAGAGGTGGATGTCATGGATTTGACAGCTAGGCCAATTGGATCCATGTCAGATTGTTCCCCCACTTGCTCCATTTCCAGGCCAATATAATCTAAATAGGTTAGGTACAATAAAGTGATCCTTATTTAGCCCATCTTGTGTGTCTGGTCTTGTTATTTCATGGTTGTTTATCAAATGACTGTTCCATCCTACTTTCCTCCTAGGAAATTACATCAAGAATGGAAAGCAGGTAGAGAAAAGTACCCTCTATCTGTCAGTGATTCCTCAGTTATCACTATTGGCTATGCTGGCTAGCACCAATAGAAGTTGCAGTCCCACAGCATTTAGAGAGGCACTTCTGGACGACCAGATTGCACAACCTATGCAAAGGAAACTCTCCTTCTGTCTCCCACTTCCTACAATCTCAATCCATGATTCTCAACATTTTTTCTGCATCTCTACTGCTGCAAGCAGAGACCTTCTCACTCTTCCAACTAGATCTCAGCTAGGACCCTTGACTTTGCTCCCATCAGGTCTTTTGCAGGTCTGTCATGGTCTAAGACTCATCAGTTATTGGCAAAGTTTCCATCATCCAAAACCATCCCAGGTAGTTCCAATCTGATCCAACTAAGAGCCATCCATATATTCATTTCAGTGCCTTCAAGTCATTTCCAACTTCTGGTGACCCTAAGGGAAACCTAACATGGGGTTTTCTTAGCAAGATTTGTTCAGAGGGGGTTTGCGTATGTCTTCTTCTGCAACTGTGCATATAAAGAGAACTTCAAAAGGCACAAGCTTTTACCTCAGGGATATGACAAAAAGACATTTCAGAATGATTTCAATTCTTTCATTCCTAACACCTAGGATAACAAAGATGTAAAGTCTTGTGTCCATAAGGCAGGCAATAGTATTTTAAGGAATGTGCATGTGCCCAGGGCTCCCAGGTTATGGCTCCTGACAGTCTTGTGAATGCAACCTTTTTAACTGATTTTGGAAGTCAGGAGAAGTGGGGGATATTTGGGATGCTCTTGAACTGCAGTTTCTTGCTGTCACAGGCAGCATAGTTAATGGTGCAGGGTGACAGGAAATGCTGTGATCTGGTAACATTGGAAGGAGAAGTAATTCCCCATCTATGACAGAAATGGTAAAAGAAGAACACAGCAGGAGGAGGCAGAAATTTGTCAATGCTTTGAAGGAGAATCTTAGGCCTCTTGTTACACGCCAGGCATATTCAGCTGCCAGCCTTGTGCACAACTGTGACCTAGTGATAAACCTAGGAAGTATAGTGTGTAATGTGGGATAAGCTATAGAGTATAGCTATAAATGTGGTATAAGCTATAAAATGTGGTGGTATAATGATGGTATAATTGGTATAAGCTATAAAACAGAAGGCTAGATACATTACAATGTGTGTGTAGGTATCATTGAGAACACTAGTGATACCCAAAGTCTAGGAGAAATGTTGCTACATTCTTTTCCCCCTCTCTTCCTCCTTTTTGTGCTCCTAAGAGATGTAATAGCTGATGTAATTAGAATGGCTGGCAGCCAAAATCTCCAAGTGTATTGAAGATGGAGCCATATCTTAAGACCCTTATTTTGATTGCATATCATAAATGTAGGAACTGTCAGCTCCTTTTTATTTATTTTGGTTGGAAAACTGATAGCCTGGGCCAGGCTAGAGAGAAACAAAAGGAGCCAACATAAAGCCAGCAGGTCACACTGCTTTGTAGTCTGCATTAAGGACAAACACTGTCCATGACAGCTGTGCTGTTCTTGATAACAGATAAATTGCCCAAATATGATGAAACATGATGAAAGATTTGCTGAAGGATAGATTGTGATGGCAAGAGAGAAAAAGCTTCACTGTCATTAGGCTATACTAAAATAGTTATCTGTCTCATTATAAGTGTAATGGAAGTTTGTTAGGATGCCTATGAATGTAACAGATGCTGTTAATGTTTAATAATGATCAAGTAGATTAATCTTTGGATGCCCGTGTGTTCACAGATGCCTGTTTAGAGATGTGCAGTGCATCAACAGATGTGATTGTATTCTTTGATGGATGGATTGTTAAGGATATGACAGAATTCTATACATGTGAAAGCCTTTAGGAAATATCTGTATAATGCCTTAATAGCCACTGTGGAAAGAATGAAAGAATCTGATGATGGTAGTGGTGGTAGGTGGATATATGGCTGAGTTATACTGTTTGAGATGGTAATTTATAAGTTGTATATCTATGAATGCATATAAAAAATAGCCTAAAGGATCACCAAACAGCCTGCTCATAATCCCATGTAAATATCCTGAGATTCCAATACTTAACAATGCTTAAGTGAACTTGTAAATTTGTAAAGTTCTATTTTTACAAGTTAAAAAACCCATGCTTAAGTGGAGTCTTGAGGTCAACTCTGCCCGTCTGGTCTTAACCACTATCACAACTGGGTGGTCAGGTGGCCCAAAGGTGATAACAGAACCCCAGACAGAATCAAGATTCTGGATTCTGCCACATGGCAAGAACCCTCAATCCCTCAGTTTACAAAGATAGGGGTAGGGAACTATGCCTATTTCATTCTGACAAAAAAAAAAATCCAAATGGTAGTGATACTTTGCAGGCCAACATGGTATAGTGGTCTGATTGTTGCAATGAAACATCTGCTTAGGCATGGAAACACAGCAGGTGACCTTAGGCAAGTCACAGCACTGACAATATTCCTCTGAATATATCTTGCTAAGAAACCCTATGGCAGGGTTGTGTGTTAATAGGGTTTCCCATTATCCAGGTAACAGTGCTTAAGGGAGACAGTTCTCCCTTCAGGTATATAAAGGGTTAATGAACCGCTAGGGTTAGGTTTTATTGGGGTTAGTATCATAGATCACGAGAGATAGTTGCCCAATCAGGGGGAGAAAGGTGAGAATTTTCAACATGCTTCGATGGACAAGTTATAAAAATCCTCGAGCAACTACGAGGAGAGAGGCAGAACAAAGGGAAACATCCAAGACATCATCAAAGAGGCAAATATGCCAGTGGCAGACAGGCCACAGGCCCATCTCCTGGCTATCTCTGCATACCACCTCAGAAATGACCGACTGATGTGAGTAGTTAGAATGTATCTAGTTAGCTGCGTTAGGGGTTTTTTGTTGTTATTTTGGAAGTTTTGGCTGATCTGAGGAATCTATCTATACTGCAACTACTAAGTGTACCTGGGAGGAGGAGCCTCTCATGAATAATATTTCTCTTGTTCACCTTCCATATCTTAGAATAAATACTTTTCTGTAAAAAGCTTTCTGTTTCCTCTCCATTCCCATGCTCTCCTCAGCAACATGTGTAAATAGGATTTCTCTCACTCAGAAGAGGAGGGTGGGGGGAAGGAAAGAGATCGCTAAGCAGAGAGATTAGCAATTCCCAGGCAACATCCCACCATACTGCTGAAGCTTTGGAGTAATTCAGTGGGTGGTGGCAGCTTGTAATTAAGAGAATTTGCGGGAAGTTCCTGTCTCTTGGGCCTTTTCAACATCCTACCTTTTCTCGGCTCTGGGGTGCGGTGATTGCGCAAGCAGCCTCTTGTGAGAGGCTCTCATTTCTCTGCTTCTTCAGCTCTGCATGACCTTCCTGCTTGCACGAGAGCCGTGCCTCTTCCTTTAGCAGTGCAGCCTGGGACCTTGCCAGGCTGCACTGAGACACGAAGCGTGACCAGCCCAGTTCCCAAGGCTCCGCATGCCAGGTAAGTGCATGCGGGGCCTGGGAGCAATGCGCGATCACGCAGCATTTTCAGCTGAAAGCAGAAAATGCAAAGGTGCACTATCGTTGCCTGCCGGCCCATGGAGCCTTGCGCAATTGCAAGGGCATCATGCAGGTCACTCCTTGCAATTGCACGAGGCTCCAGGCCCTCTTTCGCATGGCAGATGCCATGCGAAAAGGGCCTTGTTCAAGGGCAGCAGTCAGCATTGGGTGGGAGAGGAGCCCTCCAACTCTAAGGTTGTCATAAGTAAGAATCAACTTGTAGACAAATAAGAACAACAAAGAGATATTTTCATTGAGCAAACCAAAAGGTGCAAAATAAATCAAAAACAAAAATTTTAATTTCCCTCCCTCTCTTTCTTTTGGCCCAGGCTGAATGAAAGATTGTTTTTTCATCTTGAATTTCCCACTGGTGTGTGATTTATTGGCTTTGTTGCTCTCCAGGGAAAATCTGCCCCTTGTCGCTATCATTACCAATTCCAAGCTTCCCTTTCCTTCATCAATTTACCCTTTTTCAACCTTTCCTGACCTCACCAGAGAAACAAATGATGCCAAGGTCAGATCTGACCTTTACCAAGGTGGTAGCATTGTCTCCAGTGGGGTGAGGGGTGGGATTCAGTGCTATCCGGTGGCCATGGGATTGCACTGTAACTCAGCCTGTTTTCCTGGAGCCAGGAAACTTTAAAAATATGTTTACAATCTATTTCAGTGTCTAAGCAGGGTGGTCTTTATTTGTTTTTAGTCATTATCATCATCACCACCACACAGGACAGCCTAATCAGAGACATGCTAAAAAGAAAAATAAATAACCCATTATTCAATTCTACATTCTTATGGTATAATTCTCCAAGCTGATTTCTGTCAAATTATTAGCTAGGATGTTGTACAATAATTTTTATTATCATCTCCATTGTCTTTTCTGTTGCTTTTCCCCTTCTAGACCTGCGATTCCCAACGCAACATCCTTGGAGAAAAAGGAAGACATGGAAAAGGTGCAGATGTAGCAGCTGTTTTTTTAAATATTTTATTTCCCCAACCCTCTCTTTATTTCTTGTAATCTCTTTGCAAGCCTGAAGGGAATGCAGTGTTTAAAGGGCGACAGGCAAAGCCGGTAAGGAAACACAAGCTTCATTCAAATGTGAAAATGATGTTTATTTATTTGCAAATGAGAAATTATGCAAACCCTCCTTGCCTACCTGTATGCTCAAATTGCTTAGGGGCTAGTCTAAAATCACATCAGCAGTAAACAGCACTATCAGGCACCTCTGCCTAAATAGCATTGCATTGGGTATTTGCAAAGAAAGCATACAAGAATGTTTGTTTCATTAAAATGCCATTCAAGTTCTGATGTGGCTCCTTTTGTGGAGTAACAACCAGTAAAGGGGATGGGAAGAGAGCAATTCTTTAGGCAGCTTTGTTGATCATTTATTGGTTTGTGCTAGCTTGCGAGGGTGGATGGGACAGACACTTTAAGAAATAAAAGGCTTTAACAAAAGCAACTGATAAAAATGCACATAGTTCAAAAGATAACAGATGGACCTTAATTAAGCTCATACAGTTAAACATTCAGTGTTGACTACACCACACAAAGCTGTAAGTAGGCATTTGGATGCTTGGTGCAGAACTTGGTGCCTGTGAGATAGGATCCCCATTTATGTGTTGCTGCTGTGTTGCCCCTGTAAATATGCTACTCTTTGCATAACACGTAAGTGCACCAGTTTGGGGGGAGACAAATCCTAGAAAATTATGGAGTATTTAAAAAAAAATTCAGAGAAAAAACTCAACATAACAAAGCTTTAAAAAAAAAAGTAACAAGAATCTCTAGCAATATAGCAGAGGTTGGAAAAGAGCGGCCATGGACTACGAGAGATTCCGAAGGTGTTTTTGTAGCCCACACGGTGCTGTTTGATATCCCACAATTTGTGTATGTGTATATATGTGTTTATGTTACTGGAGACCTCCAGGAGTGGCAAATTTTGGTTCAATGAATCCTCCCCTATTTCCACAAGCCTGAAATTTCCTTTATTAATCATCTGACCTTTGTCATTATGGTCTCATTCAAATATATATATATATGGCCATTTTGAGGCTTGGCAAAGCCTATGGTGGGTGATTCTAAAGGTGAAACATTTGGCTCCTAAGCCTGCCAAAAGGGGTTCAACATTTAACCATATGATATAATCATAGGTAGATTAGGTGTTCATTTGGCCAGATAGAGCATATGTCAGTGTACTGTGATGGTCATATGAATGAATTCTCTGCATTTCATGGTTGCTTGTAGGAGTAAGGTGACTCAAAGTTATTATAAAGCTATTAAAGGTAAACAATACAGAGCACCTCCTTTTTATAGAAAGAGGTTTACTGTCATAAAACAGATGCATATTAACCAGAGGCCCATTCACACTGTAGAATTATAGCACTATGATTCCACTTTAGGTACCTTAGTTGAATCTTGTGGAGCCTGGCATTTGTAGTTGGTGAGGCTCTCTGACTGAGAATTCTAAACATCCCTCCCTAAACTACACCTCCTAGGATTCCATAGGATGAAACCATGACAATTAAAGTGGAACCATGGTACTAGTGTTACCCCCTTGGCAGACCCCGTCCCAGGGGGATATAAAATTAATATCAAAAATATATCTACTATGCCAGAGAGGTTGCCTGGGTGGGTGCGTAGACAAATAGGACAAGCGACCTGTTACCCTGATTTCTGGGGTCCCTTGGGGGACACTTCAGTGTGCTCCACGTGATGGGGAATGGAAACTTCAAGCAGCCTACTTCATCACGGCTTTATTTCCTTCATGGCTACCTCATTTGCCTTTTCCTTCTACTGCCACTGCCTACATCATTATGTATGTGCTTCATAGGGCATCACAAAGTTTCCAGCCATGGGTATTTTGATTTGTAAGTGGACAAAGGAGGCTTACCAAACAGAACACTCACTGTACAAATTCCTTTGCTCTTTTGCACAGTTTACAACAAATTAA
Source organism: Iguana delicatissima (assembly GCA_948472985.1). NCBI lineage: Eukaryota > Metazoa > Chordata > Lepidosauria > Squamata > Iguanidae > Iguana > Iguana delicatissima. Next base: position 526,155 of record CAOKZL010000420.1, read on the forward strand.
GAAAGGGTGATAATTTCATTTTATTAAGTAAGAATTTAAGAATATTCATATGTTTCCACAAAATGGAGTGAAATGAGATTTTAACTGTGAAAGAGATGGAAATGGATGTATTGGTTCACCTAAACCCCAAAAACTAGATGAGGAAGAAACTAAAACTATTTTTTTAAAAAAAAAAAAGATAGGGAGTTTCTATTACCTATTGCATGTCTTTTTGACCTGGTGCTAGAAATGCAATATGTAGGAAATATTCTAGGGAGATCAGTATGATTTTCTTTTGATTTTTGTCCCCAGAGAAGCTGCTGGAGTCATGTAACAGGATGCTAAGGAAAGAACAAAATGAAATTAAGGATGATAATTAAAGATAAACAGAGGTTAACATGCTGGATTAAATACAAGATTTTTTGCTTCTCTTTTTTTATGTATGCTGTATTCATCTACAGCTAGAGGGAATTCTAACTGCAATATGTGTCTGCCTTGAGAACTGGCTTAAATAGTTACAATAACCAGTTCCTAAGGGACTGTTTGCCACTCAAAATCCTTAATGGGTATTTCATGATACAAACATAAAAGTGAATTCAACTATCTAGCACGGAAGGAGGAGTGTCCAGAGCTTTGAAAAGTTATTTTTTGACCACAGGTCTCCTCCCTCAAAATGGCACTGGCCATGCTGGATGAGGAGTCTGGAAATCAAAACTCATGGTTTTTCAAAGCCAAATAACATCGCTGTCTGAAACAGAAAGAACAAGAGAAAAACAGTGGTGGCACTGAAAGTAGCAGGGAGGAGGTACAGCAAGGCCAAACAGAATTGCAGGAGTAGGGGACTATATGAAATGTGCTTTTCATTCAAGTAGCCACAGGCAAGGCTGGCCCATGATATTTGCTGCCTAGACAAAGAACAAGATGGAGTCCAGCCCTTTCATCCCATGCATAAGAACTAATTGAACAGGAAGCTGATAATGTGAAAGTATCCTCTACCACACAGGAAAGGAGCAGCTTACTGTAGGTAAGGTGGTTCAGAGCAGGCCACATGGCACAAAGCTCTCTCTCTCTCTCTCTCTCTCTCTCTAACATCTGGCTGCTGCCTCCCTGCCTTTGCTACCCAAACATGATCACCTCACTCCACTTTATAGACAGACTAGCCCTGAGCAGAGGGGTCTACTGATTTGGAAGCAGGTGGAGGCAAATCATAACAGTCAGCCCTCCATATCCATGGATTCTCTATCCAGAGATGCAACAGCCACGGCTTGAAAATATTAAAAAAAAATCCAAAAAGCATACTTTGATTTTGCCATTTTATATAAGGGATGCTAACACAGTCAGCTCACCATATCCGCAGATTCTGCATCCATGTATTCAAACAACTGTGGCTCAAAAATATCCCCCCTCAAAAAAAATTCCAAAAGGCAAACTTTGATTTTGCCATTTTATATATGGGACACCATTTTACTACCACATTGTACCTAATAGGACTTAAGCATCCATGAATTTTGATATTCACAGGGGGGTCCTAGAATCAAACCCTAGGAGACACTGAAAACCCATTGTATTTATTAAAATACTTGTATCCAACATGGATATCACAGGATCTCCAGGCAGTATACAAGTAAAGTCATTAATGTTCAAAACAATTCAGAATTTAAAACAACAAAAATATTCTAACAGACTAAAAACTTATTTAACTATTAATATTAATTAAATGAACAACTAAACACCATGAGAGGTTAAAGCAATTTAAACAAATGTACATATACATTTGGAAAAAATCAATTAGGACCCAAAAACGTTAATAAAAAGCCGTGTTTCAACTTGCTGCTGGAAGGAATTTCTCAGTAGCCTTCCTTGGAGGTCTAGTTCTACAAATGGGGCATTGCAATGGAGAAAAACCTCTCTCATAACATCTCCCGATGTATTGCTCCCATTGGTGGGAGACAAAGTTGGACTTTTCCAACAGACTTCAGTCATCCTTAGGTTGACAGATAGAGAGAGAGGTGCTCCTTCAAGCATTAAGGTCTAAAGCCATTTAGGTCTTTGAATATCATTGCCAGCACCTTGAATTTAGTCTGGAAGCATACATTGCTGCCCAGCCACAAAGCACATGCATAAGAACATAATGGTAGCAACTGAAAGGGTGAAATTGTGCCTTTGTGCCAGTGCTGGATGAATCCACCGTGTTTGTGCAAGAAACTCTGCATTTAAAGCTCCATAAGAAATTTCTGGGAACAGAAGTCACTATGATATGTTTTCAATCAAACTCAAGTTTACAAAAAAATGAAAATGAAAAGAAAAAGAAATAAAAGACAAGAGTCTTTTTCATGTCCAATTACAGTTCCATTAAGTCAACAGGTCACCCAAGCCTAGAGCACACACTCAATGGCCTTTTCTGCAGCACCCTCCCATCCCGCAATAGGGACAGGAGAAAGATGGGATCATAACAACACTTCCACATGACACCATCCGTCCTTCTCCCATTCCCAGGTGGTGCGATTTGTTACCCTGATTTCTGGGGGTCCCACGAGGGACACCTAAATGCTCTCCAAATTATACAAGTTGGGGAAATTAGTCAAAGAGCACAAGCTAGCACTGCGAGAGGCAGGGCAACGGAGCAAAATCTTTTACCCAATGTCTTACGGGGTCAGGCCGAGTCAAGGAGCAAACAGAAGTGAACTAATAATAATTGTTTTTATTAAAATACAATCAGACAAATATATGCAACATGCTCACACAGATAACTAGAGAAATAAGGGTTGGAGCTAGATAGAGGGATTTTTAGAGGAGGTTTTTGGTATGGGTTATACTACACCTGTCCTGAAGCCCAGGTAGTCTGAAGATAGAGTTTGTAGATATGAAGGTTCTCAGTACGTGAGACTTAGGGGAAGGCTCGCCAAGCAAAGTGGCAGCAAGGCTGGATGGAAGTCGGGAGCAATCCGGGGAAGCGCTCAAAGTCAGGGGTTCTTATAGGGGAAAATGCGGCCACAGGCTAGTCCGTACTTGGGAAAAACAATGAGTTTCAGGCTGGAGACAAAGCCTCCGAAAGGTCAGAATTTAGTATGATTGAGTTAAGTCCGAATTGTCAATAGGGTAGCCAGTATGCAAACGCAGAGTGCTTGACAGTTGAGTATTTGGCTCATCAAGTTGCCTGCTCTGGGCAAGGAGTTCTTTGTAAGTAGCATGCATGCATAATAAGGTACTTGCTTTGAGATCTCCTGAAGCAGCAGTCTGGCTCTTTCTGGCCTGCCTGTATTTGTTTGGAATATTACAATGATTAGCAGCCGTACCTATATGCGAGCTTGTCCAGAGACCTTGCAGCACGTGGAGTGGAATAGGTAAAGAAGGCCAAATTATTGATATCAAAGTGATATCTAATATCCCACAAGTCCGGGCTAGAAAACTGTGGTAACAGATTGCAGATTAAATCATTGACGGGTTTTCCTTGTTAATGACACGTGATCACACCACCATCCTAGACTTCCCTCTCCTGCAAAAGCCACAAAAGCACAATGGCTTCACTTCCTGCCCAGGCACAGCCTGGGAAACTACCTGTCTGCACTGCAGAAAGAAGAGACATGGCCATTGTGCTCAGAGCCAGCTGGTGCAGAAGGGAGCACTTCCCCTTCTGACAGAGCTGCTGCCGAGATCCCCACCAGAAAACTTCATGAAAAGGTAGGATGTGGAAAGGGCCAATGTTTTCATATTTAAAATTCAGCCAGTGGAAGTGGGGAAGGTTAATTTCTTTCAACAGAGTATGTTTAATGTTCTGAACATTGCTTTTCGGAGCATACATTTTAAAATATTGTTTCTGCAGCCAAAATTATCATTTCTTTACTCAGTTTGACAATATGCGTTTGGAGAGTCTGCCCCCCCCATTTTGGTACTTCTGCTTGTCACTCAGATGTGACTTCAGGTGTTCAGATCCAAGAAATTTGCAAAAATGCCCATCTATGCTAGGTTCATTAACATTCCTCGTGATCACAGTGAAAATATATTCCACAAACTTGCCAAATTATGCAGAGATCGTTTTTACAACTGCAAGAACCGTCAAAACAAGACTCAGTTCATCATCACCATGGAGCCCTGATTGAAAGTATCACTTTAGGTGAGAAATCACAAGCCTAGCTCATTATCAGCTTGAGATGCACATCAACAGTATTGTTTCACGTTAAAGCAATCTAGACCAAATACAATGCATTCAGCATAGCTGTAATTAAATCATACTCCAGGGTACAGATAATAGCAAATTATAAAATAGCTTCAAGAAGTGACAATAATTACTCTTTGGGGGTCCTTTTCTATGAGAGTTTACAGACTTTTAAGATTTGGCAGAAAATCTCAGTTTGAGTGAAGAACTGTAAAAGATCAAAGCAAACAAAGGATCTGAGTCATTAAACAGTTTTAGTCTTATCTGCTATACATCTATTTGTCAGAGTTCCTAAACATGTAGCCTTAATCCCTTTCCATGGAAACCAGACAATTTTTGTACTGATAAATCATGACATTATCCCTGACTTGTCCCCACAACACACAAGGGTCCTTTCTGCAGAACGTCATCATCTCGCATTGTGGACAGGAGAAGGATGGGTCTTGGATGATGTCATCCATGTCCCATAGTTCTCCCATCCCCAGGTGGCATGATCGTGCTGCAAATCATTGATGAGTTCTTCCTGTCAAAGACCAGCAATCGTACAACCCTCCCATCACCCTCCCATGCCTACCTGAGCTGCAGAGGGTCAAGAAGCATGATGGCCACATTTTCTGCCTCAGCGCAGCTTGGGACAGTGCCCAGCTGCTTTGGAGAAGGAAGAGGTGTGGCCATCACACCTCCTCCGTTCCCTCAGGCAGCCAGTGCAGAGGGCAGCAATCCTGCCATGCTCCCCTCCTGGGAGAGGCTCTACTGGGATCCCCATGGGACACCGCTGGGATCCAGTAACCTGCGGAAAGGGCCAAGGAGTCATGTAACAGCATTATTAGCTTTACAATTACAATTAATTCATTTTTGTACATAAGCCACAATTCAGAGTACTAAGCATAAGCAGAAGGGAAAATCGCACACACTAATGTCTTTAGTGCCTAATGTTTTACAAAGAAGAGTTGGGCAAAGGGGACCTTCCAAGTTCTGTGGAACTGCAATTCCCAGCATTCTTCACCACTGGCTAAACTGACTAAGACTGGTGAGACTTGCAGTCCAACAGGATCCAACATATTCCCTTTCTCTGTTTTATAGCAACATCAGTGGCTTCCTTATTTTAGATCAAACTATTGACCCATCCATATCTTCCGAAATGTTACAGATGCAGATGAAACACAGAGGCCAAGGAACATTGAGTGTGGTCAAAATGGGGTAGCCAAGCAAGAAAAGGACAAAGGTTATTAATGAGAAACATACAGAACTTCTATTTTGAGCAGAGAAACTCTGGGATTTATGCACTGAGTTTAGGAAAACTTGAAATAAGAAAAAGAAAAAACTCAAATGAACCTACTAGGAAGAGCAAGATTGCACCCTCTCTTGTCCTCTCCCTCCTGCTGAATTAACTGAGTGCAAACTACTTTTGCCCTTCAAACTCAGCTGGCAGCAACTGAAGTAAACTGAAGACAAAGGAGAAAGTGGGAGGAAGAGGGAAAAAAGTGGGACATTTTAAAAGCAGCTAGGAAAGTGGGAAGGCAGAGAATTAACGAGGACAGTCTCTGACAAACCAGGACAGTTGGAGGGTACGGTCTGTCTATAACCCAGTTGTGGATCCTCTGACTAGCCATGTCTTCAAAATCTCAGGTAAAGGTTTTGCCTATTATCTGCCACCTGACTCTTTTAGGTGGATATGCCAAAAATAAAAAGTGGGACCTTCTTCATCTAAAACGGGTCCCATAAGAGAATCTGATTTGCAAAAACACAATCTCTCCAGTCTAGAAGTTCCAGTATTAGCATTCTAAAACATATATAAATATACAGCTAAATTTACACGGTCAGTTTTTACGCTCTCAATGGAATGGTCCACATAGTAGGAAATGGTGTTCATGTGACACAGGCCTCTAGATTCTCTCCTGGATTTGAGGTGGATTGTATATACACCCAAAGCCTTCATCCTATCCATGTTAGAAGTTAAATAACCTTCCAGCATTGTTTGATTGACCTGCCTCTTCCCCTCATCAGAGGGAAAAATGCAAAAAGCTGAGCAAGGAGAGAGTAGCAGGCCAGGAAGTCACCATAAGTCAGAAACAACTTGAAGAGCAGAAGTCTTCTTTTTTTCTTCCATGTGTTGTTAAGAAAAAGAAGGGAGATTATGTTAAATAACTCATTTACAGACTGATGAATCAATACAGTTCAGTGGGATTTCTTTATCCCTGACTTAAATTAATCTATATCCCAGGCAGATTTGACAAGTAACCTTGGTTCTGCCATTTTATTTTGAGAAATTAAGCCCACCTCATAACACTTTCATAAGAGAAGGGAGCTATGAATAAAGGCTTACAATGAAAGTGAATTTTAGAAAAGCCAAACTCTAGAGAAAAGAGAAAACTTCCAAGCAATAAAAATTCCACACAGCACACACTGTCTTGAAAAAAATATAGAAAACAATTCAGTACTCATTATTTGAAGGTTTTCCTCTGGAGACAAGGGTGGACTTTTTTGGTTTTGTGGGAGGTTTTTTATTTTGTTTTGTTTTGTTTTTCATAAATTATACTGTTCTGATGATATAAAAGTATTTCAAGTTGCAGTAAGCTGGCAGCAGTGCAAGAGCACCTTATTAATATTGCATGGTGGAAAGATAAATTAGAAGGCACGTGCATTGTTGTAGACATTTAATGCTGTGTCATCTGCTAGCAGCCACAACAACTATGAACACCAAGAATGATACCCTAACAACAAGCCAGATCTGTATGAGGAATAGTGAGGAGAGAGAATGTGCACATTTGTGAAATATTAGGTAATACTGCTTTGTTGTGTGCCTTCAATTTTTTTCTGACTTATGGTGACCCTAAGGCAGCCCTATCATGGGATTTTCCTGGCAAGAATTGTTCAGAGGGGAATTGCCTTTGCCTTTCTCTAAAGCTGAGAGAGTGTGACTTGCCTGAGGTTACCCAGTGGCTTGGCTAAGCAAGGCTTCAAACCCTGATCTCCAGACTTGCAGTCTAACACTCAAACTCCTACACCACCCTGGCTCTCTTAAATAATATCATTAAATAATATTACCTAGCAGCATTTGTTAACTTATCAGCTTAAGCTTAACAGAAAGCAGCATGTGCAAGAAAAAAAACATGAAAATAACTTGGATAGTTCTGCTAGATGCTCTTCAAGTTACTCAGGTTCTGCACTTCTGCTATGACAGGAAGAAGCTTTACGCCCAATGATGTAGCTTAACCAGGACTCATAAGTTCAGAGGACTTTTCTGATAAACAGGGACAATGGCATCATCTGCCACCCTTCTCAATCCACCCTACATTCTCTGACCTTAGCTGTAGTTCTCATGGTACTGATGGAAATGGAAGGGCAACAGGCACAGTCAACCATGATATTTTGGTTTCTGGGGAGGGAGAAGAATCCTCCCCGCCCCCCGAAACCAACATATCATGGTTGATTGTGCCTGTTGCATTTTGAGGTAGTTTGGTTTTGTGCTTGGTGTTGAAGGACATTTAAGACCTTTTAGCTTTACAATAATCAAAAAAAAAAAAAAAAAACACAAAGACCTATATGCTAATGAAGACAAAAATGAGCTTGGGATGTTATTTTGGCTCATTACTGTGATCACCCAACAATTCATGACTTGTTACTGTTACTATAATTCAGAAAGAAACTCACTGAGATAATTCATGACTGACACATTGCCATAACTGTTACTATTGTGTCATTAAGAAGAACAGGAAAATACTCTCTGCCCCCCCCCCACATTTCTGGTCATTGTAATTCTGAGGGGACTATCTTTTCTGGACTCCCACTTCTCTGTTCACCACATGGGCACAACCTAGTGCACCACACAGTTTTCAACAGAAATAGTCAGTCAGTCCTTTTTCCTTCCCCATCTCACTCACTCTCTTCCAAATGTTTTCTCTAAATCTTATGCTGGAGCCAGCCTCAGATGGGGAAAAAATGCTTTCTTCTAAACATCTCTCACAGCTTATACCAACCCAGCCAGTTCAAGTGTGCACCCTGTGTCTCTGTTTGGAGCTGCCAGATTAGCAAAGCAGACCTCCCACTCCTCATCCCCCCACTTCCCCTGCTCTCACACTGAGCACATAGTCACAGTACACTGTTATAATACTATATTCCACTTTAACTGTCATGACAACATTTGATGACACTCTGAGATTTGCAGTTTTGGGAGGGGCATTTAGAATTCTCAGCCAGAGATCTCTTGGACCTCAAACCTCAGAACTCCACAGGATGTTGCTATGTCAATTAAAGTGAATATAAAGCTATCACAGTGTAGTGTGATAAATACCTAACTGTCCATTTCTGCAGCTCACTTTTTTCTGACGTTGTCCCAGCAGTGCCTTTGCTGGGATGGGAGCGTGTCTTCAATGCTCCCCTTTGCACCCAGCTGGCTGCCTGTGAATGAGAGTGCGAGCGACACAAGCCTTCCTTCTACTGTGCAGGAGGCCTCTTTCCCATGCTACACTGAGGAAGGAAGCGCCTAGATCGCATTTCCACCTGTTCTGCATGGCTTCTGGCAATGGGAGCGGTGCACAATTGCAGGCCATTAACAGATTTTTTTCCCTGTTAATAGAATATTCTATTACCACTGCGATCTGGCCTGGCCTTGGTGAGCCAAAGATATCATTTTTGATATCATAATTTGGCACTCTGCCACCAGCCAAGTGTTTGTGAGGCCCCGCCAAACAAGCACGAAGCTAGGCATGGATGATACTTGTTGCTCCCATCAAACACCAGATATTGCCAGATCCGCTTCAGGGGGAGACCTCCCGACACAAACACTTTAATTACAATTGCACAGTAAAACAAAAGGACTCTCTGTCTGAGAGAACACTCTGGCGAGCTAGGCACTTAACGGCCGAGCTAGCCGCATCTACATACCAGCCATACTATTGTCAATTCGGCATATAATTCAATCATGCAAATTCTGACCTTTTGGAGGCTTTGTCTCCAGACCAAAACTTATTGTTCTCACCAGAGACCAGACTAGCCTGCAGTCGTTCTTTTCCCTATAAAAATCCCCTGCTCTGAGAGCTCTTTGGAACTCTCGTCGGACCTGGCTGAAAATCACTTGCTGAAATCACTTGAAGCTCCCATCGGATCTTCTTCGTCGCCTCGCTGCCGCTTGGTCCAGCAGATTCCCCTCGGTCTCCACGCCAGGTTTCCTCCTCTTCAATTGGTGTCTCCAGGACTTCATTAGGTGGCGTTTTGCCCATTCCCCTAAATTCTCTTTCTTTCCTTTTCTAGTTAGTAGTGTGCTTGTGTTTTTATTATTTTGTGTTTAATAAATACTGTTAGTATTTTGAAACTGCTTGACTCCTCACTGACCTGAACCGGTATACATAGGATAAAAGATCCCGCTGCGTTGCCCTCTTGTTAGTCAAGAGAGTGCTCCAGCTAATTTTCCCCATCTTGCTTGTTGTTGTTTGGTTTTTGGGCACCCCTCCCAGGACCCCCAGTTTACAGGGTAACAATCCCACAATCATGATGAGTGGGGATGTGTTGGCAGCGGGACCATAATGACATCATGTGAAAGCACAACTCACAGACCACCAGCAATATGTCCCCATCACAGGACAAGCAACATCATGCAGAAAAGGCCTCTCTTTCTCATTCCACTCTCTTCACTGGGCAAAATGGTTTCAAGTAGAAAAGGCAGATTAGCTTTTAAAAAATTTGTATTTAAATAAATCCTGCTAACGTGAATCTCTAGCACAGCTCTTTCTTTCTTTCTTTCTTTCTTTCTTTCTTTCTTTCTTTCTTTCTCTCTCTCTCTCTCTCTCTCTCTCATATGCTGCCCCTTTTCCCTCCTTCCTCCTTCCTTGTGGCTGGTTCCCCACTAGCAGTACAACACTCCACAAAAAGGGGTTGTATAGTTTGTCACACAGGTTGTCATCCATGTAACTCATCCTCTTCACCTTTCCTCCATTTATGAGGCTGTCCCAGAACACACACAGAAAGGACTAACAGAGAGAAATGTTAATTATGCTGAAAAGTACCGAACTGCTGCTCTGGCTGTTACAAGCAAAAATAAAAAAATAAAATAAAATAAAAAATAGTAACACTCTTCCATTTTGTTACTGGAAAAATAACTGGTTAACAAAGTATCTTGTCTCAATTAAAACTCATTGTAATATTTTGGTTAAAATATTTAGAACTGGTTTGCTGATATGAATCAACACAGTAACCTGCATTTTTAGATTGCGACTATGGGGATTGGGCTGATGAGGATCTGCTCACATCAACTCAGACTATTGTTCAACTAATCCAGCATTATCTATTCTATTAGCTGTTCTTCAGAGTCTTGGGCAGTGGCTTTTCCCATCACTTCCTGTCCACCTCTTTGAAGTAATAATGCTACCAAGGATTATAGGTGACCCCTCTGCTAGCAAAGTGTAAAATCTTCTGACAAACCATGGCCTCTTCCTTGTGATCAGGTTAAATATGCACAGATCCACAGCTTGGGCAATCACCTTCACATCCTGCTAGCAAGCTTGCCGGAAACATCACTACTGAAAATGAGTTGTCCAACAAGAAGGACCCTTAGTCTGATCCTGTAGAGATCCTCTTTGGCTTTCATATACTTTAGTGCACAGGGAGGATTTAAAAAAAGAAGAAGCAGGCCATTTCTGCACTACACTCTTATAGCGCGATTATTCAACTTTCAACATCCTATGGAATCCTGGGGCTTGCAGTTTGGGAAGGGGCCGGCCTTTCCCTAAACTGCAAACTCCAGGATTCCATAGGATGTTGAAAGTGGAATAATTGCGCTATAAGAGTGTAGTGCAGAAATGGCTGAACTCTGGCTTGTCAAACCTTGGGCTCTTTGAATTCTGTCCTTTAAAAGAACAACTTAACCAGCTGTTAGTAAATTACAAAGGACAGGCTCTAGATACTCAGGCCCTTTTCGCATGGCATTTTCCATGTGAAAGGGTGCCTGAGAGCATCGTGCGGTTGTGAGGAGCGATCTGCATGACGCACTCACAATCGCGCGATGTCCAGGGGCCAGCAGCGCTGATCGAGAAGCTGAAAATGGTGTGCGATCGTGCATTGCTCCTGGGCTCCACGTGCACTTACCTGGCATGTGGAGCCTCCGGAGCCATGCCAGTCATGCTTCCTGCCCCAGCGCAGTCTGAGAAGGTCCCAGGCAGCACTGCGGAAGGAAGAGGCAGGGCTCTCACGTGAGCAGGCAATTCGTGCGGAGCTGAAGGACCCCGGACGCGAGAGCCTCTCACCAGAGGCTGCTCACACAATCCCTGCACCCCAGCAACGGAAAAAGGTAAGGTGCGGAAAGGGCCTCAGTCAGCCTGGCAATTAGGATTACTCAATATGCTGTATTAAATGTGTAATATGCAGCTGAGACTTTTCCTCATACTTTTATTCCCAAACTAGCAGAAGGAGGAGCAGATCTGAATGAGACCCAGAAAACACAAGTTGTTGCGGTGTGCCATACAAGTTATTTACAACTTATAGCAACCCTAAGCAAACCGATCACAGAGGTTATTCAGTAAGATTTATTCAGAGGGAGTTTGCCATTGCTATCTTCTAAGGCTGAGACAGTATGACTGCGGGTTTCCACAGCCAAGCAAAGATTTGAACCCTAGTCTCCTGGCATCTTAGTCCAACAGTCAAACCATTGTACTACCCTGGCTGTCTAAGACGTAAAGAAGTTTTATACCATTTCACCTGTTTTCCCCTTCTAAATTTACCATTACCACCTGGTCTCTGGCAAATGTCTTTACCCCTTCAACAAACTTCCCTGCCAGTTCGTCTTCCTTCCATCATCCCAATTCAGTCCTGTAAGGATGGGGGGCGAGTCCCTCCAGAGGCAATGTTTTTGTGATGTCCCAGCCCATAGCCATACCCCTGCATGCCCTGGCCACATCCCCGTGCACAGTGACTACAACCCTTGTGCTGTAGCCCCGCCCCCTCCTGGCTCACCTCCACACACTCTAAGCTCTGCCACTGTCCCAATTACACATTTTTCTCCCTCCATATCCTTATTTTATTTTATTTTATTTTCATCCTTTCTTTCTCCCAATATTGGACTCAAGGCAGTTCACAATGTAAGTTAAAACAAAATACAGTTTAAACAATGGGTAAATCAAAAACTAGGAGCCCTGGTGACGCAGTGGTTAAATGCCAGTACTGCAACCGCAAGGTTGTGAGTTCGATCCTGCCAGGCTCCAAGGTTGACTCAGCCTTACATCCTTTCATAGGTCAGTAAAATGAGTACCCAGCTTGTTGGGGGCAATTAGCTAAAAATACATTGTAAACCGCTTAGATAACACTTAGTTGATAGGTGGGATAGAAATAAATGCTATTGCTAAAATACAATCACATTAAAAGCATTGGCCAGAATTCTGTTGCTAGTCCTACCTAAAGTAAACACATTGGATCAATGGGATTTACCTCTGTGTCAACTTACCATTCAACAATTCATTGAATGGGTCTCCTCTATTTGAGACTAACCAACAAGATTCCACCCAACAATTTAAAACAGTTAAAAAGGCAGTTAAAAAAATACTTCACACCCCAGTTAAAAGACCTTCTGCTATGGCCAGTTGACAGTCAAAGGCACAAGATCTTTGCTGCCAGCAGCAAGAGAGAAGAGAGGCAGCCAGCCTAGCCTCCCAGGGGAGGAAATTCCACAGCCTGGGAGCAGCCACTGAGAAGGCTCTGTCCCACATCCACACTAAATATGCCTGTGGTGGTAGTTGGATTGATAGAAATTTAGGAATCTAAAAGTTGGGCAAGCTCATATCAGGAGACAGTCTTGGCCCAAGCCATATATGTCCTTAATGTCCACACTTCCATACCCCTCTCCATGAGAGTCACTCACAGCTCACCTCCCTAAGGCAGCAGCCATTGTTGAATGGCTTTAAAGTATTGGCCAATGTGTTTTGTCAGCTCTGAAACAGCCACTAACTCAGGAAGATGGGATTCAAGCGGGTTCTAATACTCACCCAGGTGAAGATATCTAGGTAACAAAGTCTGGAGCAACCATATCCAGTCCAGCTAATCCATAATTTCACATCAGAGGAATGCACTAGCTAGAATGGCTTAAATGCTCAGCATTTTCGTAGGCAGGAGCATACAGACAATGTAAGCCAATGATGTAAAAATCCAACAATTCTTGATTCAGTTTTGAGTCAATGAGTCAATGTCATTTCCTCTTGTATTTAGTATGAGTGTCCAAGAAGTTCCCAGTGAAACATAACCTCTGCTCTGTTGGCTTGTTTAAAAGACAGCCATTTCCAACAGAATAAGGAGACATCTGTTGAGTCTGTCATGCAGTTAGCTGCCTGGTGATGATTCTCTGAGATGTCTTTAAAGAGAGATTGGTAAAGGAACACAGTGGGGAAAGGAAAGCTGTTCAGACTATAAATGGAAATGCAACTTGTGTTTTTTATTCCTCTTTTGATGCCACAGACAAGGCCTGCCAGCAAATGACAAAACAGAGAACTTGTGCTTGTTTACAGCATCCAAAAATAGTCTCAGATATATCTTCCTTATGCAACAATTCATATTTGTTTCTATTTCACTTGTTCTTGATTCATCCCATTCTGAATTCACTGCTTGGAGAAGCATTTATTTTTAAAAATACCGGTTGGAAGCAAGCACAGACCCTTTCTCCCCAAGGAAGGGAGGTGTGAGGTCCCCACTAACCTTTCAGTTTGCTTAAATTCAGAAAGATCAAGTGCATGCATATTCCCCTAGTATTCCACTGTTGCAAGGAGGCGATTTATCAAATGCAGAAGATTCACAATTGCCAGATCCTGAATTTCATACTTATCTCCGGTGTCAGAAGCTGCTAATGGGCCATAAAATTTAGCAACTTCTCCATAAGCTGTTGGTTAATGAAAAATCGGTTAAATTGTTCACAGATCACTTGAGGCACTGCCCTTTTGATTTGTTCTAGCGTTGCCTGGCAAAGGTTATATTAACTGAGAACAAGAAGCAAAAGAATACAGATGGGGGAGGGTCTTTGCCCTCCAGTGATTCTTGGATTCCACTTTCTTCCCACCCACCCATAGATATGCTCCAGAGCTCTGAGCATGATGGCAAGAATTACTGGAACATTTGAAATATAGAAGTAGCAAGGAAAATATTGTTTCCAAGTAATTGTATATCCAATGGGGTAGTTCTCAAATGCCCTCTAGCATCCCCATTTGGAAAGTTACTTTTTAAAATATAATTCACTGTGTAACTCATAACTCATGATATAACATATTGCCATCAATGTTACAAAAATACCTTAGACCTTGGCTTAGGGGGAATGGGCCTTACATAATATACTGAATTTTCTATTTGCTGCTTTCTTTGTAGTGGTTTATGGCTTTTAGCATATTTTAATTCTTTGATCATTTAATCAATTAATTGATTAACATTTTTAACTTTTATATGCCATGAATTTTTAGCTGTGGGTGTTTTAACCATTGTAAGTTGCCTTGTATGATGATGATGGTGGTGGTGGTGGTGGTGGTGGTGATGTAGCAATTCATTACCTGCTATTTCTTCTCTTTTATGTTTCTTAGTTTTTTGGGAAGGGGAATTTTAAAAAAAGAAAGGACAAGGGGCCTTTATTTAATAAACACACTTCACATTTATATAGGACATTGTCCATGTTCAGAGCTGTCATATCCACTAGCGATACTTCCAACTGCTCAGTTTTAGGCTCTGAATTTAACGGTCTTCTAGGGGAACACTAACTAACTGCTACTTTGTCTTGCTGTATTAATTTCTGCATTCTGCTGAGATGTGTGCTGGACACTGATGGGTCCTCTCATGAGAGCACCACTGCCAACAACCCTAGAAGACAGGCTACTGTTGTCTCTGTTTTACCTATGTTAATTTGTTTCCAGGCCATATCGTTTTCATAGATAGTGCATCTTATTTCCACACTGATCAGTACTATTTTTAAAAATCTATGTAACAGTTCATATTTAAATACAAGTTTCTAGATCTATTGTCTGTAAAAAAAAAAAAAGCACATTTTTCAGAAAATGTACAGTGCATTCCTATCTTTATCTACTCAGAGGTCAGCTTCACTACGTTCAATGGATCTTACTTCCCACCAGGTATGTTTAGATTCCAATTGTACAGTGCAATCTTATCTAAAACATTTAACATTAAAAAAAAATCAAGCAAACTAAAACATTGGTTGTCCTCCAGTTCAATGGTTACAAGATCATAAATTGGACTTTAGGTTGCATAACTTTGAGGGTTCACGTTTATGGTCATTAATGACTAAACATGATTGCAAAAACCTACCTTTTCAGCAAAGCAGCATCCAAACCAAAGAGTTCCTGATGTGCCACAGACTGAGGCACAAGGAAAAGGCATCTACAGTGCTCTTGCCATCATGGAGCATATTGAATAAGGGTTATATACCACATTGGACTAGAAACAGGCTGCCAGACCAGCTCTGATCTTACTGAGACTGAAGAGCATTTGAGCCCTGCAGCCAGTGAAGTTGTCTTTCTGTCTGAACTGTAACCAAAAACCACTTGACTGGGAGTACTAAGTCCCACTGAATTTTCACATATTTTGACTATAATATATAAACAGTTTAACTTCATTGATTTCCAACCCTTAGGCACTGGTTGCATCCCCCGCCCCTTAACAGAGAGAGAGAGAGAACATTATATGAAACTTTTCAGAAACTCTGACCTTATCTTCATTTGTCTCCCTCCTGTAGCTGAGCAACAATATTTATTTCACTTTCCTGAAGAGTACTGCACACACAGTGCCGTAGGCATCTTTACCTGACATTGAGAAAGGCCAGGGTAGAAAATTGTTTTATATGAATCTAAGTTGTTGATATGTATGACACGGTTTAGCTGTCTGAGTGCTGCAGAACTTAACTTACTCAAGCGTACAGACCAGAGCTTGTGAAATTTACTTTATTTGGATTACAGCCCTCAGAATGGAAGCCACACAAGCTGCAAATTTCTGGAAGCTGTAATGCTAAAAAGAAACCTTTACAAGCTGTGGTACAGACATATGAGTAGTTTGATCCTCCTCCAAAATCAGCAGCTTCAAAAAAACAGGTTTCCCCTCGCCTCCCCTGCATTTTCTGCCTTGCCAATTAGGACCTTTTAACAAGAGATGCCAGGAACTGATCTTTGAAACCTAATCCAAATGTGAGCTCAATTGATTTCTACTAATGCTTCCACTTGGCTCCACTTAATGAACCTGAGTGTATATGTCATTTGTAATTGCACTGGCTGCATTAACAGTGAACTACGAGATGGCAGGGTTTTCAATTGGCGAATGAGCGGTAAGACCATCACCATCACTGTGGCACAGAGATGGTCTCCCCTGGACTTCAGCACTATCACAACAGATGGTGGCCAAAAGATGATACTTCAGCTAACAGTCCAGTATGGTAAGATTTCCACTCAGCAGGATCACAAAAAGCATACCCTCTAATTGTCCCAGTTTAGCCAGGACAATCCCAATTAATCCTCTATCAGCTCACTTTTTCAGTTGCTGTTAAAATGTCCCAGTTTCTCTGCTCTTCTTCCCACTTTCATCTTTGACCTGGCTTACTGAACTCAGCAGGGGAGAAAGCAGAAGAGAGGGCAGAATCTTGCCCTTCCTTGTAGATTCAGGCTAAAGAAAACTGTTGTAGCCTTTCCTAACTTGTGTGTTCTTTGTCATTAATAACTTAGCCCAATTTGACCATGCTATGATGATGCTTGGCTACATGCCTCTTAGTTTTCATCTGTGAAATGTTCGAGGGTGTGAGAGAGCTACTGATTTTGGCCTGGCTCCCTGGTTACAGCATCTGTAGCTCTGATTCCAGCAGGTTGTGCTCTCATTCCTCTCTTGTCTTTAGACCGCCACACTGATGTGGTATTGGACCTTAAAGACAGAAATAGCACCATAGATCAGGAGCAAGATTTGAGTCTAGACCTTTTTTATGTTGCAGTAATATTCTAAAGACCCCAGAAACTGTTTGATCTTGGAAACTAAGCAGGGCCAGTCCTGGTTAGTACTTAGATGTGAGACTACCAATGAATACCAGGTGCTATAGGCTATATTTCAGAGGAAGAAACTGGCAAAACCACTTCTAAGTGTTTTTTGCTTAAGAAAATCCTATGAAATTCATGAGGTCATCCTAAGTCAACAGGCAACTTGAAGGCACTGTACATATCACAGAGTGAAAATAAAATAAAACATAAAATCTGGCTATTTATTATCCCATCAGTCCTTGCTGGCTAGAATACAATGCAGTGGCAATAACACTGTGAGCAGCTCAGCTGTGAGAGTAGCCTATTTAAGTCGTTCTCTTTGTGGTCTAAGTTCTACACATGAGGAGAAGAGAATAAGTATCCAGCCTCTTGCTCCCTCCCAATGTTTCTGCCAATGAAGAAGTTAATATTGGGATTAGTGTGAGGTCCTTAAATTAATTCATGTGTATCTTTAATTTTTTGGCACATGCAGGAAAGTGAGACATTATTTTCAATATTTTGTTGAAGACCATTTTCACCTTTAAAAAAGAACCTGCTTTCAAATGAAGATCACCATATCTCAAGATAACAAAACTGTGCATATAGCACCACTTACTGGTGAAGTCATGGAAAAAGAAGTTTGTTTTTTTAAAGCCATTTTACACTCTGACATTAGAAATCATTGTCTTCCATTAATTAACATTTTTACTGATGAATGTTTGGTGTGATTTTTCAGTTTATATGTCCTTTGAGTCAAAAATGTATCTATGTATGTGTATGTATGTGTGTGTATGTATATATATATGTATATGTGTGTGTGTGTTTATATATGTATACACACATACATACGTACATATACATACATTCATTCATTCATGCATACACATATTTTTGACTCAAAGGATATATAAATTGATATAGAGACAGATAGATAAATAAGTAGACAGACAGACAGATAGACATCTATTGCAGAAATCAAAGATTAATCTTTTCCCCCTGAGTTACATTCCCTGTAGACTGCAAGTCTAGGTCAGCCTGAAGATATGCCAGTGTGGGAAACCCATGCCAGTTTAGTGCCACTATTATGCTATGAGAATCAACTGCCAGAAAAATCAGCAGATACTTATTACTCGAAGGACCAAATAGTGGTTGGAGCACCCCCATGTCCCCCCCGACAACTCCCATATCCCTCTTATGATTTTCACCTTCCTCCATGAGTATATGTTTATGGTATTGGTTGCTCTTTCAGGAGTTGTAATGTGGAAAGAGTTTCAATCACATGAGAGCTTCAGCTGCACAGAATCAATGCAGCACTTCCAATGAGCAGGACAATCCAGGACTTAGATCTATCATTTTGTCACTGACAACCACCTAGTTCCACAATAAGGCTATCTAACTGCAACAAAGAATACCATATCATACCATACCATAAATATTGCCATAAGCACAACCACAACCATATTACTGCCTAAATATCATAGTTGTTCGGGGCATGGCACTTAAGAGTTGCCATTTCCCTGTATTTTGGAAACTGTACTTTGGAAACTGATAGAACATGGAAGATCTTTGAAACATTAGTTAAACTAAAAGTTTTTCTCTCTGTGGGGTGGGACTGAATGTTCAAATGTTCAGTGTTGCAGTCAATGACTACAAAGGCCTTGAGACAATTAACATACTCTAAACAAGAGGTGGGAATGATGCAGTCGTCCAGAGTCTGTGCACCTGCAGCTTCTAGCATCTTTAGCCAGCATAGCCACTGGTGAGGAATGATGGCAGCTGCAGTGTATGTAGACAACCACTTGAGTCATGCTCCAGCTCTAAGCATATCCAAATTTCATTAAATGAAAATGTATTATATTAGTATGAATATGATTCAATGTAATAACATAGGACAGAATAATATGCTGTGCTAGATTGGACTGCTGTGTATTGATCTGTGCCTGCACCATCCCATCCACCATATCTCTTCCCAGGGCAATCAGTGTTTCCTTCCACACAGAAGGTTAGCATCATTCAGTGCTAACATAGATTTTCAAGAGGATCATGGACTAAATCTCATTTCTGGTTCCCAGAACCAGAGTAGGGTAGAACCAAAGAATGAGTGAGATTTGCATAAGCACTGACATACATTTCTTGTTCCCACTGAGCTTGCAGTCATTGGGGATGGGCCTGATGAAACTGCTTTGATGGGCTGCAGACTTTTCCTGCATAACATCTCAAAATGGCATGCACAGTCCATGGCCATTTCCACACCACACTGTTATAGTGCTATTATTCCACTTTCAACATCCTGTGGAATTCTGGGGTTTGTAATTTACTGAGGCCAAAGAGCTCTCTGGCTGAGAATTCTAAATGCCCCTTCCTAAACTGCAAAATCCAGGATTCCATAAGATGTCGAAAGTCGAATAATAGCTCTGTAGTGTGGAAATGGCCCATGGCTGTAGCATGAATCATTTCCACCTTTCTACCTTTTCCCCTGTAGGCTTTTCAATTATATTCATCTGAGGAACAAATGTGTATTTTAAAGTTTACACAGAGAATTTTGGGGCTATTTGGTTGGCCTGTTAAAGATATTACCACAGTACTTATGAACTGGACATATCATTCAGCTGTTTATGTCTGCTGTAGTTAGCAGTGATTTAGGCCAACCTATGAAATTCACGGTGTTGCCATACGTCAACAGGCAAATAGGAAAACACACACACAGGGCTCCCCAAAACATACTTGTAGAGTGTAAGTTTTCAGGAACTATTTCTGTCAGGAAATGAAGTTTTGCCTGTAGGGAAACTTTTGACAGCCTGCTGTCAAAGGCACATCCCCAGCAGAGCATTCTCCTGGCTACAGCTGAATAGACTATGTGATGTTGAGATTTCATTAGGACACAGAGGCAAATATGTGCCTTATGAAAAAGAAATAGAAAGGTAGTATTTCAAATGCCAGTCCCAAGGCTTCAGTAGTAAGCATTTAATAAGGGGAATACTAATTAAATTAGGGACACTTCCTTTACTTCTTGATATTAAACTAGTCAAGTTTGCCCCCTTGGAACTGCTTTCTCCAGCATTTCAATGAGGAAGGACACAAGTCTGGGTTCCACTGAATCCTTTTTTCCTACATACAACACCATACCTTCCAACATTTCACAGATGAAAACTGGAACATGTGTGGCCAAGCAGCAACAGAGTGTGATCAAGATGGGGGGGGGATATGAATGAATGACGGAGAACACACAAGCTAGGAGAGGCTGCAGTAGTTTGAATTTGCCTGAGCTTACTGGAAAGGACAAGATTCCACCATCTCCTCTCCTATCCTCTTATGGAGTAGAGTGCAAGCTGCATTCACACTTTGAACTGTTTGCAGCAATCAAAGCAAGCAGAGGACAAAAAGGGGAAAAGGAGGGAGAAGCAGGGACATTTTAAAAAGAGCTGCAAAAGTGAGGTGACAGAGAGTTAATTGGGACTGTCCCTGACAAAGTGAGACAGTTGGAGGGAATACAACATGTTTTTCTATTAATCTTACCCTGCTGGTCTTCATTTACCAAGAGATTGTCACAGGTTGAGAAGCATGATGGGACCTGTTGTTACTCCTGGCTTCATATTTTCCCACCACTAGAGGGTGAGAACGCAAAGCTGCTTGTAGTTGTTTAGTCTAGCTTTCTGTGAACGCTTCCCATGTGAAACCTAAACGTGTTCAAGGTCTTCTGCTGCCTGTAGCCGCAACATTGTTATGGTTAAGGGAACGCCTTGTTATTGAATATGTATACTTAAAAGCACGGCTTTTGAACAGGCTGTGCCTTCTTCTTGTTTCCTTTCCTTTCTGCTCTGGACGAGGAGATGGCTCGCTGCGCTGTAACTTAATAGTCTGCTACTTGATCTATTGCCCGCAATAAAGACTGTTAGCCTGCTGCCTCGTGTTGGCTGTGATGTTTTTCCTATTGATGGGAATGCCCCTGGCGGGTTTTTCAACGTGGTAGCAGAGGATGGTTTTGAGAGGTGTTTTTTGAGGTGTTTTTACAATGGCTCATGTGGTGCCTGGGGGCCTGCCTCTCGTTAAGCTAAATGCAACTAATTACTTGGCATGGTCAGCTCGCATGGAAAAGTATTTGCAAGCTGAGGGGCTGTGGGGTGCTTTCACAGCTCCCCCGACTCTGCAGGGGACTGCTGCGGAGATAGCAGCGGCAACGAGGCGTGCCATGTCTGTCCTCTTTCTGGCTGTGGAGGATGACCAGCTCACGCATATCAGGGATCTTGCCACCCCTCGAGAGGCCTGGGCGAGGCTGCGGGAGTTGTTTTTGAGTCAATCAGCAGCCGCCAAGTACGCCCTGTGCGCCCGTTTATATGGGATGAAGCTGGCCCCCGGTGTCCCGGTGAGGCAGCATTTGGCTGAGATGTTGGAGCTGTTTTCGTCACTTCGGGAGAGAGGCAAAGTGTTGCCTGAAAGTGACAAGGTATTTTGCGTCTTGAATTCTCTTGATAGTTCCTGGAATCTGGTGGTGTCCTCTCTTCAATCCATGCCAGAGAGGGAGTTAACCGTTCCTTTGGTTTCTGCTCGTCTGCTGGAAGAAGAGGAAAAGCGCGCAAGGAATGCAGAGACTCCCACACAGCCGGCTCCAGCTGCAGAGGCCTGTGCTGGGAGAAAAAGTTCTCCGGCTGCTGAGGCGAGGCAGGAGGGGCTGGTGAGAGCCCATGCTGTGCGAAGGTGCTTTCGCTGTGGGTCTGCTTCTCATCTGAAGCGTGATTGCCCGCTCCTGAAGCAAGGGGAGCAAAGCTTCACAGGCGCCGGTGCCAGGGGCCGTGGCAGAGGAGGCAGAGGAGGTCGGGTCAGAGGACGGCTGAGAGTTGCTGTTGCCGTGGGAGATGCTGTTTCGGACACTCTTTTCAGACTCTGAGGAGGCAGGTGATTCCGTTTGGCTTCTAGACAGCGGCTGTTCCCAGCACCTGGTCAATTCTGAAGATTTATTTGACTGTTTGGATTCTGCCAGTGTTTCCTCTGTGACATTAGCTGATGGGACAAAGGCTAAAGTTTGTGGCGAAGGTGTAGCTTTTGTCCCTGCCCTTGACATGGGTTTGAAAAATGTTTTGTTGGTTCCCTCTCTTGATTTCTGTTTGCTTTCTGTGGGGCAACTAACAGAGTCAGGGTTCAAGGTTGAGTTCTATGGGAAGCAAGGTAAAATCCTCAAAGATGGGGTGGTATGTGCTGTGGCTACACGAGAAGGGAGGCTGTTCTTTCTTGAGCCACGACACACTGTGGGTAATGTGTATGGCAATGTCCCACAACATGATGAGTGCCTTCATCTCCTCCACCGGCGCGCATGCAAGCTTTCCTGTGTTAAAGAGGCTTGCTGGTTGTTGTAAAGGGTGTACTTTGAAGCCTTGTAATTGATGGGAATGCCCCTGGCGGGTTTTTCAACAGAGATAGGGGTGTCAAGACATAAACATGACCATATCCTATGTTTGCTTGCTTTTGAACTTCATACAATTCATCCTGTCCCTAAGAGGTCAGACCAAGCACCATTCACAAACATAGCATGAAACAACGTACAACTATCACACTCTATAGTCTATAAGCATATGAACAAAGTAAATATCTATCCACAAATCCACATCTGCCCTTGAAAGGATAACACTAAAAGATGCTACTTAAAGAAGCTATTCTGTGTGCTTGCATACAGCTGCTTGAGTGGGAAACAGGGTATCAAGTAGGTCTCCATAGAGCCCCTCTCTCTCTCTCTCAACCTCCCCTCCTCAGAAAGGAAATCAATGGGAACTTTGAGTGTTAGATTTGTTTATTGTTTGGTATTGATTCATTTCATTGAGAAAGTATCCGACAATATAGGTTAAGACAGAAATGAATAAAAATAATAAAAAACTATGCATTAAATGAGCAAACAATATTCGACAATCAAGCAAACATACTAGAGCACATTCCTCAAACAACAAAGGATTCTCAAGGTATTTTGAAACACTGTCATCTTAACAAACCACCTAATAACAGCAATGAGGGAGCACAGTGAGACCCCCTCCCCTAAGGAGAGAGCTCCTTAGCCTTGGTGCTATTCAATAAAAGACCCTACCATGAATTGCTGTCTATTGTATATTCCACAGCCCTGGAACGAGGATTTTGAAAAAGACATTAAGAATAGGTCGTTTTAATGGCTAGTTCCTTATGTCTCTAAGATCACATGAAAACTTCACCTTAATTTTTTTTTAAGGAAGAAAATAGTGTTCGTAAGATCGCCTTCCCCATCTCATGAATATTTAACATTTGAAAGAAGATATGAGATCATCCTTGCTGGATCCTGCCTCAAAAGTCTTCGGACAACCTTCCGCTCTGGCATGTATTCCAGTTAAGAAATGAAAGAGACAAACACCCTGCTGAAGGAGGCTACCTTGGTTCCTTCTCTGGCCATTTTCACACTAGACTGTTATAGCGCTATTATTCCATTTGCAACGTCCTATGGAATCCTGGGGTTTACAGTTTTGGGAAGGGCCAGGCGGCCCCTCCTGAAACTGCAAACTCCAGGGTTCCATAGGATGTTGCAAGTGGAATAATAGCACTATAACAGTCCAGTGTGGAATGGGTCTCTGTTGTCCTTCTTCAAGCAGCAAAGGGTAGCTCCAGAAATGGGGGCAAGAAATTTCAAAGGTTTCCTTTTTTTTTATCATTTTGACTGAATTTCACCAATTTTCACTGAGGCTATTAAAATTATTATTCAGGAGTTATAGTCAAAGTGCCAAAGATCAATATTGCACTAGTTAATCATTAAGATCACTTTATTTTAGTGCTCTTATTTCTCTTTCCTCACTTGATCTCTGTTGAATCTGTATCCTGGAAACAATCACTTTGTTCACTGGAGGCAACCATCTTTAATACTTCCTAGATAGTACAAACACACAAGGCAAGTACAGATAAATTTCATTTTGGAAAATTCTGGGTTAATTTAGACTAATCTGGAGAGTAGGAATGAAAAGTCTTTGGTAATGTGGGGAGCCCCCAGGGAAAACTTTGGGATGGAATGAACATAATGTGGATTTCCAGAATATAATTGGAAAGCAGATAGAAGACCTGGAACCTTCAGGTTTTGTGTTTTTTAAAAAATCCATCTGGAGGTGTCAAAGACATTTTTATTCAGACAGGTGTTTGACAGTTAACGTGGTGTATTGCTGAAGAATTTAATCAGATGGATAAGGTGCATTTCTTTTATTGTGTTATGTTTATGTTTCATTACATTTGTTTTTATAGTATGTTTTAATTCAGATTTTGTTTGTATACTATATTTTATTGGTGCTCACTACCTTGAGCACCATTCTTGGAGTAAAAGTGGGATATAACTTTAATAGATAAATAGCAACAGGGCCATGTGGACACTGTCCCATTTCTTCTGCAGTGTCCTGGGTAGAGCTCTTGTGCATCACCAATAATAAAACTTTTAAATGTAACTGAAGTTAAGAACTGGAGAATTCCAAGAATTATCATCGTCCAACAAGTTATAAACTTTTGGCCACACCGGTGCCTGAATATTTGGAGATTTGAAGATTCACTGTGTGAGACACCTCTTTGTTAATTGCATCTCCTCTATAACCCTTCAAGACATCTGTTTCAAGAAGTATTCCCTTTCCGTACATAATGAACAACTGCACTGTACGTCATTCAGAGAAGAATTCCTTTAACCAGGCTGGGACCCTCGTGAAGAAGATAACAGAGTGGCAAGCTCTGAAAGTGATGTTTTAGTCATTAAAAATATAGATGAGTACTAATCATTGCACAGAAAGGAGGTGAAGTGGATCACAACAATGAGACGATGCTATAGGCAGAACACAATCAGAACAAAATAGGCCAAGAAGCCTCATCATTAACATTCTGTCCCTAGAAGCCTGTCATGTTAAACTGTCAAGCTCCAGCAAATCACAACTAATGAGTCCTTTGGAAATAACAGCAAATACCAATGTCAGAGGAAACCAAGGAGAAAAAAGATTGCTAACATCTAGGCAGAGATTCCCAAATAGGACCATAACTATGATTCTAGAAAGGACTTGTGAGTTATATAAATTCAAGCTCAGTGGTCACACTTTCTCCAGTTTAGAACAACCAGGGGTCCTTTGTTTCTTCCCTAAGAACCAGTGTAGTGGGATGGTACTGAACTGTGATCAGAAAGACTCAGTTGAATCCAAGCACACCGAAAGTTCTTGAGCCAGTCATTCCTTCTGAGGTCCCATCCAGACTGGCAGCCAGTGCTGATTCAATCGGCTTTATTTGATGTCAGTTTAGTCTTTATTTTTCTATTTCCACATCTACACATTGTTGTTTTAAAACAAAGACATGCACAACCTAAACTTCTTTATGACTGATTATGCTGAATGAGATCATGCACGCTACCTTACACACAAGAGGCACCTTACAGTAAACACAGAACCCTGGCAATCCCCCCCCCATTGTTCCTATTTCCACTTTTTCTTTTCTCCCCACACACAGAACAGTTTTGCAAAACAGTGGGAAGAGTGGGGCAGTCTCTTCCCTTTTCCTTTCTCAGATGTACAGGGATACACAGAGAACACTGCAGATTCAACTTAAACCATGTAGAGGAGTGTATGTATGTATGAATCTTCAAGTTTCCTGTTGACATAGTGACCCCATGAATTTCATAGGGTTTTCTTGGGTAAGAAATAGGACTGGAAGACTAGACAGATTTAAAAAAAAAAATCTACCCTGCTGGCAGAAACAAAAAGACTCAGGAAAGGAGAGGGAAAATCCTGATATATCCTGGAATTATCGGTCATCTGGATCTCAAAAAGAGAAGCAGTAATTACAAGAGTAAACACCATTATTTCCTGATATATTGGGGTAGTCTGGATTGCCTCTCAGTCTATTCGAATTCACAGGGTTGTTATGAAGATTGAAAAAAAAGAGACGATGTATGCCACTGTGAGCTTTGTATAGAAAAGGCTGGATAAAATGTAATTGAGAAATAAAGTCTCCCACCAACAGATTGCATTGGTTGCAGCTTTTAATTAATAGCTAGGTCTTCCTAATTCTCATCTGTTGTCTGAATGCTCCTTACCAGTGGTGTACACAATGAAAAAGCTGGGGCTTAATCAGAAGATCTTCTGCTTCTGCTGACCCTACTGAATCATCTTTCTCGACCTCACTCCCTCGGCTCCCTGTACCAACAGCATCAAGAGAGTTAAGTAAAAGGTCAAAAATTACTGGTTTGCAAATAGATGTCTTTGCTACAGTGACCAAAGGGAACATGCCTAAATCAGCAACAGTAGTAGGATCTGCTCTACTGAGACTGTAAATCAGTAGGATCTGCACATTCAAAACAAATGGATTGTCTGTACCAACTAAATTTGGTAAATAGGTATGGAAAAAATATTAGACAATGTTTAAAAAATGGTTAAAAAACAAGATTTCTCAAATGTCAGAAATCTCTGACAAAGACAATCCTAGACAGGTAAGAATCTTCACAATTTGGGACTTATTCTTCATGAAAATAATGCAAATGTGATTTTTCCACCGGTAACAGATTTTTCCCCACAACATTTCTCCCCAGGAAATGCTGTTTCCTGTGCAGAAATGCTACAAAAAATATTTCTGCACAGAAAATTCTGTGTTCTGCACAGGAAACCTGTTTTCTGCATGGAAAATACAATTTTCTGTGGAGGGGAAAAAAAGGCATCATGGATTCTTTTTGTACATAATAATTCCTGAACTGTGAATGGACTTTATTGCTAATGGCTCCCTTGCTATGAGGAGAAAAATGGTAAAATCAATTGTTTTCACCTATGCAAATGAAATTTGCCAAGGTTTACATTCCTATTGTTCAGCACAAATTTGTTAGAAGCATCTTGTACTATTTCTATCACTCTTTGTGTGTGGTGGAACAGATTGGAGCAAAGAGAAAGAGCAAGTATGAGAAGCAGGAAAGAGTTGCACAGTCCTGGGGACTGGGTGCTCCACTCCTAGAGCTGTGATTATTTGTTTTTTGGTAGCTTTAATTGAAAAGGTTTGATCTGGAGCACTTCCAGCCCACATGTTTTTCTCCTCCTAGATATGTTTGAGGAATGAGATCTTTCCAAATTCTTCAACTAATATGTAACACAGAGCATTACTTATCCTTCAGATTTCAAGCTCAGGATGACATATATTTATAAATGAAAATTTTGAGAGAAAATATGTACAAAAATTGTGTATAAGATGAGAGTTTTCATGTAATTTTTGAAATGAAGATTGATAAAGAGAAAGTATGGAATCATCATCATCATCATCATCATCATCATCATCATCATCATCATTATCTGGTTATATACTACCTGTTTTTCACAATGGAATAATAGGAATGAGTCTTGGGAAAGTGACAGACTGGAAAAAGATTGTTCCCTCCATCCCTACCCTTGGTGCAGTTTCTCTCCAAAAATAGATCTCCTTAGGAACAATAAAGATCCATAAAATAGGTCACTGCATTTCCATGAAGTCTAAAACATAGTCTCCACCCCATCCTTCTAGGTCTATGCAGGCCTCTTTTCCAAACAGGAAGTGAATAAAGCAGGAAGTTCAACTACTTCATGCTCTGAAAAAAGAAAAGCCAAAGGAAGACTTCTGCAAGTCTAAAAAAGTGTCAGGGCTCCCAAGTATGGCAAAATCTTGGGGACATTATTGGCAGTTGAGGGATGAAGGGGTGACAATGGAGAGGGGGGTTATAGCAATGAAAGGCCAATTCACAGGCAACCAATGGTGCCCCCACAAGACTGGCAGTTTTCCATCCCTTTGCAATTTCAGCCATTTCCCACCCTGTGCATTTTTAGTCATTTTCATTTGATAGAGTGTGCCTTTTTAAAGGTGGTGACAAAAGTCTGCTTTCATCAAAATTGTCATATCCAACAAAATTCTTCATACCCTCCAACTGTCCCAATTTGGTAAGGACAGTCTTGATTAATTCTCTGTCCCCCCACTTACTCATCTCCTTTGAAAATATTCCTGTTTCTCTCTCCTCTTCCCACCTCCCCCTTTTTGCTCAGCTTACCTTAATTGCTACGATCTGAATCAGAGTACAAAAGTAGTTCCTATTCAATTAACTCAGCAGAGAGAAGAGTACAGGAGGGGGATGAATCTTGCCCTTCCCAGTTGGCTCAGGCAAACACAAACTGCTGAAGCCTCTCCAGGCTTGTATGTGCTTCCTCATTAATGACTTTTTCCATCTTGACCACGCTCTGAAGCTGCTTGGCTGCACATGTCCTGGTTTGCAGCTGCAGTATGTTGGAGGTTATTCTTTTTCATCCTACTGTATATAAATGTGTAGGACTTTTCACAGAATCAGGTTTCACATGTTTACATTAAGTGAATTGTATGTTTGTCAGTTCACAATATTCTTCTCAAGTACACTTGTTCTGTACTCTTCATTGAAGAACACTTTTTACCTGGATATCAATCAATAATGAACAAAATATAGAGATTCTCACAGATATTTGAACCTGTGTACCCAGAGTCTGAACACATGAACAGTATAATGTGAACATCTCAAGGTATATGAGGACTGTATTTGTACATCTGGTGTTAGTCCTCTTTAAAAATGGGTGTTTCTACCAGTTGTCTAAATGGAATTTGTCTACATTTTACTAACTTCTATCTTGATGAAACTGAATGACTAAAATTTTCAGATGTTAGGGATAAACTTTATCATTGACAGTCTGCATACAAACCCTTCCCTTAACAATCTCCTTGCTTGCTCTGTGTGACTTGACTTACTTGTTTGATTCTTCTGAATCTTTTTGCTCTGAACACACTTTCCTGCAGCACAACTGTGGCAGATGTTGGAATGTCGGGTTGCCACCTGCACAGCTCCAAATAAGGAACAAGTTCATAAGAGACATGTGTAAGAACATCCACAGCTCTTCATTAGAATATGCTGCCCTTGTACTGTACTAAATTAAAGATAATGTTTTGCAGTTTTAATCGTTGCACAGTTAATAAGGTTCAAAAACAAGCTGTTGCTTGACATAGGAAACTGATATGAAGCCTGAAATGCCTTGGTTGCTCTCTAGGCGGCTGCTGTCACATTGACAGACTTGCCTTGCAGCAGCAAGCTGGATGAGATGGCCTTTTGGTCCCATCAAAAGGCACAACACTGTGTCTCTATTTCAGTGTTTACTGAAGTCAGAGGCAGCTGCAGCAAGAACCCCAGAGCCAGAATATAGTCTCCCTGCACTAGAAATCACAAATGTGTTGCTTCGTCCTTGTTACCCTCTCTGTACCAGTAAGTAAGTGCTATATGAGAGGCTATGTTCTGTAATGGATAGAAGTCTCGGTTGTGTTCGCAAACCTTCAGCAACATTAATTGTTTCTCTCCCCATGACAGATATGTCATCGTAGCATCCTAGTGAACTTGAGTTGCAACCAGAAGACAACTCTTTTTCCAGAGAATGTAGGCAGCCAATTGAAGCCACAAGTCATCACAGAAATGGTGGTTAGTAATCCCTGCAGAGGCACACAGCATGGTCTCAGGAGATCTTACTGGTTAAATACATGGGGCTGGCTGACTGGGAGTGCATCTATCACTAAGTCCTAATGGAGTCATACAGTTGCTGCTGTTTATATTGGAGCTACTGCCTCCTGGGATAGCTGGTTTCACAAGAAAAGAAGGCATATTGGTAGAGATAGTGAAAGTAGAGCAACTAGCTTCCTTATCCTTTTGTTGTTTATCTCTTTTTAGCTCCCTGTTCCTTCAGATAAATAAGGGCCAAATCTAACGCAATGTTAAATATCATGTTGAGTTAGACCAACAGGAGTCTCCTCCTACCCACCCATACCAGCAAACACTACATTCAGGAAAGAAATTTTCCTTATGATAGCAGCACAGAAGGACAGGGTTAACATCTGGGATTACTAGAATGAAAATTGGAGAGGGCTTCCATGTAGAAGAAGGAATATTAGCAGGCAATGGTTGCCATGCAACCAGGTAATAAGTAACACCTACTGAAATTCCTTTGATGATCAACCATGAAATAAAGAGACCAGGCACATTAATTGGGTAATAGGGGCCATTTTATTTAATCTGATCTATTTAAAATTGTATTGTCATGTAAAGGAGCAACTGGAGGGGGCGAGTCTGGACCAGACATCAGCACATGAGAATCCCTTCAGCCTTCCCCTGTGCAAAACAGCCCAAGAGCAATCCAAATTGCATTGGTTGCTTCCCGGTCCAGCATAACGGGAAGATAACCTGGACAACTCCCACCAAAGACAGAGGGCCTTACAAGTGAGAGCCCTAATCCTGGGTGAACCTGAAGGGTAACCTCTTTCCCTGACCATCTGTGACACAAGGCCCTAAAGAGGGAGTTCAAGAGCCCTACCTTACAGCAAAGGGTGCCAAGAGCTGAACACTGAACTCTCATTCTCCCCTGCTACCTGCCACAGACAAGGGACAAGTGTCTGCTTAGTCCCTTTCCTCCACCAGGCCAGCCAAGATGGCCCTCACCCTCTGTTGCATGTCCTCCAGGAATGCATTCCCTTCATCCGACAGATGCATTCCATCAGCCCAGTAAAGCTCTGGGCGTCGGAAGACAATATTGGGATGTTGTAAAAATTGGCTCAACCCTTTACCCATTGCATTGTGAATTTCATTGTTTGTCATCCTTCTTGTGTGGTCAATGCCCTTAGGGTTCCCCTCCTGATGCCACACTTGATGTGGTAACATCATGGAGAACATTAGGGAAACCCCAGGTTAACTACTTTTGATAACATGAAAATCATTCTGTGCCTGCAGAACCAAGGCCTTGCCATTCAGCAAGCCTAGGTCATTCCCATGAAGGTGAATGACTAAAACATCATGTGGAGGCCCATCGTGCTCCAAGGCCTTGCTCTTCTGCAAGCCTAGGTCATAACCACCAAGGTGAATGACCAAAACATCAGGTGGATGCCTGTGTTGCTCCTCAACCCACAATGGCAATAGGTCACTCCACTGCAGGCCTTGTTAACCCTCAGCTCCACAGCGGCTAACTCACCCAGCCAACCTGAGAGCCAACATGGCAAATTCAGGAGTGGTGTGTTGTCCAAAAAATCGTGCTATGACCACAAATCAGGACCTGCTGTCCTCTCACAGAGCACCTAGAATTCAACAGAGAAACAGACAAAACAGGAACAACATTAGTTGTACAAAGCAGCCTCAAAATTTGAGAGGATCTAATGCAGGGGAAGATTTCCAGTGCTGATCCACTGCATGTCTTGTGGGCCAAAGCCCATCATAGGAGCAGTGGAGGCAGCCTCAATCCTAAATGAATGAGTGCCAATCTTAACTCCAATCGTCCAAGCCAAGTAGACAACAGCAGGAGTGGGCTAGCTTCAAATTGCATGAGCCCTGCCCCTGGCTCATGTTGTGATCTGGAGCCATGCTCCAATCATAGTCACAGCCTGATCTCTTCCATGGAGATCATCAATTTTTTACCCTCCTCAGCAACAACTATCACAACACAGGATCAGGTAAATATTATCTACACAATCAATAAAGGTACTGGAGCCCTCTCCAGTTTTCACTCTGCCACTCTGTTAATATCCTTCATATTGCAGCATTAGCCGCCCGTCCACAGAAGCAATCTGCATTTTTTTAGAAAAAATACTTTATTTATTTTTACAGTATACACACAAATTTGAAAATCTGGTCAAATTGTTGCGGGTTTAAAATACGTTTTACATACTGCCTTATCACAGCCTTATCCGGACATGCCCCTTTGCATTATCTCTGCTTTACACGTATAATCCTCTATGTGTCTACCTGGAAGTAAGCCCCATTGACTTCAATGGGACTTACTCCCAGGTAATAACTCTCTCCAGCCCTCCTTTCACTTTGATGAGAAATGGGGAGATACTTCCATTGTCAGGTACACTGAAGGGGGGATCGTGCTGAAATTCCCTGGTCCTCGCTCAGCCCTCAAATACTGGGTATCATATGCTCCAGCTCCTGGTTTGGCAGAGACAGTTCTGATTAATTCTCTGCCTCCCTACATTTTCAGCTGCTTTTAAAATGTCCTGGTTTCTTTCTTCTCCACCCACTCTCTCCCTTTGTCATCAACGTACTTCAACTGCTGCAAACTATGTTCAAAGTATAAAAGTAACTTGTGCTGAATTAACTCAGCAGGGGGAGAGGAGAGGAAAGGAGAAGAGAGGAAAGGGCAGAATCTTGCCTTTCCCAGTAGGCTCAGGCTAAAGCAAGCTATTGCAGTATCTCATAGCTAGTGTGCTGTCTCTCTTTAATAACTTTTGCCATCTTGACCACACTGAAGTTGCTTGGCCACACGTATCCTGACTTTCATTTGTAAAATGGAAGTTAATTTGCCCATCAACAACAGTATACTTGGGGTGTGTAGCTGGGCATTCAGAAGAAACATAGCCCTGGTCCAACATACATGAAAGCTTTTTAAGCTCTTGACATACACATATTCATCATGTGTGATAGAACAATCAAACTGAACAACTGGAAGGAGTTAAAATCTTCCCTAGTATCTTGTCACTAAATATTCACTGGTTTAGATTCTAGCTGGGAAACATGAGAAGCAAAGCTCAGCATCACATAAACCCTTTTCCCTTTTTAAATGGTTAAGGAATCCAGTTTTACCCCTTTGCCACTATTCTATGACATCACTGCTATATGTCCAATCCAAAATATATAAGGATTTGGCGCCTTAACGGCCCTAAATAAAACTATTTATATTTGACCCTTGGCTTCCATTAGCAACCAAAGTTCTACTTTCTTCCTTCTTGTCAGAGATGGATGTTTTGTATGGTAGTAAGAGGCAGGAAAATATGAAGAGTAAGCCTTGGAAAAAGCCAGAAGAGTTGGCCTACCTTCAGCACACTGCTCTCACAAAATCCTGTCTCCCCTGCAAGTAAAACTAGTTGCCATTCAAAGATGTAACTCGCATCTGCATTCATGATAATTGAAGGTGGTATTTGCTTTTTGTAAACTAAAAATGACAGTTCTGTAGAAATTTTGGCAGCCTCGTTTTCCTCAGCAGAAGAGGAGGGGGGATAGTAAGAAGAAAATTGTTTCCATGCCTTATGGGAATTCTGATACCTCAGTTCCTCTGTAAATCACACTGAAGAGGGGAAAACTAGTGAAGAAGAAATCTCAGAGGGCAGAAAGGAGGGTGGATGAAGGAAGCTGACAGGAACTGACAGTAATATGTAAGGTTTATATATTAAGGATTCCAAGGGAACACACCAGGGGGGAAAATTGCCTAGGTCCTTTCTTTATTAAAGATAACACAGAGGCATCTATCTCAGGGACTATAAAAAAGAACTGTTTAAATCAGTTGTTCTCAGACTTTGGTCTGCCAGGTGTTTGGCACTTCAGCTCCCAGAATCCCCAGCAACCTTGGCCAATGGTCAGGGATTCTGGAAGCTGAAATCCAAAACTTGTGGAGGAATTAGCATTGAGAACTGCCTTTATATCGCACAAAGACCACAGCCTAATGAATACTTTAAGGTACTGCTTCTTAGGATATCTGATGTGGGAAGCTGGCAATTTTTTCCCCTAAATGTGCCAGGGACTGATGCTATATTTGTGCCCATTGGCTACAGGTGTTTCTTTCTTTCCTGGAAACTCTCAAAAACTGACAACTCATGGATCACAAACCAACACCAGTCCAGGGGCCACTACAGTGAATAGTGCTGTGGAAAGGCATCTAGCAGACGGTTCCTGTTCTACAAACTTTGATCTTTCCTCTACTGCTCCTCACAGATATAGACTAGAAGACTATTCCAAACACCTGATATAAGCAGATTTCAGGAGCTGATTCCGCAGGATAGCTCACCTGTGCATAAATGTGACATCACAGGCATAATATGAGAGGCAAGATGTCTGCAATCCCATTCCTCTTCCACATGTTCACTGTATATAGTTCCCGTATCTAACCCTTTTGACAGGTTATACTGAATAACTGAAGGGAGAATAAGGATTGTGTGCCTTGTGCTGACATTAATTCAAGCTACTATATGCATTGCAATGGAAAAATGTGACTTGTGAACTGTATATGGCCCAATTTTGTGGCTCTCCCACCCACACACGTTATACCCTCAGTGACATCCCCAAAGCTCCAAGATCTCTACATTTAAAATTTCAGGTGATTTAGGGGTTTAACACAGCCTTCTCCAAACACCCTAAAACATCTATAGAAGTGGGTACTTGTTTTAACTACTCCCCAGCTCAAAATCTGCTGAACTGAGAAAAGAGGTGTAACATCACTTCAAGTGCACCAGTGACACAATAGCACAACCTCATGGTCCATACAGTTGCCCACCCCAACATGCCAACGTTATATGTATTTATATGACAAGGGCCAGTTGAATCACTAGACAGAGTAGACTGCCCAGCTCTGGTGGAGTCTGCATGGGAGCAGTACGGGCAAAACCAGTAGTCCTCCAGCTACTCCCATCCTTCTGAACAAGCTTTGTAGTGAGGGTGATACTTGCTGGTTGCTATCCTAGGCTATCTGGCTGTTTCACCTGTCTTCTTTCACTGTCTTCTCACAGTGCCAGTAGTGTCTGTTGACCTCCATGTCAAAGGAGCATCAAATCTATTCTGGAGTTCAGCTATTCAAATTTCTAAGCATCTTTGGGGAATTGGGTTTACCACCTTGTCTAAAATGAGGACCAAAATCTGGACTCCATGACTCCACCGATAAGGATGCTGCCACTGGGCAATGTCACTAGCAAAGTCCCCAGACTGGTCCAACAGACAGGAAGTTGACGTGAAAAACTGCTTCACTGGTCTTGACATCTATTAGGGCTTGGAGAAATCAAGCGTTACCACGCCTATTGTTGACTAAGGAGCTATTCCTTGTGTTGTCCAGTTTCTGTGTTCTTCCATCAACCACTGAGCTGTCTCTTCACCAGTCAGAGATTAGGAGCTCATCACACCAAGATTTCTGAGTCAGAAGTGAACTAGCTGTGATGGATCCCCTTTCCAGGCCCCAAGTGTATCAGCTGTATGCTGAATTATGACAACTAAGAATGGAAGGAAATTTCATTGGTTTGAAAGGCCATTTCCACACTAGACTGTTATAGTGCTACTATTCCACTTTCAACACCCTGTGGCATCCTGGGGTTTGCAGTTTAGGGAGGGGCATTTAGAATTCTCAGCCAGAGAACTTTTTGATCTCAAATAAACTAGAAATCCCAGAATTCTACATGATATTGGAAGTGGAATAATAGCACTATAACAATTTAGTGTAGTTGTGCAGTAAGCCAAAGTACGTAAGTACATGTACAAAGTAATATATGTAATATAAGCAGTAAAAAAGTAATTGCTGAATCCCAACATTTTCCTCATCCCACCACAGTTTATTTCCTGGAATCCTATATCACTTTTTACTTAGTGTAAATTTACATATACTTACTAAATAGCAAAGGCACTAACCCTACTAGTGAATTGAAAAGGCACGTATCAGTGCGCAATAAGATTCAGGCACTTTGCCAGCTCTGCTACACAATAGCATAACAGCAGCCCTCTACTGGATACAGATGTTACACAACCACCCAAATCTAATTCCTGCATATGTTAAGCCCATTTATGAAGATGCAAGAACCCAGCCATTTTCTGCATTTATAACAAACTTGAATAATTAAATGAGTGGAAGCTCTGCTTCAGGCTCAGAATCAGCACTACACTAATCTGGTTGTGGAAATGAATTCTTTCTCCAGTCAAACGTAATAGGCTGGCTGTGTTAGGAAAGCAGAACATAAGAAGAACCCTGTTGGATCATACCAAAGGCCTATCTAGCTCAATAAACTGTTCCCATAGAGACTAACCAGCTGCTACAGAAAGCCCACAAGCAGTGCACCATGAGTGCAACAAAATCTTTCACTCATGTTCCCCAGCATACTGCCTCTGATACTGCAGATAAAATATATAGCCTTCATGACTAATAGCATTCAGTACTGATGCTCCTTTAATTTGCCTAATCCCCTTTCAAAAATGTACAGGCTGGCAGCTACCACTATCATCATTTGCAGTCTCAAATTCCACAGTTTAAATACTTCCCCATATAAAGAAACACATTTTTTTCTTTCCTGAACCTGCCATCCTTTAGCTTCATTGGACGGGTCCAGGTTCTAGTGAGAGGTGATTTTGGCTATACTCATTTTGGCTGTTCATTTCTGCCCCTCTTCCTGTGAACCTCAGAAACAAGACACACCTAACAGCTCCAGATTTAGCTATAGATCACTACAGTTCCAGCCTCGTCCTCTTCACCCTCTTCACATAAGTGAACATATACTGTTCAAACCTCTCTAGCCAGAGGGCCCATAGGAAGCACTCAAGCAGAGAAGGGTGGGATTCAGTCAGACAACCTACTAACTTTAAATTGACCGTAAACAATTTTAAATCATGACAGCCAAAGCTGAAAGCCCAGGGGCAATAGGACAGGGGAGATGGGGAATGTAGGTGAGTCTGTTGCTGTCATTTCAAGAACCAGCTAAGCACAAGGACGAAGAAAGAAGGTCAGTTAACACCACAAAGCAAAGGCCACACTTGTGTGAGACTTGCAACTGAGATGAATCCTTGTAGTACATGGGGGGGGGGAATCAACATTTGTTAAAATTAAACAGAGGCATGTGGTGTCTTGCATGTCAGTACAGCAAAAAATCCACTCCAGGTCTTAATCCAAACTTGAAAGTTGCTATTCAGGATGCTAAATTCTTGTCCCAAATAGGATCAGCAGCTTTGATAACTACTTTACAATTTAGACTAGAACCCAGAGTGGGGCCCTTTCCATACGCAGTTATTAAGGCTGGCCAATGCGTCTTGCCACAGAGGGTCTTCTGCACGTTAGAGCGGACTAGGTTTGGTTTATTTACCTTCGTTCTACACATAATTCCAACTAAATGTGCCCCCATGTGGTAGTTAAGTGCGCTATTTGAAAACCGGAAGAAATCGGTTTTCTAATTTTCCAGATCTATCCAATTCACACTTTCACAGTGGTGCAGACACGTACATTCGCACCAATGCAAATTGGTAGTTGGGGGAGGGCTCATGTAAGAGGCCAGGAGGTAGTATAGACTTTCGCACGTACGCACGTACGCAGTGACGTTCTAAACCATGCAAAAAAAAAGGGTCAATCGCAGCCAACGGGGCCGGGTGAGGGGAGGGGAGTAGTGGAAGTGACCACGGCAGAGGCAGTGTGGATTCATGAACTCACACTCCTCCGAATCGGAATGGAACATATGCAGTAGCTGTGCAGAAGGAATTGAGGGAAAGTCCACCTTGTTTTGAGCCCAGAAAATCCAGTAAGAAACGGCACAAACCGATTCACCAGCCTTGTGTGGAAAGGGCCTGGGTTGACCAACCCACTTCACCAGTTGCCACTGGATCTCTTGCTGCTGCTGTTAAGATGGTTGACCCTGGTGATCAAATGTTGCAACCAGTGTACGAAGGCAAAGAAGGGCATTTTCTCTACAGTAGCTTCTGTCCACAGGAAACCTCAGAACATTTGCAGATCCTATATCAGAGAAGACCGAGGTTTCAGCACAGCCTTTTCTTCTGTAAGAAATTTCTCATTCCTAAAATATGGCACTTGAAGTAATCTTTTTGTGCAACAATGTTGCTTAAGTGAAGGATTATTCCTCAGAGTGAAGTCCTTCCATTAGATCCATATGCTGCTCATCATCCACCAATTCTGCCTTAGAAATGGGCTAATAACAGCAAAACAACCAGATTTTGATTTGTGAGCGTGGCTCAGAAGAAAGCCTTTTTTGACACAAAAGCTCTTTTTTTTTTACCCTATCCATTCATTTTTACATTTTTTGCCTTTCATCCCAGCTGGGTTCTCAAGATGCTTGCAATAAATACAGTAAGACATTAAAGTCACATAAAGTGGTCCTTCCTTACTTGTTTTGTTCATCTAGGCCTCCAGTGTTCAGCTGTTATAAGCAAACTGTCATGGAAAGTGCAAGGCACTACAAACTGTGCTTGAATGTACCATAACAGGAAGTGGGCTTATTTTGCCACTAGTAGATGCTTACTCTGGAGGGAGGCAAAGAGAATTAACTACTTGTTAAAAGGAGGATCTAGACATAATTGTACCTTTTAGCTCTTATAGCCACAGGCTCTCCATCAATTTCTCTTGTTGCTGCTATGTTACCTAATTATAGTTCCATACTCTCCAATATTTCAGATGAAAACTGGGACACGTGTGGACAAACAACATCAGAGTGCAACCAGTATAGCAAAAGTTATTAACAAAAAAGAACAGAGAAACTAGGAGAGGTTGCTTTTGCCTGAGCCTACTGGGTAAGGCAAGACTCCACCCTCTCCTCTTATCTCTCCTTTTCTGAGTTACTTGAGTGCAAACTACTTCTGCACTTTAAACTCAGTTTGCAGCACTTGAAGCAGGTGAAGGATAAAGAGGGCAGTGGGAGGAGAAGAAAGAAACAGGGATATCTTACCTATCTTTTCCACGTTCTGCTTAGCTCTGAAAATGTGGATGAGAAGCCAATGAACTTGACATACGGCTCACGAAAGAGTGCTTCCATATCCCCCTTTGAGCCATTTAAGGCTGCCCAGAACATCACTGTTTAGCTCATGTCCAGTGCTGCTGCACTCTGGAAACTATATCAGTGCTGTAGTATACTACAATGTGACAGCACATGGGTACTTACTTGCCATCCTAGCCCACCTATACAAATGTGGCCACAACATTTGATTTGAGCTGTATGTTATTGCTGGCATGCTAAATGGATATTCACAATTTCCCTTATACTGGGACACTGCATCTCAGTAGAGTCAAGACTCTTTAATCATGCTTTATTAGGGAAATATCACCATGTCAACATGTTGGTTAAATGAGTCATGGTATTGTAGATGTATATTTCCATAGCCTGCAGGCTACCCCACTGGAACATTACAAAGAAAATAGATGAAAGGCATTAAGCCTAATTGCCATGCAATAAATGGACCATACATTTTCATTAAATGCAAAACAGTGTGAAGAATTATCATGCAAAAGCCACAGACACAAAACAAGATCAAAAAGCGATCTTGTTCCAAACAAGATCTCATTCAAGGTCAAGTTGCTGGAGATGCCAACACAAAGGGAACACTATAAAATAATTTTTATTGCTCATGTTTGAGGGGAGGAACAGTGACAAAGCATAACAGATGAATAGTGCTGCTGCCTTCTTTTGCCCTGAATGATAAATGTTTTTCTATGTTGTTTATTCCCACCTAGTGGGAGCATGGAGATCAAGGATACAACTGCTCATTCAAAGCCAAAGGCATGCATAAGATCACATGGAACTACCTTCTAACTCAGAATGGATACGCCAAAACCTAGGAAGGCTGCAAAACAAGCTATTCTCAATAAGTTTCCTAGTGCCAGCCTAAGAAGTTTGCCTGCCTGAAACAGCATACCAATGGCACCTTCCCTTCATACCAGATCTAGGGGATGTTCCCACAACTCTCAGAACACCCACTCTGCATGGCCAGAGGTAAATGCTTACTGGGGATTCTGGGGGTTATAGTCCCCCAAAAAATAACTTCACCAACCTGTGCATCATGGTAAAGCTATCATACTAAGATGTCTCACTGCACCATTCAGACATCTTTCATGTTTGATCTATCCCCTAAGTCCCATTGCCTGCAGCAGCCTCCTTGACTTTGTTTCTGGAAGAGCAAGGCAACAAAAGGCAAAGATAAAGCTGCTAAAATGTGTGCCACAAGTGTTGCTATTTCAATAGCACCAACACTCCCAGGCCTTCACCATTCCCAGCTGGTTTCCAAGCCCTGGAAGGAACGAAGGTCCTTTGACATTCATTTTTCTGGATGTGCCTTAGAACTTTCACCTGCAAATGGGATTACAAACACAGTCATTAGTCCAGATTCCCCAAGAAGCTTTCACCGTCTCACAATTAGATTTCCCATTCTAACAGCATCTAAATCAATATGATATGATTAGTTACTCTCATGGATTACATGCTGCTGTACAAAACCTTCACACGCTCAAATCTGAGTAATTCAATCAGGCAGTAATGGATTCTGGGAATGCTTCCACTGTCTAGAAACTTAAAGTGATTCTATCTCTGTAATAACTTGCTATTATGCACCTGAAGCTAAATTGTCTGACAGGCCCGACAGTGGACAGCGGTGATTAAAAGAGGTCACTGCTCATCACTGGAAGTGGAAAGTCCTGTTGAATTCACTTTAGAAAAACGGATTCCAAGGAAGAGGAGAAAAACAACAGCCCTAATTGCCTTTCATGGGAATAGTTAGTTGAATTTGCATCCATCCATCTCTTTTTAAAATGTGTGTGTGTGTGTGTGTGTGTATTTTCCAGCTGCATGCACAAGGTATTCATTCGTCACTGTCCTTAGAAAGGATACATCTTGAGGCAGAGAGGCACCAATAGCACATTAACCTGACCATGGATGGATGCTATCAAAGAAATTAGTATGGTAATATCTGCATTTCATTGTCATAGTTAAAAGAGAATTCATCCCATTGCCAATGAGATGTGAATATATGTATTTCAGGACCAAAAAAAAAAAACAACCCCAAAAACTTGCTTCTCTGTCATGAATTAAACTAATTACTCTTCTGTAATCTGTAACATCTTCCAGGAATTAAAGGTGCATGAAACACCAAATTCGTAGCAATTCAAATGCAAGTCAGTCAGAGCAAGTGCCACTTTATGTAGTACAATATTACAGAAAAGCCTGGCAAAAATTTGCTGCCTGAGAAAGACCAGCAAATGGTATCCATACAATCAAGGAGCACACTGTACTCACAACTGGAAAAGTTATTTTGATACATGAGAAAGGAAATCACATCACACTTCTCCACTCCTATAAGTATATATGTATGAAAGCATGCATGCATCCATGTATATATTTAAACATTCTTATCCCTCCCTTTATCATGGGATCACAGAGTGGCATACAATATAAACAGTTCTAAATACTTCCAGATTAAAACCATACATAATTTAAACAATATTTTAAAAAATACAGTCAGACCAAAGTAAGCATGGTATGGGAATCCAAACGGTGTAGAGGTTTGAGTGTTAGCCCATTTCTGCACAATGAGGCTCTTGCAAGTCATCCCATCTCAGTCCCAGCAGGGAAGAGAATGCGAAAGGAAAGCTCACCTCCACGCAAGACCAGCTCCTTGTGGAAGGGAGAGTGATGGCCACACCTCTTCTTTCCACAGCACAGCTGGGTATTTCCCAGGCTGTGCAGGGAAAGGAAGCATCGCCATTATGCTTCCTGCCCTTTTGCAGGACAGGTAGGTACTAAACGGATTTTATCCATTTAGTGAGTACCCCACGAGCATGATGCATGACAATGGGATGGCAGAGAGCCAGCGACAACATCATGCAGAAGCACGACCAGCTGACCGCTGCCATCCTGTTCCCATAGTGGGACAGCCCCATTGTGTGGAAATGGCCTTAGACTATGACTCTGAAGACCAGGGTTTGGATCCCCTCTTGGCCAGGGAAACCCACTGGGTACCTTGGCCATTTCACACCCTCTCAGTTTCAGAGGGCGACAAAGGCAATCACTCCCCCAGCAAACCTTGCTATGAAAATCCCATGATAAGTTCACCTTAGGATTGCCATAAGTTGGAAAAGACTTGAAGGCATGCACACACAAAAAAACCAAACAAACCTAAAATAGCTATAGTTGCTTCCTTATGACACCTGCCTCCTGAGGTGGCTGGCCATGGCCAAGGAAGAAAAATGACAAAAAAGGTTCTTTCCTGCTTCTTCTACTATGTGCAAAGCATAAGCCACTGGTGCTCTGGGAGGAAAAGGAATGTCTGGAATCAGGCAGGAGATTCCAAAGACTATGGAAGGGAACAGGAGAGGGACATAGTGAGTTTACACAAAAAGAAACACTTCTTCATATAACACACATGTTAAGGGGAAATTTTTTTAAAAATTCATAGCTGGCCAATACCTTTATTAAGACCAATCAAAATATCACAAAATACCAAGCGAGCATTCATGTTTAACTTCTTCTTCAGCTGGCTAGTACGCAAAATAGTTGTGCAGGGCAGGAAAAGGGAAAGATTAGGCTAGATGAGGTTGTGGTAGCCATCATATCTGCATTAAGATGCAGTCTCAAAATAGAGACTGCCAAATGAATGACCCCAGCTTTGGTAGGTGCTGCAGGTATCAGGTTACCCTGAGGATTCTGGGACAGAGAGTCAATAACTGACTCTCATTTTCTGAAAATAAATTCTAACTACTATGTAGATTTGTCTGTAACCTTAAGTGAAGCACCCTGATCTTTGTTAGGCAGAGAAGAGAAGAAATAGAATGGCCTTTATTGTGCAAAGGGGGAGACTTTTTTTGTAGAATGTACAGTGGGCTCTTGATATCCATTAGAATTTGGTTCCAAGACCCCCCCCCCAGATACCAAAATTTCTGGATGCTCAAGTCCCATTATGTACAATGATCTAGTAAAATGGCACCCCTTATATAAAATGTCAAAATCAAAGTTTGCTTTTTGGATTTTTTTCTTTTTGAAGGGGTAATATTTTTGAGCCATAGCTGTTTGAATCCATGGATGCAGAATCTGTTATTATGGAGGGCTGACTGTATTAGGTGAAAATCATAGTACACTAAAGCCAAATTGTGTAGGGTGAAGTGGGAATGACACCTTAAAAATGCAAAATCCTGGTTTGAGTGGTAAGGGGAAAAACACATCTCCCTGTGCTTGTAGATTCTCCCTTGAACACCTGAATTCAGTATTCCCCAGGGCTTTTCTAATATTGCCAACTATTCAAACACATCCAGATTAAATACTATAAAAATGTTCACAAAGAATTTGCTTCACAAAGAGTTGCTTGAGTTCACAAAGAATTTGTTTCCATAAACTGTATTAATAGCCCATGGGCTTACATGTCCTTTTTAAAGGATTCAGTAAATTCATGCAGGATAGCTACTACCCGTGATGGTTATATTAAACCACCATGTATATCTCTGAACCAGAGCTTGGAAATGTTACTTTGTGAACTTCAGTGCCCAGAACCCCAGTGGGGGAGGATGCTAGGAATTATAGTCTGAAAAAGTGACTTACCATGCTATGCTCTGAATGCTATATATTGAGAGACACAACACTGGAAAGCTATCAAACCCCACCCTCCTTTTCCTGTAATAACCTAAAGCCATCTGATTCACTATTGGAGACAAAACACGGGACTAGATGGAATAATCCAAAAAGGGTGTTCCTTTGTGAAGACACAATGTCTGGACATGAAAGTACTGAAGAACTCTGCTGGGACAAAATGAAACAAGTAGAATAGCAGTGGCAAACAAGAACTAGCCAGAGAGAGAATAGGAGGTTGTGAAAATGTGTGCGACTTGAAGCCGGAACAAGGAGTTCCGCTTGCCAAACCATGTACTTGCATGAGATGGGTGATCACAGGCCCCACAAAGCCCTTCCGCCCTATACAATGATAGCGCTACAGATCCATTTTAAATGCTCTGGAAGCATCCTACAGAATCCTGGCATTTCTAGTGGGAGAAGATGACAGAAGCTCTCTGGCTGAGAATTCTAAATGCCCCCCCTTAACCTGCATATCCCAGGATTCCATAGGATGTTGCCATGGCAGTTAAAATGGAATCAGAGTGCTATCATTATGTAGTGTGAAAGGACCTTTCATGAAGTCAAAGGAAACTATTAGATCATCAGGAGAGAAGAGTCCCTCAAAAAGAGAACGGGGACTTAAACCAGGATGACATGTGTCCAGTAGAAGTTTTGACCAGATGTGGCAACCTGTATGCCTTTTGTACTGCTCCATTGCCTTCAGTGTTTACCACAAAATGCTACTTTCTTCACATCATGAATTCAGAGTGTTCATTTCTTCCACAGCCTTGTGCTACTTGTTCTGAAACACTGCAGTCCCAAGATGCATCTTGGTCGTGTGCTACCAAGCAGAAACCCAACAACAGACTTTTCCTTTGGGAGTATGACTGTTTAATGCAACCAATTGTTAGGATAAAAAGAAAATAGCCTTCCATGGAAACTTTCCCTGGCAATAATCAGTAGTGAACTCTGCCCTCATTATAAAACTCTACATTGCCTGCCATATAAAAAAGAGAACCCTGCAAAAATAGCATGTTATTTTTCAGCTCTATATTCTCAGTAATATTCTCATTTTTATTATTCTATTCTGATACCCTCACCATTTGGAATGTTAATCTTCATACTTTTTATTATTTGTCACAAGACATTAAGCAGTAAAAGAGCACCAGAAATATTCTGTGTGCTGCAGTACTCCCTAGTGAATGAACACAGGTACTGCACCCAAACAGGAAGAATTTTATGCAGGGAATTCGGAGAAAGGCAATGGACCTATCTTGCATTCTCACATTACGAAAGCTTCCATCTCATTGAAATCAACAGCAAACGAGCGCGATCCATTTGGTGATGGGCTTTCATCAACACTTTAAATGGCATTTTTGCAAATGCTTCCCTCATACACTCCCTTTGAGCAAGAAAATGGTAAACAGATAATCTAAAACCAATATATAATTGTCACCTGTGC
Organism: Iguana delicatissima; assembly: GCA_948472985.1. NCBI lineage: Eukaryota > Metazoa > Chordata > Lepidosauria > Squamata > Iguanidae > Iguana > Iguana delicatissima. Next base: position 570,787 of record CAOKZL010000420.1, read on the forward strand.
TAAGTTCTCTATTAGAATTTCAAACACAGGCAATCCAATAATATTTTTCTACTGCCTATGCACTGCTTTCTGGGTTCTGTGGGACCAACTACAAATGAACATTGCAAACACAATTACAATAGAAGCCCTAATATCTATTTTTAACAACAGCTCAACAATTCTATTGTAAATTAGGCACGAAGGCACTTTCCCCAAAGTTGCAAGCATCCAGTGAGGTGCTAGTGCAGGACTTGATTCTTCTAGGTATACTGTAACGTTTGAATGTGAATCGTAAAGCCCTCAGTAACACACAATACAAAATAGAAGCAAATGCCACATAGAAATTACACTACAAAGAATCTACCTTTTTGTTCCCTCCTAGTTCACAACTGAAAATCCCACTACCTTATTCAAAGTGAAAAGGCCTAGCAGCTGTAGTTCCTCTGCTCTCCCTAGCCTTCTGATCTTAACCAGAAAATACAGTCTCTCCCTTCCTATTTCCCCACTTACTGAGCCAAACCAATACTCATAGGAGTTACATACGCACACCTGGGGGGGGGGGCAAATTGCCTTTGGCTTATGACCCTCTCTTCTGAGTAGACAGAGACAGGATTGCCATGCTACAGGATCCTACACACTTTTAATGAGACATGAATCACGTTAAATTCCATTGCGCTCACTCTTGCATAAGCAAGGATAGACTAGTAGCCTCAGTTTTCAAAAACAGCCTTAGTCGTCGTATTTTTTATTATTATTATTGATTAGTTTTAAAACATGCAATCAAATTCACAATTAGAGTCACAGTCACAATCAAAGAAATATCCATTCAAAAAGAAGAAAAAGAACTAAAACTAAAACATAGTACTAACACATAAAGCTAAAATGTTGTATATTAACCCAACTAAAACACTAAACACTAACTTACTAAAGCACAAAAGAGCTCTGACCAAGCCAAACTGTAATGAAAGGCGAAAAAAAGAGAAATATGTACTATTCTACTATTATAGATTCAGCTAAATAATCCTACTTAAATTACCAGCAACCATAACCACAAATTATTAGATTTCTTATCACTCAAAAAGTCCATAAGCTGTTTCCGTTCTTTCAAGCAATTTTCAGTTGGCTTATTCTTTAAAACCCATGCTAGTTTGGCCATGTGAGCTAACTCAGCCACCTTAACAACCCATTCTTCCTTTGTCAGTGCTTCCGTCCATTTCCAGGTTTGGAAAACAGCCTAAGTCTTGAGCCAGCAACTATAAACAAAATCAAGCAATGAAACTGATAGCCAAACACATGTTTGGCTAGTTAAATTTTATTTTAAAGGCTCAAGTACAGTGTTGTATGCTCAGAAAATTTGTCCACAGATGTTAATCTGTGGCAGTTCATTAAATGAGGGAGGGAAAAGAATTGTAGATGATCAGGTTTGTTGTTGCTTAGCATAAAGGGCAGGCCTGCCAGCAAACACTGACAGGATTTCCAGGCATGTTGATGCAACTTGACTTCCTGACGCCAGTGTCGTGCTAAGCTTTCCAGAAAGGGAGAAAAAAAAAAGAGCTGACATTTAAAGTGTGAGCCTCAAAATCAAACAGGTTCATAATTATTAATAAACAATAAAACTATTAAGGCAAATTAAGGCTCCACAATGAGCCTGTCACAATGGATGATGTATGAACCAGTATAAATAACAGTGACAAGCTATAATTGAATTCCACTAATCCCTCAGCACCTTCTAAACATGAGCAGACTGACACAGAAAGAAAGCCGGAAATCAAGGTGAAAACTCTAATCTGAATCCTATTGTTTTCTGCCAACAAAAGCTGGACGCACTGAATCAGTGGGGCTTCCCAAGATGTTGACTCAACATTCAACAATTGATTCAATGAGTCTACTCCAGGAGAGACCAGTCGATAGGTTTCAGGCCTCTGTTTGCACCTGTGTATGTTTTAAGCACTTAACCACAATATTCTCACAAAAGAACTCCAACCTGTTACATAGACAGCAACTGTTTTTGTGGCAAAGCAACATTTAATTTCTTAATTATACCATGGCACACACATCCTGACCTCTTTGATGGACCATTGGGATCTGGGAAATAAATCCCAGTAGATCTTTGTGAAGGAAAACATGGTCAGACTTCCATTCTCTCTTGACACGCTTACCCTTGTGAATGACAAACCATCCTTCTTTATGTCGGTGTTGAAGCAGAGGAAAAATCCTCCAGAGCTTTCCAACTGCATTTATTAATGCAAGATGTGAGCATATTAGCCATCATTCAGAAGAACACACAAACTATTTGAGTGTGCATGTACCTTAGAGTTAGGGCTTCCTTCTAGCCCTACCAATTCATACTTTCTCCCATTGTATATCCCATCCTGGGGCTGAATGTCTCGCTTTTCTAAATGCACTGATCTTCATTCTTTCCTGTCACTGCTTGCTTCCATATTACTCTTTTAACTGCTGTTTTTTGTTCACATCCTTTATGGAAAATCCGGTCACTGTTAACAAATTATTTTATTCTGTGTTGTCCCTCTATGCTTCTTTTCTAGATCCAATTTGCAGTTTATCATTTCTTTTGCAACATAACAGGGTTGCATTGCCAACCTGTTTAGTATAGGCAAAAAAAGAATTTATTATACCCTGGGTTGCCCGCCACTTCTAAAAAGATCTCAGGACCTGGCAATTTTTCAGGATCTGGATGACCAGAAACCATACATCAACCAGATAACCTCTGTGATCAGTTTTAATGCATTATTCTGCACTAAAAGATATAGACCAGTCCATACACAAAATGTGTATATGCATTGTGTCCTGTTCTTTCCTTTGACATTGAGATATCTCTGATATTTGGTTCAAAGGAATGGAGGAACATCTGAATGAAAAAGTAGATGCCAGACCTTAGTCTGAAGTGGCATCATCCAGACACTAGTTTACTGTCTGAAAAAGAATTAATGCTTGGAGAGTGGGCTTGATCAGACCCGGTCAACATACAGATGCCCCAAACAGTTTTGTGTGAAATGTAAGCCTTTTAAAATCTGTAAAATCTTCCATTAAACACACACATGCATGAAAACTGAGCTCCTAGCCCTTATGATTGTTGCAAAACTTTCAAACTGTGCTGGTAACTTGCCAGAAAAGCTCAGTATCAGGAAATACTATATTACTATATTATCAGGAAATACTATATTAAATAATCTCTGATTATGCTTTCATTCTTAATGACTTCTCTTTCATTCTTAATGATTTAATGACCCCTCCCCCCACTCCTGCTCTTATTTCTGGAATGATTTTTGGCTTTCATTTGGGAAAGTAAGCAAAGTATTTGGGTGCCTTAGCAAAGGCCATCCTCTCCTGAACAACAGACTGAAGACCATTTACTGGATCACACAGAGTACAACAGAGGCAATGACACAGAAGATTCATTCTTTGGGTTTGCTTATGACTCAGCCGTGCTGATGTGCCCACCTTCAGAAGAAGCAGAAGAACCATCTTTTGATATTCCAAATGTGGTGAAGTTGGAAGATCTCTGGGAGGCACCTCACATGTCAGTTCCATGCTTTATGTACACAATTTCATAAATTGGTTGTCTAAAACATGACAGACTGATCCACAGCTACACCTATACATTGAATGGAAGTAATCCCTAAAGAAGTAAAACTGTCACCTGTTGGATGGGAAACTGGAGCTAGCCTTACTTTCCCTTGCAAAAAGAAAAAAACTTATATAGTAAAATAGTGTGGAGGGGGCCAGATTAACTGTGCCAGGATGATTGTGCCAACCATTGCGTCATGTATTGATCTGGGCCTACAAGCCTGAGTCTTGCCACTTCCTGACCTCCATGTGGCAAATCCACTCCATGTTTTGGAGAGAACTTTGAAGGAGCTACCCAATCTGTTGAATCTATTTGAAGGAGAGTTCCTTCAAAGTGTAGACTAGAATCTGAAAGGTATTTACTACCCCCACTGAAGTGGAAGCCACCCACTGCCATTGAACCTAGTTACAGGGTACAAGTTTTATTATTCCACGTGAAATTCTTCGGGATCTCAGGACAGAAATACGTTCACAAACAGATTTCTCTTTGCTGTGTCAGAATATTTGTGTTCAGGAACAGAATTGCTCAGATATTACCATGCATAGGAACTCTGCTATAACTCTTTATACTCAAGTAAGCTAACTGAAACATAAAGGTTGGTTTGGGTTTTTTTTAAAAGAAAATCCTAATGTATTACATGGAGCTGTAATTCTTATCATAACAGAAACCAGCAAATTGTAGCTGAAATGCACCAAATTGCATCTCCCGTGGTGATTTAAATGAACAATTTCAACTGCAGCAGGAGTATGGTAAGAACAGTGCCCTTCAGTCCCTGATCTAACTCCACTTGACATTCTAAGACCCTCATATTATTAAGTAAGCATGGAATTATCAGTTTGCTACTGAGTTGGTTCTGTTCCATGATTGGCTAAGCAGGTAGTCTTAACTTAGCCTGCCATGCAGAACACTTCAGACTATTCATTTGGAAATAATAACCTGCTCTAACCACAAGATGCTTCACTCTGGGAACCTCAAATGGAACATGGCGAAGGATAAACACATGCTACCCAGAAACAGAAATGTTGAAACATATATTTCCAGTTGAGTTAAGGTTCTGCACGCATCTTAATTTTTCAAAAAACAGAAAATGAAATTTTTCTGCCTTTCTTGCTCCCAGCTTTCCTTGGGGTTGAAACTTAAAGCTGTCAAACTGCCTTTTAGAGCAAGGGTGGGAATCATGCAGACCTCCAGATGCTGTTGCACTAACTATCCCAGTAATCCAAGTTAGCACAGCCAGTGGTGGGGGATGCTGGAAGCTGCAGTCCAACAACATCCAGAAAGCCACATGATTCCTGCCCCTGCCCTAGAGCCTCATTTGAGTGCCTGCAGACTTCTACCACATTTCAGGTGAAGTCTTAAACCTTGCAGACACCATGAATTTGACATAAAGCAAGCCCCCTGCCATTTCTTCTCCCCACTACTTTTTCAAACATCTCGTGTGATGAAGAGATCCAGAGAGCCTGCACATTTGCACACATTCTTGTGCCTTTTTGACTGGTCTGAAGAAAGTATTACACTATTGTAAATTTGGGCACCTTAAGTTTGGTCTCTGTTCTCACTTGGGATTTGGAAGTGCACTGTTCCCCTCAAATGTCATTTAACAGCAACATGTCAGTTTAGGCTTTATAGAAGGATGTATTTGTATTTTAAAAACCTAGTGACAAAACCTGGAGCTGGCCACTAAAATCTTCAAATTTTATAATGCATAAACAGCATGCTAAGCAAAACCCTTTCTGTATAACACAAATTTGTGGCAGATTGTTAGAAACAAAAAATGCAATCATCCATATTTGAGGAGAAATGGATATACGACAATTTGCTGCTTCTTGTTTTGAGTGAACAGCCAATTCTAAATTTTTTTTAGAAATGCAGGTAGATGCTAAAAGAGGAGAGGGGAAGGAGAATAAATACAGGCTGGAGAACATCCTAGAGAGTGGAACAAAGTAAACTCATTTTTAATAACCTAATGTCTTAGCACACCATTTGGTTTTGTCAAATGTGATTAAAAGCAGCAGTAAGACAGGGGTCACCTTTTAGGGACCCTCCCCTTCCCACAACCCACAACCACTTTCCAGCATGATAGCAGTTTCAAGCCTGAAAATAAAAATGAGATTTCATAGATGGGAAGGCAATGATTGCTCTCACTTTGCCCTCAAATAAGAGCATAGAATGAGAGCAATCATCGGGACCTATTGTACTGAGGGAAACAACATGTTTTCTTGGCACATAAAGGATTCATGTACAGAAGGAAGAGGAAAGTGCAGCTGCTGGTTGTGGAAATATTTCAACAAACATGTGTCTTAGAACCACTGTACACTAAGTGCAGTGTAGGTACAGAGACCAACTAAAAATGATACAGGAATCAAATAAGTACAGCTGTTTTCACAGAGGATATCTACAACAAGGCAGAGACCTTCCATTTTCTTAGGCCATTTCTGCACTTTGCTATCATACTGCTATTATTCCACTTTCAACATCCTGTGGAATCCTGGGGTTTGTAGTTTACTGAGGCCGAAGAGCTCTCTGGCTGAGAATTCTAAATGCCCCTCCCGAAACTGCAAACCCAGGATTCCCTAGGGTGTTGACAGTGGAACAATAGCACATAACAGTGTAGTGCTGGAATTGGCCTTAGGTAGCTAACATTTCTCTACTAACAGATTGATGAGAAGCAAGCAGATTTACACCAAGGACAATGTATGTTATGCAACACAGTTCTGAGCATTTTCATTCAGCTGTTGATATCACTGAATTCTATGGTTCTTCCTCCAGATCAAGCATATTCAGTATTGAACATTGTGACTTTCTTCTTCCAGGTGTTTTGAAGACTAATCCAAATATTTCTGCAAAGCAAGCTAATTAATTCTGATTCAAAGTTTGCTCATTGTTGCATGTATGTTCCTGAGATAACAATAAGAATCCATGTGCACATCCATCAGATACTAATTATTTCCTTCAAATCCATTTACTCACTCATGGCTTAAAATGTGTGTCTGAGTTCGCTTGATGTGTAGTGCTCTTGGAGCAAATTAAGAGCAGAGGCTGGAAGGCTACTTTTTGAAAGTTACTTTGTTGTATAACCTGTTAAAGCTGCAAAGAAAAAAAAGTCACTGAAAGGAACAGACTGAAGTGGAACCGCTAAAGAGAAAAAGCAGTGGAGTGGTGAAGAGAATGAGGCAGAAAAAGGAACGACTTAGGTGCCTGAGAGCAAAACTCCAGTGGAGGAGGGCCTTGAAGGTCACTGTCCTAGATGTTGGTAGAGATAAGGTCACAGATGGGGCCAAGGACCAAGTAGGTGGAGTCATTGCTAAGTGGGCGGGACCAGTCTGACCATATTCCCATGAAACACACAGCTTGCTTTCATACAACACCTTTCTTGCCTACGAAGCACAGCTCACTTTCAAGCAAGAATTTTCCCACCCACAAAGCAGACTTTAGTTCCATGCAACAGTTTTCCTGCCTCCAAATCACAGCTCAGTTCCATTCTGGGTATTTAAACACCTTTAAATACCCTCCTGCCTACAACGATTGGTCAGTGATCAGTGATAAAGCAGAAGTGTATGGGCTTGGTAGGCATCCTCTGTGGGCAGTATTTGCTGATGAACCAGAATTTCCCTGATTTAGGCAGGGAAAATTATTAAGACTCAGGAGCACAGATCGGCAACAACAGTATGTGCAGCTGTAAATATGACAGTCATTCTGCTCTTAACAATAGGACTATAGTTGAAATTTACTATGGTTTATGGTTAAAAGTGTTTGTGTGGTTGCATGATTTTGGGAACCAATGTGGTCCATTGGTTTGAGTGTTAGACTAGGATTCTGGGATACCAGTGTTCAGATTCCTGCTGCACCATGGAAACCTACCAAGTACCTTGGGCAAGTCTCCCTCCCTCAGCTTTAGAGGAAAGCAATGGCAAACCTCTCCTGAACAAATCTTGACAAGAAAATCCTACAATAAGGTCACCCTAAGCCAGAGTCCAACCTGAAGCCACATAAAAACAACGGTTAGATCTGTTATTCAATTAACATAGCTTCTCGATAAAAATTCTACCGTAAATACTGCTATAGATTTATTTGTTTCCTGAATGATTGCACTCTGTCCCTCTTCCGTCTGCTAGTCCGGATAATGGAGTTCTAAAGGTACTACCTTGGTAATTGGATAACACTTCACACATCTGATGAAGTGGACTGTAGTTCACAAAAACATGTGCTAGTTGTTAAGATGCCGCAAGCCTCTTCAACTGGATTTCACTAAATCAAAGAGCGGAGTTCCATTTGATGGGAGACAGGTGTCCAATTAAAACTCAATTACACTCTGCATTTTGAGTGCACAATTAATGGATGAATTAATCAGTTAATCACTCCAGTTCCTAGCCAGACAGTCAAAAGTCTCTATTTTGACTGATTTTATTTATTCCTTGCATGCAGAAAAATATTAATTTGCAATCATTATAGGCTAGAAGGCAAGCCAGGAGCTATCACAGACCCTAGCAGCCAGTACAGATTTTATAGCCTCTTGGCAGCTGCTCTGGAAGCATCTAATTATCAAACTCCAGTAGTTAGAATCCAAAATCAATACAGCTTAAAACCACCCATTCCTGTAATGCAAAACTTATGAACAAATTGATGGAGCTAGGAGAAAACATACATGGTAGTCGGTAGGGTTTCACAACCACTGTTCCTACAGTTTTTGGACATGGCTAGTGTAACCATAGACATGCAGCCTCAGAGGGAAGTCCTCTTCTGTTCAGTGGAATGCTACTCTCTAGTAAGCAAGCATAGGACTGATGCTTTAGCAGATGTATTAGAAATGGCTGGGCCATGCTTTGAAGAAAGATTTGGTCTTTTATCATGCATACAGTGGCTGGCTTGAAAATCTGTTTCTTTTCACACGCATGGAAGCAGGGCATAAAGCTTTTTTTCATGCCAGTTTGTTGCTGCAGCAAAACACCTGAACAAGTTGGGGGCATCAGACACATGAACAGGTAGACAGGAAGGCTTGGGACTCTTGTCACATCTTGAACTTTACAAGCACCTACTTGTTTAGTATATAGTTTGCTACTCAGATGATTATTTCTTCTGTCTTCTCTGAAGTTAGCTGAGTGTTTCTTCTCCATTTTATAGATGGGGTAGTCACACACATATTAAATGATGTGGGCTATATTTGAGGGAAAAGGAACTGGCAAAACCACTTCTGAGTATTCCCTACCTAAGAAAACCTTATGAAATCCATTGGCAACTTGAAGGTACATATATACACACACAGTCATTCACAGTCTTTATAATGGCATTCAGAAAAGCCAACCTTTGTGGCTTCTGAGGTCAAGTGTAGGGTTTGTTTATGTTTGCTTGTTTTGTTCTGCTTTATCTCTGAATGAATTTCCAGAAATGATAAATGTATGGGTGGTGGTGTTTCTTCTAACTTTACTATGAACATCTGAAGTCCTTGGTGCTAGAGTGCTTTCACACTACACAACTGTAGATTCATAAATTCATTTTAATTGCCATAGCAAAATCCTATGGAACACTGAGGTTTATAGTTGGAGAAGAACTAGAGCTCTTTAAAACTTCTAAATACTCCTCCCTAAACTGCAAATGAGACCTAGCATGGCATAATGGTTAGAATGTTGGACTAGGATGTTGAGCATCTGGGGTTGAATCCTCACTAACCTTGGGCAAGTCATGCTCTCTCAGCCTAAGAAGAAGTCAGCTGAAAACCTCCTATAAATAAATCTTGCCAAGAAACCCTATGACAGGGCCACCATAAGTTCAAGTTGATCTGAGGGCATCCAATAACCACAAAGTGCAAACCACAGGATTCCATAAGATGTTGCTGCTGTGGCAGTTAAAGTGGAATCCCAGTGTTACATCTGTGTGGTATGAAAGAGCCCCCCTGAATTATCATAAGCTCATAGTACTAAGTTGCTGTACTCTGCTGTTGTGGTGTAAATATCAATTATATTGCTCGTGCTTCTGGACCAGTCTATGTACTCTTGCTACAGGAATACCTTGAAATGAGTCCCACTGAAATCAGCCAGGCTCATATCCAGATGCAATCTTGTTGCAAATAATTAAAACCAAAGTACAAAACTCACTTTCAGTAACTTCAGCTTGACAATACTCAAATCCCAAAATGGGAAATAGAAAGGAAGCAACTGAATCAGGCAAAGCCATGGCTCTAGTTTCGTTGTTACGGCTCAGAGACCTAACTGCTTAACTAACGCTTCTAATCAGCGCTTTGCAGCCACAGAGATATAGTCTTCTGAAAAAATGTTATTGGATCTTTTATCCCCCCACCCATTTCACTTCCATAGCAACATCCATCAGAAAAAGAACAGTGGGTGCATATGTTGAAGAAATAACAAAGCAGATTTCTTTCAAAGAAAAGAAGCCAAAATGTTAACAGCATTTTTTCCTAAGTTAAGGAAGACTCCCAGCCACCTCTCTTGTTTCAGCGTGCCTCGGTATTAATTAGGATACTTAATGATGTACCAGCTTTAAATACTGCAGAGGTAATATGGAGGTTTCAGTTAATTACCCAGGCTGCTGGGATGTTTCCACAAGGCTTAGATAGGGTTACATGTTACCGTTAATATAAGAAACGCTGGTATTTTCCTCAGCAGGTACATAAAGGGCAGGAATAAAATATGCGTGTAAATACATTGCTAAACACCTGTATGTACACATCTGGCTAGCCCCAGGAAACAATGGATGTTTCCCACCACTATCATAAAGTATGGCACTTCCTTTAAGCCTACTGGAAAAACAACATCTTTTAATAAAACTTGGGATTCTTTACCAGCTACACTCAGAAGCACATGACAGTTAAATGCTGTGGGGATAAGATCTGTGGATTAAATGCCAACAAAGAATCCCAGGGTTTCAAGTTATATGTTTGAACCAGTTGAAACACAGTTGCTAAGGATGTCTTATAAACTGTCAGGTCAATGTTTTGAAATAAACATTTGAAACAAGACCTGCCTCCCACATAGCTATTTCACTCCTTGCTCATAGCATCTCTTTCTCTCTCTCCCTCTCTTCCTAACAAGCGCACACGTACATACACGTATTGTACAAAATAATACATTTATGTTGTTCAATATGAACTGTAGCCTATGAACACTGGCCCATCAAATGATTCCATTGAAAAGAAAAGAAATATAGTTTTGATTCAACCTGCCTGAAGGGAAGAAAGTTGCTTAGAAAAGCTACTTTTTAGTAGCCATGCTGCTTGGGGATTCTGGGACTTGTACTCCAAAAAAGTAACTTTTCCAAGTTCTGGAAATTCACTTACCCACTGCCCTTATACAAACGGTTTCATATGGAAGCTAGGCAACCATAGTCAAATATATATGTGTAATTCACCCAGCATCCATGTTTCTTCTACTTTTATGGAGAAAGCAAATTTAGGAAAATCTGTTGCTAAGTAGAAGTTATATCAAGTAAGTCATATGTACTAGTGATGGTTATATACAGTGTCATTTGTACTGGACAGCACACATTCCTGATAGTATGGTGTGCTCTTTATCACAGAGGGGACTTTTCCAGAAGGTTGAATTAGAACTAGGGATGGAAAGAATATTAGAAAATACTTGAAAAAATGATTGAAAAACATGTCTTTCTAATACTGAGAAGTTACGACGAGAAAAATCCTGGATTGATTAGAATCTTTGCAGTTCAGGACTTATTCCGCACAAAATTTGAATGCGGTTGTCTTGCATTAAAAACAGGATTGTTTTCTGCAGAGAAAACAGAAAATATTGTTTTCTGTGCAGAAAAAGCTGTTTTCGGCACAAAAGTGCTATTTTCGTTGCAAAACAACCACAAGCGAATTTTGCACAACAAAGTCCCAAATTGTGTGCTTGCCAGTATTTCTCACAGAAGGAAGAAAATTGTTAACATTACTTGTTGCTTCCTTCAAGAAGAAATTTAGTGAATAATTACATTCCTAACTAGGGCACAGTTTCAGAATATCATGGAGAGGTAGAAAATAATTTGCACTGCAATCATGTCTTCAAATTATGCTAACAGTTAGATCAGGGTGGGAATTGTTCAGCCTTCCAGAGGTTGCTAGGCTATATCTCCCAGCATTCCTCACTATTCACAATGCTAGTGAGGCATGATGGGAATGGCAGTCGAACAACATCTGCAGAGCCATTTGGCTCCCACATCTGAACTAGAAAATCTCAACTAGAGAACCATGAAGAGTCTTCGCTATTTCCCTGAAAGCTTTTAAGAGCTTTCAACTCTTTTTCAGACATTAAAATCCTTCCTTATTAGCAATAATGTTTTTCTTCCATTGCTAACACTGTTATTCCTGCAGTTAAGTTCTTCTTAATTACAGTGACAAACTGGAGCTCTGAACTTTTCCAATAAGGCTTCTTACAGCTGTACTCTAAATCTTTAAAATATTGTAAAACAGAATAATGGAAGCCCATTTTCTAGACTAGGCTGGAGAAAAGTATTAATACCACACCACAATATCTTGCGTGCTCCATTTCCTTCCATTACTTACTATTAGTGTCTTGCCCACAGTGTACCATCCAAATAAACACTGCTTCATGGGCTTTTAGAAGGGAAGAAGAGATTCTGAAAAGTATACATAATTTCCTTCATGCTCTGTCAGCCTCTTCCATCACCTCTCACGGTTTTGCTATTCTTATGTTTTAAGCTTCCTTTTTTCATCTTCACTTTCCAGATGTTTGTTGTAAAAATAGTTGTTTTCCCACTCAGCTTAGCTTTTCTTCTGACAATTCTGTCTTACTCTACTTTCTTCACTTGATAAAGCTTTTGCTGCAGGTGAATTGCTCATTTTTTCAAAAGCAAAGGCTATATCCCTAATAATACATGTGTGCTTCCATACATGTAACTTAAAGGCTTGCATTTTTTTTAAAAAATGGATTTTAAAAATATGACTTTTTTAAAAAATCACAGAAAAATAAAGAAAAAAGGAGAAAAAAGGAGAGAAGGGAATGCATAGGATATGAACAATGACTAGACATATGCATGTGCCTTTAAGTTGCCTGTTGATTTATGGCGACCACACATATTTCATAAGGTTTTCGTAGACAAGAAAAATTGAGAGGTGGATTTGACAGCTCTTCCTCTGAAATATAACCTAAAGCACCTGGTATTCAACAGCAGTTTCCCACCCAAATAGTAACCAAGGTTCACTCTGCTTAGCTTCCAAGATCAGACAGGGTCTGGTGCCTTTAGAGTATATGTGTTTGTATTGTGTGCCTTCAAGTCATTTTAGACTCATGGTGACACTAAGGCAAACATATCACAGATACACATTATTATATTTCCAAAAATACATTTTTTGGACATTGCGATTGACATGTATAAAATATACATTCATGTTTAACTAGAGCAGTGTGATCTTCCGATCACTGAACAATGGATGGGAAAGGTTTAGAAGTATACCTTTCCAGGAAATCGTCGAAGAGTCCTACTGCCTCATCAAACTAGAAGCACCAAGATTTTCCAGGGTGCTGCCATGACAGCTAAAGTGGAATCACAGTACCATAACTGTGTGGTATAAAAGGGCCCATAAAAGTCTTTTGCTGAGAAACTTTAGAAACAGCATTGTTATGTAGAGCTGTTGACTTCCCAGCCAATGTGTTGTTTGCCTCATTATGTGGGCCTTATGTCCTGGTGGGTGAAGCTCACTGGATACTCTACCCAGACTCAGAGCAGATCCAAATGTCTACCAAGGAGGATTTGCATCTTTCACCAACCCCGCCTCACTGTACTAAACTAGAACTCCCCTCACTAATCAGCAGAACAAATAGGTAGGTTATGGTAATTGTATTGAAAAGCTGTTTTAGACTGCAAGCCTAAACGAACTTTGTGCTGTTATTATGTGCCTTCCAGCCAACTACAACGTATAGTGAGAGTTTTCTTGACCAGATTTCTTCAGATGAAGTTTGCCATTGTCTCCCTTTAAGGCTGAGAGAGTATGACTTGCCCAAGGTCACCCATGGGTTTCTGGGACTGAGTGAGGATTCGAGTTCTGGTCCCTCAAAATTCCTAGTCCAGCATTCAAACCACCATATCACTTTGGCTTTATTACACCAGCTTATCTGGGGCCCTTTCCACACGAGAAGAGGAATCCGCGTAGTGACGGTTCCGGGCGGTTTGAACCGGGTTTTTTTGTATCCGCGCTAATGCGCGCTCTCTATTCATACGTCTTATGTTTGATCCGGCTTAGCGCGGTTTCAGAGATCCACACGTTGCCGTCCTGACCACCCCCGCTATTAACATAACCCCGCCCACTATGGCTGTGATAGGCTGTCCACGCCCACGGCCCACCCCCCGTTCATCTCAGGGGCGAATCAGCGCGTATCTGCGCTTCCAAACAAGTGAGCAAGAACGTGATTGCGCGGATCAGGGGGAAAAGAAACACTTTTTTTCCGGTTTTTAAAAAGCACGTGCAAGCACAGTTGGAGACGTTTCTAAACGGATTGACGTGTGGAACTTGGAAATTAAAGACGACTCAGCGTGCTTTAAGGTATGGAAGACCTCCGTCAGAAATCGCGCTACAGTGCGCTAAAGCGTTTTATTACCCCCGTGTGGAAAGGGCCTGGGAGTAAGGCTCACCAAATTCAATGGGACTGACTTCTAAGTTGGAGTATACTCCTGTGTGTTTTTATACCCTCTAAAAATTCTCAGAGTGAACAGCATTAGAGAAATCTAAGTAGGTATAATGAAAGAAACAGTTTGATATAGTCAGCTGAAAATTAACTCCACACTGGGAAGTTTCAAAACAGCTTTTTTTTTCTTTTATATTTAAGGCCAACTTATTCCATAACTGACTTCAGAATGCCTTGTTCCTACATTTGCGAGGCAGAGTAATACAACCCAGCTTGCTCTAAGTATGTAGTTTTTAAAATCCCTTCTGAGGCTATTTTCAATATTTTAAAAAGCTGGTATGGATTCTATGGGGATTTAGAGACTTTATCCTCTTGTGGAAAAATAACTCCAGGTTCTCTTCACTTGTTTTATCCTTAACAAACCCAATGCAGTTGCCTAAGCTGCCTTCAGCTTCTCAGCTGGTAGCAAGGTCTCTTTTATTTCCTTGTCCTGGCTTAGAATTGGCTTCCCTGATACACTGACAGATTCACCTACGATGGCTGTGCTTCAATTTGTATAAAACCAAGGCATTCCAGTTTATCCCACCTGTGCAATCTATCAATTGTTGTATATCTATGATTCTTGAGGCTTTGGGGGTTTTTTTTTCTTCTGTTGCAGCCAAAATAATTTTGTATTTTGCTCTCAGAAAGAAAGAAAGGCAGGCAGGCAGGCTTGTTGGAGGAATACTCAAGCTGCATGGCTGATAACAATCACAAGCGTATAACTCAGCAGTAAGCAGCACCCTTCAGTCACTGTGCTAGTTAACCTGTCTTAAATGTCAGCTCTGTTAGAAGCAATTTCCTTCCTTCCCCCCATGCCAAGTTTCCCTTTTCATCCAACTTACAGGATCCCACAAAATGATTTTCCTGTAGCAAACACAACTATGTATTTACTGATTTAAATTTATAATATATTCCATATCTAGGGCCTTGGGATAACTTACTATTGAAAAATATCAACTATCTGGAGCCCAGGGATATAGCTAGAGATGGAGGAATGAGGATGTTGTTCCAGCAAATAAGAATTCTGCCCTCCTGCCCACTAAAATTTTCCTTGAATCTCCAGATTTGTAGCATTGCTGTAATTTAAAGCTTCAGCTGAGCCTTTAGAAACACAGTTTAGATGCCCAAAGAAAACCAGCAGGTGAAGTTCTTGATGGAATATGAAAAAAAGAGTTCCAGGTGCAAATGATTTTCAATGTCTCACTCTCTCAAACACTAGAAATCTGGGGACAGGAGGAAAATTTCATGGGGAGAGCAGAATGTCCTCATTTTCTCTACCCTTGGAGCTATACCCTTCCAAGAACCTTTCTTTCACATTGCACATTTATAGTACAATGATTCCACTTTAACAGTCATGGCACCATCCTGAGGAATCCTGGAATTTGCAGTTTAGAGAGGGGTATTTTGAATTCTCTACTAGAATGCCTCATCAAACTATAACTGCCAGAATGTACTTGTGGCAGTTTTGAAGAATCATAATGCTACAGCTCAGTAGTGTGATAGGGCCTTAATGCAGCTTGAATCCTATTAATGATGTGCATGCATGCAACTCAAGGTTATACATGTGTATATCTGTGTATGGATGTTGCACAAGAAGCTATTCACTAGCTCATCACACAGTGTCCAAAAATACATCATTTTTCAAACAAATCCTGGTCAAAAAGGCAACTAGAAGTAATGCAATGTCCCTTTCGGTTATGATTTTGGCTCGAATATGACCACAAAAGAGCGGTATTTTCACACGTCACCAGGAAAGTGGCCTGTAGGGAGGCCAGGAGATTTAGCCCCCTAGTTCCTGTGTAGCTGCCCACCTTGATTTAAAGCTTCACCTTTAAACCCACCAGCCTACCTTTCAGATAAAAAGGAAATTGTAATGCATTCAAATATGCCTAGGCCAAGTGAATTTCCAGGAAGATCTTTCTAGATATCCTTGGTGTTAAAAACCTGGCACACAAGGCAGTCATTCATGCCAGTATATTGTCATCTTATACAACAGTGTGTTAATGCAAAAGTGTTTGGATACCAGTGTGCAGATGGGGACAAGTGCACATCAAAGGTGTTGCATTCTAATTTCCTTAACTTTCTTGGTGGGTGGGAGTGAGTCAATGTTATGGCACGTTCCTTAAAGTCTAAGACTTCGACTATTGAACTTACAGTATATTATACAATGCTGCACAGAGTTCTTCGGCATTGGTTCACATTCCATAACTCATATATGAAGTAACCTCTAATAGATATTTTTATTAACCACATGGACATTCATGATGTCTCTCTTTCAACTCTGGTCCTTTTGTCTCAGGGATTGGTGAGACAGAAGGGCTGTTTTCTATGCTGCTTTCTATTTGGCTTCTGATCTGTGGGACCAAGCACTCTATATCTTAGAAACAAAATAAAATAAAAATGAAAGTTTGTGATTATGATCCTTATCCTCATCTTGGTGTTGTTGGACCCCTGATCCTCTGAGTTGTATTTTCCATGGTACTAATATTATAAATGTTCCCAAAGGATTCAATTTCTGCTTTAAGGCTAGCACTGCAAAGAGGCAGAATTCAGAGAAGGGAGAAGTGGTAGGATGACATTCTAATTATTTTCCTTTTATTTCTGTCCTTTGATTGATATTCTGTAGGCTGCTTTTTGTCTGTCTCTAAGACAGTCATCCCAATATTTATTTCTTAGGCATTCAGCTTTGAGACTCAGTTTGGGGCCCACAGGTTTTATTTCTCATTCTGCCATCCAAGCAAAGGACCTCTTTCACTTTGCTGTACTGAATTTTGAATTAGAGTTTTTGATTTTGACTACAACACTAACCTTTTTTTCTACACATTCTTCAGGGTCATCTAGGAATGGTTCCAGATTTAGGGGCATGCAGCTGGGCCGTCTTCCTCATTGTAGCCCCTCCAACTGCCTCCCCAAATACAATAAAGAGACTCAGAAGACCTGCTGAATGGGCCAGATTTTTGTAGGGAAGCTGAAGAGAAAGGGGGTGGGGTCCTAGTAAGCTGAATGAAGGCATCTTCAATAAAGGGGTTCAGCTGATGAAAGAGACCATCACATTATCGTGAGAGATCCCACACTGACTCTATATCACAGTCTAATCCATTTAGAAGGTGCCTATATAATTGCTGTTATATGGCCTGAATGGCATGTGTGTTTCATAACATGTTGCAAAGATTGTAATTTTGTTATTTCTTTATATATTTATGATGGTCTGTGTGTCTGTATGTCTGTCTGTGAGTAAGACCCTTCTGCACTTGTTGGCACTTGCATCCTTTAGACAGACACACACACACACTCACACACAGTTTACAAACACACATATCACAGCCAGAGGATCCTGGTGAACCACAGACCCATGGTACATATCTCCACCAAGGCTCTGGAGAAATTAAGCCCAACTCATTTCCAAGTAGAAGGGCCTAAATACTCTAAAAGCATCAGATGCTGGATGATCTTGGAAGCTAAGAAGGATCAGCCCTGATTAGTACTTGGATGGGAGACTACCAATGAATACAAAGTACTGTATTTTTCAGAGGAAGGAAATGGCAAAACCACCTCTGAAAACTCTTTCCGCACCTTACCTTCTTCTGGCGCTGGGGTGTGGGGATCGCGCGAGCAGCCTCTGGTGAGAGGCTATCACATCCAGGGTCCCTCGGCTCTGCATGCGCAAGCAGGCCCCGCCTCTTCCTTCCACAGTGTAGCCTGGGACCTTCCCTTACTGGGTAAGGAAGCGCGACCGGTGCAGCTCCGGAGGCTCCGCATGCCAGGTAAGTACGCACGGGGCCCAGGAGCAATGCGCGATCGTACACCATTTTCAGCTTCTAGCCAAAAATGAAAAGGTGCGTGATCGGTGCCTGCCGGCCCCTGAAACATCACGCGATTGTGAGTGCGTCATGCAGATTGCTCCTCACAACCGCACAACACTCCAGGTGCCCTTTCACATGGAAAATGCAGTGCGGAAAAGGCCTAAGAAAACGCTATGAAATCCATGGAGTCACAATAAGTTGACAGGCAACTTGAAGGCACGTATACACATTTCTAAGTATTCATGTCTTACAATCTCTGTAACAGCTGCAGTATAGTTGAAAGTCTGGCATTATATAAACATATTTTTAAAAGTTCTTACTGCAATTATTATTCCCCGGAGAACTCTTCCTGTGCTTATTTTCCAACATCCTTCAGATGTTTGTTTTTCTGAAGACAAGAGTACAAGAGAAAAAGAGAAAAAAATGGGACTTTCTTTTTCTCTGTATCATTTTTGAATCCTGCAATTTGGATTACAAGCCTTTAGAGAGCAATACACTTTTAATGATCCTTTTTTTAAAAAATGCCACTTCACCTGACATGTCTTGGAGTGAACATTTCAATCTAAAGAGCAGCAGAGCTAAAAAGAATTGGGATATTAGGAGAGGTCATTTCAGCAGCATCCCTTGAAACAATTCTTTTCTGGAAATAAACAGCTCCTAGCTAGGATATCTGGCTCCCACTTAAAGACCTGAGTGGAAAACCACCTGCGAGCTTATTCAAAAAGGAAAAAAAAGTCTTTGGAAGTATTGAGACTTTCAAGTTATTTTTGTTGAGATTTTACCTGCATATTCATGGTTTTGCATTCAAACTTTTTCTTGAAATATCTTAAGTTCCCCTTCATCCCTGCTCTGCCATGTTCATCCCCTACCCTGATCACATGTCACATCTAGATTCAGGCAACATTTCAGAAACTGACTTTCACAATTTCTACAGAGCCTTTTTTCATTATTATTCAGGAAATGTAGTCAAAGTGTTAAAGAGCTTTGGCAATATTGCACTATTTATGCATAAGAATCACTTCCTTTTATTGCTAGTGTCCCTGTTTCCCTCATTTCATATCTGTTGAATCTGAGTCCTGTAAACAATCACTGTGTTTTTTGGTGGCAGCCATCTTCGCTCATTCCGATATTGATACAAACGGCCATGGAGAGGTATATTTTGTTTCAGGAAATACTGGGTTAATTTAAACTGACCTGGGGAGTGGGAATGAAAAGTCCTACAAAATAAAATTGGTTTGTACAGAAGCAAAACCTGGGACCTTCAGACATTTTTTTTTCCACCAGAAACTATATGTATACCTCTGTCTTAGGCCACTTCCACACTATACTGTTATAGTGCTATTTTTCCACTTTTCAATATCCTATTGAATTCTGGAGTTTGTAGTTTACTGAGGCCAAAGAGCTCTCTGTCTGAGAATTCTAAATGCCCATCCCTAAACTGCAAACCCCAGGATTCCATAGGATATTGAAAGTGTAATAATAACTCTATAATAGTGTAGTGCAGAAATTGCCTTACTTCTCTCTAGAGGCAGGGCCAGACATACTATTTACAGCTGGCCAGTCAAGGGCATCCTAAACCCTGAAATTTCAGGACTAGAATGTGAAAGCTAGGGAGGGTTCCTGGTGAAGCCAGAGAGAGATGTCTTTCATGACACCAAGAGCAGACAGTCCTACTAATGTCATTCAGCCTGATACTTTAACCACAATTGCTGAAATGATGTCATTCAAATAAAAAAAAAGTCTAAGATGAGAAGATATTTCTCTGATTGGAAATTAAATTTATCAAGATCTGCTTAGAACAGAAAAACACAGAAACATTTCCCACGTTTGTCTCAACATGGCTGCAAACACTGCTTCTTACAACGTGCAGGCGTTGTACAACTGAAGAAAGTTTTCTTAGCCAAAAGAACATGTGCCAGAGTCTCTTTTTAATTAGATTGCTCCCATTAACCACTGCTCCTTATGGATCACATTGGAATTCTTGTACAATTAGTTTGTAGAATCCTCTCATTCCCAAAATAATCATAATAAGGCTACAAACATTAGGAGAAAGGAAGATATGACGGTGATGATGGCCATCACCACCAATGTAACAGAATTACGGTGTTGGAAAAGACCCCAAGAACCATTGAGGCCAACTTCTGCCACTTCAGCTCAAGTAGTCCTAAGAGGTAGACATCCAACTTCTGTTTAAAAAGCCACAGTCCAACCACCTTCCAACATTATCCATTCCACTGTCAAACAGTTCTTACAGTTAAGAAGTTTTCCTAATGCTTAGTCAGAATCTTCTTTCTTGCCATTGGATTAGTTCATCCAGGTTCTATCTTTTGGAGTAGAAGAAAACAAAATCACAGCTGAAAACCTAATAAACATCTTTGTAAATTCCATTAAAACCAGCGATCAGATTCTATGTTAATGTGTTCAGGCATTAGCAGAAAGGCTGAATTTCTTCCCACAGTTAGACACAACTGATTTCCATTGATTTCAGTGGGCTTTAGTCATTGTGGGTTATCATCCATCATAGACTTTTTAGTCTGACTTGCATAGTTCTTCCATGAACCAAAGAAGAACTAAGGTGAACTTACCCTCCCTTCTACTTTTACCAACCTATCTAGCAGAATGCTGTTATTGGCAAATACATCTCCTTTCTATTTGTTCAAATAGCTTCCTTCTCAGAGTCACCAACAGCTGCATATCCTTTGAGATTTCTATAAGAAATCCAGCAATCTAAGACTATTTGATATACGTGTACGCATCTGAGGTCATCTCCCTTAGATACCTGCTCACACTCAGTTCCTTAACAGAACAATATCCTCTCAAGGAAAGGATTTGTGGAGTCATTAGCAAAATACCCTAGACAAAAGGAAGGGGAGAGTTTTATCTTTTTCCATTTTGCCCTTTTTACAGAAGGTATTTTCCTCCCTGTTCATCCCATAGATAGATCACTGAAGAGTCTTATGTGACAGCTTAAAACACTTTTGCATGATGTTCTGCAGAGCACCTGAGGAATATGAAAGGGAAAGAAGAATGTTTGAAATGAATTATAAGAAGCAGAAAGAGTGGGAAGGAGCAAGAAACAAAGACAGGGGAAAGAATACAGACTGCAGCCAAGCCATTTAAATTAAGGGGCATAGGAGTGCCTCTTTAATTAAGGTGAGTTGAAACAATGAAGGGGGAACAGTCTGCATCATATTCCACAATGTGCTAACAGTTATACAAAAAGGCTTCTCTTGAACTAATAAGATAAAACTCAGAATCTTCTTGATGAAGCCTATCTTTGTGCCATACATCGAATCCAATAAAAAAAATAACATTTTCAGAAAGCTTAAGAAGTACTGAAAACAAGCACATCTACTCTTTTTATGCCAATTTTCAGAATTTTCATATCTGTAGCAAAATTTGGGTGAAAACTACTCGTGCACTTTATTTGGGCTTCCCAAGGAGGGCAATTTTTCATTGGCTTGGTGAAATGTATGTCAACAATTGCTGGCAAAGTTATGTCATGCATGTATAATTTTTTAATGAAGCCCAATTTCTGTGAGTAGTCCTTTGTTTTAAGAGAGACTGTTTGTTGCAGAGATAATTAACAGTGGTTTTCAACCTGTGGGTCCCCAAAGTTTGGACTTCAGCTCCCAGAAGCCCTAGCCACTATGGTCAATGCTCAGGGCTTCTGGGAGATGAAGTCCAAAAACATCTGGGACCCCCAGGTTGAGAACCACTGATCTAGAGGATTCTGTTTGAGATCCAACAAGCACACTGGAAGAGAGCAAATCTCCACTAGTGTAATTATGCCACTGTCTGGAGCATGGCAGCAGCAGCTAGACTCTTCCAGACACTGCCAACAGTTACCAGTCAGATGCTGGAAGTCTTTAGCTGCCCTTGGTAACCTGAGGAAGAAGGAAAATTCTGTTTTCCTAGCCTAAGACTACTTTTTTCCAGGTTGTTGAAGCACAGGTGGAAAATGTTTGAGCTCACTCCTGCAGCTGAGGTTCTGAGATGTGTGCACATGTGCTAGGAGTTGCACACCTCAGGTAGGAGACATTGCACAAAAAGATACAGAAGACCTCTTACTATAATATTTAAAAAATACATATGCAAGCATAATTGAGGACATACGGATATAACTGGTAATTATGGCTACCAATAACATTCCAGATTCCATGTGCAATACTTATTGTTTTAATTATAGAATGTGACTTCACAAGGTCAGACTGTATACTAATACTTGGATTTGGATCATAGTGTGAGTGGAAGAAGCTGCAGTTTTCCCCTCTGCTCAGCTGGGTTGCCAAAGTAAAAATTCAAGATGGTTCCTGTACCTTTACTGGTTATGTGGAAGGGGAACTGAACAAGCACCTGTTGCTTGTTATTCAGTTGCATGACAAACAACACCTCATGAAGTTCCCTCTTCTACAAGAGCCATCTCCATTTTTCAGTCCAGCAGCCATACTTTGCTATTTTCTGTAGTTGGTGCTTTTCTTTCTAGTCCTTTTCTCCAATCAAAATATCCCCATCACCCTCAGATGCACCTCACATACAATAAAAATCCTCTTCAGAGTCTCCTATGGCAGTTCTTGAAGGCCAAAATGGCTGTGCCCCAGATATCCTGGAGGGCACGCTACATTTCCATAAATACTGCAGGACTGAAAATAGCAAAGTGCCAGATCCATGGAGTCTTGGACTTTTCCCAACCAAACCCATTTCTATGTGAATTCTATATGTCTTTGCTAAACTGGCATCCAGCTACACTGGATATAGCAGCACAATGTCAACAGCAGGCATGGTTAATGGCATGTGATAGATCTTTTAAGTTCAAGCAGTGACATTTTTCCAGACATTACACAGACTGTGATTTTCTTTCATTTCTCGGGTGTCTGTATTTAAGAAGCTTTTCTGTTGAGTGTTTTATTAATGGCACTGAGGAGTACTTGTCACTGTGAAGAAATGTGGACATGTTTGAAAGATTTGAGATTCCTTTTACCTATACAGCTTATATCAGGAAGTAGTTCTTTGAATGATAATTGCTTTCCAACATGCTGTATGAGGAAGAGGGCAGTCAGATCTAAAAACTGGCCTGATACCGTAAAAACACTTGGCAAACTTGAGACATAGCATAGGCTGATAAACTAGATAAGAACAGATTGTTGATAATGGAACTATCCTGCCAACACCAGGCCAGAGTGTAAAAGAGAAGTTGTTCTTTAGAGCTGTCAAAGCCTCCATGTTAGAAGGGATTCTCTGGTTGGAATCTTCTTCCTGATGGCGAATGAAAGCCAGCGGGGGTGTTGTCACAACCACTGAACAATCTAGAGCTTCAATTAAAATTTCCAAGAATGTTTTGGAGAACCACTCAGGTTGCACTGTGCTAGAGTAACTCCAAGGCATGCAGAATATTCGACTTTAGAAAAAGGAAGGGGTTAGATCAAGGATCAGCAACAGCAGCAAGCCCTTTCAGAGTGCACAAGCAGTAGCAAATGCCAGGCTATGATTGCTATTCAGACTAATAATTCCTAATGAGGTACAACATATGTTGTTAGCAGCAAGATTAGTATATGCAAAGCACTGGAAAAAAATCAGATTTACCAGCAGTGGACAAATGGCTAAACAGATTGCTGGAAGTTGTTGAAATGGACCATCTTGCACACTAGATAAAAGGCAGAATGTATCTTTGTCTGAAAGGAAGAGGTTGTTGATTTTTTTAAAAAAAGGAATGAAGGCAATCTGATAATAGGTTTTGAAACTTCAAACTTATATTACTACATGAGAAGAGTTAAAGTAGAGTTAGAAGATGTACTTTGTTGTTTTACAATGTTATTTTTTTAGATAGATGATGATTATCTTTTGATGACTGATCTTTAGTATAAACTACTCTAGAATAAGTTACCAATGATTTATGAATTTGACAAATTAAGTAAGTAGATAACTAAAATGATAAATGATTATCAACAACTAATAACTATGGGATAAATGCTTAATTCACTAGTTAGGTGTTAATGCTTAAATAACATGAACTCTTTGCAACAAGGTCCAGAACCAATTTTTAGTTGTGTTTTCTCAGGTTTGTTTTAGTCATGTGTAGGTTAGGATGTCTGTTGATGTTTGTATGAACGTATTTTTGTTGTTTTGTATGTTTGGTTTGTGTTTTTTTTTTTACTTAATTAAAAAAAGACACAAAAAGAAATAATTTCTAATGACACCTACCACTCATCTATGGTTACCAGGTGAAATAAGGGGTTGGACTTCTGCACCTTTAATTGTTGTGCAGAAGAGGGAATATCTACAGTCCTTGCTTGTCATGAAAGCTTCACTTCCTAAAATTCCCTTTTCTAAACAATGATTAAAGTTACAGAAGCACTGTCCCTTATTTCATCTGGCAAGTCTATAACCAACAAGAGTGAGTAAAGAGGCTTAACTGTCAGGAGAGGTAGCATAATTCAGTTGCTAAAAGAAGTCCCACACAATTTTTCGTCATTATACCAAACAGCAGCTGTACATAGTAGCCCAGAACTTAATACTCTGCTTGATTTTTTTAGCAACTAGGGAAGAAAAAACGAAGTGTTGTTTTGTACTTCTGACGATCTCCCATATGAAACTGCCTTGAGTTGCTGGATCACAGCTTTTGCATGCCCTCTCCAACATGTCACAGATCAAAACAGAGACATGTATGGCCAAGTTTACAGGGAGGTGAGATACATTAAAAACAAACTTCAGATTAAAATATTGGCCAAGATCCTGCATCAAGAGATGTACGAGTATCGTGCAGCTACGTCTCCAACAGTTGCTGAAATCCAAAAGCCTTTTCAAGCTGACAGAGATCCCAACTTCATGGGAAAAGGTATTCCCAAAACTTGGAATCATTACTTTTGGGGGCTATAACTCCCAGAATCCTCCAGTCAGCACCGACCCTTGGAGTCATACTCCCAAAAATGAACTTTCCCAAGCTTTGGGTATCCCACAGTTAACTCACTCTTAATTAAAGCAAATTGTTCATTTAGAGAAACTTCTACCATTGTTTTCTTTTAGGTATAAATTCAATGGCCAGCCCCAGCTAAAGCAGACCCTTTGAATCTGTGAAATGTATGTAAGTGACTTAATATTCAGCAAGTGATTTAATAAATCTACTCTTGCTAGAACTGATTGATATTTAGACCTTATTTTTAAATATTATTTTCATTGCAGCTCAGCTTTAATTTTATTAATGCACCCTCCAATGTTTCATAGATGACACACATGTGGCCTAGGAACATCAGAGTCTGGTTAAGGTGAAGTTATGAATGAGGAGGAACACACCAGTTAGGAGAGGCTGCAGCAGTTTGCTTTTGGCTGAGCCTACTGGAAAGGGCAAAATTCTGCCCCTACATCCCTGCTGCTAATTTGACTGAGTGCAAAGTACTTTTGCACTCTGAACTCAGTTTCCAGCAATTGAAGCAAGGTGAGGAAACAAGTGGGAAGTGGGAAGAAGACAAAGAAACTAGAACAGTTCAAAAGCAGCTTTAAAAGTGAGAGAACAGAGGCGTAATCAGAACTATTCCTACCAGATCAGTACAGTTGGAGGTTATATATTAATTCATAGTTGTTTTTTATTTGGTGAGATTGAAGGCAAAGATGAGCATAGTGGATATATAAGAGCTCCAGGAAAATGGTGGAAAGGGGGTAGTCTCATGTAAAAAATAAAGAAAATAAAAAAATAAGAAGATTCTTTTAAAATTACAGAACAGGAGAAATGGCAAAGTGGTTTGGTAAGAGATGAGTCCCAGGGTCAATAAATGTGACCTCTGTCTCTGGGGATTCATACCTGAAGATAAATTAGGGATTCTCTCCCATTTGCTCTGTCTCTGATTATCCTCTCGAGCTTTGTGCAACTTCAAGAGAATCATCTCGCCTCTCTCTAGCAGCATCCTTATCTATTTGCTCTAACTGTTCCTCATTGCACAAAAGTGACCAGGTGCTGTGACAGCTTATAGGCACTCTCCCAGTTACCTCGGCAGGGTTTTTCCTATGATTATCTTCTTCTGGCTTCCCTAGGGGTTATGATTAATTCATAGCATGTCACCAAAGGCGCCTCGCAATGGCACAGAGAGAAAGCATCCTCTACCTACTGCTACCCTGGGAATGATGGTGAAATTTGTACAGACAGTCCCACCAGGTAGTCAATCTTGTAAAAGCACAGATATTACAAAGTAAATACAAGTGATCTATTTGTTTAAGGTTATTACTCTGACCAACGGGGCATTGAAACAATCTTTTGACTGACAAAAGATATCACACTGCCATTTCCCACTGGATATGCCCAAATAGGTTTTCTCCCCTTCTTCCCACTGCTGCTTTTTATTGCTACCTGTGAGTGTTTGGAAAGTTCATCAGTTTTCTGCTATATGAAGATTGGAATGCATAACACATCCAATCCATTGAAATTCAATTCATACACAAGTCTAAATTAGGGGGAATGGAGAGAGGGAGAGAATGTAAAAGAAAGAAAGAAACTTCAGCCAGAAATTACACCTTGATGTGCAGAGGCATCAAACTTTAACTTTATCTCAAGTCAGCTTCCAATTACCCCATTTGATTTATATTTTATCTCATAATACACCCAAAGGCACAAGTATTGGATGTTGAACTCTATGGTCAGAAGTAATTAGAGTTGCAGCTCTTTGAAAAGCTCCCTTTCTGTGCTCTGATCACAGCTGTATAGCTGGATCATTTCACAAGATGCAAGCTTGCTCCCTATTGATCTGAAGCTGAGATCAATGCTTCTTCTCCCCTTTATTGGAAGCCACTAAGTGTGAAGAACTTGGAAATTCAGACTTGAGAAGTACAAAAATAGCTGTGGTCATGGAAGTCTCAATGTAGCAAGTTCCAAAGCTGCTACTACTAGAAGTGGAGTAGCTGAAGAGTTCTTATAATTACCAGTGAGAAATGATGGAATGCTACTCAAACTGGTGGTCCCTGGACCTTTTGGCTGCTATCCTGTGGAAAGTTTCCACAACAGAAAAAAAAAATTTGTAGCCAGGGGGCATAAATATGGTGTTAGTCCCTGGAATATGAGGGGGGGAGATGCCAGTTCCATGCCTCAGATAACCAGGAAAGCACTGCCATAGAGAACATGATAGCTTGGAACTAGGCAGGGCTGAGACCAAATTGCCACTCAGCTATCAAGCTCACTGTGTGAAGCCAGTCTTCCTCTGTCACACACTTTTTCTCCCTTTCTGCTGAAATAAGTCTCCTCATGTCTCAAGGTCTTTCACAGAAAAACAACAATCCAGAAATTAAAATGAAGAAAGGAAGGAGAGAAAGATATCTTGAAAGTTAACATCTCCCCCCTCGCATTTTTCTGCACTTCCAGCTTGGCAAGTAGAATAAAAAGAAATTATAGCCATAAAATACCCGTGTGTTAACAATTGCTGAGGAGAAACCATTCACCCCTGGACCAAGTAGAAATATCTTCTCCCAGAGAACAGAGAAATATTTTGGGCACAGCTCACTTGGCTGCAACAGGTGAGGAACTATTGGGATGATGTGTAGAAATCTAAGCGCTTGCAGGAAATTTGCTTTCGGTGAAGCTAGTCTTGTATGGTTCAAGATTCTGAAGAGTCATGAGGCAACACCTCAGGTATGTCCAGCTAACCTTCCCATATTTGCCCATGATTTCCCAGACATGCACACGCAGATATTCGAAGGATAAGATCAAGGCGCAGAATAGTCTCTCTTCCTTCAGCTGAAGAAAGAGCTAAAACGTTCATTTCTACTCTGGTGAAGAAACTCTCTATTGAGCACAGTAGTGCAATCTGCTTCTCAGCTGGCTTTCATGGTAGCCTTTTCCACAGAGGGGTAAATGAAGACCTGTTCAAGATGAGAAAAAGCTCAGCTTTCTTTAAAAAAAGAAAAAAGAGGTATATTTCTTTTCTTCAGCTTGCACTTGTGCTAAGTGATGGCTCCTGTTTCTGGCAATGAATGTTTGCTTTGTTGTTCATTTTTAGAGTCGATAGAAAATAAAGGTCACTTTGACTGAAATGTCTGGTTGCTGGAGAAAGACACAACAAAGGGAGATCATAATTTCCTCCGCTGTATTGTTTTGCAAGCTGAATGCACTCTTTCACGGGGCTCCTGATCTTTGAAACCAATGGGAGTTTGGCTATTGATTTCCGCAAGAAGAAGCGAGAGACTGATTTACATATGCAATTAGGAGACAAATATGAATTGAGTCAGTCATACCAGCTTCATCATGACCTATTCCTCTTGATGTCTGGTGCCACTTTCTATATCTATCAAAGGACAAGGTGCTGAGTGGCAAAAGGACCAAAAGATGATGATACTCCTTTCTTTGTCAAGGAAAGCATAATATTTTCATGAATCTAAACTTTATGCCCAATGCCAGAAAAAGAAAAGAAAAAAAGCTTAGGATTCAAGTTCCGTTTAATAGAAGATAACATCAGCGTATACCTGTGGGAAAGACAGATGTGTTCTGTCTGGGGAAAGACATCCTGCCATTTTGCCATAATTCTTAGATTTATAGAGCAGGCAACTGAAAAATATTCAATTCCTTTTCTCTTACTAAAGTGAACAGTTACTACATATGTCTTCTATATCCTATGCAGTTTGCACAAGAAAAAAAATTCCATATTTGCTGGCATATAAGACTCATGTTTTTTCCCAAAAAAATACTGTGTGAAAATGGGATGCATCTTATACACCAATATGTCTTATACACTGGCAAATAGTATTTGCTGGAGTATAAATGGGGCGCATCTTATATGCTGCTGTGTATGGTACTTGCTCTGGCATAACAGTTGATGAAATTAAGCCCCGAAGAACATAAAAAGAGTTGTGCTGTATCAGAGTGAAGGCTTAACTAATCCATCATCCTGTATCACATATGGTTGGCCAGACGGCTATGAGTGGCTCCACAAGCAAGACATAGATTGCAGGGGTGGACATGGCCAACCCTAGTTTTGGGGTAACTGTCCTCTAAAAGTTGTCTATGTTTGGTTTAGATAATTAATTTCTTTCATGACACAGCACACTCCGAAATCTAGCTATGATGACTGCTGCTCATACACTGATAGCTCAAACTGGGATCTTACACCAGAAGATCTCAGCTTGACTCATCACTGTATACCAGCAGTAAAATTTGTGCTTCAGTCATTTGCTAGTTATGGCCAAGATAAGGGACCTCATTCCTGCTGAAGTTTTATGACATGGTACTAGTTATGCCTCATTATAAGTATATTAGAGCCGTAGCCTCTAACTTTTCCAATTTGGCAAGAACAGTTGTAATTAATCCTCTGTTCTCCTACTTTTTTCTGATGATTTTAAAATGTCTGTTGCCCCCTTGGTAAGCCCTGTCCTGGGGTCTACAACTTTGATGTAAAATTAATTTAACCCACCAGAGAGGTCACCTGGATGCGCACGTAGGCAATAACGGTTGTATGATCGAACGCACCAGGTCAGACCAGTAAACTGCCCAGTCATATAGCCACAGGAGACCTCATGTTGTGATAACCCATGGTGGACAAAAGGTCATCAACCTTTAAGGAGTCCATTTGAAGGGAGTAAAAGAGTTCCTGGAAAGTTGGGCACTGGAAGCAATAAAATCTTATCAAATCGATCTCCAGAAACTCACACTGCAGCCCCAAAGCAGAGGAAGATCCTGTTATTTAGATGACACCTCTTCCGATATCAAAGAAAATGCCAGGTGTAGAGTTGGTTTTCTTTTTTGTCCCTGTTTGTTTTCCCCGGGAGAGGATTTGTCTTCAAAGTTAATTTTTCCTACAAATAGTACCCGTTTTTGGGCTAGTTAGGCAAGAAAGAAAGGTGGAGAGGGAAGAAGAGGAGGAAGAAGTATGATGCTTCCCGGTCTTACCAACTGACCGGCCTCCCTCCCGATAGCTGCGCGATCTCCTCAGTGTCTCTTCGCTGAGCTGCTGTTCGATCGCTGCTTCCCGGACCAAGGACTTCAGGAGGAGGTGCAGTATCACCCAGACTACGAACCGCTCAACAATCCCTCTATCTTATTTCCATTCTTTATTTCTTTTAGCCCTTGGATGTGTGTGTGCATGTTTGCGTTAGTACGAGCTATTACTGTTCAATAAAGTCATTCATTGGACCTTTTTGTGTGATTTCTGACTGAGCCTGACCCCATAAAAATTGGGTAAAAGATCTTGCTAGGTTACCCTGCCTCTCGCATTGCTGTTGCTTGTGCTCCATTGAGCTTATTTTCCCCATCACTTGGAGCATATTGAGGTGTCTCTCTGGGATCCCCAGATTTTTCAGGGTAACATATCCCAGTTCCTATCTTCTCTTCCCATTTGACTCCTTCGTCCTC
Organism: Iguana delicatissima; assembly: GCA_948472985.1. Classification (NCBI taxonomy): domain Eukaryota; kingdom Metazoa; phylum Chordata; class Lepidosauria; order Squamata; family Iguanidae; genus Iguana; species Iguana delicatissima. The sequence continues at coordinate 601,114 of CAOKZL010000420.1, forward strand.
AGCTTAATTCAATTGCTATACACTGAGTTCTTTGTACTCAATTAACTCAGCATGGGGGACCCTTGCTAGCAGGCTTAGGCAAAAGCAAAATGTTGCAGCCTCTCCCTGCTTGTACTTCCTCATTAATAACTTGTGCCATCATGATCACATTCCGATGTTATCTGGCCACGACTGTCCCTGTTTACATCTGTGAAATATAGGAGGGTATGTTAGAACTGATACCAAAGCATGAGTGGAAAAGGCAACAGGGAGGAGTAGCTTTTCAGAAGAAAAGAGAACTGAAACAAGAACTAGAATAAGAGTGTATCGGCTGTATGCTGAATTATGACAGCTAAAAATGGAAGGAAATTTCATTGGGTTTGAAAGGCCATTTCCACACTACACAGTTTACAGTGCTATTATTCCACTTTCCACATTCTATGGAATCCTGGGGTTTGCAGTTTAGGAAGAGAATTCTAGGAATTCTCAGCCAGAGAGCTCCTTGGCCTCAGTAAATTACAAACCCAAGAATTCTACAGGATGTTGAGAAGTGGAATAGTAGCACTATAAGAATATAGTGCAAAAATGGCCAAAGTCTTGATGAAAGCAGCATTTCTACATTTTAGGAGACTTGTAAGAAAATGTGTACCTGTACCACATATCAAGCATTCACACATTTACAAGGTTTACATGGTGTGCACAAGAAATAAAGTATGCAAAATACAGTGCTTTTTTTTAACTGAGCTAAAATGAGTACAATAGAAAAAATGCACATAAACACATTTTAGTTAGTTAGCAGAACTGCTTAAATTTGCAAAATTGTACAAATAAATGCACAAATCAAAGAAAGAATGTTTAATACTGTGCAATTTTCAGTGAGCAAAGAAAACACACAGTCTCACAACCTTATGAGAAACAAGGGCAGGCAGAAAATGCTAGTGGAATTCATAGAAACTCAACAAAAAGTACTGCTAAGATACTTCGGCAGACCTAGTGACAGGAGCACACAAAAAGTGAATTAAAAAAAAATCTGTAATGTTGCATGCCCCACCAGTGGAAGCAATACACTGTGACTATGGGAGAGGACCTTCTTTGCTGTGGTACTTTAGTTGTGGAATGTCTTCCCTTTGGAATCTCCATTGGCACCAACATCGGTCTCATTCTGACACTAAGCTAAAACTTGGCTTCATTTGAAAAACCTTTGGGGCCTTCATCCAGTGCATACTCATAAATAGCTTTATGTTTTTTTTTTAAACTATTCAACTGTTTAATACATATTTAGAATGTTTAAATGGCTTCTATTGTTTACATTGTCCCCCATTTTAAAGTGTTCCCAGCTAATTTTATTGTAAATTGCCTGCAGATCTTACAGTATAGGATGGAATAGAAATGCTGTTAAGTAAATGGAGGACTAATAAATACTGTTTGGCCCATCACTGCATATTCACATTGGGAAATTATTGTGTGCCTTGTTCAGCGCATATAAGTCATGCTTTTAAAATGTGGCCACTACTTCTCATACAGTCTGCTCAGCCCCAGGTGAGAAAAAACTCGATTGCATCTGTAAGCAGTGAATGGTTACCTATCAGGAGACAAACGAAATCTAATCTTGATCTTGAAGCTGGTTACAGGGACTATATCACTGTTACCCTGATTTCTGGAGTCCCTTGGGGGACACCTCAATGTGCTCCACGTGATGGGGAATGGAAACTAGCCAGAGCACGAGCAATAGTAATGCAAGAGGCAGGGTAACCCAGCAGGGTCTTTTTAGTCGGTTTTTAGGGATCAGGCCAAGCCAAAAACCAAATGAAAATGTCTAATAAATGATTTTATTGAATGAAAGTCTCACGCACCAACACAATCACTCACACACTCACTCAAGACCTATTAAGAAGCAAAAGTGAGGAAACTGCATTGGGCAATATTGAAGGGGTGTAGCTGGGGTGATACTGCTCCTTTGTCCTGAAGTCCTTGGTCCGGGAAAAACAGCAGAGAAGTGGGGCTCAGCACGGAGAGGGCTGAGGGGATCACTCAACGGATGGAGCAACGGTCTGCTGGGATGACTGGGAGTGATCCAAAGAACCACTCAAAAACTGGGACTATTTATAGGGGAAAAAGTACCTGGAGGGCTAATCCTTTCCCAGGGAGAACAATGGGTGTTGCAATGAGAAAGAAGCTCCACAATGGTAACTTTCTTTGAGTGATGAGATTACAAGGTGTTGCCAAAGTCTCAGGATCTTCGGCTGCGTTGGGTTGTGGTGTGACTTCATGTAAATAGTCCTCACCTGATAGGATATTTGCTCAACTTGGGGCAAACATGCTAATCCCCTCAAGTCGGCTTCTCAGGGGCTGAGGACCCTTCGTCTACTGTGGGTTTGCACAGCTTGAGGTCTCCTAGGGATATATTACTGGGGATTTTACTAGCCTGACCTGGTTTCCGATCGTTCAACTGTAGCTGCCTACGTGCTCATCCAGGCGGCCTCTCAGGCACACGGAATCATATTTAATATCAAAATTGTAGACCCTGGGATAGGGTTTTTCCCGTGGAGTAACATCACCACCTTGTTGAAATGGCATCACTGGCTGTTGGTCCATTTCTTGGAACAATTCAGAGTTCTAGTTTTGGCCCATAAAGCTTTGTATGGCATAGGTCCAGACTATCTGAAAGACTTTCTTATGATCCTGCCTGAGTCTTATGATCTTCATGGAAGAGTTTTTCTCCATCCCACCACCACTCCAGGCTCAGCTGGTGAGGAAACATGAGAGAGACTTCTCAGTGGGTGCTCCTAGGCTATGGAACTCCCTCCCAAAGGAAATTCAATTTGTCCCCTCTCTGCTACGCAAATTGAGCCTCCTTTGGGAGGGAGTTCAATAGCCCAGGAGCAGCCACTAAAAAGTCTTTCTCCTATATCTTTAGCTCTCTGCTGTCTTTTCACTGGTAGGCAAAGACCTTCCTCTTTAAAGAGCCCTTCAGCTTTAGTTGACCAGAGTAGAGGAGTATGCAATTAGGTGTGCTGGGGGACTTTCAGTATGCAATGTATATTTCATACGTCTTAAGAGTTTTGTTTTAATGTCTTAGAAGTAGTGCTTTAATTGGAGGTATGATTTAAGGTGTTTTAAACTTTTCTACTCCATACTACTTTAACGGTTCTGTTTTAATTTATATTATAAGCCACTTTTAGTCCTATTTCGTAGTAAAGCAGGATATAAATCAAATAAATAAATAACAATAGAAAGGAGGACACTGTAGTTGACACTAGTGGGGATTCTAGTGAGTCTTGGAGGGAGGGCATCACTAGCTGGGTGTTTTCTTCCTTCCATGTGCTATCAGCTTAGCAGTGGTAGAGCTTGAAGTGTGTGGAGTGAGGTGGGAGGGGGCAGGGCTACTACACGAGAGGTGTGGCTGCAGAGCATGGGGGAATGGCCAGGGCGAGTGGGGGCTTGGCCAGGGCACACAGGGGCATGGCCATGGGCCGGGACATCCAGAAACATTGTCACAAATCTCTCCCCCGACTCCACATCCCTACGTGACTGCAGCTCAGCTTCCCATTCTCCCACACTGCACATGAACATGCTGTTATCCATAATTTCTGTTCCTGAGGCTTTACCTGTTTGGACTGACAATGGTCACCAGGAAAATATGAATCCTTCTGCTGTGTGTCTCTCAGCTGTGACCCTGCAAGGAAGAATCAATCACAGGTTATGGAGGAAGGCTCAATCTTTTTCCAGTCCTTGTCAGTTTTACATGTATGCAGTTGTGTCTATTCTATATAATTTTCACATCAATCTGTGGTTTTTAAAAACAAAACACAACGACCTCACAGCCTGAAAATTCACATTATATTTATATGCCACTTTGTCTGACATGAACATTTTGTACACGTTGTCTTCAATATAATGGGCCCTCGCTATCCATGGGGGTTTGGTTCCTGTGGATACCAAAATTTGTAGATTCTCAAATTCCATTGTGTACAATGGTGTAGTAAAATGACATCCTTTCTATAAAATGGCAGTATCATATGTGCTTTTGGGGTTTTTTTAAAAAATATTTTCAAGCCATGGTTGGTTGAATTTATGGATACAGAATCTGTGGATATGGAGAGCCAACTGTATAGGCATACTGTTTACATCCTTCCCTATTACACACAATTTTTGATGCACCTTTCCCTACCATGCATGTTTCTTTGCAGCTTTTCCTTTTTTGTACAATTTCTAAGGCATGAAATCCATTGTAATATACAAAAGAATATGCAGTTCAAAGCAAAACTGAGTTCCAATCTACCTGCTAGCCTGAGACATGCAGATTAGATCACCTCATTTTAAGGCCTCTCTGCACCACACTGTTATAGTGCTGTTCCACTTTCAACATCCTATGGAAGTCTGGAGTTTGTAGTTTACTGAGGCCAAAGAGCTCTCTGGCTGAGAATTCTAAATGCCGCTCCCTAAACTGCAAACCCCAAAATCCCATAGGATGTTGAAAGTGGAATAATAGCACTATAACACTGTAATGTGGAAAGGCCCTTAAGATATTGATGAGACAAAATTCCCTTCCACTTCTGTACGAAATAATGTTCTGGCAAGAACACCAAGGGGTAGAAACCTGATGCTTAAAAAAAAAAAGATTTTTTGCCTCTTCCTTAGTGTGCTGCCAGTGTTATGCTTTATGAAACTGCCCAACCACCAGAATTGAACTTGGGAAGTTATTTTATGGACTATAATTCCCAGAAATCCCAGCTACTCTGCTCATTTGCTCTATTGGGTAGGGGATTCTGGGAAATGTAGTGCAAAACAGCTGTGACAGGGAAGCCTTATCATACAACACAATTACAGCAGTGTATTCTACTTTAACTGCCATGGGTTCCTCCTATGGAATCTTGAGATTTGTAGTTTGTGAAGGACTGTCCAGCTTTTTGCTCCCTTCAGTGAAAATCCCAGGATTCCATAGGATGCTGTCATGGCACTTAAAGAGGAATCATAGCACTATAGGCTCCAGTTATCTCCCTTTGGAATTCTTTTCCCCAAAGGTGATATAGCATTCTTTCAGATATCTTTAAACAACAACAACAACAAAAATCCATCTTTGAACTCTTTGGAAACCGGTGTCTTCAGGGACAGCCTTTTTGCTGATTCCCGCTTAAGGATGGAGATCTGGGTAGAGATGTGCTCATAAACATGTTCACATTTGACGGGGAAGTAAGAGCCACTGAGTAGCAAACTGCAGTGTGTTTGTTTGCTTCCACACCACAGTGTGGGCAAGGGGATTGTTGAACAAATTTCATTTATCGCTTTGCAAGCATCTGGGCTTGAGGAGTGTTTGCTCTGTGGTTGATCATTATCCAGAAACGTCCAGGAATCTCACAGTGTACATAGGATTTCACATCTTCCAGCAAACTGTTCCTGCAAATCTTTATTTATGACACATCCTGCAGCCTCACTCTCTGCACTTAGCTGCCTCTATCTTCAGCTCTGCTGAGGGTTGAGAAGCTCTCTAGTTCCTTTTGATTAGCACACCTTACACCAAGTGCTCTGTACTGAATAACTAAAATGGCAGCAGTGTGCATCTGACAGCTATTTGAGAAGGTGGACCTGCTCTTTCCACAAAAGGAATAATTTCCCCCATTTCTTGGTCAGACAAAAATGTTCTGTGTACGGCAAATGTTATACTGTGCAAAAATTTCTGTGGAGCCAGACACATTTATACTGTTCAACGAAGCAGAATTCAGTTTATCATAGAAATGGAACGTCCTTAAAAGATTGCTTAAAAGAATGTTGCGCCATCACACTAAAAAAAGAGGATTTTTTGTTTTGAAAAAAATGTTGATAATGATATAGATCCTATGCATTCATACCTTTCCACTGTTCTGATTTGGCAGGGACAGTCCTGATTAATCTTCTGTCACTTCACTTTGAAAAGGTTCTCTTCTTACCATGCCTTGCACCCCATCACAGGGCATAGCACAATTGGCAAGAAATACCATTTAATTGGCATGAAATATTATATAAAAATGGTAAACTTATGGCTCGAAAACATGCAGCCAGCAGGACTCTGGCTCTATGCCTAAGCTAAGTCAGCATAGCCTCAGTATGGCTAAGTCATAAGGTCAAGAAAAGTTAAGTTGGAAAGCCCAAAGACATGACATCTGAATACAATAGTCAACTAAACTACCTAGGTGCAAGAACCCTTGTTGTGTGCATTTCCTAGAGAAACCTTCCCCATTTACCTTACCCAACAAAGAAATTAAGAGGCTGTCAGGAATTCCATCAATGCTTTGTCACCCAAAGTAAGACAATCAGTCCATTATGGACCCCTTTTGTTTACTCTGTGAGAGAGCAATTGACATTTGCCTCTTCAGAGGGGGGAAAAGGATATTTAATTTCCAGCTCCATCCCAGCTAATTTTGCAACACAGCAACATGCTAGCACTTTGGATATCACTCTGCATGCCAAACTCTCATTGCTCCATGCTGCTCTCAGACTATTGTGTTTGAGCTGTCTCTCCTTGATCCTCTACTTCAGGACCACTAAATAGCACCTTATGCACCTGAAATTTCTTACTATCCAATCTATAGTTAGTACTGGTATACACAAGTGAAAAGGTCTCATAGTAACTGCCTCTAGCAGGCCTCCTTTTGAGCTATAATTCCCCACCTTTTTAAGGAGCTGCTGGCACTGCTGGTGGACCTCAAGGTCCCCCACCGTTTGAAGTAACACTCCATTGTCTTCAGCTTACTTTGATTGCTGCAAAACATGTTCAAAGTCCAAAAGTAGTTTGCACTCATTGATCCAGCAGGAGGACAGGAGAGGAAGAGTTGGGATCATGCCATTCCCAGCAGGCTCAGGCTAAAGCAAGCTGCTGCAGCCTTGCCTAGCTTGTGTGTTCTTCTCATTAATAATTTTTGCCATCTTGACCATACCCTGATGTTGTTTGGTCACATGTGTCATGGTTTTCATCTGTGAAATGTCAGAAAATATTTTCATGTCTACTCACAAAGAGAATGCCATTAAATTCACTTATCCTGGGAATATGTGTATTGGATTATAACCTAACAGCATATTCTGAACTTCCACTAAAGGCTGGCTGAACAAGAATAAAATTCCTTTCTCCCCTTCTCCCCAGTCTGTCATCCATTGGAAAAACAAAGCATTCCTTTGCAAAAAAAAAAAGTCAAAGTAGATTTTTTTAAGGAATACTGAGAATTGTAGGTGAGACTGATATAGTAGTTAGAGTGCTGGACTGGTAACATGGGAGAGTAAAATTCAATTCATCACTTAGCTCTAAAATTTATTGAGTGGCCTGGGCTGGGTACTCTGTTTTACATCACAGGAATATCTTCAGGAGAAATTGGAGAGCAGAAGAACCACAAATGGCAACTTGCACTCATTGATGGAAAGATGTGATAAAAATGTAACCAATTTCAATAAACAGATACTTCTAATTGAATAAATACTTCAGTTGTAAAAGTTCTGAGGGACTATTTCAGAAAATGCAGCAAGTTTGCACAAGAAAATGTTTGTTGGTTTTTTAATTAAAATATAATCCATGCTTTGGTGTTAAGCTTTGCCAGGGCACCTTGCACACAGAAATCTTGTTCCAAATAAACTAAAACCAACAAGAGAGCAGCAGCATTAAGATGACCTCACTGGACATTTTTAAAGCCTGAGAAATAAAAGCGTTCTAGGTGCCAAAATGATACCAGACTAGATACTAGACAACATCTTCCTGGGATGGCTATTCACAAAAAGACATCAGGAACAAGATGGCCTTGTCACCCATTTAACTCCAGACAATGTGAGCATGAATGTCACCCATTTTACTTCAGACCCTGTGGGCAGCAGGTACAATGAAGAGGGAGGAACTGTCACCTTCCACATACTACTGTATCACACCTCCTGTCATCCCTGAACCATGAATTATAGGAATTAAAGTCCAACAACACCTGTAGGAAAACTTTTTCCTACCCAGGCTGAGTGGGTGGGCTCAGCTGCCCACTCAGCATAGGTGCAGATGCCCAGCTCCCTAGTGGTGTTGGGTCTCGAACTTAGACTCCAAAATGGGCCAAGAACCAAGGGAGCTATTATCCCAAAATGTGGGTGACTCAGGGGTCCACCCGTGATGCCACTACCTCTGTGCAAAGGTGGGGAATTATAAGCATAATATTAGGAGGCTTGTGAGAGGGAAATAACCTAACAAGATCTTTGACATCAATGTTGATGGGGTCTGTGCAGAGAAGAACAGCCAGAGATCCAAAAGTAAGCTAAATTATGTTTTATTAGGGGAACTGATCACACACACAAGATCTCAAGCAGTCGCACACTCACACAAGGCTAACCAAAGGAAAAGGGAGGAAATGTTTTAGATAGCAAGATTCAGGGTGTAGTGGGTATTATTTACTGGTCTTGAACAGCAGTGAAGAGACAGCAATGTGGCTTAGATTTATGTCTAAGGACAGTACACAAAGCAGAAATCAGAGCAGCAGAGTAACAATCAGTAATGGGTGTACCTCGAGCTAGCTAGCCAAAGCTGCTTTTTTTAAAAAATACACAATTTCTTCCTGGAGGGCTATTGTGTGAATGGCTCTCCTACCAAGTAAATAATGAAGTTTGCAGAGTGGACAATGAAGTCCAGAATGGGCTAATGGTCTTACTAGTAGGTGAGAAAGGGCTATTGGCTATCTGATAGCTTGGTGCTTGTCAGACAGGTTTGAGAATAATAGGGGAGTTTGCAGGTCAAAGGAAAAGGAGGTAATTCGGTGGGAATCTCCTACTTGCTATTGTTCCAAAAGGCAGAGTTGTTAAAGTTAGCTCAAGCCTATTGCCTCTGGAGTTACCTGGTGATTGCTTGATTGTGACCTGGCTATGCCTGATGGGGATGGGGGTTCTGACCTAGTTTACAGTGCACATGTTAGGTCAGCATGGCCATTCAGTCACATCAAGGTACATTTTATATTAAAGCCAATTCATATATTTTGTCAATTAAATCATATATTACCAATTAAACCATATGAAGGTGTGGAGGTGTACGGTCTGGTAATAGAGTCGCAGAAGCCCTGGTGAGAAGTATTTGCATTGTTTAATCCCAGTCAGCAGCCTCATGGTTGTGTTCAGAACTCAACACCATTTCTGAACCGTCTTCAGAAGTCACCTCCATGCATATTGTATTACAATAGTCATAAAATGGATGTTAACAAATACTAGTCTTAATGAAGGAAAATCATGACAATTTGACTAATCCTAGGCACTCTTTGTGTGCATGTGTGTTTAAGACTACTGTGTTGATGTGCAAACAGTAAATAAACAACAAACAAACTGGTTGAGTAGAAATGAAATGCTGCTAGCTATGTCTCTCTTGAATCTCTTAAAAATCAATGTTACCCCAGCAGCCAAACTGAAGAAGAGAGAAGGAAACAAAGCAATGTTTCCTTGAAGAGTGGGTTACAGAACTAGTATGTTTTGATTAAGTTCTGTTGTCTTTTTCCCATGCAGAAAAGTGCATTTTCTTTCCAGAACAGACAGTCCTCTCTCAGTGTGTCTACTTTTCTCTCTGAAACTTGGGGTCAGCCTTCTGAAACCACAGGTTCCAAGCCTCTAGTCCTTTAACCTTGGTCCAAAGAAGCAGCCTCATCATTATACAGCACAGTCACGTCTAGGTCAGACATTTCGTGAGCCCTGTTTTACATTGCCATTTTCAAGAAGATTTAGACATAACAAACAATTTTATGGATTGGCTGTAAAAAGGTACCTAAAACCTTTAGAAGTGACATGAGTATTAAAATCCATCTGAAACGTAAACATACAAGGATAGTGTCACAAAATGAAATTACTTTACCTTTATTGTTCTTTATTGTCTATGTATTGACCATGAAACAGAACTGCTCTCTGCAGCCTGTTCAATTTGCTCCTGGAAACTTCCCTAAATCAAATTTAAAATGTTTGAGGATTTCTCTGGAGGACAAATAAAAATAAATAGCATAGCAAAACTGCTTGGAAGTGTCCAGTCAACAGTCATCAGATCTGACAGATAGAACAAGACATTTAGAAAACAATGAATCTGTCCTCTCTTGTTCACTTCTGTGGTGTACTAGAGCTATTTACTGACATCGATGTGTATGTATATGTGTATATTAGCAGAAGTACCCATCTTAACAAAGGAGGAGGAACTTCTTAGTTCCCCAGCCCAGTGTTCTTTCTTCTCTCTGCTTTCTTCTGCTGGCCTTTCTCTTTCTCCAACCTCTTTTAAGTTTTTCCTTGGTTTATTCTCCCCATTTCTGCCACTTAACCAAGTTTCAGCATATTCTAACTCTCTCTTTGAAGAGTTTTGAGGCCTGCTTACAGGCCCCTGGAAGTTTACCTTTGTTTAGCTTTATCTCTAGGGAAGGTTAGTAGCATCTGCCACCTACTGACTGAAGATGATACTGCATGGTACAGGGATAAAACCAAACATCTTTTTTTAAAAAATACCTTTAATGCATACCACTAGGATCCACTTAGTGACCATGTACGGCATACGCTAGAAACAGTCACATATGTTCCCATTGGCCAGTATCCTGTGTGTAACTCTCCCTAGAATAGACCCATTCAATCATTTGTTGAATGGTAAATAGGTAAATCTTATTGATTTACTTGATCTACTCTACTTAGGACTAGGAATTACATTTAGGCCATTTTCTATTCAATATATGTGTCTGTGCGTGGGTGGATAGACTTTCCCTTGTTTTGTAAGTGAACAACTGAGAGAATAGAACAAAGGGAGAAACAGTGTGAATGCAGGCCTCCAGTCTTTGCATGATAAGCTGTTTGTCACAGTTGCCAACTTAACCCCAATGGAGATCAATCTACCAATAGACTAAACCAAGGATGGGCAACTTTAGTGGCTAGCCAGGAGAACTTGCAGGATCTCACACATGCTGTCTCACACACACTCTCAAAAAAAAAAAAAAATGTGCACCAAAATGCCCCCCAGACACCTCTGGGGGGATGTGGGGACATTTATACCGTATTTTGGCCTCCCCTTGGGTCATTTCAATCCAGGAGAGGCCTTTTTTTTTTCCAACAGGAAGTTCCTTTTCATATCCTTTTTTTTTTTAATGACTTTTCTGGGCCTAATGTCCGCTAGAGAAAGGGGTGAAGTTCTGCAGCACTTGTAGGACAGGTTTATGTGCCATCATATGCTAAAGAGGGCACGGGTTGAAATTGTGAATTGTCTTCAGGCTCACTTTTGTAATGCTGAAGTATCACACCAGGGGGCAAACAAAACGAAGGAAAAAATATTTCGAACCCAGGGAGCTATGGTGGCACAAAAATGGCTCTGAGGCCACTTCTGATCCACAGGCCTAACTTCATCCTCCCTGACCTAAACTAGTTACCACCTGTTCACTTTTTCCATTAGCCTCACCAGTGCTGGCAGTGAAAGATGCCAAGGACAGCAGTAATTATTCAGTCCAGTAAGTGGAAGTATGTGTCCAGTCCAGTCAGTGAAGCAGTAATTATTCAGTCCAGGGGACTTTAGGAGAGAGAGTCTGTCCATTTTAATGGGAGAATTAGAATGTGAGGGACAGCATATGTAGAAAGATATGAGGAGGAGTTCTGCAATTGGAAAATTTTTCTAAATCATCAGGTCATTCCTCATATTGCACAAATTCAAGGCCTGACCTCTAGGTCTATCTTTGGCATGCTTTAAAAAGGAAGCACTGAACTAATTAGGTTTGCTGCACTGATTTACAGCTGGTTATAATTTAGTCCAGACAAGGCCATCTCTGTTTTGGAGATTCACTATCTCTGCTCAGCATTGTGCTCTTTTGTTTCCTGACCTTCACATTGTTTCTTGAACTGTTCTCTTCAGTGACTCCTTTCTTGACTTTGGCCTCATCTTGGATTATTTTTCATACTGGACTCTGAATTGGATTGACCACAGTTCTGCTCTTATGGATCCTTTGTGTCTGGTCCTATTCTGGCTTGGTTTCTCCATCAACATTGTTATACATGTCCTGTCTTTTTCCAAAACTCAAGGCAGCTTATGAATTAAAATGAGTACATGTCTCTAAAAACATACCCAAAGTCCATGTTAAAACAGAATTGAACTATTAGCTATTATTATTAATTGTATTATTTGTCATTTTTCTTTTCATTTCAAATACTTGTATGTCACTTTTGAACACTAAAAATCTCCTTGAAATCTACTCAAACCAGTGGCTACACTGGCTGAAAAATTTGGAGAGATGTAGTCCCAAAAAACTAATTTTACAGTGCTCTGATTGAGGTCCTTTCAGCATGGACGTGGTGTCTCAGCATAGGGGTGCAACAGAAGTAGGACCATGGCAATGTTTCCACAAGATGTTATCACAGTCCTGTTACCCTGTTTACTGGGGGTCCCGGGAGGGACTCCAAAATGTGCTCTACTGAAGGTGGTGAAAATTAGCTCAGAGCACTGCTTTAGCATTATGAGAGGCAGGGTAACTTAGCAGGATCTTGTAATCCAGTGTTTATGGGGTCAGGCCAAGTCAAGGAGCAGATCAGTTTGAAAATAATGAATGATCTTTATTAAATACAGGCACGCAATGTAAGCAACACACGCACACAGATAACTAAGGAAAATAAAAGTGTGAGTAAGATAGCGGGATTTTCAGACGGATAGTTGGTTCAGGTGATACGACGCCTGTTCCTGAAGCCTGGAAGAAAATAGAGAGCGATGCTGGGGTTCGGTGTATCTCAGCATGTGGAGCTGAGGGGAAGCTCGCCAAGCAATGCGGTAGCAAGGCGGTTGGAACTCGGGAGCGATCCGAGGAAGGTCTCAGAATGAGGGGGTTTTATAGGGAGAAGTGTGACTGCAGGCTATGCCTTACTCGGGGACAACAAGGAGTTTTGGGTGCGAGACAATAACTCCAAAAGGTCACAATTTAGCATGATTGAGTTAAGTCCAAATTGACAAGGAGGTAGACTGTATGCAAATGCTCAGTGCTTGGCATTTAAGCTTCTAGCTTGCCAAGTTACCTGCTCGGGGCAGGGAGTCCTTTGTAAACAGCATGCATACATAATGAGGGTGTTTGCCGAGAGGTCTCCTAAAGCGGTGATCTGGCTATTTCTGGCCTGCCTGTATTGTCTTGGGATATTGCAGCGTTTGATGGCCGAGCCTAGTTCTGTGCTTGCCTGGGGGCCTCACAAACACATGGAGAAGGTTGGTATGGTAAGGCCAAATTATGATATCAAAGAGTTATCTAGTGCTATCGCCAGGTACGCCTAAGCTGCAGTAACAGTCCCATCCTTCTCCTGTCGCCAGCAAGCATAATAATGAGGTAAATCATGGATGGATTTTCTCTGTCAGTGACCCCCAATCGCATGATGCTCCCATACTTACTGCCCTGCAGAAGGCCCAGAACTGCAATGGAGGTGCTTCCTGCCCCAACACAGCGTGGGAAAGAGCCTGGCTGTGCTGTGAAAGGAATAGGCATGTCCCTCAAGCTTCCTTCCTCGGGGAGCTGGTGCAGTGCAGAGGGAAGCATTGATGTTGCACCTCCTTCCTGGCAAAGGTGCTGCCGGAATTATGACTGCAAGGCAACGGGGTTAGGGTAAGGTGCAGAAAGGGCTTGAAACTAGTAAACTGCAAACCTCAGGATTCCATAGGATGTGGAAAGTGGAATAATCGTGCTATAAAAGTGTAGTGCGGAAATGGCCCTGGTCTTCAGAGTCGTAGTCCATCCAATGCTCAAACCACAACACCATACTGGTTCTGTGTAGGCCAGCCCATTTTCCAGGATGACTTTACTGTTTAGTAAATTACCCAAGCTTCAGATGTTCTGTTTCTTTGTCAGAAAGTTCTGGAAGAAATAGAGCGGCTTGTCTGCAACAATTATTTGTCTGCATATAAATTAGAAGCAATCAATTGCACTAAACAGCATCAAGTTCATTTGAAAGGAAATGAATTAAATTGTTGAGATTTTCAAAGAAACAGATTTACACTTCGTCCCCGTGCAATTTTCTTCCAAACAAAAGGCTTTTGCTTCTGTCTGATAGTTTGGTTCCTCTTGTTACAACAGCAACAGCTAACACCTTTTGTTACATATTTTAAGTAGATATGTTGTGAGGTTGAAATATGTTGTGAAATGGAAAGTACAGGGTTTTTCTTTTTTAATAAAAATATCTATAAATTCCTCATACTACCCATTATATTACAAGTTCTACTGAACCTGGTGAGATATCTGTTATTGTTTCAGCTGTTTTGTCCAGCTGCTTCATTTCCTTGTGCATTTACTGCCATCAAGTGGTTCTGTTTGATAATACATTTAACGTTGACACAAGCTATGTAGGCCTTTACACACACTCTGACTTCTTTATGATATACAATATTCATTTTCTTTCTCATCAGATTCTGGTTGGGGTGAGGGAGAGGTGGAGTGAGTTGCTTGGCTAGAAAAAAAGATAAGTGTTTTCCTTGTCATTGTTCATCATAGTTCTGGAGCAAACCAAACAAAGCCACAAAATTTGAAAAGGCAAACTGAACTCAATGAAATCCCTACATTGGTGTAAGACAGTGGTCACTGTTGTCAATATTTATCCTCCCATTTTACTGCTTGTTTTAAGGGTTACACAAGGCTCACTGAGACCTGACTGCTCCAGGACCACAGGCCACCTACATAAGGTGAAGAGAAATAAAAGAGGCAATATGATAGCATGTTTAAAAATTTGAAAAGGATGTCATATGGAAGATGAAGCAAGACTGTTTTCTATAGCTTCAGAGACTAGAGGTCTTTCCACACTACCCTGTTAGAGTGCTATTATTCCACTTTCAACATCCTATGGAATCCTGGGGTCTGTGGTTTAGAGAGGGACATTTAGAATACTCAGCCAGAGAGCTCTTTGGCCTCAGTAAACTACAAACCCCTGAATTCTGTAGGATGCTGAAAGTGGAATAACAGCACTGTAACAGTGTAGAGTGGAATGGCCCTAGGACATGGAACGATGGCTTCAAATTTCAGGAAAATAAATTCCAGCTGAACAGTAGGAAGAACTTCCTGATGGTAAGAGAAATTCAACAGTGGAATACACTGCCTTGGAGTATGGCGGAGTCTCCTTCTTCAGAGGTGTTTAAACAGAAGCTGGATGCCATCTGTCAGCAATGCTTTGATGGTTGTATTCCTGCATGACAGGGGGATTGGACTAGTGGCCCTTGTGGTCTCTCCCAGCAATACGATTCTGCAGCCATTTCTACACTAGCCTGTTATAGCACTATGATTCCACTTTCAACATCCTATGGAATCCTGGGGTTTGCAGTTTTGGGAGGGGCCGGTGAAGGAGGCGTGATAACAGCACCTCCCATTATCTTGGCCAACAGTGTAGAGATGTGAGTTCAATTCAGGCACTATAGGGTTAATGTACCTTTTTGGGGGTTCTGTCAATTATATATGAGTGTTACAACCACAATTACAATTTAAAACCATTTTTAACAACAACAATACAATAAATTATATACTAACTTAGATAAATATACTATGTCCCCAAAATTCCATGCATCTCATGAGGTGTCAGGGCAAGGCTTGACTGTAGGGCTTTGTCAGGAATCTCTCCCTGCCAGGCCCCAGCCAACAAGGGAGGAGAGAGGTCAGGAACACTAGGGGAGTCCAAATATACCAAACAGCAGGAAAATACAAGCCGAGCCAGATCAAGGTCCAGTCCAAAGGTTCAGGAGGCAGAGATCTATCCGGAGGGTTTCAGGGAGCAGGAGACACAAAGGTTGTGAGGGCTTACTAACAATTTGCTGCAAGCAAGGAGCAACCATGCCAGCAGACTTAAATAGCCCCGGTGAGCAGGTGCTGCTTGTTATGATTTCCTCAGCCTAGTCCAAGCAGCCTTCGTCTCAGCAGCCCATTTCAGCCTTCTGCATGATTGAAGTCTGATGGGCACAGCTGGCTGCAACTCCTCTGTATCACTGCTGGTTCCCTCTCCGTCATGAGCTGGTTGGGGCAACTCAGTCTCTGTTTGACCTTTCAGTGCAAGGGATGTTTGCAGGTTGACTTGCTTACTCACTGGCTCGGCCCCCTGCACAATCAGTTGCTCCTAAATCACAGCATCATTATCTATCACAGGCTTTTCTACATTTGCTGCTCGGCAGCTTCATAACCTTCCATGCAGACCTTAGAGTGCTTCACGAGAGATACAAAACAGGTGCAAAAGCATATAGAAATTCCACTATGAGGAATTCATCCTTTTGTCCTTTCCAAACATACATAACTGAGAATCCTATCACCTTATTCAAGGTGGAAAGTGTAGCTCTTCTCCCCTTCCGCTCTTCTCTTTTGCTGACCTCAGCTAGTAAGGACAAGCCCTTCCTTAGAGGTTCCCCACCCACTGAGCCAAACCAGCAATTCACAGGAGTTGCGTTAAAGTGTGAGAGCTATTGTGGTGTAGTGGTTTGAGCCCTGTAGGAGTTGAGGTAGCATCACAAGGAAATTTCAAAGAACTGCAAGAGACAAACAAATAACCAACCAATGGGGTAACAAGCTTTTGGGGATTTGTGAAAGCTTTGGAGACAGAGGTTGTAAAAAAAGAGTGCTGTGAGGCACAAGAAGCTCTTTTGGGAATGATGAAGGGGTGAACAGAGTATCACCTACCTCATCCTTCAGGAAGCAGAGTCACAGACTGGACCTCCAGACTCTCTGCTTCCCCAATCAGCATCTGAAGATCTCAGTTGCCAATGGCACCCTGAGTAGAACAGCGAAATATATAGCTTAGTTGCACTAGGGCCCAAAACGGTTTGGTAGCTTTATCACTTTCTAATTCGGGTGTGAAGGAAGGTGTTTTCATGGATAACATACCTTTTTCTAATAAACTTTTCCTACAGGACTCATCTGTCCTCACATTTCTCTGTGCCTGCCAACTCAGTGTTGTGCACTTGTGAAGCTTTTATCTCCCAAGTGTGATAATGGGGCTTCCCATTATCTAGGTTTATCAAAGGGAGATACTTCCCTCTTCAGGTAAACCAAGGGTTAATGAGATGTTGGGATTACATCAAGGGTCACAGGGTGAGAGTTGACCAACCAAAAGGAAAAGGTCAGCATCACAGGTCACAAGGTGAGAATTGACCAACCAAAAGGAAAAGAGGTGGGCATCTTGGAGATCCTTCCAAGGAGGAAAATATAAAACTTCTGAGAGGCCATGTGGCCAGAGAGAGAGAGAGAGACAGAGAGAGGAGAGCTGGGCTAGTCGAGCTGGCAGGCATGCCGTGTCTCCTGGAACCCCCCTCTCTTCTCCTTCAAACCATCTACACCTGTAACCTAATTGTGAGTAACTAGAAATAAGTAGTTAGTAGCATTAGGGCTGTTGTTATTTTGGGAATTGGCTGATCTTAAGAATGTATCTGTGCTGTTATATCTGTTTTGTAAATTCTTGTAACTAAGTGTACCTGGGAGAGGGGAGTCTCCCAAGTGTATATTGTTTATTTGCATGCTTTGATTAAACACTTCTATAAACCTCCGTTTCTCTCCATTTCCACGCCAGGGTTGGCACATGCTACATAGGATCTCTCTCACTCAGGGGGAGGGGGAGGGGGAAGATCCTTACGCTTAGAGATTGGGCAGGGTCCCTCCTGTTCTGTCCAAATATTCATAATTCAGGCGGGTGGTGGCAGCATACCTGATAGAGTTGGGGAGATTGCCAGTCGTTCCAAGAGTGGGAGTCAGCTTTGGGAGGCTGGCAAGAACCCCAGTAAAATGCTGGGAGGGAATTTCCAGTCTTGCATGGTGGTAGCCAACTTAAGAGACTGGAAAGAAACCTACAGTGTCACACCAAGGGAGCAAATAAGGGTTCTGAGGAAAGCTGGACATTGACAGATGTCAGAGTGTCAAAATGTTAATTTCTTGGACTACATACTCCAGAATCCTTCAGGCAATGTGTCCAAGGGGCTTGCTGGAGGATTTCCAAATATGTTGTTATTCTTTCAATGATGGAGGTGTAGGCAACATGAGTATATCTAGCCATTAACATAGACAGTTAGATTTTGTTCTTACATCTGTTGCCTCTTCCCCACCTCTCCACTCCATGATTTAAGAATCACTTTAAATGTTTTATGATGCAAACAGAAATAAGCTTAGAAGTGCTCCTTGACACATCATTGTATAGATAGTCAACAGGTAGAAACAGTGACTCAGAATACATTGTCATGTACTGAAGTAGTCTTGTGTTGAAGCAGTGGAAGCATGGCTGTCTACACCTGCCTGAAGCAACGGCAGGGGGAAAGAGGGTTAGAGGTGCAGCTGTGCTGTAGAAGACTAATGCATGGCACACAGGGAGAGTTGCAGGAAAGAGACGAGAAGGAGGGTAGGAGATGCAACAGGTGAGTGCATGATACAGGCATGGGGTGTGTGGCAACACAACATGAAAGGGAAAGAGGGAAAACAGGGTGAAAAGTGCAAGTGGTGGAGTGCAAGAAGCAAGGGAAGGAGGCATCACAAAGGTGTGAAGTGAAACAAGAGAGAGGAAAGGAGCAAAGGAAAGTAAGAGGAGAAATGGGAATGTGCAAGGACCAAGAGAAGTAGGCATAAGGTGATGGAAAGTGCAAGAGGGGGAGGAGTGGTGTCACAAGGTGAGACAGGAAGGGAAGGGAAGGGAAGGGAAGGGAAGGGAAGGGAAGGGAAGGGAAGGGAAGGGAACACATGGAAGCAGAGTTCCAAAAACTAGAGAGGGAAATTCAGCAAATGTGCAAGGTGAGGCACAAAAGGAAGAGATGTATAGCTGCAAAGTAAGGGAAGATGCCCTGAGACAAGAGGGGAAGGAGGGAAGTGAGGGTGAGAGGTGTAGAAGAAAGATGAAAGGAGCAAGAAAAATAGATACAAAGTAAAACAAAGTGCAAAGGAAGGAGATGTGGTTTGTAAGTTTCTCCTTGCTCTCCTGCACATTTCCTCCTGTGAATCCGATGACAGCCTCTCTCAGGGGTGTCCTTTGATATTTTCTGGATCTTTATCTTTTTGACCTCAGTTAAGAAGAAAAAGGCAGGAAAAAAATCTATAATGATTTTATGAGAATAGCATTAAAAGTGCATATGAATGACACCATGCTCTTGATGATGAT
This sequence comes from Iguana delicatissima, assembly GCA_948472985.1. Classification (NCBI taxonomy): domain Eukaryota; kingdom Metazoa; phylum Chordata; class Lepidosauria; order Squamata; family Iguanidae; genus Iguana; species Iguana delicatissima. Next base: position 620,149 of record CAOKZL010000420.1, read on the forward strand.
AATGGTGGTGATGATGATTGCCGCCACTGCAACCACCACATTAACAATAAAAATGCCACTGTACATTTCCTTCCTTCCTGCTTATCCCCACAACAACCCTTCTGAGAAGTAGCGATGGGCCAAGGAAACATTGAAAATTCCATGACCAAACAGGGATTTGAAGGTGAGTCTCTCTGTTTCAAACACTCTAAACATTACTCTATACCAGTTCTCTCAGTTGTTGTTTTTTAAAAAAAATGCTAACAAAGCGAAGCATAAGGGTAGGCAGAAAATGCAATTAAGTGTGTTGAATTTGCATAATCAGAATTCAAATTAATATACATAGTTATAATAATTTGCATAATACACAAATTAGACCCTGAGTTTGAGGATGATGGCAATGCTACTGCGACAAAATCATAGATCTGGGAGTCTACTTGAAGACAATCTATTTAAATGTCTTCCCTAGAAGCACTCTAATCCTCAGCCATTTTGCACCTAACTTTAGAAACAGATTAAGAGTACATCAAACAATGCCTCCACCAAGATATGGCCAGGTAGTTTAAAACATACTTGTAAATTCTAGATTATTGTCAGTAAGAAGTCACAACCGGATGAGTCCGATGGAAGAGACCCTCCTGAAAAAGCTCACAGGCCTTTAGATCTGTGACTTCAAAATTATTGCCGCCAGTCACAACCCACAAAAATAACCAGGCACTACAGAAGGTGCAAAGCTGTCAGGAAAGAATGCCAAAGACGCTGTAAGTTTTTTTGAACCATTTATATGGAGCCTAGGAGAAAACCAGCATGGTGTAGAGGTCTGAGTATTCAACTAGGACTCTGGGAAATCAGGTTTCAAATCCACAGTCAACCGTGGAAACCCACTGGGTAAGTCACACTCTCTCAGCCTTAGAAGAAGGTAGTAGCAAACCTCATCTGAAGAAATCTTTCTCTTATTTGTTTGTTTGTTTGTTTGATGTTCTGCTTTTCTCCCATGAGGGACTCAAAGCAGCTATTTTGCCAAGAAAACCCAGTGATAGGGTCACCATATATTAGAATAGACCTGCAGGCCCATAACAATGACAAACAGAGGCCTAGAGAACAAAATACTAGCAAAGTATGATCCTTCACATGTTATAATTTTTATCCCTTTGTGTTCGATCAGTAGGACGCCAAACAGCTATGAGTGTCCATAAAAGTACCTCAGGAACCATTTATTTACTTGTTCCATTTATAAGAGCTATTTTCAAGCAATGCTTGTTCATTGTAAAAGTTCTTCCTTCCAACTGATGTTAAGATTCCTTATCCAAAGAAGAGCTACTGAACTAATATTTCACATTAATAGAGAGGCAATTAACTGGCTCCCAGTGTGAGCCAGCAAATCATGCCTGGAGTTCTCTGCGAAGTTCACTTCTATATTTATACATTACTAGGGAACGAGTCACCGGAACAAATGCTTGCAACCTCCCAGCCTTGCTCCAATAAATGGAAGAGGGAGCTCATTCAGTTTTCCAGGCGCTGATCTCCCTCAATGAGACATCGGAGAGAATAACTGCCACCCAGAAGTGAGTGAAGAATGAAATGGCTGGCATATAATAAAGTGATCCAATCTGGTTTGAGATTTCAGAAAAGGCACAAGTAGCTCATCCTTCCTTCCTGAGTTCGAATCAGTGTTAACTTGTTTGGCAGGAGAGATTATAAAACAAAAACCTAGTCAACCTATTGTTCTTGGCAACTTTAATAATTCCTTTTGTTATTTTTAGTTAAGACAAGCTCATTATTCCAGGAGAAGAGCTGAGCTTCTAAGCTCAAACCTTTGATGAGCTTTCATCCATGTGCACTGAAGTATGACCTGCAGTATGTGTGCGGAGAGCTATTCACAGAATCACTAAATCAAGCTAGGGAGACTCATCCAGACCTTTTCCTTAAGGAACTGCATTTTTCTTGGTTTTCTTTCTCCAGAAAAGAAAAATATTTCAATTTTAAATCCCTTCACACAGGGAGAGGATCTAAGGCTTATTAAAATTCACTCTGTATGTGTTCTACATGAAAAAGAACATTTTCCTCTGATGCCAAAGCAGAAAAAAAGCAGTGCGTGTATGTGTGTGGGGGAGTGCAATTTACCAGAGCCCAGAGATCCATGCCCTGCAAACATATGGGGGAAATTTAGGCTCAGTTGCAAATTATGTTACAGGATGCTGCAAGGAAACAAAAGTCATGTGTGTCAGGGAAGGGCTATTTCTCCCCCCCCCCCCCCGCCCCTGTTTTTTGCCACACCAAGTAGAGCAGAAAAGAGTTTAGTTGTGGGCAGAGTGTTGTATTAAGACTTGAGAAATCCAGGTTCAAGTCCCCATTGGGCTATAAAATTCAGTAAGTGACTATAAGTGCAGTTACATTCAATGCAGAAATATTAATTCCTGTGCCATTTTCTGTGCACGAAATGCTTTCTGTGCAAATCAACCATGCCTGAGTTTTATGAAGAATAAATCCCCATTTTCTGTGCAGGAAGTAATACTTCTGCATTGAAATATTATTTTCCACAGAGAAAATGCTGTTTCTTCTGGAGAAAATGTTGCTTTTTGCACCAAAAAAAAAAAAAATGCAAATTTTGCACACAATAAATCCTGAACTCCAAAGATTCTCATCAGTTCAGGATTATTCTTGTCAAGGTCTCCCACCACTCAAAGAACACAATTTTAGATCATTTTTAAAAATATTTTGAAATCTTTCCTTCCTTAGCTAGGAGGAATAAATTATGCTGAGCCCTAGAGAAAATGTGACTCAAGATTCACAAGACCAAACGTCTAAGACAGGGCTTTCCAAACGGTGTGCCGCAACATATTTGTGTGTCACCTGACATGTGTAGGTGTGTCACCTACAATTTTGGAAATATATGTAATTATTTATAAATCATATATTTTAAAAAATATATGAAAGGTTTTCATGAGATATGTTCTGTCCCCATACATTTTGTTACTACAATGTGTCTGTATCTCTCATAAAGGGTTAGTTCAACCTCCGGTTTGCTAGTAAAACTGAATTACTGTGTCACAAAATGATGCATGTCTAAAAAGTGTGTCACCAACATGAAAAGTTTGGAAAGCTCTGGTCTAAGAGTTCCCTTTCTCTCTCTCTCTCTCTCTCTCTCCCCTCTCTCACACACACACACACACACACACACACACACACACTATGGTAGTGTCGGGCTCTAAGTGCAAATGAAACATCCAGAAACATAAAGAAATTTAGCAAAGGTAAAGGACACCTGCTTATCCGCCAGAGAAAACAGGCAAGGGCTTTCATTCTGCATTTTGGTGCAGACAGTACATTTACTATGGAAACAGTGAACACAACCAATATGAACATGATTTCAGTATAAAAACTATATCTGTGATCACTGATGAGGTGGGGAGAGAGCTGCCAGATAAATCATAAGGATGTCAATCCAATCTTTTCAAAAGATGTTTGCGCAGTACCAGTTCCAAAAACAGGTCCCTCTTTGTGCCACATAGGTAACCTGTTCTGACAAGATTGGCACAGAAAAGAAATATGTACTATATTTATTGCACAGCACAAGAGAGAGAATCACAAAAATATTGAGGCCTGAACCTATTTTCAGCCCTGAAGGTTGGATGAGTTTGACAGCCAGAAGCCCATGCATTTGCTACTCAGTTACTCAAATAACACCACAATATGGATAGTATGAGAAACACTGGGAGATTTAGGAAGAGACTAGGGAAGAGCAAGGGGGGGGGGACAGCAGCAGCAGCAGCCACCACCAGAGGCACATTTTCCTTTCACCACTGCCGCCTCTGCTAGTGTGGGGCCAGGAGGAATTGAATCAGTTAAGGCACGATTATCCAGCCCTAGCTGCATTATTCTATCTGATTGATGGCTGCCGTTTTCAAGGAGCAGGTCAGTGGCCTGAAAACATAAAGGCTTCAGTCCAACATTTAGCGTAGTGCAAAAACCACATGAAGAAATATGGCATGGTAATACTATGCAACCCTCATGCATGTCCATGACTGGGTGCCATTGTGCAATACACAATGCACAACCACACTGAAATATATAGGCTGCAGAACAACAGTGGGAAGTATAGGACGCACACCTGCAATACACAATCACAATGAAAAGTAAAGGATGCACAACTGCAATGCAAAGTATAGGATACACAATCTCAGTGGAAAGTAGAGAGTGCACAACCATAATACAGAATGTGCAACTTGCAAGGCAGAGATGACCATGCTATCTGCACAACTCCACTTTTGCTGTTATCAACAGAATACATCCATTGCACAATGATGATGTTTTGGCCATGGGTGTCTTGCATGACTTATGTGTGTGCATGTCCCTAAGGGAATTCCAGCCAATGCCTGGCATTCTGTAAGTAGTTGCATCATCATAAACCAATTTACAAACATGTGAAATTGAACTGTGCTGTTGTGAAATATCCAAATTCCCAGGAAGGGAGCAAAGATGGAGCTGTACCACTGGGACCATTGTACCTGTGGAACCCCTGTGGCACCACAGGTCCCATTGCAGAAGAGGTATCATCACTCTATGGTTCTTGTTGCCCAATGGGACACTGCACAGGATGCCCAGCTGTGCATTATTGCAATTCACAAGAAATATCATGTATCACATTGGAGATGTAGCTACAGAACTTTAAAGTACAACTTATAGTCTCTGACACAAGATTTTGGCCAATGGGTAATATACCATTTTGAAAATTAAAGCAAATTGAGCTCTAAAATGAATTGATTTGTTTAAAAAACATATTGCAACCACACTGAGCCATTCAAAGGAACATAATCAAAATGTATACTGGAGGCAAACAAAAAGCTGCAAAATAGTGCAGTTTGCAGGACTCATCTTCAGGCTGGATATTACATTAAACCAAAATGGTGCAAAGGGGATGAGTGTTGAGTGGCAAGGAAAATCCCCAGTGTGAGTAATTTCAGATGTAAAGTGAAAACCTTTATTTCCTAGTACATGAGACTGTACTTATGGGATAGAATTATGCGTGGTCACATGTATGCAGTGGCCCTTTGTAGCATGTTTCTACTGCCCCTTTATCTTGAATTATGGCTGAGATTCTATCTCCTGGGTAGAGCAAAGTGCTCCACTGGTGATGTTTCACCAGTCATCTGGCACCAGTGGAACTATGCCAGATCATCTGGTACACACTTCCCAGCACCACCTGGCTCTGTTGAGAGCTTTCTGATTCTTTAATGCCATACTTCAAACCCAAGGTGCTCTGGCAATGAGGGACCGTGGGAAGCTGTGCCTTTTCAACAGGCAATTTCCCAAGCCACTTCTCCCCAAGTGGCTTGGCTTTGGAGGACAATCAGAGCCAGGCATTAAAGAATCAGATAGTTCTTAACAGAACTGGCCCCACCCAGGAAATATATGGTAGGTGTCTGCGGTCTCCTCCTCTGGTCTCAGCATACAAGTGCTTCAGACAGTTAGGGCCACTGTTATCTCACAGCTCCAGCAATGACTTTGTCAAACTTCTCCTGGGATGATCTGTTATGCCTTACATTATCCCAGCCAGTACTTAAGATCTGTTGGCTATGGGTATTCTACATAGTCTGCATTTGTATTGTTATTCAAACTATGTACAGTAGAAACTCAGTTATCTTCTCCACTGATATTTTGTGACAACTGTAAACTATGAAATCATTTAGTAGCAAGTTCAATTTTTATTTTGCTGTGAGATTGGTAATAACTCAGAATTGGAAAAAAATAGAGCACCTCTCTATTGAAGTCTGATATATATATATATATATTAATAAATGGGAAACAGTGCTTATGAAAAAACTGACATCTACCTTACAACATAGCAGAAATGGCCAGCCAGAAACAAAACTTTTTTTTCAGTGGGGTTCCTTTTATTAATTTCATCAAGGCCAACGGAGGGCTTATACCTCCTCCACAGTCACATCTGCACTTTTGGAAAGATGCTTTAGTCGAATGGTAAACTTATTATAAAACCATGAACTTATGGACCAATGTTTTGCATAAACGTTGAAAATCTTATTTTTAGGGAATATGCAAGCCTGGTGAGTTTCTTGTTCATTCTGTTCATTCGCTTCTTGGTCTTTTGGCTAAGATCAAGTGTAGCATTCTGGGTTGTTGTTTTTTTTAAATGATTACATCATATCACTATGTTATATTGTAACCAATTTTTTTTAAAAAAAAAATCACTATGAATGCCCAGAAAGCACTTAATGCTCTGACCGCTATCACCTGATATGATCCTGCCTGAGTTTTCAGAGCCTAAGGGCAATGCTATCTCTTGCCCCCCCCCCCAGATATGGCTAGTTGAGGACACAGAGAGAACCTTCTCCGTCCCTGCCCTGGGGCTATGGAATTCCCTCCCACAAGAGGCTCAGATGGCTCCCTCTTTGCTCTCTTTCTTTCAGCAGGCAAAGACCTTCTTATTTACCCAGCCTTTGATGGTTAACTGGCCATTATAGAAGCCTTTTAATTGGGCTGTACTGTATATTTCTTATCATTATTATGTTTCGAGTGCACTTCTTACTGTTTTCAATGGATGTCTTCAGTATGGCTATTTAATTACAGTTGAACTTTTCATTCTTAGTGTCTTAAGCATCTTGGTTTTGACTCAAACTGCAAGCCATCTTGAGTCTCATGGTGAGAGAAAGGTAGGATGCCAAATAAATAAATAAAGGCTAACCAGTGTGGCTGCTCCCTCTTTCACTCATCTGTAGGCTTTCTTTGTACAAAATGTGATCTCTAGCACTAGAATGGGCTCTCCATAGACCTCTACCTCATGTATTACATCCTGCACTCCCAAACTGTGGTGGCAAATATCACCGGCACAATTAAAGACTGCTGAGCCTCCTGAGTGCTACATAACTCCCCTTAAAATGGATTATGTGCTCTTGTCTATACACGTCTGCTTTCCCGCAACAAAAATGAAATGCGTAATATTGTTGGCAAGGTGTTAGGTCAAACATATGCAGCCAAGCAGCTGCTCTCTGTTAGTGACAGTATGGGCAGCTGCTGACAAGCAGTGGAACAAAAGTTTTCCTGCTCTGAAGGGCACAGGAACTAGCAGCCTTACTGAATAGGTCAGCCCAGAGCCCAACATCTGGCAGAAGTTGCCAAAAGCCTATTTGGCATAAAATGAAAGGGTCCAAATAGTCAGCCTTGGATATCTCAGCTCTGGAAAAGAACTACAGAGCAAGTGAGGGGTTTTTTCAGCAACACGAAATTCAAAATACCCATGGTGTATAATCCAGAGGAATGTTCTCTTGCATAAGACACGTGGAAGCTATGCTAGAGCATGACTCCCATTCATTTCAGTGGGACTTGTGAAGGACAACTTCCTGAGAGATCCTGCACCTTGGGGAGATGAGCATGCTCCTCACTGCCAACTCTTCAGTACTCAGAACAAACACTAGTAGTTCCGTATATGTTAAAGATGGTACATATATAATGCAGATTTAAATTCCATGAAGAGAGATAGCTTATCTGGAAATTCAGAGGCAACCTCTTATTTTGGATGAATTAAAATCAATTAAACTGTCTCAATCAATAACAGCTGCCAAGGATTTCTAGACGTTTAAATGCTAAAGAAAGTGCTCAGATATCTTAAATGATTTCTGTTGCATCTCTCTCTTCTAAATGCAACAGAGTTATTTATGAATGGGATGAGAATATTCCATGAAACAATGCTTGTCTGTTGCAAGCTTTGCTCCTCTATGGATTGCAATTTGGATTGCATTTGAGAAGTGTCTATGGGTGGCACACTGGGCAGAGGTTTCCAGAAGCTGTAGCCCAGATAATGTTTCCAAATGCTTGTAATCCAAAAAGAATCAGATTGAAAGCAGTTGGTAGATAAAATGCATTAATTCTAGAGCTCATCGTGTGAAAACACAAGACCTTGTAGAAGGAATTGTCATGGAGATTTGAACAAGGAATACGACTCATTTTTCAGTCACAGCTTTGCTTCCAATTTCTCTGCTATTTTTAGCTTAAAGTCAGTTATCTCTAAGTGTGAAGGCTAGAAATGAATTTCATAGACAGTTGTCACAATTTTAACTGATGCAGGTTTCATTTGAATGCCAAGGTAATTGTGGGGTGTTTGCGAAGCACACTTCTATGTTGTCCATTCCTGTGCTATCAAAGTAGTTGGTTTCTACTTATTTTGCTACTGGCTGACAAGTACAGTATGGACAGGCAACTGCTATCTGCCAGATTATGTTGGATTGAAAATCCAATCAGTTCCATCCAGCCAATTGCTAATGGTGGAGAATGCTGAAAGTTAACAATCCCACTATCTCTGGGGGACCCACAATTGCCTTTCCTTGTTGTGTAGGTAAACAAGAACTGCGGATCAGTGGTCACAAGTCACAACACACTAGACCAACAACTGAACACCAGTAAATCTTAACCAGTGCAATTTTCAGCTAGAAACAAAACATTCACAGAGAAAAATCAAGTACCATTTTGAAACACATTGACTTGGATTCTGTTTAGTCCTAGATCCACGGAATCAATGAGATTTACCTGTGTGTTGTCAGCTCACAAGCTGATTCAATGTTGCTACTTTAGTTGGAACTAATCAACAGGATGCAGGATAGTGTATATTCTGCCACTTACAATCAGTACCAAATTTTGCATTTGAGATTACATAAGACAACCATCAGAGTGAGTCCACACATGTGTTGTCTGTCCAATTATAATTATTTTGCCTGTGCAAATCACCACTGTGCTAGGGTGTATGAAAATATTAAGAAAGGATGAAAAAACATGGTTGACCTTGTCCTTAGAACAGAGCTTCATCTTAACAGTGGACAAAATGGTGCGTACCACAACATTTGTAGCACCATATGAACTAATATTTGTAGCACCATGTCAGCTAACTGGCCAGTGATTTTTTCTCTTGCAGGTTGGGGTGAAATGGTTACTATACCAGTTTGCAATGGAATATCCCATCCAGAAACTGATCAGTTCTTAGCTTCCAGTGAGGTGGCTACATCGTGCAGACAAGACCTCACCAAAGTTGAGATGGCAATCATTTCCGGGCTTTTACCTGTGGGGTAAAAATGACTGATGAAGGGTTAAAGGAGTAACATTGAAAGCCCCACCATCTCCAATCTAAATAAAAAAAAACAAAACAAAATAATAATAGATTAAGTAACTATGGCTTAAAAAGGGCTTTTAACCAAACAAGTTGTTCATACTACATGACAAAAAAACAGACACACTTATAACATAAAGTATTTTTAGAGTTTATTTTATTTAAATAAAAATTATAATTTATACCAAGACCCACCCCACCCCTTTTTTAAACAAACAAGATTCTCTTAAAAAATGTACAGGGCAAATTGTTTCAGTTCAATTTTTCATACAGTACAAGTCTCCTCTTGAACAAAAGTTACACTGCTAATGAATTATTTACAAGTTGAAAATATAGACTCAAACTTCAGACATAAAAATTATCTCACATCCATTCTATTTAATGATTAGTAGCAGAAATAAAAATCTCTGCCAAAAACGTACATCATTCATAATAAACTACCAGGCTTGGTTGCTGTTGTTGTTGTTTTTTTAAAGGTTCACAATGTTTATGCTCTTGTCTCTCCTCGTTCGGTTTGTAGAACTAATGAACCAGTTTTGCTTCCATTTTGTGCAATGCTGCTACATGACTCAGTCAGTATTTTCCTTGCAAAAAATTAACAGTAAAGTTAGAAGTAAAAGAACTTCTCTTTCTGCCAAATTAAGAAGGGAATATAAGAAGCGATCAGTTTTCATACCCCCTTGTGGTAACAAAGGTTCTCAAACTTGACCACTTGACTATTATGCTTCCAGTTATCCAATTAAACACAAAGAATTCACCAAAAAAAAAAAGCCACAGATTGAATCAGAATAACACACAGCAACACAGCAAATTTATGGATTTTTTGAAAAAAAATGCAGTTGAAAAATAACACTTCACATTAAGTAGCATTACTGAATGTAAATTCAGTAGGCCTGTACTGCCAATCCATATAAGGAGATGAATTCTGACCAAGACTGGTTATATGAATACCAAATAGGCTGACAAATGCTCAACACTTTCAATATAGGAAATGAAAAGCATTTTGATACTCAAGCTTACGAAGTTATTTTTAGGGCATTGTAATGAATGGCATATCATAAAACATAGTTGACTTTACAGTGCATAATGTAAACCTGGACTTTGCAAAAGACGACATGTGTGTCAATCTTATTAAACATTTGACTCTCTAGAAAATCCAGTTTATATATACTCGATCTTGGAATGAACTACCATTGCATTGTAATTTGCAATACATCTACCACCTCATTTTTTCCAAAAGTTTGCTTTGTTACAAGTGCAGATTATTTTGAACCAATCTGTATTTGTGATATCTGTGCAAGTAGAGGGGGCAAATTTAAAATGGTTCATTCTGAAGACCTATGTGGCAAATTGTTGTGGCACTGTCATCATATTAGTCAGACAGAACTTCAAGGAACGACATCCTAGAACAACACATCATTCGGCCAGCAGGGGGAGGAGATAATAAGTGCTGTTACCCAATTTTCACAACAACCAGTATTTTCATGATCCAAGTGAAGGTAAAAATTACACTTGAAAATGATACAAAAATACGAAACACAGTTCACTCTGTAAAAAATATAATCTGTTTTTCAAAAAATGAGAGCTTCATGAACACCCAAGGGATTTTTTTAAAAAAAGACAAACTCAATGCACCATGGGCCAGCTTCAGGTTAGTAAAAAAACATTACCCCTACTTTAATGCTTACTTATCCATCAATTACTCCACTTGTTTACCTGCTAGACTGATGCCTAACGAAATCCCTACAGGAAAAAAAAGCTCAATTTCTGTTAGATACCTCCATGTTTCTTCAACACGTTCTAAAGTTTGTATCATTCCCATCCTCAAAATTTTATATAAACAAGAAATAATCTCTTACACATTGACGCTAGAGATTTCCTGTTTTGCTGTGAGAAACTTGTGACTTTTCTATCAAGTCTTTTGATTCAGATTTTGACTTAAAAATGAACCCCAAGTCTGCAGCACTTTTGAAATGAACTTTCTTTGTCCATGGAAACCTGTTTGTAAAATCCCCCCAAACTTAATTCTTCCACAGATTTATTCATGGCGCTTTCTAGAACATAAAAAAGGAGAATAGTTTTCTGTCACAGCACAGACCAAAACTGACAGTTCCTATGACAATTGCCCCAATAGCTACTTATGGCTCTTGTGCAAATACATGTTAACAGAGGTCAACTTTAAAGCAAAGGATACAAATTCTGGGATGAAACAATTGAGAAAAGAGAATGATCAGGAACATTCCCAAATGTTCCCTAAACACCATTTTACCATACTACTTGTAGGATTTCCATTACACTTGAATCTTTAACAATAAATGCACACATGGAGAGAAAAAAGGCCAAATGCGGGAGAAATCCCATGCTGCTTCTTTGCTCAAAACACCAATCTTCCCAGCAGACCCAGGATGTTTTGCTGCCTGAGGAAAAGACGGTAGTCCCATCTCATTCCATGTACAAGAGCTTGACCAGACTGGCAGTTGAATCTTACTAGAACGCTGGCTACTTCTACTGCACCAGAGGGCAGCAGACTAGTTAAGGATTCAAGGCAGACTGAGAGGTTCATATACCAGCCCTGCCACCAACAGTTCACAGCTTCTCTCCATCCCCTACCACCTACTACTCAAGTCAGCTACCCTACTCTGCTTGCTGCTAGGGCCAGCCCAGCCACTTCTGGCACTCCTGTTGTTCTTTTGAAGTCCCTTGGCAATTCAGTATATGCACCTGCCCATCACACCAGGTTAGCTTCTGAAGTCCTTGAGAGTCCATTTTCCCGGTTAAAGACTTCCACATACAAAGTTTGTTCCAGTAGGAAGCAGAGACAATACCTGCAAGGGGCTAAAATGACCAGCAACAGCAAATTCATTGGCATTTTTGTGCAAATTCAAAATGTACTAAAAAAAAAAGGAGAACACGAAAGGAGAAATAACTATGGACACAGCAGTGTGAATTCGATATTCCTAGGTGGTCTTTTACTCCAAGAGTCAGGAAACCTTTGGCGCATCAGATGCTAATGAACTCCTTCCTCCACATACTGCACCACTGGCCAGGCTGACTTAAGCTAATAGGTATTCAAGTACCACAACATCAGGAGAGGCATAGTTGTCTAGCCTCATGTTTTAAAAAATCATACATATTTATAAAACCTAAAACCCTCAATTTTTCCAATATTTTAAAGGAAGAAAATGGTCTCCCTGAAAGTATAAAAGCCAACACAATGCCAGTGTGGAAACCCAGAAAAAGAATCCTTGAAGTAATGTGTGTGTGTGTGTGTGTGTGTGTGCTTTGTACTGCAAGCAGTGGCTTCATTTGTGATGTCAGCAAAGAAGGTAGAAAATGAACGGGTTGAGGAGTAATGATTTGTCACAACAGTCTTCCAGATTCACACAGCCATTGTAAAGGTCAAGAAGTTAGTCAGAAGGCTTGCTTGAAATAAACTAGCACTTATATCTTCGGTTAGTATGGTTTAGATACCAATTAATGAAACAGAAGACCTCTCCCAAAGTATGTTGTCATTCACATGTCTCACCAAGTCAGGCTGCAACCCTGCAACCAGTTATGTGTTTAAAAATGCCACTGAAATCAATAGAACTCATGCAGTAGGACCCGTAGCAGAAGAGGAATAAGAATGCACTGCCCCACAATGGGAATTTAGGGTAGGACCGTACAGCTTCCTTGATCTGTCTTCAAGCTGCCATTGCCACATATGTTCTTAAGCGTTTTAATGTCAGTAAATAAACATTAAAAGTGCTTAATGTGCAAGGCTAAGAGTGATGATAGCACTTTCCCTGTCTTTTTCTCTCTTTTTTGTTTTTTTTTTACAAAAAAGCTTTAAAAAACAAAAAAATGGAAGGCATATATAAAATACACTTATGTAATGTAAGACATATGCATCAAAGAAAATTATTGCAGAATTGATGAAGGGCGTTCCACCTTTTATTCACTACCAAGTGAGTAAAATTAATAAAGTCTCCCCAGCAGAATCAGCCATGATGATATACTAGCTTTCACTAGTGGATGCTGCAGAAGTTATCTTCACATACTGATTGAAAATGGTCTCAAAAGCTTCATCTCTGTGTACCATGGCACCAAATACTAAAGGCTGGGGAGAGAGGCAAAAATAGAATTGTTAGTAACAAAAACTATTAAAATATGAAAATCCCTACTGCATTTGAATCTTATATTCAAAGATATGTATCACTGGCTTATTTATTTAAAGCACATCTATCCTACTCTTCAGCAAAGCAGACTCCTAGAGTGGTTCACAGAACAAGACAACTGCAGCTGTCAAGCTTATATTCTAAAAGGTATGACACAAAAGGAAAAAGAGGGGAGGAAGGAAGAGGAGACAAGAAAATTCAGGCACCAATTTTGAAAGTTACGGAACCCTTATACCAATCAGAAAGGACTGAACCAGATTATGGGGAAGAGCAGTCAAAAGAAGCTGGTCCCTCAGGAGAGCTAATGGAGGGGGCCCTGCATACCATTTCCCCTTCTGCATCTTGACAAACTGGGTTCCCCCCAGGACTGGAACCTAAGTCATTCTTACTACATGCCTTAAATATAAACGGTTCATCAAATTTCTCTGAATCACCATGCCCCCTCTATTATTACCAACAAAGGACACCAATGTGACTTGTTACATTTACAAAAAAAGTGTTATTGATTGTTATAATGCCATGTACGCATCAGCAAAATTAAAATCTGCCTCTTTGATAAGGTGGAAAAATTCTCTTGAGTTGCAAATCATAGCACATAGGTTTGTGCAATTCAATTAACAGTTTAGTAAAACAATCCTTATAGCTCAAGTTAAAGGAAGTGCTCCAAAAACTGATGAGACCATCACATCATTAATATTTCAAGCAGGTGCAACTGATAGCGCTGGCATTTTGCAATACAGATGAAGTATTTTTTTTTTAATTTGAGTACTTACTTTTTGTGTAGATGGTGTGGAAACTGCAATACCCATCCCAGATCCTGGGAGAACAGAGAGTACTTTGTACTAAAAAGAAATACAAAATAAATAATAGTGTTGACAAAAGCTAAGACAGGTTGCAAAAGATCATATCTGAACCATGCAGAAATCTGAAAGGCAGTACAGTGTGCCCTCTGTTGGTGCGTCTCTGCACACATGAATGCGAGGTCGCACGAGATCTTGTGTTCCATTACCATCAATGGACACTTCAGGTATGCACCTGTGCAGGCATGGTTACACAAACATTGCATCCATTGACAATAAGGGGATGCGCATTACACGTGGGTTTCTGGAATGAAAGCCCTGCACGTACAAAGGGTGCACTATATCCTATTAGCATAGCTATCAGAAGAGTTGAAAACAGGCACTAGGACTGATAATGACCTGTCTTAGACTGTTAATGCTTAGAAATGTGCTGGTGGGAGGGGCAGTCTGGGGTAATCAGGCAAGCTTTTCTGGATTGTTGCTGCCACTGAAAACTGTTAGCATTTTTTTTTTTAATAAAGATGATTCTGTACATAACATGAGAAAATGAAGTGGAGCTCAACAGCTGGAGAGCTGATTCATCTACCCCACCAGCCTCTGCTCTTTCTACCATTCTTTATTCACTCAGATGCTTCTTCCTTTTACTTTCTTAGTTGGTTTTGAAACTAATGCCAACAGCACTGATGAAGATCAACTTTTAAAAAAGCTGGAAAGGACAGGGCTTTCTCACCACCTTTATGGAGCCCCTCCCTGGGAAGACCTGAAGAAGCTCTGTGACGGACCTGATGGGACGGGGTCTTGACAACAGAGCCTCCTTGGCAACTGAGAGTGTTTAAACTGATTGGCTGCTGAAATGGAACCTTGGATAGCCCGGAGGAGGGGCTGGTGGAACGAGGAAAATAACGGATTTTAACTGCCTGGGGAGTGGTTGAAGAGGAGTGTGATTTGTGGTGTGTTTGAGGGAGGTTGGAGATTTGAATAACTCTGTGGAGGAGAGAACTGAGAAATTGGGTGTGCAAAAGATGGTGAATGAATTGAAAGAGAGAAAGAGAGAGAGAGAGAGAGAGAAGAATGGTGTGCTGTTTGTAAACATTGAGATACAAAACAAATTTAAGGAACAGTGTTTCAATAAATGTTTGGAGTTCTGTGTTCCATATAACAGTCTCCCAGAGACTGTAGAATTCTTAATTCTAGAATATGCACACTACCAATAATGCCATCTTGACCTTAGTGCCAACAGCACCACAGTCTTGGAAAATATAAATCACTGCTGATCCTTACATCTGGGAGAAGGGCAGATTTAGGGAAGGCGGTAAAAGGGGGAGAGTCCTGAAAGGAAAAAGCCAAGGGGGGACAAGAGTGAGGAACGGACTGCGTTCTCAGAAGGGGAGAACTGAAGCAGACCCGTTTGTCCTTGCCCTGGCTTGATTCAGAGATCTCCCTGGCTGTTCAGACCTGAACACAAAGAGGAACCAGGCTGGGCAGGCATTGAGTGCGAGCTTTGGGTATGCCTTTCACACTCAACACTGACGGGCAGTGGTTTTGCCCCTGCGCGTAACAAGCTCCCTTTCTTTCTGATTTTAGATAGATTCATCAGGCACTGGATATACGATTTCTCCATTGTTTTCCTTGTTCATTTCTCATGTTTTAATATTACAGTCATCCCTCCACATTCACTAGGGCTAGGGGCACAGGACCCCCCATGAAAGTGGAAAAACTCTGAATAACTCTAGGCCCCCTCAAACAGTACTGAACACACAAAAAAAGTATGATCACCATATTCATATTCAGTCCACCGGGGATTCCTTTGGGACATCAGGGTTCCTTCACAAGGCAGAAGTGGGTGGCTGGTGGGGCTTACTGCCACCTCCACTCCTGCCCTACACCATTTTTAATAGGGACTTACAAGCCTCATTTGCAGTTTCTCAGTGTCACAAGCTTGCAGTCCCTATCAAAAATGGCATAGGGAGCAGCAGAGGTGGCAGCAAATATTCTGTGAATAATCAAATCCACAAAAGTGAAACCCACAAATGTGGAGGGCTGACTGTATATAAATTTCTGCTGTTTTCTTTCTTTTCTTTATCATGTTTAATACTATATAAATTAAATTGAATTCAAATTTAAAACAAAAAAATCTATGCTGCTTTCACAGTAGAGATGAAAACACTAAACAGTAAGGTGTTTACCTTGCTTCTGGAAAGTCACAACTCTTTGTCAAGGGGAGATGGCCACCTCACTGCTCATCCCTAACTCCATACAGTTTAGGAACAAGTTAAAAAAAACACTCGTAATTTGAACAGTTAGCGTTTTCACTGTTTATATCTCCACTGTAAGAACCAACCATTTATTCCAGATCTCTTTTTCTACTTTTTTAAAAAATTAGCTATTGATTTATAAGCAGACATTTCTTCTCAGCCTAGAACTTTTATGTTTGTTCAAGGGCCTTTGGTGAGAGATTTTGTTCTATCCATGTTGATATTCTCCAAGAACTAAAAGATTAGTGAATTGAGACTTACTTTTGAAGATACAATTTAGCTTTATAATCAAGTAACACAAATACAATGGTTTTAGCATGAGCTGCTGAAAACTTTAAACTACTATCCTGAATGAAATTTTACCTCAACAAGACAGAGGTGGCACTAATCAGTAAAGCAGGAAATCCATGAGTACAGGGTCAACTAATCTAGAAGGGGTAGTACTCCCACTGAAATTACAGGTTCATAATTTGGGAAATTCCAGATCTGCTCTTGAGCCTAAATGCCCAAGAAATATCCATGGCCAAACATGATTTTGTTCTGTTTCAGTGGGACCCTGGCTATATATTTTCCCTAAGGAAGAACAGATTTGGTTGTGGTGATAGGTGCTTTAGTTGTATTAAATCTAGACTGCTTCGGTGTATATTGTACATGGGCCTGTTTCTGAAAAGAAGAGTATTCCGAAATTTCAAGGGCATTCAAAATGCATTTTGTTTCTGAGCCCATTAAAAGTCCTATGTCATTTGACATTCTCCAATATTAGCTTGTCAGAATATTATCATCATTAGCAGAGGCTCTCTTCTGTGTTTCTAGAACATGGTTGGTTTCCAGTAAGAGCTTCAGTGGCCACAACCAGGGCTTTGGAAATTCCTACTCAGTTTGGTAGAATACCTGGCACTTCACTGAACAATTTCTACCACACTACAAAGAACACCCTGTTTAGAAAGACTTTTAAAGCTGTTAGCAAACTTTAAATGATAAGCGTTAGTGATGTTCTTATGGTTTTATCCTACTGGGGTTTGTCAAACTGCTTCTTTAAAATAAAGATGTTTTATTCCTTTAAAAAATCTTGATTTTTAATATATCTATATAAAACGCACACACACACACACACATACACACACCCCTACCTTCCAGTTCTGAGGAAAGCAGGATGCAAGTGATTTAAATGAACAAAATGAATGGCCTCCATCTTGGAGTTTAACAGATCTAGTTTACATATCTTAACCCCAGACTTTAAATACATATTCCCAACTATAAATTCAGAAAGACAGAAGGTGCCCCTTTTTCAAATTTCTGGGCACTGTCAAGTAAACATTAAGCACTTCTAAGTGAACATCAAAATATTTAAATAAATTAAAACATTAATCACTTTAAAGTAAAAGAGTACACAACTGTACCCTTTGCACATCTGTATGAGTGAAAGTTTAAGGTCATCATAATGCGCAATTTCTTCGATGGGAAGCAATAATCATGAAACGTTAGAGCAGGACTGGGGAACTTATGGCTGAACTATAATTCCCATCACATCAACTCTAGCCAGTACAGCGAGTGATAAGGAATGCTGGGACTCACACAGGGTTCATAAATTGCCCAAACCTCATCCTTTTCTTCAAGTCTGAAAGAAAAAGCAAACTCCAAACATCCTGAACATACCTTTTGAATATCTGTTATATCTGCCAATTTTATAACTTTATTTCTTTTAGATGAACCAGATTTGGAACTTTCGAAGCATAAGTAACTGAAAATGAAAGAAACAAAAAGAGAAAGAAAGAAAGAAAGAAAGAAAGAAAGAAAGAAAGAAAGAAAGAAAGAAAGAAAGAAAGAAAGGGTTATTTGAAAAACAAATTATTTCAAATCCTGCTTTTAACCTCTAGCCTCAATTCCAGCAGTAAGAATAGCTATGCTAATGTAAGGAATATTAAACTTCTGGAATGATTTTTAAAATAACAGTGATTTTCCACTTTTACAATGAACTGAACATATAAGCTCTAGAAAACTTACACACTCACACCTTGACATAAACACACACACACACAATGATGACAGAAATAGGAGAACTTAATCATTAAAAAAAAAATATTTCCAGAAGTATACTTTTCTTTCATCATAAAAACAAACGAGGAAGAGTCAAGACTCAGACATCATCAGACTGTCTTCACAAGCTGCCACAATGTTTTAAGGTTTTTTAAAAAAGCTTTAAAGCACTCAAACATGCAATTCTGCCCCTTTTCTTGGGTGAAAATATATATATATATATATATATATATATATATATATATATAAAAATAAATAAAAAGCAAGACTAAAATTATAGATTTGCCTTTAAAAAAGCATCATCCCTTTCAGTATAAAGTTTTTTCTTTTCTTTTCTTTTTTCTGCAAAGGAAAGACATTTCTCCAGTAATTTAAGAATGAGAAACAGAGAGAAAGAGAGGTATGAAAAGTATTAATTATTAGCTGTCTCATGGTCCTGGATAAAAACAGTGTTAGCACCAGTGTCTTCCCTTTCATAATGCTCTTTTTCCTAGTAAACGTGACGTTACCAATAAGATTTGGCCATGTGATCATATCAGCAAGGACAAATTAAGCTAATTCAGAGTGGAAAGGAGGTAGAGGGAGCCTGGTTCAGTGTCTAAGTGATATCTTGAAGAGGGCAGGTCAAATATGTTGAGGGAGCTCCTAGGAAAAAAGAGTATATCTGATGTATATACTATTTCTTGTCAAAGTGGCTATAAAGCTAGAACAGAGAAAGAACATCCAGCAACACAATTATGGGTCATTCCAAGGGATGGAAGCAGAGAGGCTGACAAATTTTCACTCTTCCTTACACTGTAAACATTTCCAATAATGTGTATATGTTCAGTGCCTTTGCAGTGGAATAGCATATACATTTTTTTTTCATAATAATCCAGAAAGGAAGTGCTTTCTGAAAAGAATCTGCTTTTACGGTATTACACAGCGATTGACTGTTCAATTCAATGTAAAACTGGGCTAGCTATGCAAAAATGTTATTGTTACTAAGGTGAAAGATCTGAAAACAACCTATTCCTCACGGTGAACGCATCTGGATTGTAAATGCCAGCTGACAGGCACAGAAAAAGTATGCTTGGGGGAGGGCTATATTTTAGGAAACTTTTCAAGTTTTCTGAAAATACTTTTATCACACCACAATGTTTACAGGACTGCATTCTGTTCAGTACTATAAAAGTATTGTGGTCTACCAGTATTTAAAAAACCCCCATTAAAACCATTAAATTTAAGCTCTCTAAAATGCACTTAACATACACAAAGAAAGATGCCGAAACAGGTTAATGATTCAAAAAGTTTCACCAAGTCTGAGTTTTGCTCATCACTGCGAAACTGCAGAAACCCAGACAAACAATTCCTTCCTCCTGTACTGAACTCGGACTCATCTATTCTTAGAGAGATCATAATTTGATCCATGGATAAGCTGTTACACTTGCACTTCAGTGCCTCTTTTCTGACCCATTAAGTCCAATGCTCATATTACTTTTGACGTGGTTACTATTTCATGAGGACTTTGCCACAGTTAATTGGGAACTTGCCCTCTTTCAACAAGAGGACAATTTGTCCAGTAGTCTCGTAAGAAAATCCATCCAAAACTAATTTGCAGTAATCTAGAAGTATGCAGAAATTTCTGCTGTAAAGTATCCTTTTTAAACACACACACACACACACACACACACACACACACATCTGCAGTGACTCATGGGAAACTGTTGCTGTTGTTGTCACCTGGCATTCAATTCAGCAACATTTCACCATCTACATTGAGCTTTCTCCCCTTATAATTTACAAAAGCAAAACCTGTGTCCCCAGTCTGTCCCTTTTCCCTCCCCCAGTTCTTAAGATCCTACTGTAAATTGTGCAAATACTTACTTTTCTGTAACATAAAGCACTCCGTTTCGGATGTAGTCTGTGGGCATTTTCCGGTCTCTGTTAATCAAGCAGCAGCGCCAGCCACTTTCACACACTGTCAATGTGTACAATCACATTATATTTCATACAATCACAAAAACTTAGAAGTGCATACAAAGCTCTTTTAAGCACTGAAGTATTTGTTTCAAGCCTTGGGTTAAGTTACTTGTCTCTCAGGATTACGTGCCTTTTTCCCCTCTCAAATTCATGCTACCACAAAGGCAAACCAGGCTATGGGCATCAAGTTCACTCAGAGAATCTTATGGATATCAGATAAAAGATTAATTTGACCTCCTATCCATACAGCCCAACAGCTGATAACATTATGGTTCAGTTCATTTCCGAATGCTGTTGGTCTGTGCACAATTCTTTTAAACATGCTTCTCTTTAAGGCCAACTCTACCTTTCGCATTCATATCCCTACCTGCCAAAGGACGCTCATTTTCTGACAGATTAAATACTTCATGGAAGTTGCCTCGCTTAGTGGTATGAAAACGGCTACTCTCTTCATCTCTACTGATTCCTGTTGGGGCACTTGAGCCTACACAACTTCGTGAAGCTGCTGTTTGAAGCTGTAAGGAAATAAAATTTGGATTACGATTAACCCACAACTAAATTCATGCATTGCACAAAGTTAAACAATCTTATGCCCCCACTGGACAAACAGGCTGGTTGTTTACAGAATGGTTGTTTACTGCTAGAAAATGAAGGCTTACTGTAGCTGAAGGCTTCACCCATCCTATATTCTTTATTGCTATGATTAGTAGCAATAACTCCACATTTGGCTAAAGATTAGAGCCAAGCAACACACTGAAAACTCTATCAATTCTTACTGCAGGCTAGTGAACTGTTTGTTAGTATGGCCCTGCAACAGAGAGAGAGGGGAAAAAAAACAACTCTTTGTACATAGGGCTCTTTTGCACTAAACAATGATAATACTATGATTCTACTCTAGTTCCCATGGCTGTATCCTGTGGAATGCTGTAGTTTGCAGTCATGGGCACTAGTACTCTCTAGCTGAAAATTCTAAACATTCCCTAAACTGCATATCTCAGGATTTCATGGGATGTTGCCATGCAGTTAAAGTGGAATCACAGTACTTTATTATGTTATGTGAATGGACTCTTAGAGAGCCAGAAAATCCTGAAGAGAGGTTCCAGTGCAGCCCAAATATACCAATTTTTTAAACAATTGATCCTTTTCTTGTTTTTTATTTAAACCTCACCAAACATGCATTCTCTCACCTACAAGACAAAATCAAGTAGTAGTTTTCATAGGCTCTATGATGTAAACATTCTTCATTCTATAAGTATTTGTTGTGATTCAAAGCACTACATGCACCCAGCAGCTCTTCAACTCCTAATCTAGTGGCAGCCCTATGCGCAGCCCACCCACCCCCCAAAATAAGAGTTTTGGGACTTTCTGGAGCAGCACTCCATGAGATATGAAAAGACTGCTACCAGAAAAGAAGATTAGCAATTTAGGAGGTGTGACCTAAACCACTTTGGGGATATACAATCCAGGAGGATAAGAAAAAAAAATACAGTAAAATACTTTTTTTGCTATCAAATTCAGGGAAAACAGGAAATTGGCTAGTCATTATTTTTACGTAAATAGTGGGGCCATTACAAGACTGAGGGACTGGGCAGCAGAACCTCATTTTATTTTTCAAAAGTACTGAGTACTTTTTACTGTAAGCCACCTTGTTAAGAGGGATAGGACAGTAAAATATCTGTCTTAGTAACAGAATAAATTGTTTTTCCATGGCATTCTCAAGTAGGGCTTAATCCAAATAGGACAAGGCTAAAATCCGTCCAGTTTTTCATAACCCAAAACAGTGCTGGGCCATTATCTAATTGGGTTGTTTGCATATTGGACAATTTTCCTCTAAAGAATGTCAACTGTACAACATTTTTGCAACCTTTTAGCATTGTAAGGGGAAAAAAAACATTTGGGGTACAATAACTCCCAATTCAGTAAGTTGTATATGAGCAGTTAATTATTTACTTTAAGCTTTATGTTTGTACATTCTTTATTCTTGACTTTCCTGAGTAGCATGTTCTATACCTAGCCATGTTTTTAGAAAACTTCTACTACAATGTAACTAAGAATTGTGTGCATGTCCCTTCAAGTCGCCTGCCAACTTGTGGTGACCCCATTAATTTCACAGGATTTTCTTAAATAAGGAAAGCTCAGAGGTGGTTTGCCAGTTCCTTCCTCTGAAATATAGACTACAGCACCTGATATTCATTGGCAGTCTCCCACCTAAGTACTAACCAGAGTTGATCCTGCTGAGCTTCCAAGATCCGATGAGATCTGGTGCCTTCAGAGTATTTAGGTCTCTAACTAAGAACTATAATATTGTAAATACATTCTGGGATACCTACATTCATGGTAGAGGGTGTAGCTAGACATACTATTAATCTATTACAAGCGAGGGTAGTCTCTTTGTGTTATTCCCTCGCTAGAACCTACTAAAGACTGCACCTTAAACAAACAAAACAGCAAATTTAAAAAACAAACCACAGTTCTCTTTTAAAACAAGATACAGAAGAGGATACCCCTTTTTTTAAGCAGAATTGTGCTTCTGGGAGGCTTCCCAGAATGAGATTGTGCTTGTAAACCAGTGGTTCTCAACCTGTGGGTCCCCAGATGTTTGTGGACTTCAGCTCCCAGAAGCCCCAGCCACTATGGTCAATGCTCAGGGCTTCTGGGAGCTGAAGTCCAAAAAACATCTGGGGACCCACAGGTTGAGAACCACTGTTGTAAACACTGCACACTGAGTTTTAAAGAAAAATGGTGGTTTGTTTTCCTGTTGTGGTTATAGCAAATGTGAGAAGGGGAGACAGACAGGGGCTGTAGCCACAGGCTGGGACACATGAAAACCACAAGCGGCCCATCTCTGTTCTATTGAAATGATATGCCTTCAACAAAAGCTTCTTCTTTTGTCTCCACAAAGCATTTTCCAGAAAGCACCTAGATTAGATTTTTTTTTTTCCAAACCACATTAGAGAATTCCTCCAATTAGATCTCAAAATAGGACTGTACACAATTCAGATCCATCAATTAGTAGGAGTGCTATCAGAAAGAACATTTACTTTGTGTCTCCAAGAGACTTAAAATTCAAGCCATTTAATGTAACACACACACGCACACGCACACACCAGTTAGCTAAATGCACAGGCTTACACACATACACAGAGAAAAAAAGACATCAGATCATTATGAGTACAAATGATCAAATTGAAAGAAAGAAGTAATTCCACGCTAAGATCCGTACCTTTTCATGCCCTGACAGCTAGCAGGAAAAGAAAAAACAAACAAACACAAATGTGACAGTGACAAAAGAAAAAAGCAAAATCTATTTAACTATCATATACAGAATAAAAACATGAACTGAGTGAAGTTGCCAGATCTTGCTCACATACCAAGAGATTACACACACTGATTGCAATCTTTAAAAACAAAAACAAAAAAACCACCCAATGTATCAGTGGTTAGAGCACACTTTTTCCATTCATTAAAATTATATTTCCCTCACTGGAATTCCCATTGTTGTTGCCTGACCCATTTGTCTTCAACAGTGGTAGTTAATAATATTTCCAATTATACCACGAAGGCTAACATGAAACCGATTCACAAAAGTGGTTGGTATCACTCTTCCCTGGTCATATGCAGATTTTTTAAAAAAAACAAGAGAAAGAATTCTGTATCTAAAAGAATGGATACAATTTGCACTTGGTATTGCTTATGATTTTTTATTAACTGAAAAAGTACTGGGTAAAAATTTATTCTGGATAATTCAGGCAAGAGTATCCATAATTTATTTTAAACAGTTAACAAAAAGGATTGATTCATATGTATTGATGCATAGTACTCAAATGTTAAATTGCCTGATGTGAATTCAAACATTAGAAAAAAGTTTATGACAACAGGAGCTAGAGACTTCCTTACTGTTGTGACAGTGAATATGCCTGGGTTTTAATCTGAATTTTAAAGGATATATTCAAGGAGCTGAACCCTATCTCCAAAACAGTTTGGACTAAATCCTGGAATCAATGCACAACCCCACCAATGTCAAATCCTCCAGCTGCCACTCCACAACTTAGGATTGTGCACATAAGCATCAGTCTTTTTTCTGGTACCACGATTAATCACTAGTATAAGGTATAATCTCATACATTATACAGCACATTTTCATATTCTTCCAGAGCAGTGGCTCTCAACCTGTGGGTCCCCAGATGTTTGTGGACTTCAGCTCCCAGAAGCCCCAGCCACTATGGTCAATGCTCAGGGCTTCTGGGAGCTGAAGTCCAAAAACATCTGGGGACCCACAGGTTGAGAACCACTGCTCCAGAGCCTCTGAACAGGGGGGAAAAAACAGGTACCTTTGAAAAATGAGTAATAAGTATAGCCCTTCTGAGAGTTTAAGTGTTTCAGCTGCAGGGTCCCTTCCATATCAATAACACTTTTAAAATAGACAATCTGTTATCTGCATTCAATAGGATTGCTGTTGTGACTACTTTCTCTGAATAATTTCAACATTCATATTAAGCTCTCTACCCCAAAAAGAGAAGCTGTGAATTTAAGGCAGTCAGCATTGATTAACCAGAATTTTCCCTGGAAAAAAACCTTTCAAGATGTAGCCTGAGTTTCTTTGGGAGGTGTTCAATGACTTTAGGCCACTAAATTTCACCCTTTTTTAACAGTTATGTCTATATTTGGGTTAATGGTCTTTATTTAACTTCAGAAAGCAATTTCAGGAGCAATGTTTGAGCAGCTTTTCATGTCACTCTTCTGAGCAAAATGGACTCTACTTTCAGGGCAAAAAAACAGAAAGCCACCCAGTCACAGTAGCTTCCTGTTCCTGGAATTTGCCCCTCCACTTTGGCCATTTCCACCCTACACCAGTATAGTGCTATCATTCCACTTTCAGCATCCTATGGAATCCTGGGGTTTGCAGTTTAGGGAGGGATATTTAGAATTCTCAGTCAGAGAGCTCTTTGGCCTAAGTAGACTACCAACCCCAGAATTTCACAGGATGTTGAAAGTGGAATAACAGCACTAGAACAGTGTAGTGTGGAAATGGCCTTAGTCTGGCCACAGCTTTTGAACTGAGGCTTGGCAGCATTGCTTCTGACACGACCAGCTGATCAGTGATTTTTATACATATTTGGCAGTGAAGGCCAAAACCCAGCCATCACTCCCAACTACAGCAGACTCACTGAACAAATGGAACAAATGGAACTTACATTAAATGTTAATTTACCAATTCCCCATTGATTCAATGTGCCTACTCTACTTTGGACTAACAATTAGATTTAGGGTTGGGTAGGCAAGTTATGCCAGTTTATGATTATTGAGAATCTGTGCAATTGTTATGCACTCTATACCACTGATTTTTGTTGTGTTCCTTAGCTGCTACAGAGCATAGGTTAGTGACTGGTTTATGGAAGCGGAAGCTGCAAGGACAGCAGCACAAGCAGGGGCTGCAGATTCAGGCTGTCAAGCATCTTAACAGGGCACTAGCTGGCACTCATGACATCTATTTTCCCTTTTCTTTATGGTCTTATGATTTATTACAGTGCTTGATGTTCTTATTAATTCTTTCAAAGGGAAAGGAGCTTTCTTTTTTTGATATAATTTCTAAGAACGGCCAACACACTCCAAATTTCAGCAATTATTCTATTCTAGTTTCTTCATTTACAACAGAAACAATTATTTCAAGACATCTGGTTATTTCTTCTTCAGGGGGGAGGGGGCACATTAACCACTAGGTCATAGGAAAATGTGTATACAAGTCTCAATATCTATCCCTCCCTGTATGTGCTCTAGTCACTGAAACCACATGGATACTGATCTGTTGTAATAATTTAAAAAGTATTTAAATTATTAAGTATTTACCCGTCTTGATACTGTGGCATTAGCCCTCTCTTTGAGCTGAGGATCCGTGGGCAAATTTAACCATATGATATAAGGAGTATCATACTTTGCTCGTAGCCTTGGGCATCGTTTGAAGACAAAATCAATAAGAAAAAATTTGATTCCTGCATAAAGTCCTGGATAAGCAAAAAGACAGAAACTGGTGTTGGCAAATTTCACATCACATTTATTAGATCTCCAAGGTGCTTTACCACTCCAACAAGGTTTGCCCCCCTACCAAAACTGGAACCAAATGATCAACAGCAAACATAGGCTTGGGAATTCCAATAGCCAAAATCGCTGCAAAGCAGCATGTGCTGTTTCCCCTTTATAATTCACCCTCTCATGCCATTGTTCCCTATGATATAGTGAACATATTTGAATCCTCACTGAGATAAATATTTGGAGGGATGGTGCAGGGCAAAGTAGCATGTTGGTGATATGTTAAGCACCTCTTTTCACTTGCTATTTCTTCAGTACACACTGACTCCATTACACTGCTGCCTTGCCAGTTCCCAGAGTCTAGACTTGCCATTAGACACACAGATAAGTAGACTGGCCACTTGGGAATTTTCATGGCTCTTCAGTCATTGGACTACAGTGGAACAGTTTCAGAAAATTTTTCCATATAAAAACAATTGTATCAATATATATACAACATTTCCAAAAGGATATCAATTAGTTTAGCATTGACAAACCCTATCTAATGCCAAATCTGTCTGGGTTAAATTTAATCTCAGACTAGAAGAAAAATAAAAAATCTTTAACTAAAGAGTAGGATGGCAAAGGATTTTGCTTCCTTCTGTATCATCAACTGCCACTAAATGTTAAGAAAAATCTTAGCAGTATTGTACGGAGTTAAAATAGTGACCCAATCATTTAGGCTGTCAGACTTTAAAAACTAGAAGGAATGAAGCCTTTTCTACAAAATATGACAAAATGGCAAAGACCCAAAATGATGGAAAATTGATGGTGTGACAGAGAAGTGTTAATAAAATAAACAGAAGAAGATTTTGGAAAAATATGCATATAGACACTGCCATTGCTTCTAGAAAACCAAATTCTTTGACTTTGTTACAGGTTTTGTTAATATTAGAGTGTATGGCCTGCTTTTCTTGAATTGAAAAAAGATCTTAAGTGTCAGGAAATATTTCATCCAGTGCCAGAAAAGGCAAACAATGAATTGCGAAGAATCATTTCTATAAGACAGGCCTTCCTCATGGGAGGGAAGTGGATAATATCTCTTTTTTGTTTTTAAACAATTAGAAACTGTGGACCCTCAGTAATCACTAGGGTTTGGTTCCAGGACACTCCCCACCTATGAACACCAAAATTTGTGGATGCTCAGGTGCCATTATGTACAATAGAGTAGCAAAAGAGCATCTCTTACATAAGTAGGCAAAAACAAACTTTGCTTTTTGGTATTTTTTTTTTTTTGGCTGGGGTGTATTTTCAAGCTGTGGTTGACTGAATCCGTGAATACAGAATCTGTGGATATGGAGGGCCGACTGTATGCATTTGTCTTCTAAGTGCTCATCCTCAACGTTACTAACAAATTTTAACATTTTAGAAACAGGGTAGAGTAGTTTGGAGAATCTTTTCAGTCTTTAGTGTCATTATTGCATTCTGATTGGCCAAGGATGGGAATCATGTGGCCCTCCAGATGTTGCTGAACTGCAACACCTAGCATTCCTCAACATTGGATACTCTAGTTGGGTTGCTAGGACTTGCAGTCTAACAATATCTGAAGGGGCACATAATACAACCCCCCTTATAATATTTTGTCCAATTCAGGGAAGATAAAATCACTGCACTTAGTAAAGAGAAACCATCCACAGAAATTGATATATCAGTGTTTGGATCAGCACAAGGTCTGAAGTTCTGCTGGGCTAAAGAGACAGAATAGGGATGCTGCTGAGGTACCTCCCACCCAACATTAAAGCAGCCTCCTTGCATGAACTGACTGAAATGGTATCCAAGGAAATAATGGAAGATCCTAGGACTGCTGTTCTGGGGGACATCAACATCCATGCCAAGGCTGTCCTGATGAGGCCTTCTCAGAACTTCATGATTACATTGACAACCATGGGGATGTCTGAGTACATCGCCATCCCAACATACGTGAAAGGACATGCCTTGGACCTGGTTTTTGCTATTGCACTGATGAAGGATGACCTGATTTTGGGAGGGTTGTGATTTTGGGATCATTTCCTCGTGAAATTTGGTTTGGTGTTAGAGGACCCTGCCTGCAGGGGTGGGAGACCAGTTAAGTCTCACTATCGAATGGTGGGGTGGAAAGGGCCAACAATACAATCAGTCCAAAGCACCCATTCTATGCTGTGGAGTCTGTAAGATCTATGGAAAATGAAACAAATTGGATGATGATTAAAGTGCAGATGGCAAACATGACAAAGTGAGTATGATTGAAGATTAGTAAGAGCTCTTTGTCTTTGCCTACTATGGAGTAGTGAGGTTGGGGAAAAATCCTACCACGCCTCTAGTATTCTATTTTTCACATGTCACCCAGCAAAGTTACTCCAAGTGCTGTTGGGATCAGGCTCAGAGAGGCCAGGATTGGAAATCCTGGTTGCCTGCTGTGATAAATCTGCTAGGACAAAGTTGCTTGTATGCACTCAGAATGTGACAGATGTTATTACAGAATATGAGGAAGTGTTCAAGGCACCCTTTGGTGAGTTTTCTTGGGATGAGTTTCAGTTATTGCAATCTGATGATGTGGACAAGACACTTGAGTCAGTTTGTCCAACCATATGTAATCTTTATCAGCCCGAAAAAAGAAAAAGATGGAGGAAAAAGATGTAGAAAGGATTGATTAGGTGGGTCTAGGGGGTGGCAAATGCCTCAGTGTGTCAGGGAGAGATCCCTCCACCATGAAAGAGGCTGTAATATACCCTATCCTAAAAATAACTTCTCTGCGCCCAGAGATATACTGCTACTGCCCTATCACTAATACTTCCTATTTGGAGAAGGAGCTTGAGTGTGTATGGTGCCTGGGCATCTTCAGAAGGCCTTGAAGGAAAGAGATGATTTGGACCCTTTTTGACCTGGTTTCAAGCCAGAGTATGCTACTGAGATAGTCTCGGTTGCCCTGCTTAATAACCTACTTTGGAAAAAAGACCAGGGGGAGTGCTAACCTGTTAATCTTCCTGAATCTCTGGGTGGCTTTTGATACCATTGATCATGGTACCTTACTGGACCAGCTCTGTGGGATAAGAGTACGAGGCACTGTCTTTCAGTTGTTCTGCTCCTACCTACAGGGCTGATTCTAGAGTGTACGTTGGGGATTCCTGTTTAGCCTCATAGATATTAAACTATGGAAGATAGTAGGGTTCCATTTTATCCAACATGCTCTTCAATATCTATATGAAGCCACTGGGTAAGGACATTAGGGATTTTGGAATTTAGTGCCATCCATAATTTGATTACACTCAGCTCTACTTCTCCTTGTTAGTGGAGTTGAATGGTTTGTGCAGGTGCTGGACCAGTACATGATGCTATAATGTGCTGGATGAGGCAATACACTAAAGTTGAATCCTAATGACAGAGATGTTGTGGCTTAGTGGTTCTGCATCCAGGAATTAGGTAAGCAATCTTCCCAAGGACTGGACTTCCCAAGAAAGCAGGCATGTACCCTGAAGTACTTCTACAGCCATCTCGGCCACCAAGGGCCCATGTGGACTCCATGGCTTTCCTGGACAGGGATAACAAAGCCATGGTAATCCATGCCCTATTAATTTCCCAGTTACTGCAATGCACTCTATGTGGGCTGTCTTTCAGGCAACACCGAAGCTGCAGCTAGTCCAAATGCATCAGGTAGTCTCCCCGCTAGAACACCATACAGATGCCATATATCACTGGTTTAAAGGAACTGTATGGGCTGCTAATATACTTCTAGTCTGAATCTAGATTCTAGTGAAAACATGTAAGGCCTAATACAGTTTGTGATCCTGACATCTGAAGGAGCACCTCTGTCCATATACACCTCCCTGAAAACTGAGGTCTGTTAGTAATGGTAATAATCTGTGGAGGGTGTGAGAAAGGGCATTCTCTGCTGCTGTTTCATCTCACTTATGGAAAACTCATCCTTCAGAGGCCCAACTGGCATTCCAGCAAGAAGTCAGTAACATGGATGTTTATTAATGTCTTTGGGGCCTAACTGATTTTATCTAATTCTGCAAATGTGTTATGGCTTCAAATTGTTTTCACTGTTTTAACAGCTTTTAAATTGTCTTAAGTGTGAAATGGTTTAATATGCTTTCAATATCTTTATCTATTGTATCAAGTTAAATAGTTTTACACCATTCAAACTGATTTTATTGTTCACCATCCTGAGATGCATTGACACAACATGAAATGTATTTAAACAAATAAATAAATAAATGTTCAAACACAGACTATTATTGTATGGATTTTCTCTTTAGTAAATCCAATAGCTCATAATAAAAATACGATTCCATCTCAAGTGAGATACAGAATTCTAACATTAAAAATATATGCACTATAAAATCATTACAGTTTTACCCAGTGAAAGCCCTATGATCCTGTATGGAATACAGCAAGATGCAATAAATGCTGCCCACAAAGCAATATATAGCTTTTGCGTTACTTCAGGTTGGACCCACATAAACAAGCTGTTAAAGAAAGGGAAAAAAAATACCCAAGTTAGACATTAAAGCAGTTCATTTTCTTCAACTTCAAATCTGTTGAATTTAGGCATTGTTAGGAAGAGAAAACACACACAGAAACTTACTTTTTTATTTTTTCCAGTATGTCTGACATTTTGCCAAACAAGTTCTATAAAACAAGAGAGAGAAGGAATATAGATTTGGAATATACAAATGCAATTTAAGATGAATCATTGATGTGTTCTTGTTTTCTCTAAGTAATCATTATTCTGAGTCACCACAATTTGTCAGCTCCATAATCAATCATCTCAATCATCTCTAGCTTCATGTTGCAGATTAGGGCTAAATCACACCCACCACATCAAAACAGATTAACGGGTGATCAAGTTGAGACAAAATGAGTAATACAAAGAGGATTTTATTGATAATTAATAGATGCATGTGTTTCACAGCACAGAAAAGGCTTTAGCTCAGAGAGACCCAGAATCCCATCTCAGCAGACAGTGGGCAAGGGCCTTAAGCAACAGATACCACCCAGATTATTCCAAGGTGAAAAGTTCTCAAGGGTTGCACCCACTTTCCCCTACAGTGAGACCAAAATATGGATGTCACCTTAGATATCAAAGGATGACATGAGGGTGAGCAACTAAAACAGAGACAAGGGCCATTTTTTGTCCCACATCCTCCCACCCCTCCCACACTGACACGTCTAAGTGTGCTAGAAGTGATATCACATCACTTCCAATCACCATCTTCAGCCAAAATCTCCAAAATCTCTTCAAATCCTTAATTCTCGGGTAGTTAAGAAATTAAAACAGAAAAGAGAGGATTATGTGCACTGTCTTGAACTCCTTGGAAAGAAAGGCTTGACTATAAATAAACTAAAGCAAGATGAAATCCCATACCCATATATGCCATGTTATTTCTCTACTGATGGGGAAAACAACCAATATGATACATATGAAACTGCTTTTCAATGAGTCATACCATTTATTCATCCCACTCTTTATTATATATTTTAATGCGCAGCATTCTGCAGCAAAAATCTCTTTTAGACCTGCAATTCTCTACCTACAGATGCCAGGAATGGCATACCTGTGCTTTTTGCGCCACATCCAGAACAAGCTGGAATTTTTCAGACACAGTTAGGTCTTCCTTTGGAGGTTCCTGAAACAAGATTAAATATTTGCCATAAGAATTTGGGTCTTTTAGATTAGATAGTTCTTCTACAGTTTAAGGCCAGTCCAAAATAAACCACCTCTTCTGTTAACTCGATGCATTCAGACATAGTTAATTTTAACTTTGTTTTATAAAACAAACTACCTTCTTTAGCTGAGGTCTAAAGATGGCTTGTTTCTATAAAACATATTTAAGACTAATCATAGTTTGTCCAAGCTTGACCATTATGCTAAACGCAATATTCAACTGATTACTTAAAAAAAGGGGGGGGAGTGACTTCCTCATGGCTGTACCAGAGGAGAGGAGAGAGCATATCTTCAAATACTGTGCTCAAATATTGCCTGAGTACATGAACATTATCTGCTTATAATTCATAAAATTATTTGTTAATTAATATTAATTAATATAAGTAATACAGTAATATGTAGTTCATAAAATTATTGAATAATAAGTTGAGCAATAAGTAACTTAGTAATATGTATGTAATTATTTAAACAAATTATTTATATGTGTACATTTTTACATTTAACATGGCAATTTGCTTAGGCTGACCAAAGAGATGCTAATTCGTTTTTGTTTGTTTTTTATCCCTGTATTCTTCAATCTCATACAAACATACAGGCTTGGTTTATCCATTTATAAATAAAAGGAAGCAAAAGTTCTGTTCTCTGTCAATTAGCTCCAGAGGAGAAGAAGAGGAAATACACAAGATTATGCCCAAATCACACTAACTTTTAATTTACAGAATTTTGAACCGAAAATATAAAAAATGTTTTAAAGATTTTTTTCACTACTTTTCAACTATACCTTCTAAAATGTGGTGTTATCTGGATTTTGTAAAAATAAGTACAGTTGTCCCACCACTTTCACAAGGGTTCAGGGTGCAGAACCCTCACAGAAGTGGGAAAGCTGCGAATAACTCCCCCGCTTCCATTCCCATTCCATTCCAGGGCTCCCCACTTTCCATTCCCATGCAAAAGGGAAGGGAATGAAGGGGTGAAGGCTGACACCAGCCTTCTTTTCCCCCTATGGAGCTGCTCCTGCCATTCCTATGTATTTTGCCCTGGCACACAGAACTTGTGTGAACCTCATTCCTCTCCATTTTGCCTCCACACGAGTTCTCTACGCCAGGGCAAAATGCATCAGAATGGCAAGGGGAGCTCCAGAGCAGGGAAAAGGAAGCTCACGTGAGCCTTCCCCCACCCCCCCTTTCCCTTCCATTTTGCATAGGAAAGGAAAAGAGGGAGCTCTACAGGGGGTGAATGGAAGGCTCATGTGAGCTTCCCACACCTACCCCCCGCTCCTTTCCTTTTTGCCTCAGTGCGAGTTCTTTGCATTGGGACAAAATGCATGGGAGTGGGAGGAGGAGAATGAGGGAGATGCACATGCGCTCGCAAATAATCAAATTTGTGAATGTCAAACTGACAAAGCTGAAGCGAGAACTATTTAAAAGAAAGCTTAATTGAGATAAAAAATCTCTTTAAAGTTACTTAATTATACTTTTTTTAAAAAATTGTTCAGTTTAGCACAATCATAAGAAAAACATGTCAGCAAAATATAATTTTACAATGCTTTGTAATTTTCACATAAATATTCTCAAAGTTTCAAAATTATTTTGACTTACAATGGGCTCAGAAACTTCAGGCACAATACTCCATTGTATTCTCCATCCTCTAAAAACAAACAATATTTTTATTAAACAGAAAAACTGACATTTCCATAAGGCTCTGTAACAACAGAAATAAAAGTATGCTTTTTAAAAAGTTGCTCATGCAGATACCAAATAATAACTTATCAGATCTACTTTTGTATTTCTGCATGATCAAGCCACACCAAAGCCACACCTAATCATATAATCCTGAATGTTCAAAAGGTTGAAGGAGATCACAAATGATGTCTGTTTGTAATTAACCAAGCCAGAGAGGTTCAACAAGCACAAAGTATAATTAGGAACACTTTAGAAACATAAATTCTTTTTTTTTTTACGAAGAACAACAATTACAGCATCACAAAGATGCTCCCACAATTATAAGGTTCATTCTATGTAGATTACTGTATTTGACTTGAACTGCTTGTGACCAAGAAAATGGTTTTTAAGTTTTAGCGTTCTTAAGCATATACTTAAGAGTATCCTGGTGTGTCCATGTCATAAAAGGACTCCACAAGTCAAAGGAGCAGTAAAATCATGCCACTTCAGGTGTTTATAAATCTCTCTTTTAGCAGGGCTGTCAAATGTATTTGTTGACCATGTTCAAACTCTTCAGTTCCAAGAGCAGGACTGGAATAAGAATTTGATGATGTACTCACACATGGCTGTGATTAGGGGAACTTTTCCATAAATCTGGCACAGTGACAATGAAAATTCACTGAAGAATCATGATATGCGGGGAAGGGGTTATGAAAAAAATAACTGTGCTGCATTTCACCTTCCTAGTATCTCAAAAAGATGTGTTCAGTGTCATTCTCAGGTATATAATAATTGTAATTGCTACGAAAAGTGGTGGACGAATGTACCAGACCACCATCTCCCCAAATCTCTTGCCAGTTTCCAGTTTGTCTACAACTTGCTTAAAAGTATAAAATATAAATATTCCAAATAAAAGATAAAATGGATTGTAAGATGCTTTTCATACAGTCCTAATTCTGGAGACTAAGAGTTCCAAGGAGCTATTATAGAGACATTCTGTTTGAAACAATTACATACTAGAGAGATGGTGGAATGAAATCCCCTTTAGACTAAACAAACAAACAAACAAACAGATAAATCCCATATATTCTCCTGTTTAACAGCAAACGTTAGAAACCAAGTTATAAAGTAAAATTTCAAGATGGAAGAAAACAGTGTGATTACCTGGCTATGAGGTAATTTAGAGATAACCTCAAAATTGCTAAAAATAAGAACATAGGAATGGCCCAGCCATGCCATACAGCATTCATGTAGATCTAAAAAAAAGAAACAAAATGTTATACATTTAATAGTAACGTTTCCATGCAATATCTATGTTAAAAAGTAATCTCCTAGGACATTAACAACGATGGCTATGAATCTGTCTCTCATGCTGTAATCCTACGTATATTTACTTTGACATTTACTCCCATTTAAGTGATATGGATTTGTATATTTTAGTATGGAACAGCCAGGCAACATACAGAAACAACAGCAGCTGTGGCAAAGATGCCATGGCCATTTTCTGGGCCCAATATATTGTATGTGAACTGGGCCCTCCACTTTCCTTACAGCTATACTTTCATGTTAGAAAAGTCTTAATCTGTGGAATTTCTGGTTGACAAAGTATAGGATTCGTAAGAAAGCAACAGGTAACCTGGCAGGAAGTAACTCTTCCTTGTAACAGTATTTCCATATTAGGGAGAAAAAACCTGTTGAATTTCTGCTTGCAAAAGCACTAACAATTTTCTGAAGAAAAGGTCTAGTCTTCCCCAATGTTGTTATCTGCCATTAAGTCGGCTTCAACTTATGGTGACATCATACAGAAAAGATCTCCAAGAACTCCACTCATCAACAGCTCTGCTCAGGTTTTGCAAACTTGCAA
Organism: Iguana delicatissima; assembly: GCA_948472985.1. Classification (NCBI taxonomy): domain Eukaryota; kingdom Metazoa; phylum Chordata; class Lepidosauria; order Squamata; family Iguanidae; genus Iguana; species Iguana delicatissima. Next base: position 655,692 of record CAOKZL010000420.1, read on the forward strand.
ACTTTCTTTTCTAAATTAATCCTCCTGCAATATGGTCTTCCTCTTTTCCTTTTCCCTTCTACTTTTCCAAGCATTATTGTGTTCTCCTTTTTCTTAAAAAAAAAAAAACAAGTTCTATTAAAGGTTTTCAAAGTACACGCAGACAAAACAGAAAAAGAATCAAATTACAAACAAGAAAAAAAAACCAAAATACTAAGTACTAAGAATCAGTCAAGGCAATAAAAAATAGTAACAAATATATTGGTTTCTAGCTTTTCTAACTCAGATTATATATAACTATAAAATAATTTCTCTACTTACAAATTCAATTCAGATGCTTCCAAATACAAAACCAATAGTCAGCATATTGTACTCTTTCTTACAAAAAGTCTTTTATGGGTTCCCAATCTTTTGGAAAAGTCACCAGTGATTTTTCCCAATATTGTCAATTTATCCATTTCAGTTCAGTCTATTAATTTTATCAGCCAGTCTTCTTTCAGTGGAATTTCTGTATGCTTCCATTTCTGTGTGTACAATAATCTTGCTGCAATGGTCACATATCATAGCATCTTGCCATATCTCTTTTCTAGTTGATCTTCTAGTAATACTAACAAATATAATTTCGGCTTCAATTGAATATTAACTTTCAAAATTTTATAACCACAGAACATATTTAACTCCAGAACATTTTGGCATTTCACACTTTGGCCAGTTCTTCTGGTGTCAACTACCAATGATACATTATCTTGTAAAATTTCTCTTTAAGGTTATAACATAATGATAATTTAATTCCTTTCTATTACGTTTTCTCCCATTATTCAAACTGTATATTATGCCTGACATTTTGTGCAAATTCAGACAATCCTTAACCAGCTCTTCTACCATCTCTATTTTTAACAAACATTTATACTATCTTACCAATCAAATGTTCATCACCTGAGCACAAATGTTTCTCACATTCTCATTTAGTTAACTCTAAATCATAAAATTTTTAACCATTCTAAATATAACAGAACCACAGAAACTATAAACTTCAGACATTAATTCTGCAATTAATTTAATTCTATAGTGTTGATCAAATTCCAGAAGATCTTCATAAGTTACCCATTTCTTTTTAGCTGTTGTCTCCTACCTATAAAAAGCCTCCTGCAATGACACTCACAAGGGTGTTTTAGGACATAACCTTGGTTTGTATTTATTCCATACTCTTAACAAAAAACATCTTATGTATTGGCTATTAAAATTTGAATTCACTTTGGTTTACTGTACCACAATTAACCATGCCACCCAAACTTCAGTCTGCAGGGACACAATTCTAATGTTTTCATATTCAGGGATACACATTTACCCATCCCCCAAAAATAGGGGCGGGTCTCTTCATCCAACAGACTGCATCCCAGGCAAACATTTGGTTTTAAAATTAGTAAGATGAGTATAAGAACCTAAGAATCAGACTACAGCTCCACTTAGTCTTCTCGTTTGCCACAACGGCCAATCAGATTGAAAAACCCACAAACAGAACATCAAACAACAGACCACTTCTATAATTTTCTGACAAGCAGCAGCTGACGCTTAAGAGATCTAGATCAGTCTGAATCTGAATGTTCCTAATCTGAATGTTCCTGAATCTGAATGTTCCTACTAGAACGGAAAGAAAAGGTGCTTTTTTTCTGCATTGCCATTGACACATCTTGAAAAGAGACAGTAAATTTTATTGCTTCTTCCAACCTCAGTAACCACAAGCTCAACTTTGTGGAAAGCACACAACTACTGTTTTACTGTTTCCCATCATCTTGCAAACAATTTTGCAGCCTTCTTGATTAAAACAGAAACGAAACTTTTCCTCTTCTTGAAAGAAAAAAAATGTTTTCTCAAGAAGAGCACGAACAATGTGATTCAGGTTTTCCTGAACTATATGATTTCAGATTGCAGGGGGATTGCAGATCTGAATGCTCTCCCATAGGGGAAAAAAATTAATAATCTCCCTAACAACAGAAAATGAGAATGCTTTGGAAATAACCACCCTTGAAACTCTTTTCCATACATGAACTCTTTCTATAAACAAGAAAAGGATGCCTATCTCTTTGTTCATTATGGAATCATTCATAATTCCAGTTCACCACTAGTATCTAAAGATGTACAGAGCCAGAGAGCTCACAAGAGAGCCAGTATATAGTTCTGCAGACACAAGCTTTATCCCTGTCAAGATGCTGATCCGTATCCTAATTTGAAATTTAAAACAGCATTTCTGAGGCTACCCAATCTAGGGGGCCAGCAGTTATTTTCTTCCAGTATGCCAACTGTTTCTTTCTTACCTGGAAACATGGCAGGGAGCCAATGGCTCAGGGGCTGCCAGCAGTGCAGGGAATCCTACTTTGAGCTGTACGTATTGTAAGGACTGCATGGTAGTTACCCACCCACACGTGTAAAAATTATTATTCAAAACATATGATAATGGCCATTGAAAACCTCCACATACATGTTAGTTTTAATAATGCTGAAATTCATTATTAAAAAAATCCTGGTAACTTAGACATTCCATGTAAATGAAAGCAACAGAGAGCTGTTAAACACCTGTTAAGAAAATGTTGGTAAATATATGAAAGCACTGAAACATAATACTGGACAACAAATTAGACAAGATGTCACTTTCTGACCTTGTAGAGCTCATTGGTCACATCAGAAACTGTACAAGTCTAAGTTCAGAATGTGCATATAATAAGTCTGGACAACTGGAGTAAATATCAAAACATCAACAGCTGTCACAGTGCTTTCTTTTACGCTGAACAAAAATCAAACTGCATTGACGGAGGAAAGACAACTTACAATAAAGGCAATAGCAGAAGTATAGACAGAATACCAGTCTGATAAGGCAGAAAGATTCTTCACAAAATTTGTAACAGGTTTGGCACCTCTTTCTAGATAAAAAAGAAAATAAATACACAGTCTTAAGTATTTAGCAATGCTTTAAAGATGTAATACCACAACATTTAAACTGAAAAGAAAAAAACCACCCACTCACAGCCAAGACTTGATGTCTCGATTTGTCAAAATTGCTATGTGTATAAGTGATGTATCAAAATCATTTTTATAAAAAAATAATCCAAACCCAGACTTCTTCTTCTTTATATATATTTAACAAAAAAAAAGATGATGCTTTGATCCATTTCACGCATGAAAATCATCATGTTGACGTTTTCAAGATTCACAGTAGACTTTCTTCAAATCACATCTTCAGGTGGGCCTAGTCTTAGTACAGGAGAGAATAGTGCAGTAGAACAGGGCACATCAGAAGAGACTGATGTAGCTCAATAAATTGATGGGTGTGGGGAGCACAGCTTCACACACAACCTCACATGGAGTGAGTGGGAACTAATTAAGACAAAGCCCGCATAATTGCTGTTCTTGTGGTGCAAGGTGCCTCAGTACAGGGCATGAACAATTTCAGATTAATGTAAAACAATTCCAACTTTTGGATATTATTTATGCTGGGGGAAAAAATTAAAAAATATTTTCTTGGGCTGCAACTCCCAAAATTCCTCAGCCTTGCTGCCTGGGTGTTTTGACATCTCATCCAAAAAGTACAATTTCTAAATTCTTTCCTACGTGCATATGATAATCTGATGGCCTATAGATTCTTTTCTGCTTTATACCTTGGCATATTCTATCATTGTTTCCTAAACAATTTCATTTCAATGGTCACTTCACTGCAAAGTATTCTCTCAATGTCCAATTAGGGGCTGTTTTACACAGGTTTTGTTTCATAGCAGCGTTTGTGATGCTTATGCCACTATCAAGTTTTGCTTTACTTTAAAAGCTGAAGTCCCAGTTTCCCCAAGACACCAATAAGTTTTTGGAAATTTCTTTTAAAGGAAAAACTGGAGAATTATTGTTTTCTCCTTTTTTTCCTGGCTTGCCAGGGAAGGACACACTATTTTGTTACTCTGAATAAAGCAAACAATTCTGCGTGGCAACTTCAGTGGTTTAACAGAGACCTCGTTTGCATGTTACACAGAGACAGGAAGGGCATGGATGTGAACAACATACTCATTGTTCCTCTGATTCTCCACACAGACTACCATGTGAAGAGCCAAAGATAACTGCTTGAGTGATAGGCGTGAGTCCAAGATGGCCTATGGAATCTCATCATCTGGAAGATCTGCCAATCTCTACTTTGCATAGCACACAAGAAGAGGAAAAAACAGAAACAGTGCCAAGTACTTCTTTTTCCCAAGTAGCCTGCTTGCTTTTTCAAGTAATTTCACAGGCAATTGGCATTTCCAGTCTCTCTTCCTAAGGCTGGCTTCAAAAGGCCATAGCCCAGTTTAGCTCTCTCAAACTTGCCAACAAACCATCTTTTATCAATGCAAGAAATACTTCACTGTCTCTCATTTTCTCCTCCTCTCACATACCTAGATTTTATTCTTACTTAGATTGTTGGCTGGTTATGCATGACTTTCAAACCATGAAAGTATTATTTTACCACAACGTTCATATTGGGCCTGGGACTGCAATTACCATTCTGTTTTTCAAATGAACACCTTAAAGTGACTTCAAGCTTCTACTGTTATTAAGCAAACTACATCAACAAGAGGACAATACATGGTTGGGGCATCATTAGAATTATTCTGAACTGGATTAATTTATCCCTGTTAGTATACATACTGCAAAAACGCAAAATATTATTTGTCTGAAACTTACTTGTGAATGCTTAGAACTGTTCTTATATACATTTATATCATAGTTCAGTTTTTTATAACACTGATGACTTAAATTATTTTTAATGAATCACGTAGACTCATTTTACATTCTTTGTGTGCACCAATTATATTGCTACAACACCCACTTCAATGTTTGCATGTTATAAACTCTATAAATGCTATTTGTATTGCACAGCTATAATATCAGGTTAGATACTTACTTAATCTTCTCATATTTTCTGTAAGCCTGAAAAGTAAATGGTTGAAAATGTAACATGCTTCCTTGAAAGATGAGCATTTTTCTGTTAATTACTGGTATATCTGACATACACCTGATTCTAAAATGGCATTTGTCAAAAATGCTTTATACTATATTTAAATATTTTAAAAAAACTTATCAAAGCAGTTTACAAAATAAGAATGTGGAACTGTTTTATTAAAATGCAAGTAAAACAGCAGTACTGAACAAATCCAATACCACTGAAAAAAAAAATCAGCAACAGTAAAAATCATACTTGGTAAAATACGACATGTGGGCTAGCATCAATTAGCACCAGATTAAGACATCCAAGACCTTAAAACCAGTTTAAAGATGAGAAGGGAGGGTGGCACGCCTCCCACAGCAGGACACTCTGTATATTATTTACACCAGCAACTCTGCACAAATATCAAATAAAGTTGTGACAGAAAACTGCTTTTAAGGCTGCAGTCCTAGCAGAGTTAACTCAGATGCAGCATACTGAAAAGTACAACACTGTAAAAAGAATAAACACTGATCTCTATGTATATTGAATTAACTGTAGCTGATATTTTTATTCTTTGCAGTGCTGAATACAGTGTGTGTCAAAATTGTACGCATTCCAAGAGTTCTCAATTATTTCATTCAGTGGAGCTCTCATAACTGATTTATGACACACAGAAACCTTTAAAAACTTTAGAAGCTGTCATCAGTATAAGCAGGAAACAGTGATTTTTAATAGTTATTTTATATAATAATAAAACAGGTCATCTAATATGATTTACCTTCTAGCACTAAGTGGTTCTTCTGTTTCAACCGTGTTCTCTTCTGGCTGAAATCTGAAGTCTTCAATATATTCCCCAAATTTGTCATAGACCCATTTCTGAACTCTTGAACACACCATGTGGCTGCGTTTATCTAATGATAAAATATGCATTACATGTTTGTTACCTCCAAGTGACAGTTTAAAACTGCATGTGCATGCATATAGGCAGACCTTTTCAAGTGGCAACATAACTTTAGTTACAGGGAAGCCAAACTCAGAGCATCCAGACTCAAAACCATTCTCATAGGAAAGTGGTCCTGGCACAAGATCTCTCACAGGGAGGTATTCCATCCATGCCTGAATACACCAGCATGCACCATTTACCTACTAATTTGAGTGAAATAAAAGTCTTACTGGGAGAACAGTTGTACTACGTGGTAAGTAGTTTTTAACGAGAAACCAGTATCATAACCTACAGTAATAGATAAAAGAGTTCTCTACAAGCTTTAGCTCCTGATATCTTTCCAGATATCACAGCTTGATTCTCTCATGATCTCAAATACCAGCATAAAAAGAAGGGTATCCACATTAAACTGACCAATGGCTTGGGTTCCAGATGATACAGAGAAGTGTGAATGCAAAGTGGGATACCACAGGAATACCTGCAACACAGAATTTCATGTTGACTTTACCAAGTTCCCACTGAAGCAATGGGTTTACTCTACTGGGGACTGACAACTGAATTAAAGCCATCCCTTCCAATTATACTACCAAGGTGTCACTTCTTGGCCTTTTGGCTAAGACTGAATTGTATTTGTATCAACAAATACAAAAAAAGATTGTTTTCCATTAGCAGTTAAAATGCAAGCACATCGGAAAAATAAAGTGAATAAACTGAGGCTCAATCTAGACAAGATGAAAGTTCTGTTGGTCAGTAGGATAACCAATCTGGAATCAGGCTTAAAGCTGCTCTGGATGGAGTTGGACTCCCCTGAAAGACCAGGTTGGACTTAGGGGTGCTCTTGGACTCAGTGCTGCTTCTAGAAGGCCAAATAGCTGCTGTGACTAGGAATACCTTTGCTTGGCTTCTGTTGGTACATGAGCTGTGCCCTATCTAGCAAGGGCAGATCTGATCATAGTGGTTTATGTCTTACTTACTTCTCAGTTAGACCACGGTAATGCACTTTACATGTTGCTACACTTCCACAGTGATTGGAAGCTACAATTAGTACAAAGCTACAATTAGCGCAAAATGCAGCAGCCAGATAGTTGGCATATGTATGCTTTAGAGAATGTGTCTCACTAGTCTTGCAAGAACAAGCACTGGTTTTCAAATTTGCTTCTGAGCTCAGTTTTGCTTCACAAAGCATTAAACTACATAGGGCCAGAATATCCAAAAGATACTCCTGTATGACACTGTCCAAAATTCCAGATCTTCAGTGATGATCCTGTCAAATGTTCAGTACCCCACCAGGCTAGATTGATGGAGACAAGTGGCTGGGCTTTCTCTATACCATCACCTCAACTGTAGAACTCCCACCCAAGGGAAGTCAGGCTGACTTCATCCTCCTGAGTTTCTCATAGTCAGCTAAGACTGTACTGTTTTGCATGATCTTCAGTCTTTAAAACCAGGGGGACGGAGGGCGCTGCTCTGGCTGTTTTAACTGTCTATATGGTTTTTCAATTATATTTAAGAGGCGATTTTGGCCTGATTTTCAATGTTCTTCGGCATAACTTTAATGTTTTAAATATTTTTACCCTCTATACATCCATCAGGGGCCCCGATCGATTGAGAAGTGATAAATAAATACTATTAGTCAATTAATACAGCGATATTTTGCTTCCCACATCTGGTTCATTTCAGAGGTCATGCAGAGACATGGTTTGCAATGGCTTTTAAATCCCAAATGTACAATGATTTAGGAGTCTTTTCTCTACTTTATTTTCTCCTTTTAGCCTCTGCTTGAGAACTTCATCCCATCTTTGTGTTGCATCAGCATCTGAAGACAAAGCTATAGCCTTAGTTACTATTTGCCAACTCAAATTTCATGCCAGTTAGCACAAGCCCCAGCTTACACGCCCACTTCAAGAAACTTTTTTTTTGGATTTTGATTTGCTATTCAACAGAAAATAGTGGTTTCTCAGTTCAGACATCACAGGAAATCACAGTTGAGCTTCCTTTGTTAGAACAGTCAAACAGTTAGAACAAACAACATGATAGTGTTATCACATTTTACTCAAAACTGTAAACTGAAGAACATTTCATAACCATCACACCAAGCCGCTTCATACGTTTCGGACTATTATCATTGTTACCCTTTCAAATTTTACTTTAGGAAGAATAATAAAAAGGTCTTTACTCCAGAAGTAATAGAAACATGTTATTTCTCAATGCTTATATAACCAATGTTTAAAGAAAAGTAGGGTCTAGACAGAACAAAGTTTTGAAAAACAAGTGGGAAATAGACCAGATGGAAAAAGACAGAAGTTCCTACAAAAATAACACAAGACAAGATTTAAACATTTTTAAACTAACTGGAAGAAACTAAAAGCCAGATGTAATGGGGGAGAAATTCAGAGTTATAAATTCTAAACAGCTTAGCAGTGTAGCCAACATGTAGTGAGTCACATGCAGTACTCCCATAAATATTTTCCTAATACCTTGGTTTCTAGCAGTAACTAATCCATCAGTTTACACTGTGGCAGACTGTATACCTCAGCACTGGTACATGGGTCATATTTATAAGGATACATTCATTCTCCTATTTCATATGCAGATGTGTCACCTCACATATATAAAGCACTTTCATTCCACTTTAACTGCCATGGCTCCATCCTACGGAGTCTTAAATCTGTAGTTTCATGAGGTACTTAGGGCTCTCTGCTAGAGAGTTCCACTTTAGTCCTCCTAAACTATAGCACCAAAAGTATCTAGCAGACCTAAATCCCAGGATTCTATGAGACAGAGCCATGGCAGTTAAGATGACACCAAACTGATAATTGTGCAGTGTTGATAAGACTCCTCAGAAACGGTTCTTTCTAAGCTGATAGGTAACATCGCCCGCTTCATCTCCTTTTCCTAGAATCTACTGATTGGACAGATGCTTTTAAGCCTGGCAACAGCAAATATCCAGCATTCATGGACATAAGAGACAAAAACATTTTAGAGGAACATAAGGCCTCTCTCAAGTCATCTCTGATGGAGAAAGCAACTTTCTGCTAAAATAAAAGTTTTCTCTGTTACTGGCTTTTTGGGAGAAGGCCATCCCAGCAGGGTGTATTGATTAAGATATAAATCATAGAATTAAACCAAATTTCCCACTAACATTTCAAGTATATTGTAAACATTAGAGCAAACCAACCACTAAACCACAAAAATTTACAACAGAACAAGAGTATTTATTTTACTCTTCCATTATTTAAACCAGTATTTAAAACTTTCTGTTCCTTGCCTTCATTTTTCTTTAGATAGAATATTATGAACCCCCTGCAGAAAGTTTAAAAAAACACCAGATAAACAAATAAATCTTCCACCATGTGCTATTTCAGGTATTTTCTGATCCCAATGAGAATTACAATGAACTGAGAGTTACCATTCAAGTAAGCAACACAGTCAGAGTTAGGGCTGTTTAACGTGTATTTCTTTTGTTCCCTGATCCCAATGAGAATTCCAGAAATGAGGCCAACCCACATTTCCAAAAATGTTAAACTGCCTGGGACATAAAAGTACCTTAATGGCAAAAAGCAATAGATTTCTTGTGACATTTTGTGTCTAAGGCCGTTTCCACACTACGCTGTTATAGTGCTATTATTCCACTTTCAACATCCTGTGGGATTCTGGGATTTGCAGTTTACTGAGGCCAAAGAGCTCTCTGGCTGAGAATTCTAAATGGCCAACCAGAAACTGAAAATCCCAGGATTCTATAAGATGTTGAAAGTGGAGTAATAGTACTATAATGGTATAATGCAGAAATGGCTACATTTGTTTTTTGTTTCTTTGTTAAAAAACAAAACCAAAAACTGCACATTGGAAGTGACAAAAACTTGGAGATACTGTGTAACTTCAAGTGACAGTGCCACAAAATGCTTCCACTGTAGGTCTAGCTTTGTGTGAAAACGTCACTGTGGCAAACTTAAATGTTCCATTTCAGTACTAGAGAAGTAAAATAGCCCACTTCAACCATTGCCAGTTGGAAGCTGTAGTCCAGTACATCTAGTCAGTGCCTGCTTGGAGAAGGTGACTTTAAAATATTGCCACATAGGGGCTTCCAAGGCAGCACTCAAAACAGTTTGTGAGATTAGTTACAGGAGTAAAGGCCCAGGAACACTATGGCCCTTTCGCACGCCAGTCCTGTTGCGAAATGGCCTCAGGAGCATCGCACAACTGCGAGGACATGACGTCCTTGCAATCGCACGATGCTCCCAAGGCCATTAGGTGGCGGTCACGCATTACATCATTTTTGGCTCACTGCACATCCCTCCCGTGCCCCACACACATTTCTTTGTGTGCGGAGGCTCCGGATGTGCAGCCATCACACTTCCTCCTCCAGCGCGGACTGGGAAAGTACCTGACTGTGCTGCAGAAGGAAGAGGCGGAGCACTCATTCTTCCTTCCAGCCAGCATGGAGCTGGTGTGGAGGGGAAGCAGAGTGCCTCCCAGATGAGGCTTTTCGCGCAATCCCCGTGCAACACCAGCGGCACCAAGTAAGGTGCAAAAAGGGCCTATGTCTCTGTCTTGGTCCAGCCCTCTCCTCACATAAATAAAGTAATGAGTCCTTGAATAATAGATTAAAATAAGGACAGATTATTTCTAGGCAAATGCTCTCCCAGTTTACATTCAAGACATGGAAAAGTGACTATGCTTGCTAAGCAGAACTTATATCCCAATTATTTACCATTAATATAGATAATTTTAAAATTTTAAAAACCTATCATTTACAGTTTTAAAAAATAAACACTGACTTTAAATAAACATTGAATTGAAAATTGAAAATCTGCTTTTATTTTCATTTTTTTAAAAAAGGTACAGATTTTTATGCACTCTGTCTACCAGTTTGGAATTGGGGCTTGCATCTCCTACATATCAGGATTCATTAACAGAAAGAACCACACACATTCCACTAAATATTTCTGTCTGTTCAGTCTAATTAATTATCAGATGTCTTTCTCCTCTGTTCTTTCACATTTGCTGCCTTCTACACTCTGCTTGTGGAGAAGACTTGGTGGAAATCACTAAGCACATTAGTCTATAAGGAGCCAAATATACCTGTTCCATTGACTTGTGCCTGTGCTTTCGGAGGCTGCTGAGTAGGAAGTGGTTCTTCTGTTCTAAAGAAAACCCAAAACAAACAGCAATTTAGAATAGTATATCCCTCAAACAATGACAAAATGAGCACAAACATTTCATGAGTGTAGATGTATTTTTATTAGCCTGATGGCAGAGGGAGGCTTTTAGTACTTTTCAGTACTCCCCATTGAAACAGACATTTAAGGAGAACATTTGTTTCCATGACATATGAACCAACTAAAATCTTATAAAAAGGTTTACGACTACTACTGTTGTTGTAATTTTATTTATACCCTTCCTTTTCCCCAAACTAATGTTCAATGGTAGGTGGCCAAAACTGCACAATATTACACACTCTTTTTTCCACCAACTTTTAGCCCCTTTATATGCAGACTGCTTAGAATAATGATGATTCCTGGGCTTCCTGGGGAAAAAATCCAGATTTATTTACAGGCTTCTTAAGCCTGGCCAGCAAATATTTTGCTTGTCAAAGCCCTAGTCTATGGAGCTGAGACATGCTTCTGTCATCCTCTTTTATTCCCCGAACAATTACTAAGGACAAGCCTTGCATGATACATGAATACAAAATTGTTCAGAAATGGCTATCTGGGGAGTACAAAACCAAATGGCAACCAATTTTGATTGCTTTCCTCATCCTTCCCCTCTGCTCCAAGAGAGGAGAGAGGATTCACATTGGGAAGAAAAGTGACAGGCAACAGGGTGGGAGGCAGGAAAACTCTCTTACCATGAGGCAAAGGATAGGAAAGAGACAAAAGTAATGATCCATTTTGAATTTTCACCTTTGACAGTAAATTCAGTGTAAAGAGCTTTGCTCTACCCTAACTGCAAATAAGCCTTACTTAGCAAGGCTAAAAGATAGTTCTAAGAAAAGAAATGAATGTTCACATGTGTCTATAAGGAACAGGTCAAATCTGTATTATTACAAATTCCAGATATACACAATTCTCAAACCAAAATATCTTCTAGATTGTCAGTCTGGCCCAAGAGACTTGTTCCTTGAGGCAAAATGGCTTTCACTTGCTATTTTATGTACAGAAGATAATATGATTGGCTGCAAACTTTGCAACTCTGGAGATGGGATGGTTTTCACTACTCTCAAGGCAGCAGACTAGTTTAGGGGGAACAAGAAAGTTTGTGTGGCATGTATAATTCTGACATCCAATGCAAAGGAACAGCTCTTTTAAGAACAAATAATGCTCAACTAGCTGCCACAATTGTTCCCATCATCTGCTACCTGAGGCAAATGAGCTGCTTTGCCTGAAGTTGATCTGGCCCTGTCTAGAAGTAAACAGCACAACAGGAACGTGTAACATTGGTTTTTAACCAGCATGAACTTGTCAATGTGTATTTCAGCATGAAAAAGTATCTAGGTTTCACAAACTTTCCAAAATACAAGAATGAAACACCATTCATACTTTTGCAGCTGGGAAGGAAATGAGGCTCCAGTCTGTATCTTTCCATACCAGGGCCCCATCACTGGGACGGTTTCTTTGTTTCACAGGGATCCTCCCTTATCCGCAGTCTCACTTTCTGCAGTTTCAGTTACCCTCAGTCAACCTTTTCCCTCACAGATTCACCTTCCCCACCATCCCCCCAGCGGCCAGGCAACAGTACCAACATGGACTGCTCCACATCCTGTCACCCAAACCTTGCCTGTCTACCTACCTGCCCACCCCCACTTTAACTGCCCTCCAACAACACCTCCAGAGGAAATGGCTCTGGCACCAAAGGAAGTAGCTCTCTAGCTTCTCAAGGGCCACAGAGAGGCTTCATAATAACTGGAAGTATGAAGCTTCCCTATGGGCTTGCAAAACTAGAGGGCTATTTCTGGTGACAGTATGGAGTTCAGTATCATCCTTCATTTCAGGTGTCCCTGGAAATGGATCACCCACAGATAAGGTGGAACTACTGTACTTTTGTATGCTGCTCTTTGTGCATGTCATCTGTGATAGTAAGTTGTGTCAAGTCGCAACCATGTTGATAACAACATTCCTTGAAGCATCTTTTTTGTGAGGAACACAGCACTACCAATAAGGTGTGGCTTCCCTGAAACCAAACATGAAGGCAAAATCTTTAATTTTGGATACTGATTGTTCCATCTGTTAACGATTATAGCCTTGGACTTAATGCAGGAACAAGACACGTGATGAAAAAAATGCCTTTGACCATAACACTGAACACACCCAAATCTTACACACCACCCAAGTACTCTTGTATTTTAAAAGAAACTCACTGGACTGCAATGTCTTAATTGTCTTTAATTGATAAAATGATGTTTCTATCAAGCATGATGATAACGTCAGCTCCAGTTCATTTCTGTTTAGTCACACGGCAATTACAGTAGCATGAAAAGTCACTTAGAGCTGGCCATGAATAGCTAATAGCATATAATTTTGCACAGTAGCAAAGTGGAGGTTTACGAACTTACTATACAACTCCAGCCCACAGGAGCACCCAAAGGTCTGTGCCAAGGAATTAGGAGACATTCATATTTTTACAGCTGGTAACCATAATCCACAAAATGAAAAAGAAACTTGACCAGAGATGCATTTGTTATTTACTTAGGCACCTTAAAAGTGCAACACTGGGTTCTAACAAGGTTTGCGGGCAGGGCTATGCTTTGTTACTCCTTCCTACTCTCAGCTACTGTTGAAATACCCGAACCCACCGCACACAATTTTAAAAATGCAACCAGTTCTATTATGACCAAAAGAAACAATGTAGGGGAACGCTACCTTAAACAATGGCATGCCCTTCAATTAAGCTTCTAAGAAGCTTTACTTCTCTAATTTGTTGTTGTGTGTCTCCAGGTCATTTCCAAATTATGGCAATAATAACACAAACCTATCACAGGGTTTTCTTGGCATGATTTATTCACAGGTGACTTTCAACTCCCCTCCTCTCAGGCTGAGAGAGTGTAATTTGCTGAACGTCACCCAGTGGGCTTCCCTGGCTGAGTGGGGATTCAAACCCTGGTCTCCAGAGTCATAGTACAACCCCCAAATCACTGCACCATAATGGCTTTCTACACCACACTGTCTCTTTCTACCACTATCTCTGCTCTAATATTATAATACAGGATGGGCAAAGTGAGACTCGCAGGTCATGTACAGCCAGCCTTCTAGGACTCTAGTTGTGGCCCCTAGGCCTCTTGGGGAAAAAATATTCATTTTGCCAAACAAAAAAATCAAACAAATTGTTTTTGCTCTGAAATGCCCCAAAATGATCTCTTATGGGCATGCAGGCATTTTCACCACGTCTGAAGCATCTCCAGACCAGCCAGGAGAAAAAAATGATTTTTTTTACAAAAAAAAAAAAAAAAAGGTTTTACCCAAAACACCCTCTAGGGACCCAAGAAGGCCCAAAACCACTCCCCATGTCACCCAGAGGGCATTCGGGGCATCTGGGTGTCAAAAAAATATGATCTTTTTTGCAGGAGAATTTCTAAATGGAGATGTGGTATTCCAAGGCCCCTGGAGGACTAAGGCAGCCCCCTGATCTTTTAAATTGCCCACATCTGCTTTAATGCTATCCCAATAAAGCAGGGATCAGTTGATATCCTACTATTAATTCCTACACTTTGATACAGTTTACATTTGTAGGGATATTTCAGCATTTAAATAGCTGGAGACCAGAACTCTAGAAAAAATGAGTTCCCAGGCCAGTTAATGTTGTGCCACAAAAAGGTGCTGAAATATATCTTGGAAAATGAACCATATCAACGTCCCTCAGTCTATGGCAACTAGAGGAGGAAGACTCCATCCAACATTTCTCCACTTTCTCTCTCCCAAAATATGGCCAGCAACTTTTTTCTTAGGAGAAGGAAAGGGGGATCCATGGTTTGACTTAACAAAACCCTGAAATTCTGAACCCCATATCCCTGCAATAGTTTCAGCACTTTGGAGAACTCTTTCAAAGTTTCGTCTAAAACCAGAGCATATCCACCCACCCATACCCCTGAAACTGCCCCCACCAAATGACACTGCAGGCCTTCTACAGCTGTGAAGCCAGCCGGTATGTAAAGTCTCTCTGCTCCAGCCATCCCCACAGAATATAAAGATTTCTTGTTCCTGATAGACTATATTCATCAAGTTTTTTCACCATTTGCCTTCTAGTCATCAACCGAGCTGTTTCATTATCTGCAGCAATCCATAATATCAAAGAGCTGACACATCTCTATAATTGAATCAAGGTGAGTTCCTGACATATTCCAAAAAAGTTTAGATGGCCCATAGTGCTGGGGGAGGCATATCATCTACTTCAGAGCCAAAACAATTCATACTTCCCAGATTTGCAACCTGGGGACCTCGTGGCAAGCAAAAACAACCTCCAGGCCTAATCAGGCCCACATTTTGCTTACTCTTGCTCTGGAGAAAGGCCATATTAGACAAATATTTCACCTTCCATAAACATGGGACATAGCAAATGGGAATAATATGAGATTTCATGTCAACCTATGCCACACAATCAACCTATGTCAACTTATGCCACACAATCAATCCAAAAACAGATACAATCATGTACACTATATAATTCACCTACAACCTCCAGCACTGTTAGCAGTAATTATTGTTTTGTTATGCAATAAAACTAACTCATAACTATAGTAGTGACAGAATGCAATTTATCCCAGATAAATGGCCAATCTGACTATTCCAAATCATTTAGACATTTGTTCTACTGGCAAAGTGCCTCCTGCAGCAGATGTTACACTAAGTGCAAGGCAATCCGACAGCATCCTCATAGAAAAGTATACAAAACTAATGCCACACTGCCGCTCAGTATTTCTTCGTAGGATGGCAGGAGTTTGAGAAACACAAAGAAAAGAAGTGCTTTTCAACTTCATTGATGTATTATTCAATATATTAATATTCTGGTTGTCAGAGGTGACATAGAAGTTTATACAAAGGAGCCGGGCATAAACACAGATATATAAAACAGCACCATCCAGACTAAAGAAATTTGAAGTTTAAAGTTATTGAAAGAGCAGCAAAAATGAAGCATACTTAAAGGCTTGCTCCAAATGTTGAAGTTGAAAAGCAAGAAAGGAATTCTATAACTGAACTACTTTGCTAAAATTAATGGGGTATCTTCTCTCCTTACTGCATAAATAGGTTTCAGCAATATTTAGTGTTTATATATGTTCTGATGCATTTCTTCTCACCAGCCTGTGTAACTGCAGAGAGGGGAACAAGAGCATGAGAAACAGAGAAAGAATCTGTATTTGTTGGCAAATTTGGATGGTGTCACTTCTCTGTTTGAATATGACTTGTGTGTTTTTGTTAGGCTCAGCCTTTCTAAAACAGAGATACTGTCATTTTAGACTGAGTAATTTAAGAGAAGACTCAAACAATGTACGACATCAGAAACACTAAAGATTTCAGATAAAAGATTTTCTTAAAGCTATGAAACCAAATTTTATTCTTCAATAGGTTAACATAAGGAGACTCTTAGGATTAATTTGGCTGGTTTTGTGACATCTGACATTCCGATAAAGTAGTGAAGGATAAAGTACATGTTGCGCCTAATGCACAATGCTTTAACCTACATCTCAGGTTTTGTCTGAAAATATTTCAGCTTGCAGGGAAAGAGATACATGCAGATTTTACTGGGAATATGGTATTTTGAAGGGAGGAAAAGCTTATCTCTTACATCACTAGCACAAAAGGATCTAAAACTCTCCCTCAACAGAAAACTTAGGGAGAAAGTTCCCACTGCTACCCTATAATTTTTTTTTCTAAATTGTTAGTTAGGAGGGGGATCTGTGGCTCTCCAGATGTTGTTGGACTCCAATCTCCATCATCCCCAAGAAGCATGCCCAAATGCTGAAGTATGACAAAAGTTCTTGCTGGAGATCCACAGCTTCCCTGACCCACTTAGAATTTAACAGGAACCTCTCTCCCTAAAAAAGCTGACTGCTTCTAAATCACTAAGTAATCACCAATTCTTCATTTCACTTCACTCCACCAAATGCCAAAACCAGAGAAACACCAATTTTTCTCATCCATTGTTCTCACTGTCACCATCTAAAGAACAGACTGCCTTCTTCTAAAGCCACGTTGTGTAGTATGATAGATTTTCCGTACCTTGTTTTTAGTATTTCATTGACTTTTTGTTCCAGTTCTATCCTCCTCAGACGTTCTTTTTCTAGTTCTTGTTTCAATGTTTCTGCATTTGTTTCTTCTCTCAGCTTCCTCAGCTCCTCCTCTGTTTAGAAGGGAAAGAAAAAAGCAAGGGTTTTACCTATCTTGACGAACTGAATCACCCAGACTGGGGACATGAACAGACTGTGGGCTCATAAGTGTCTTGCGCTGTAGGAGAGAAATAAATAACTCAATGGATGGATTCCATATTTGAACATAGGCATTCTACTGACTCTAATAAATCAGTGTTTTAAACTTCTAAATTTGTGACAAGCCCTCAAGATCAGGTGGACAGAGTGGGGTCAGATGTATGGGTGGTAAGATGTTATCTCTACATATAAACTTAGTAAAGTCTTAATGGAGCCCTGCTCATCTTCTGCAGATGCAGTCCAACTATGTCAAAGTGTGGCTGAAATGACATCTGAGTTGCAATAGCATGGCTGCATCTCTTGACAAGTATCCTCCAAAACCTGACATAATGTTCTCCATGCCTAGGATCCCAGGTTCAATGCACGACATCTCCAACCAGAAAAAAAAATCACATAACACAGAAGTTCTGCTCCTTAGGACCTAGAGAGCTGTTGCCAATCAGAGTAGACATTTCCTACCTTGGACCCCAGTTTCAGTGGCAAGAGGCAGCACTTTACAGAGAGAGCAAAGCAACTGCTGAAGATACATACCATGACACATCAAAGATAATTTTATGGTTGAGTTATGAAAACAACTATTAATAGACGAATCTCATTCAGGTACTATCAACGTGATATATCATCTGACTTCTGGAAAGCTGTATTGCAGTGTGTTAAGTTCTAACACATTTAGAAGCCCAATGAAGCAAATAAACTGAAGTCTCATGAGGTTAGAGGTATAGTTCCTAACTTGATGCTAATTCTCACGTACACTAATGACACTGTATAGTAATAATAAACTGATGCTCTGTCTTCAGTTTCTTACTCCCTATAACGTGCTTTATAGCACAGAAGCTGCAAATGTAAAAACAAACAAACAAACATACCTGAGTTCATACTAAACGTGATCACTCATATATGGCATGTTATCTGACTCTTAGTACTTAAAAGCTGAAAGAGCCTCAGCAATTATCTGACAAGAAAACGCAACAGAAATACTTGTAATATTTGATTATGTACCTATCAAATCCACTTTTAGATAAGATTTACAGATGCAAAAACCCAAAACTGAAGGCTTCAAACCACAGAAAAAACTTTACTATGCTCACAAAGGAAGTTCGTTTGTTCAATGGAACATTTTAACATTCAACCATGGTCATAATCACGATCATTAGAAGCTATCCTGAACCTCAGAAGACAAAGAGGAATCTGAGCTGCATCTCACTGGTTTAGCATTAGGAGAAAGCCTAACCTCGCTAAAAATACACCTTCCTTCATCCAGCATGGCCATGAGATCAGATGTTTTCATTTCCATCTTAGATTAACTGCAGTTGATAACATTGTCCAAGCCTTAAATGTTAGTTAATCTTAATCACAATTTGTGAAAATGAGCCAACTTCATCAACTGTGGTTTGAAGTCAACATATTTCTAAAGTCAGCATATTTCTAAAGATGAACTACAGTTAAGATTAACCATGGTTTCATCAAGTTCAAATGACACAGCAAACTACAGATGATGATGATAATCATCATCATCATCATCTTCCATTTTTTAATTATTTTTTAATTATTATTATTATTATTATTATTATTATTATTATTATTTAAAAAATGGAAGTGGAAGCTTCCAAACTCCTTCTCATAGTCACAGTGGAGGGGATAGCATGGGAGACTGCAGAAGGCTAGGCTCATTCTCATAATGCTAGACTATGGCTATTTCCGCACTAGACTGTTATAGTGCTATTATTCCACTTTCAACATCCTATGGAATCCTGGGGTTTACAGTTTAGGGAGAGGCCACCCAGCCCCTCCCTAAACTGCAAACTCCAGGATTTCATAGGATGTGGGAAGTGGAATAATCACGCTACAACAATCTAGTGCAGAAATAGCCTATTGTTCAGCATACACACAAACCAGCTGTTCATCCACATTCCCATGAAAGATGGAATTACATTCCCAAGAAAGGGGAGAAATTTCTTGTAATAAACATTAACATGCTTGCAAATGACACTTTGCTAATTAGCAAAGCCATTGTTGCCTATTTATCCCTCTTTCTAGGTTTTATTACTTCCAAGTTTGTTTGATTTCTGAAGCTATACTGTTGAGTTCATATTCATCATGGAGTAACCACTTTTCTGACTATTTCTTTCTTCTTGTCAATACAAATGCTGAAATCAGACATAACACTGAAACAGGATTTGGGCTTTCACTCTCTCTATCCTACCTGTCATATGTGAGCTCCAACTTCACTCTTGGCATTTGAATTGATTAACTATAGTATAAACCTACAAGTATGGTCAAGTGTTACTTGTCACAAATAAGATCTGTATAGATGCCTGAAAAATCTGCCCAAGCTAGGCTTGTAAATTAACTTGTGGGGCTCAACAAGTACATCTGAAAGTAAGGTCTGAAAGCTCCCAAACTTGTACCTAGCTCAGATTAAGATACAAGGTGAAGAAAAATCCACGCTACATATTCCCATTCTCTACTAACCCATTATCCCAAGCATACACCCTGCTTCCACTTTACTAGGCACAACCAAGCAGTAATGGCACAGACATATGATGTGAATACAAGACAACTTCTCTCCCACCTAATCATTCTGGTGCACTGGTTAGCAGCATGCTGAGATGAATGAGCCCTGGGCGTTGTAGGTAAAGTAGTTTGCCTAAAGAGTATGATAACTAAATTCAAAAAGCCACTGTCAATGTTAAACGTTTATCTACACCCAGTTTCTAAACAGTGGCTTGCACAAATGGAAACAGTTTAAAAACTGATCTGAGCATAGACATGGTAGGGCTGGTTAACACCAAGGGGTCCTGGTGGGATACTTCATTACCAAAGTGAGTCTGAAGACGATTCACAATTTCAGCTCCTGTCTCCTTGAGCATTGGCACATGAACCTGTTATGCAAGTCCTGCAGAACTTCACCCCTTTCTCAAGGGCATGCAGCAACACTATAGGAAGCAAAAATCAAATGTGTGGGCCACTGCCTAAGTCAGTAAGATAGTGCCTTCTATTTTCTGCTTCAAGCATCACTTGTGTAAGTAAGAAACAATTGTCTTGATGTGTATCAACTGACAAGTTAGAATTAGGCAAGTGTACAACCTTCCCCTCCATGCACTATTTAACAGCTGACAAACAGTACAGTTTTAGAGAACACAACTGATTAGAAAAGATAGAGGGTAAATGATACGAGTCATATGAGCTGTCTGCTTCCAGAGAACAGTGCTTAAGAACACATTCCTTACCTTCACTGTATATTTTCCCATCCAGAACATATAAGTTTTATATGTCAGTATCCCAAATCTGTAAATTAGGTGGCAAAATTAATCTAATTTCAATCTATCTTCTGAATATCAGCAGTCATGACATGTGCGTTTCAGGTAAGAGTCGACCATAAAGCAAAGAGAACTGGCATGGTGACAGACATAAAGGTCATATAAGTAGGTTCAGGATTATTACATCCACACAAGCAACTATGACAGAGCAAGAAGACCTGTTAGACAGGTATACTCATGGTACACATACAAACTACCTGAAGTTCCTTCTTCCCTCTACTGAATTTTTCTCCCTTCAAAGAACAATGGGTGAGGCTTTTGATGCCAGTGTGTCATTAGAACAATTAACCTAAATCTAGTGCATCAAACCCTAGGATGACTCAAAGTTATTCTGTATTTCTCTCTGACACTTTTGTAAACCTAGTGACTGTACAAACAATTCTTTCTTAAAGGTCATTAAAGCCTTTCATGAATCAAGCACAAGCACTGTACTATGTTACTCTATAGTTCATCATTATAGTTCATTATATCTTTAACGTACTAAATAATATGTGCATTGCTTATTAACAATGTGAATGCCCACAAGTGTCAGAAACATTCTGTTTCTGAAAACAAAAAGAACCCTGTGCATGGTTCTCAACAGGTTAGCATATTTATGGCAGCAAGAGATTCCCATTCGCAATGCATCTTAAATAGGATACATCCCTACCACCTAGTTTATGAGATGTGCAGGCATATACAGCTCATAAATATGATTTTTGTGAGCCAAATTCTACCACTATGCATAACATTTCAAATAGCAGTACCATTCGGGGACACGTCATCTAACCAGTTCTTCCCAACAACATCCAGCCAGAACTGAGACTTGTAAAAACCTTCAATACTTATTTGGGCTTCTGGCTGAATGCAAATTTGCAAGCTATATCCAGCGATAACCCAAAATCCATGTTGGGTGCTATAAGGTAACATGTTCCCACTGTGTCTTTAGTTGTCCTGTGTGCTATAAATCCAACTGTTTTAAAATCCTCTTCCTACTATTGAATGGCTAAATTACACTCTTAGCTTTTTTGTCTTTTCTTTTTCCTTGTCCTGGTTTTTCCTCAGGCTTTTTGTAAAATCCTACCTGGTAAAGAGATCAGAAAACTTCAAAAACTTGCACACATTTTCCTATTATTTCTGGCTATCAAAAGTATTCTCCAGTCTGGATTTTGCATTTTCTTTCATGGCCAACTTGATTGCCTTTGCTCATTGTGTGGTCCAGAGATAAGATTTTTCACAACACCAGATGTTGGAGACAAATAGTTTGTTAGCTGCACAGAAACATCTCACTGGATATCTGTTCAAACTGAATGAGGAGCTGGTCTAATCTCTGAGGCTCTGAGGTGCCTCATGAATTCAGTCTTTCCAAGTGGGAGTGTAAACTAACCTGACCTGGATTCACACCTCCCAGTTAATGGGTGGAACATATGAGATTTTTGTCATCCCACAGATGTTTGCACTTCTCCTGATCTTAGAGCACAAAATTCTTGCCTCAAAAACAATAAAACATATGACTTAACAGAAAAGTCACTCAGAAATGTATATCTGAATTAAAGCTTTCACAATCATTTTTTTTTCCGAGTTGCAAATACGAGCAGAAATGGCAGTACAGACGTAAAAGGGGAATACATGAAAGAAATGGCACAGAATGGAACTAGACTGAGTCATCCACCCCAGCAAGGCATTCTCTTATTCCATTCAGAGGCAGTCAGATAGCTACTTGGCTTACTTGCACAAGCTTCCATACGTTCCTCCCCATGAGTTAAGGAAGTGAGAAAACTACTGTACAGCAGAAGAAAAATGACTGTGTGTTATTGTGGGAGGGGGGAGATGACAACTAATCTGAATGATTTTTATGTTTTGATACAAACGACAATTAAGTAGGGGGTAAATAGAATGCTTCCATAACATTAACCCAAAAGATGAATTCAGCCACTAAAGCAGCCATCTCTTCACACACTTTTGCATACCTGTCCATTCTCCCAAGTGGAATAGAAGATGACAAGGCAATTAACCTTCAACAAACTGCTGGAGTTGAGCCTATAAGGTTAAATCTACAGTTACCAAAGCAGAACATGGAGTATGTGATTACTTTCAGGGGTCAAGTTAAATAATGAGGCTACTGGCAAGTTTAATGCCATCAGCTAGTTATACAGCTAACCGCTATTTCTGTGTGTAAACATAAGACTTAGTCCATGTTAATTATGGCAAATCTCTTTACCGCCTCTTTCCAAAATAGTGTTTTAAATCAAGCGTGTTGTATAATTGGTGCTCAGCTGATTGATCAAACCTTAAGTCACATGCTGCCAAACTGGTTCATGTAAGCTTCATGGAGAGAGACCTAGTTTGTAAATGAGAAAGCATTCACTTTTGCCAATATTATTTCAAGCTATAACTAGCAAGTAAACATGTGATGGGTGAATAATACAGTATACATATTTTCCCGCTGACAATGATTTGAACCCCTAGTATTATAAGAAAATATTATTGGGGGAAAGCTTGCCCTCACCCCTTGGCTTGCAACCCCATCCCCTTCCAGTGTGGACACAAGGAAGAATTTGAAGTGTGGAATCTTCCCCTTTTATTTTAAATTAACCACATCTTGCTGTATCATCCGATGCTTGATGAACTGTAATTAATTTCAAATATGATTAATGGAAACAAGTCAACTCCAAAGTATAAGTGTATGAAGGTGACTTCATTCCATCAACTATAACTAAGACATCCACAGTTTAGGGTTCAGCCAACACACTAAACAGTGTTCATTTGAAAGAAGCTCTTCCCGCATGGGAAGAGCCACAATGGAAAACAAGTGACCAAATATTTTAACACTAAACCATGATTTAGTATTGCTGCTACTGAGTCCCAAACAAATCCTTTTAAAATTTAGGTCAACAATTATTTTTGTTTCCTTTTCGTTGTTGTTGTTTGTCTATTCAAGTAACTTCTGACAGATGGAGACCCTAAGATAAACCTATCACAGGGTTTTCTGGGGCCAAGAGTGTGTGATGTGCCAAAGGTCACAGAGTGGGTTTCCATGGCTGAGCAGGGATCTGAACCTTGAGGGTCATAGTCTGACACTCAAACTACCACACCATGCTGGCTCTCCACTGAGGAGAAACCTCTGACTGTTCAAATACCTACATAATGCATAAAATTTCTACAGCTATTTTAATTTTTCTCTCAATAATTTGAACAAACCTTGTTGAGATGACTGTCTGTTTCCCAAAAATCCACTAAATCCCCCGCATACATTCACACTGGAACCTCTTCACCAAATGTGTTTCTATTACTACAACATTCATACTTACAAATGATAATTTTCTGTCAATTTTCTGCCAGAAGACCCAGCAGTAAATTTCTGGCATTCCCACAGGTACTTGACACAGATAGTATAAATGACCTGGGAGTAAAGTGTGTAGCTAGTTGTTCAGCATAATAATTAGTCATTCAGCAGAGGGAGCAGCCTGACGCTCATTTATGAACCCATTGAACTCCTTCTTTGCCTTCTCCGTCAATATTGGCTGAATGTACTAAGCTTCCAATCCCTAACTCATCCATAAAATGTTTGCGAGACTTCCTGTACCATGCCTCCATTTTGTTCATGAATGTTCTTGCAAATAAATCTGGTTTCTCACTATAAAAACACAGATTTCTTCTGTTTCCCAAAAAGCCTCTGCTCTGCCCACCCTAAATGGTTAACAAAAAGGAAGTATGAAAGTGTTATAAAACAGAAGCAGGTACTGGGCTCTTCAGCCAGCAAAACTTGCAACATTTCCCTGTGTTGTTGAAAATCTGAGGACTTTTTAACAGACAGTTATATCTGATGGAGGTGGATCTTCTGGTGCTGTTGACGGTGGCATGAATCAAACATTTAATTCTGCCTTTGCTCCTAACCCTGCATGGAAGAGCGTCGCAGTGGGCAGGCACACCACCTCAGCTTCGTAGTAATTAAACAGATAAACAAGTTATTGTCACTGTAGCATGTGGACTTTTATTGTATTTTATTTTTCAAATATATAAACTACCCTCCCTCCACAAGGGATCCTACAGCAGTGCAGATAAAATTACAACAAGCAATATAATAACAATAACATTATAAAGTAAGCAACATAGCCAGCAAACAAACAAAGAAAACCAAAACAATTTAAGGAAACATAAAATGCATGGGCAAATAAGCACATTTTAACTCAGCACTGCAAAGAAAATGAAGTTGGAAACAATTTTATCTTTAGTGTTGGAGTGCTACCACAGAGAAAGCCACATCTTGTATAAATTCAGAATGTATTTCTCCCACTGATAAAACACACAGAAAGGCTTTCTCTGAATGCATGGGCAGGATAGTATGGAAGGACAAGTTTCTTCAGGTACTTGGGCCCAAGGTTATGTAGGGCGTTAAAGGTAATAACCAGCAACGAAGGGTTTTACAGCTTATCTAGAGAGGAATCCAGAAAGCTTACCAATAGATGGTGAAGAGTTATATTTAGCATTTGCTGTTCCTATTTCAGTCAGCATGCGTGGGTAGATGCATTTTGCCTTGGGTTTGTAGATGACACATGGCATTAAATTATACTACTACCAACTTTTCTTTAATCCTCAAGTGAAAATGCCAATGCAACAACAACGAAAGTGGACTCTCTCTGGTGAGGTGCCAGGTATTAAAGAGACAAAAAGATAATGTAGGTTCGTATAGCCTGTATCATTATCATTGGTCTATTTGAGATACTTAACTGTTAACTCATCCATTGGAGAGCACCACAACAGAAATTACCACACTAGCCAGGACTCAGCTTCTGCAGGAATAGCAGCACAAATATAAATAAATGGCCTAGGACTGAAGAAGCATGCTTACCAGGAAAAATGAAATTGCAATATTCCTAAAGCTTGGGTTATTTATTTGTTTGTATGGCACACTCCTAGAAGAAGCCGGGGGGGGGGTCAAGAAATTCAAACTCTTGCTCTCTGCAGAATTCACCTATAGCTTCTCTAACTTAAATACTTAAATACTTTTTTTTAATAGTTTTTATTGAAGTTCAAATACAAGAATAAAACAAACAATTACATAGAGTAATACCAACAAACATATAATCTTCCACTCTAGCTTCATATCTGTC